>JARQOD010000002.1:338592147-338811541 GCA_033576555.1 Oophaga sylvatica | reverse complement strand
AGCGTTTTCAGGGAAAGAGGATACGCTTTTTTGCCCCCGACACTGATGCGGGGGAGGGACCCCACATTTTTTTACTTTTCAGATTCTTTCTTCTTTTTCCCTTTCCTCTTTCCTCATCTTCCTCCTCGGGTCCTGCGGAGAACCGCCACGCAGACGCCCCAGGACAGAAGATGGGGGCAGCGCCCCCCCTGAAAATTAACCAGCGCACCCCTCTTCGGACCCCATATGGACCCCGCCCCCCAAAAATTACGAGCCACTGATTCCTGATTTTGGGCAGAATCAGGAATAAGTTTGACACCACGGGCCTCAGAGAAATAGACTTTTTCAAGTCTTTTTTCTCTGAGGATTTTATTAACCTGTGGTGGAAGCAAACTAATTTGTACGCTCGGGCAATTTTTGGCGCAAAACCCAGTGTCATCATTTTCCAACTGGTCTCCTGTAGACGCAGGTGAAATGATGCAGTTTTGGGGGCCCTGGTCCTCCATATGGGGATCCTGAAGAAGCCAAAAACTTCGGAAAATATTGGAGTGTTGATATTTTATACAACACTCCACTGTTCCGAATGGTCATGGCTCGGACGCGTTTTGAGGCCCCATCCACAAATTCCTCCCATTATAATGATAATGCACATTTGTCCCCCACAAAATGACCCCAAATTTGACCTTTCTGTTCAAAGTTCGGCCGGTTTCATCGAACACTTCAGCAAAAAGTTTCCCTAAAAGTTTTACGTGCCCCCAAAGGGCATCTGCGTGGATGAGTCCTTGGTTATTTTAAGGGAGGGCTCAGTTTCCCGCCAGTACCTGCCCAGCAAGGGGCAAGGTACGGAATTTAAAACTCTAAAAAGCTGTGCGAGAGTACCTCAGGGTACACGCACAGCTTAGAGTTTACGAAGGAAAGGACACCAGGATTGAACCCCCTGAGTGTCCCCCCGTCCTGGGAGTGAGTGGGAAAATTGTGTGGATTTGGTGCACCCACTGCTGGATAAAGGTTATCACCTTTACACCGATAACTTTTATTCCAGCGTCCCACTCTACAAATCCCTCTCTGCGCGAGGTACCGCAGCTTGCGGTACCGTCCGCAAAAATCAGAGAGGCCTCCCGAAGACGCTACTTGGGCAGATGCTCAGAAAGGGTGAGAGCAGAGCCCAATGTAGCGACCACCTGTTGGTGGTCAAGTACAAGAGGGATGTCCTTCTCTTGACCACCATACATGGTGATGGCAGCGCCCTCAGCACTGTACGGGGTACCTCTACACAGGTCCGCAAACCGGACTGTGTACTGGGGTACAATAAATACATGGGGGGGTGTTGATCTCTCTGATCAACTCCTCCAACCGTACAGTGCTTTGAGAAAGGCCAAGGTGTGGTACAAGAAGCTGTCCGTGCACATCGTCCAAATGGCAATGCTCAACGCTTTCCTGCTGTCACGATGTGCACGCAACAGCGATACGACGTACCTTCAGTTCCAGGAGGTAGTGGTTAAGGCCCTGATGTTTGGCGCTCAGGAAACAGCGGGCCCCAGTACTTCTGGAACTGAAGGTGCTCGTATCATACCAGGTCAGCATTTCCCGGGGGTGGTCCCGCCAACTGGAAGCAAAGGTAAGCCGCAAAAAAGGTGCCGAGTGTGTTACAAAAGGGAATACGCAAGGACACCACTTACCAATGCGACACCTGCCCCGAAAAACCTGGCCTGTGTATGAAGGATTGTTTCAAATTGTACCACACCTCAATGCACTACTAATTTACTTTACAGGAAAGATTAGTTCCAGAAGGGGGGCACATTTAGAAAAGTTCCTTGGGAGTCTACTTTCCAAAATTATGTCACTTGTGGTTTTTTTTTTACTGTTTAGGTACATCAGGAGCTCTGCAAACGGAACATGACGCCCGCAGACCATTCCATCAGTCTGCATTCCAAAACGTCACGACTTCCCTTCTGAGCCCCGACTTGTGCCCAAACAGTTTTTTTCCCACATATGGGGCACCAGTGTACTCAGGACAAATTGGACAACAATTTTTGGTGTCCAATTTCTCCTCTTACCCTTGGGAAAATAAAAAATTGGGGACTAAAACATCATTTTTGTGAGGATAAAAGCAGGATTTTTTATTTTTACACCTGGGCATTATAAACTTTAGTGAAACACTTGGGGGTTCAAAATGCTCACCACACACCTAGGTAAGTTCCTTAGGGGGTCTAGTTTCCAAAATGGGGTCACTTGTGGGGGTTTCCACTGTTTAGGCACATGAGGGGCTCTGCTAACGGAACATGACGCCCGCAGACCATTCCATCAAAGTCTGCATTCCAAAACGTCACTGCTTCCCTTCTGCGCCCTGCCATGCGCCCAAACAGTGGTTCCCCCCAACATATGGGGTATCAGCATACTCAGGACAAATTGGACAACAACTTTTGTGGTCCAAGTTCTCCTGTTACCCTTGGGAAAATAAAAAATTGGGACTAAAACATCACTTTTGTGGAAAAAAAAATATTTTTTTTTTTCACGCCAGGGCATTATAAACGTTAGTGAAACACTTGGGGGTTCAAAGTGCTCACCACACACCTAGATAAGTTCCTTAGGGGTCTAGTTTCCAAAATGGGTCACATGTGGGGGTTTCCACTGTTTAGGCACATCAGGGGCCCTCCAAACGCGACATGGCGTCCGTTCGCAATTCCAGCCAATTTTGGTTTGGAAAAGTCAAACGGCTCTCCTTCCCTTTCAAGCCCTGCCGTGCGCCCAAACAGTGGTTCCCCCCCACATATGGGGTATCAGCATACTCAGGACATGTTGGACAACAACTTTTGTGGTCCAATTTCTACTCTTACCCTTGAGAAAATAAAAATTTGGGGACTAAAACATCATGTTTGTGGAAAAAATGATTTTTTTTCTTCACGGCTCTACATTACAAACTTGCGTGAAGCACTTGAGGGTTCAAAGTGCTCACCACACATCTAGATAAGTTCCTTAGGGGGTCTAGTTTCCAAAATGGGGTCACATGTGGGGGTTTCCACTGTTTAGGCACATCAGGGGCCCTCCAAACGCAACATGGCGTCCGTTTGCAATTCCAGCCAATTTTGGTTTGGAAAAGTCAAACGGCGCTCCTTCCCTTTCAAGCCCTGCCGTGCGCCCAAACAGTGGTTCCCCCCCACATATGGGTATCAGCGTACTCAGGACATGTTGGACAACAACTTTTGTGGTCCAAGTTCTCCTGTTACCCTTGGGAAAATAAAAAATTGGGGACTAAAACATCATATTTGTGGAAATTTTTTTTTTTTTTATTCACGCCAGGGCATTATAAACTTTAGTGAAACACTTGGGGGTTCAAAGTGCTCACCACACACCTAGATAAGTTCCTTAGGGGTCTAGTTTCCAAAATGGGGTCACATGTGGGGGTTTCCACTGTTTAGGCACATCAGGGGCTCTGCTAACGGAACATGACGCCCGCAGACCATTCCATCAAAGTCTGCATTCCAAAACGTCACTGCTTCCCTTCCGAGCCCTGCCGTGTGCCCAAACAGTGTATCCCCCCAACATATGGGGTATCAGCGTACTCAGGACAAATTGGACAACCACTTTTGGGGTCCAATTTCTCCTCTTACCCTTGGGAAAATAAAAAATTGGGGACTAAAACATCACTTTTGTGGAAAAAAAAAATATTTTTTTTTTTCACGCCAGGGCATTATAAACGTTAGTGAAACACTTGGGGGTTCAAAGTGCTCACCACACACCTAGATAAGTTCCTTAGGGGGTCTAGTTTCCAAAATGGGGTCACATGTGGGGGGTTTCCACTGTTTAGGCACATCAGGGGCCCTCCAAACGCGACATGGCGTCCGTTCGCAATTCCAGCCAATTTTGGTTTGGAAAAGTCAAACGGCGCTCCTTCCCTTTCAAGCCCTGCCGTGCGCCCAAACAGTGGTTCCCCCCACATATGGGGTATCAGCGTACTCAGGATAAGTTGGACAACAACTTTTGTGGTTCAATTTCTCCTCTTACCCTTGGGAAAATAAAAATTTGGGGACTAAAACATCATGCTTGTGGAAAAAATATGATTTTTTTTCTTCACGGCTCTACATTACAAACTTGCGTGAAGCACTTGAGGGTTCAAACTACTCACCACACATCTAGATAAGTTCCTTAGGGGGTCTAGTTTCCAAAATGGGGTCACATGTGGGGGGTTTCCACTGTTTAGGCACATCGGGGCCTCTCCAAACGCGACATGGCGTCCGTTCTCAATTCCAGCCAATTTTGGTTTGGAAAAGTCAAACTGCGCTCCTTCCATTCCGAGCTCTGCCGTGTGCCCAAACAGTGGTTTTCCCTCACATATAGGGTATCGGCGTACTCAGGAGAAATTGCACAACTTTATCAGTCCTTTTTCCTTTTTTCCCTTGTGAAAATAAAAAAATGTTTGTAAAAGATCATTTTTGTGACTAAAAAGTAAAATGTTAATTTTTTCCTTCCATGTTGCTTCAGCTCCTGTGAAGCACCTGAAGGGTTAATAAACTTCTTGAATGTGGTTTTGAGTACCTTGAGGGGTGTAGTTTTTAGAATGGTGTCACTTTTGGGTATTTTCTGCTATATAGACCCCTCAAAGTGACTTCAAATATGAGGTGGTCCCGAAAAAAAATGGCTTTGTAAATTTTGTTGTAAAAATGAGAAATCGCTGGTCAACTTTTAACCCTTATAATTTCCTAACAAAAAAAAATGTTGTTTCCAAAATTGTGCTGATGTAAAGTAGACATGTGGGAAATGTTATTTCTTAACTATTTTGTGTGACATATTTCTCTGTTTTAAGGGAATAAAAATTCAAAGTTTGAAAATTGCAACATTTTCAAAATTTTTGCCATATTTGCGTTTTTTTTCATAAATAAATGCAAGTTATATGGAAGAAATTTTACCACTATCATGAAGTACAATGTCACGAGAAAACAATCTCAGAATCGCGAAGATCCGTTGAAGCGTTCCAGAGTTATAACCTCATAAAGAGACAGTGGTCAGAATTGTAAAAATTGGCCCGGTCATTAACGTGCAAACCACCCTTGGGGGTGAAGGGGTTAAACAGAATAGTTCATAGGGGTAAAGATATAGGCGGAACCCAGCCTTAGTCCTAGCTCTTTTAGACATGTTTTCAATGTTCATATTCTCTTCAGTTTTTTTTTTTTCCCTCTGATGAAACAAATTGTCTATGGTGCTATTCACATGTCCATGTTTTTTTTTTTTTTTTTCTTGCTTACCATGTGTCTGCAAAAAATTATCATGGAGACATGTGCGTTTTTCATTCTAGTCACAGATCAAACTAGCTCACACAAGTCTCTGGGTCCTGAAAATCACAGCCAGTACATGAATGACAACCTTGTTTAATTTGTGTGCTGTCTGCGATTAACCCCTTTCTTCCATCAGACGTACTATTCCGTCCATGTGCCCTGGGACTTAATTATCAAGGACGGAATAGTAAGTCCTATGTGATCAGCTGCGCTCCCGTGGGGGAGCGCAGCTGATAGCGGCCGGGTGTCAGCTGATTATCACAGCTGACACCCGGCACTGTGCCAGGAGCGGTTACGGACCGACCGCTCCCGGCACAATAACCCCCGGCACACTGCGATCAAAAAACAAGACCTCACATGGCTCTGTGGGCCAAAATAAGAAAAAAATTATAGCTCTCAAAATGTGATGATGCAAAAGCTATTTTTTGCAATAAAAAGCATCTTTTAGCGTGTGACAGCTGCCAAACCTAAAACCCGCTATAAATGGTAAACTTTATCACCTCCTTAGTTAGGGAAAAATAATAAAATTAAAAAAAAAGTATTTTCATTTCAATTTTCCCATTAGGGTTAAAGTTGGAGCTAAAGTTAAGATTAGGGGTGTGTTGGGTTAGGGTTGGAGTTAGAATTGGGGTGATGTCCACTGTTTAGGCACATCAGGGGCTCTCCAAACGTGACATGGCGTCTGATCTCAATTCCAGCCAATTCTGCGTTGAAAAAGTCAAAATGTGCTCCTTCCCTTCTGCCATGCACCCACATATGGGGTATCGGCGTACTCAGGACAAATTGCACAATAACTCTTGGGGTCCAATTTCTTCTGTTACCCTTGGGAAAATAAAAAAATTGGGGTCGAATTTATCATTTTTGTGGAAAAAAATGATTTTTTATTTTTATGGCTCTACGTTATAAACTTTTGTGAAGCACTTGGGGGTTCGAAGTTCTCACCACACATCTAGATAAGTTCCTTTCGGAGTCTAGTTTCCAAAATGGGGTCACTTGTGGGGGTTTCCACTGTTTAGGCACATCAGGGGTTCTCCAAACGCGACATGACGCCCGCAGACTATTCCATCAAAGTCTGCAATGCAAAACGTCACTACTTCCCTTCCGAGCCGTGACGTGTGCCCATACAGTAGTTTTCTCCCACATATAGGGTATCATATATATATATATATATTTTTTTTTTGCGAGTTGCACGTGCTCACAACAGATCTAGATAAGTTCCTTAGGGGTCTATTTTCCAAAATGGTGTCACTTGTGGGGGTTTCCACTGTTTAGGCACATCAGGGGCTCTCCAAATGCGACATGGCGTCCAATCTCAATTCCAGCCAATTTTGGTTTGAAAAAGTCAAACGGCACTCCTTCCCTTCCGAGCTCTGCCGTGCGCCCAAACAGTGGTTTTCCTCCACATATTGGGGTATCAGCGTACTCAGGACAAATTGCACAACTTTTACTGTCCATTTTCTCCTTTTACCCTTGTTAAAATAAAAAATTGTTTGCAAAAGATCATTTTTGTAACTAAGGCCGGCGTCACACTGGCAAGTTTGATGCGAGTAAGTCGCACGACTTTCTCGCATCAACACCCGGCACAGCCGCCCGCTCTCGGACCCGAGTGTGCGGCTGCATGTATTTCTATTTCTTCAGGTCCTGTGAAGCACATGAAGGGTTAATAAACTTCTTGAATGTGGTTTTGAGTACCTTGAGGGGTGCAGTTTTTAGAGTGGTGTCACTTTTGGGTATTTTATGCCATATAGACCCCTCAAAGTGACTTCAAATGTGAGATGGTCCCTAAAAAAAAAAAAGTTTTGTACAATATGTTGTAAAAATGAGAAATCGCTGGTCAACTTTTAACTCTCCTAACAAAAAAAAAATTTGGGTTCCAAAATTGTGTTGATGTAAAGTAGACATGTGGGAAATGTTATTTAGTAACTATTTTGTGTGGCATATTTCGGTTTGTTATTTTGTGCCTTTGGTTTTCCTTATTTTCTGCCATCTAGGCTAGGGGCTTGTTTTGTAGAATGCATAGTAGGGAATGAGAACATTCATTCAATCATATAATGTATTGAAAACACCAATATATGACAATGCATACCAATAAAATCAATATATACTATATTAATAAAAGGTAAAACCACATACATGAAGAAACATACATATGAGAATGGAGCACACAGGAATAGGGAACCGAGGGGGATATCACTACATGGTAAGTACGGTAAATGCATGATGTAATGCAAAATTGGCATCTAACTGGATAGGTATATCCCGAGGGGGAATTATGCAAGTAAACATATGTATACACATAAATTATCCACCGTGAGTGGTAAATAGACAAATAATTAAGGGGACAAAGTAGAAATGGTATATTTGTAATAGTAAATCCCCCAGCTTTTACTGAATCTGAGGCACTAATATACAGCATCCTATAATAAACATAACACTAGGTAATATGCAGTGTGAATTAGTTGGAGGCCTTACACAATCAAATATACAGGTATGTATGGGCCCACCAACAAGCTGTAAATGAGACAACATATGGATGCACTGTAATCTAAGATAATAAACCAGTCATGCCCCCGCATAGTGGAAATGGTATTACAATTTTCAAAAAAACATTCAGAACTTTGAAAATAGGAAAAGAAAGGTAGACCATGTTTTTGAGCATGTCTGAAAAAGCTGAATAGTGCCAGGACTGAGGCCAGACAGTGCAAAGTGACTCATTGGCTCAAGGTGATTAATAGGTCTGTTGCTATGGGAGAGACCTGTTAATCATCTGCGGTTGCATTTCAGAGAAAAGTATACCTGTCTGCAATCTTGCAGCCATTCTCAGATTAATGTTGCCCTCTGATTTGGCAGCATGAATAAGGTAATCTGTTCCCCTTGGACATTCCCTTCTTAAATGCTGTAGTCTCCACAGTTAAAAAAAAAAAAAAAAAGATGCTCTCATTAACACTTCCACCGATGTTCAATTCCAGAAACGCTATTAATCTGCAGGTAAATAACGTTTAAGAATGCACAGAATGACTGTTCAAATCAAGTACAGGTGATCAGTGCTACTTGGCATAGCCAAACATGTAAGTGCATCTTTCCACCGCCTTGTTTTCCCTCTATCTCAACCCCTTCCTTTGATTGACAGCTCTGGCTTTATAGAGGCAGAGATAGGTGGGGTGTTATAGTTAAATGTTTGGCCCCACCATTATGCACCGAGAGTCTATACTTGGTTTGAACAGTCGTTGTGTGTTAACAGAATCCCTTTAAATCTGCACTCACTGTAGTGAGCGGTGACTGTAACCACTCCCTGCACCGCCCCAATGACTAGAAGCAAGCAGCTAGAGGGAAAATATTACTACAATAAAACGCAATTCCTTAATTGTTTTTTTTTGAGGTTTTGATTTTACAGGTTTCATTGTATGGTAAAAATGACTTGTCAAAGTGATTCTTCCAATCAGTACAATTGCACTAATGCCAAACTTACAATTTTTTTTGTAGTGAAGAAAAATTAAAAATTCTTTAACCCCAAATTTTTTTTTTTAATGGAGCTGTGTAAAGGCTTCTTCTTTAACCCCTTAGTGACAGCGCCAATTTGTTACTTAAAGACCAAACCAATTTTCACAATTCTGACCACTGTCACTTTATAAGGTTATAACTCTGGAACGCTTCAACGGATCCCACTGATTCTGAGAATGTGTTTTTAGTGACATATTGTACATCATGATAGTGGTAAAAAAAAATTCGATATAACTTGCATTTATTTATGAAAAAAAAAACAGAAATTTGGCAGATTTTGCAATTTTCAAACTTTTTATTTTTGTACCCTTAAATCAGAGAGTCATATCGCACAAAATAGTTAATAACATTAAAAAAACAACCCGAATCATGTTCTCTGGGGTACCAGAGACCCTGGAGAATTTCCGACGCTGGGATCGCTATACACTTATTTTTCAGCGGCATTAAAAAGTGGTGCTAAGGAAGAAGGACCCTTAACTGTTGCCGTTAAGGGGTTAATTGGTGAGCTGACGTTTTTATAGATAGCATTTTGGGGTAAATATGTTTTGATTTCTTATTGCATTTTTTTGGAGTTGCGGTGACTGAAAAAACAATGCAGTTTTGTCATTTTGATGTTTTTTTTTTTTTTTCGTCATACAGTTTGCTGATTGGGTTAATTACCTTTATCTTTTTGAAAGACCAGACTTGTACGGATGCTGCGATACCAAATATGTTTTTCTTTGTTTAATTTTAATAGGGGAAAAGTGCGGTGAATTTTTGTTTAAAAACTTAAGAACCCTATTGCATTATATAGTAAAATTGACAGTAGCATTTCAATGATGAATTGCAGTTAATGGGCAGAGAGCGCTGCTCACTGCTGTTTGAGGCAGTTGATGGCTGTCTAACGCTGCAAGCTCAGCTCTTGAGTCTGCATCAAAGATGAGGGAGTAATGGTTAAAGGGAGTCTGGTGCATCATGGCGGGGTCAAGATTCAAGTGCTCTACTTGCTTTCCCTCTAGCTCCACCTTTCTGGCTTTATGAAGCCAGAGTTGTCAATCAAAGAAGAGGCGGTGTGGAGATGAATGGATAACAAGAAGGTGGGAGATATTCTTAAATGTGTGGCCCCTCCAAGGGTGCACCGATCACCTGTACTTGATTTGAACAGTCATTCTGTGCTGTGACAGTTTCTTTAAATACTGTGTAGACATATTTGGAATCATTTTATCTGTTTTTGACTGCGAAAAGGGGCTACTTTGTGCTTTCAACAGGGTTTTTTAATAGGCTTTTTTTTTTTTTCTTTTATAGCCCCCTCAGGAATTCAATAATTTAATATCACACCACAGGCTCAGCTGAGCTCACTCTATGCAGCCACAGCAGATGTCATGTACAGGAATGTCACATGTGGAAAAGGGGTTACTTTGCATGAAGAATTAGCCAACGCGGTGTTCTGGCTTTGCGATTTCTCTAACGCGCCTGTAGAACGCCATGTATTTTTATACACATTGTCTTGAGCTTAGAGTTTAAGTTGTTTCAGTAGTGGAGTGTATAAACCTATTGCATTTGACTGGCAGATATTGAGTGCACAAGCTGTTGTTCCTGTAGATAATTATGGTGTATTTATAAACTCTTCACACTTTTAACCTGTTATTTTTACCTTGTTATTTGGCTAAACCACGCCATGTCTGCTTTCACGAAATGTATATGGTGTGAGGTGCACTTAGGACCTTTAATTAAATTTTGTTTTCAGCTTCAGATGAAGGAAGGGAGACACAGTTCATTACTAGTGGGTAGGCGGAGCCCAGATGAGATAGACACCTCAGATTAAAAAGAGTGTTGACCGGCCCCTCCAGCTCGGGCTCCTCCTACTCAGCTCTCCAGTTTACAATTTGAGGTCTCAGAGGATAGTCGCTGCTGGAAGCAGCTCCTCAGAAGATTTTATTATTTTTTATCGGACAAGAGACTTGGATCACCTAAAGTGGTCTAGAGGTCTCAGGGGTCTCAGCGCTGCTGGACCCCAACCTCTCCCTTGGCGGATCTGTATTACCCTATATGGTGGTCCCTGCAGAACCCTGCCGGCCCGGGGGGATGAGGATGGCTTCCCTGGCGGGGGCGCAAACCGCGCTGCAGGGGTCACTGCGTTCCCCGCCCTGGGGGGAAGCGATGGGCATAGCGCCAGAAACCCCTGGGGGTCCCTGTGGCGCTTTCGGCTGGTGAGTACTCCACATTTTTATAATGTGTGAGTGATTCAGCGACTGCTGCGGCAGCCGCTGTTACAGAATTCATGCCGGTGACTGTGTGTTTTTTGTCCGCAGGTGGATGCCTGCAGGACATAGTGAGGAGGGAGAGAGGAGTGTGCGCTCTTTTATTTTTTTGAATTTCGCGCCGCTCTGAGCGCGCGCTTTACGGCAGTCTCCTTTTCCGGCTTCTCTCATGAAACACACTGAGGCACAGCGCGGCAGCCATTACTGACAGGCTGGAAGCTCCCTCGGAATCGCTCTCCTCCCCTCCCGGCAGACGCTGCACAGAGCATGGAAACCAGCTGGGTGAGTCACTTCTACCATAGGGCAGAAGCTTAACCCCTTCACCCCCACAGCGCGGGCGCCTTTCTGAGGCACAAATGGGTGGCAGACTGCGCTGCCTGCAGCTGTTATCTCATAAGGGGGCTCGCACACCTTTTCAATAAAGAGGTTGTGGGGAGTCTGCGACAGTAATACTGCCACTATACGTTCCTGCTAACGACCGATAACGACGCATACTATGCGATCGTTGGTGTAACCATGTTTAATGTCGCTAGTAGCTGCCAATCTGGGCGATTTCATTAACAACGCATAAGCGATTAGTGATCCCCTTAATGACTTTGGCGGTCATTGCGATTTACTAACAGCGCAATCTTGTGAACGTTTTTTTTTTCTTGTTAAGTGTGGCATAGCTGTCCTGTAGCTGCTGCCTTATAAGGGTGAGTTTCCACGATCAGTAAACGCTGCGTGTTTGGCGCTGTGCGCTGGCGCAGCGCCAAACACGCAGCGTCCAGATGTTACAGCATAGTGGAGGGGATTTCAAGAAATCCCGTCTCCACTATGAGTAACAACACGCAGGTGGCAGACCTGCGTAAACGGACATGCGGCGCGTCTTTTCAGACCGCAGCATGTCCTCGCGTGTTGCGGCGACGGTGCGTCGCCGCAACAGAATTTCACACAGGGCTATGTAGCCCTGCGCTCTTTCCGGAGGTGTCCTGAACACATCCGGAAAGAGCGCGCATCAGAAAGGGGGCGGGGCTTAGACGGAGCGGAATTTCCGCTCCGTCCAAAGCGCTGTGGTTCCGGACCGTGGAACCACAGCCTAAGAGGCACTTGGGGCTCGCACACCCTTTTCATTATTAAGGTTGTGGGGAGTCTGCGACTTTAACCCCTTCTTAGGCGGTTAACTCTAATGGGGGGACAGCTGGGGTAGCTCTCTCTTTAAGAGCTTTAACCCTTCAGCGTTTGTTTTTTCTTTAAGAAACACACTTTCTAGTTACTGACAGGTTTAACCTGCCATATACTGTGCAACCGTCTCCCAGATCCGCTACAGGATCAGTCTCACGTATCTGACGCGCAGACCTCGACGGCGTTAAGCGCAAGGCGGTCGGAGGTTCCAGTGGTGTCAGAATGGAGGCCCTCGCTAGTTTCTATTGATGGCCTGTCTGATTTTCTGTTATTGAGTGTCAGCTAGATCCTCTCATGTCAGGAAGCGACACAAGCCGGTGCCTTCCTTCCCGCGTAGCGAAAATGTCCGATTCGGACAAGGGGATCGGCAGGGACACTCTGCCTCTCTTTTGGGCCGTAAAGAGGTTTTTATTGGAGGCGTTAGTTACCGGAGGAGGTATCTGGACGTCCTGGTAAGTCGGCCCGGATGTTTTCAGTCACGATCAAGCTTTACCATCACTGGATGAGCTTAATGGGGCAGTGGAGAAGGAGCGCCTGTGTCCAGAAAATTGAGACACCGTATCCGTGTTCTACGGAGTTGATGATAATTGGATCCTTCTCCTGAAGTGGATGTCCCTTTATCCCAGCTTAGCAAAATCCTCCTGTTAAGGGGAAGGCGAGTCTGCAGGACCCGCTGGACAGAAAAACATAGATGGCAGAAAAATCCATCTGCGAGACCGCGGATCATGGATTCAGATTAAGGATCCATGTGTGCTTGTAAAGTTTCCCTGTGCCGGTTGGACCGTCTACGGATGGCGTGGCAAGGTGGATCTCCTCTATCGAGGTAGATGGGCTTTTCCAGTTGTTGGAGGAAACTGCGTCACTGCTACCCAGGGCGCAATCTTCGGCAGTCACAGTCGGAAGAGCACTGTGGCTTAGACAGTGGACTGGGGACGCAGTTTCCAAACAGGTCAGCTATTTGGACCTGACCTTACGGAGCTGATTGCCAAGGTAAAGGCAAAAGAATCAGCTTTACCGCAGCGCAGAACTGTGACTTCTGCATCTGGCAGGACTAGTGCCGGTAGTTGTCGGCAGTCTTTTCGGTCCAGGGGATGATTCGGTCAGCCCTCTGGGGGTTTCGGGTCGTCTCTTTTTTTCAAAAAAAAAAAAATTCCCTGGAAACAGAACTTCCGTTAAGACAAAAAGCCCGCTAAGACTGTCTGACGTCAGGGTATCACTCGAGCGCTCTCGAGTGGGGGGGTCGTTTACTCCAATTCAAACCGACTTGGGCTTCCCGCGTGTCGGACACCTGGGTGACACAGGTTGTGTCGGCAGGTTGCTTCATAGAGTTTTCTTTCTCGACTCCCAGACAGTTTTTTGTCAATCTCGCGTTCCGTCAGAGCCCGCTACTGTGGGAGGTAGATTTCCTTCTGCAGAAAGGTGTGGTGGTTCCGGTTCCGCTGGGGAAGAGGGTTATATTTTAACCTCTTTGTGGTCCCCAAAAAAGAGGACAAATTTCGGCCCATTTTGAATCTCAAAAGATTGAATCGGCATGTCCACGTCCGGAAATTCCGCATGGAGTCGCTTCGCTCCGTTGTGGCGGCCCTGTCGCAGAACGATTTTTTGGTGTCAACCGACATTCGCGATGCTTATTTGCACTTTCCAATCGGAAGGGCCCACCAACGCTTCCTTCGTTTTTGCCAGGATACCAGTTTGTGCTCTGCCATTTGGGTTGGTCTCAGCGCTCAGTTTCTACAAAAAATTCTGGCGCCTCTCATGGCAATTCTTCGAAGACAGGGGGTTTTGTTTCTTCCCTATCTGGACGACCTTTTGTTTGTGGCGTCCTCAAAGAAGGAGGCGGTGACTGCTTGCAATCTATCCCTTCAGCTCCTGGAGGACTTCGGGTGGCTGGTCAATTGGGAGAAGTCGTCTCTGGAACAGTCGCAGTCATTCCTGTTTTTGGGGATGCATTTCGACACGGTACGAGCCGTGGTGTATCTACCTCCAGTCAAGCAAGCAAGTCTCCTTCGACATGTACAGGTTATGAAGTCTTCGACAGCGTTGTCCCTTCGAAGGTGTATGCGCCTTCGGGGTTTGATGGTGGCGTCCATGGAGGCACTTCCGTTTGCCCAGTTTCATTCCAGGGCCCTCCAAAGGCTCATTCGGAGCCGTTGGGATCGCTCGCAGGCTTTGCTGGATTGCAGTGTCATCATCTCTCACAGGGTGCGAGAATCCCTAGGATGGTGGTTACGTCCAGGAGCGTTATCCCTGGGGAAGTCTTTCCTCTCTCCGAGGCGGTCGATCATAACCACCGATGCCGGCCTGAAGGGCTGGGGGGGGGTGTCTGGAATGATCCCTGGATTCAGGGAGTATGGTCATCGGAAGAGTCTGTTCTACCGATCAACATCCTGGAATTGAGGGCAATTTTTCCTTTGCCTCCAACACTGGACGGTCCTTTTGAGCGGTCTGCCAGTCCGAGTGCAGACAGACAATGCGACGGCGGTCGCGTATATCAACCATCAAGGCGGGACGAGGAGTTCCAGACTCATGGTGGAGGTGTCTCGGATCTTGTTATGGGCCGAGACCAGGGTGCCAGCCATCTCTGCGACACACTCCAGGAGTCCAGAATATCACGGCGGACTTTCTCAGTCGCAAGGAGATGGATCCCGGAGAATGGAGTCTTCATCCGAAAATTTTTTACACTGCTGTGCTCCCGTTGGGGAACTCCCCAAGTGGATTTGATGGCATCCAGGTTCAATGCCAAATTACCGACTTTCATGTCCAGGTACAAGGATCCGAAGGCTGTGGCGGTGGATGCTCTAGTGGCTCCGTGGGGCCAATTCGAGCTCATCTATGTGTTTCCGCCGATTTCCTTGCTTCCTCTGGTGCTACGTCTGATCAGACTAGAGAGAATCCCGGCTATGTTGATAGCCCAGATTGGCCAAGGAGGACGTGGTTCTCGACTCTGGTGTCGCTCCTGGCAGCGCCACCATTTCCTCTTCCTCTTCGCTCGGACCTGTTAACCCAAGGGCCCGTTCGTCATCCGGACCTGAAGTCTCTGCGTTTGACGGCGTGGCTCTTGAGACCGAAATATTGACCCGTCAAGGGTTTTCAGCCGAAGTCATTGCCACTTTGCGAGCTGCCAGGGGTCCGGCTACTACTAGGATTTACCACAAGACTTGGGAAGCCTTCTTTTCGTGGTGTTTGGGTTCTTCAAGGAACCCGAGGATTTTTTCCATTCCCAATTTGTTGGCCTTCCTGCAATTTGGGCTAGACAAGGGTTTGGCAGTGAGCACCCTGAGGGGTCAGGTTTCTGCTCTGTCCTTGCTGTTCCGGAAGGCTATCGCCTCGCATAGGGACGTACGTTCCTTTTTTCACGGTGTAACCCGTCAGTTTCCGCCTCGGAGGGCACCTGTGTCTCCTTGGCGTCTCAATCTTGTTTTGGAGGCTCTTCAACACGGGCCTTTTGAGCCTATGGACTCTGTTAGTCTCTCTTTGCTCTCTTGGAAGGTTGCCTTCCTAGTGGCGGTCACCTCTTTGAGAAGGGTTTCTGAGTTGGCGGCTCTTTCTTGCTCGCCTCCTTTCCTGGAGTTTTACCCGGATCGCGTAGTGCTTCGCACGCGGGGCGACTTCCTACCTAAGGTGGTGTCGCAATTTCATGTTAACCAGGATATTGTGTTGCCCTCTCTTTGTCCGGGGCCGAGTAATGCGAGGGAACGGGCCTTGCACACATTGGATTTGGTGCGGGCTTTGAAGTTCTATTTGTCTGTTACTCAAAGTTTTCGGAAGTCGGACTCCCTGTTTGTGATTCCAGCAGGTCGCCGACGTGGTCATCGAGCTTCCAAGGATTCTATAGCTCGTTGGATCCGGTCGGCCATTTTGGAGGCTTACCGACTTAAGGGCGAACCTTGCCCGATTAGGGTTCGAGCCCATTCCACGAGAGCTGTGGGCTTTCCATCAAGGGGCCTCGGCAGCTCAGCTTTGCCGGGTGGCGACCTGGCGCTCCGTCCACACCTTTACAAAATTTTATAAGGTGGACGTTAGTGCTTCCGCTGATGCAGCCTTGGGACGTAGGGTCCTGCAGGCGGCTGTGGTTTAAAGTTCTCGTTAACTTGTGTTTAGCGCTAGTTGCGCATTTTCTTAGGTTGTTGGGTTCTGCTTTTTATGTTTTTTTCCCACCCTTAATTTTTGGACTGCTTTGGGACGTCCCACTAGTAATGAACTTTGTCTCCCTTCCTTCATCTGAAGCTGAAAGACGGATTTTGGTAAGAACTTACCTGTAAAATCCTTTTCAGCGAAGAAGGAAGGGAGACACAGATCCCTCCCATGGCAGAAGTGTGTTGTTGTTTTCAGATGCGGCGTGACCCTCCTCTGATAGCGATTATCTGGGCTGAGGTTGACGCGCTAAGGCTCTGTTCCAGCATCGCCAGCTCATCGCAGTGGTCAGGTCCAGTGAGTAGTACCTGGAACTGTGTGGTTTTTGCCTACATGCATGCATAACCTGTATTTTTGTGTTTTCTTCTCTGAATTTCTTCAGAAGGGGTTATGTTGCTCCGCTGGTGATATTGCTCTTCCTTAAGCTTGTGTACGACTGGAGAGCTGAGTAGGAGGAGCCCGAGCTGGAGGGGCCGGTCAACACTCTTTTTAATCTGAGGTGTCTATCTCATCTGGGCTCCGCCTACCCACTAGTAATGAACTGTGTCTCCCTTCTTCGCTGAAAAGGATTTTACAGGTAAGTTCTTACCAAAATCCGTCTTTCATGTGGAACATTTTGAATAACCACATTCATTTTACCAAATAAACTGAAAAATAGGAAAACAATTTGTGCACATTATGATAAAATCATTAAGACTATAGTGATGCAGACTTGTACAGTGTTTACTATTTTATTTTTTTAAAGACTTTTCTTAAAACAAAATAATTTTTTCATAAATTTTGGAGCTGTGACTGCTTATTTACGTAATTTTAAGAATATACATTTGTATAGGGGAAAATGGGAGGTTGATTCAAGCTCTTGCTTATTCAGTAAGCGCTATAGCTTGCGGAATAAGAGGCAACCCAAACAAATTCACTCAACTCTACTTCTTAGTCTACAAGGCAAGCTGCAACGTTTTATTATTTTTCTTTTTGTCTATAGGTTTAGACAAGGTTCATATTTCCCATTTGCAATTCCCTAGTATACAGTTTGGACCTGAATCCCTTCCTTAATATGCAGGAATGATTCTTCCAAGAGTAAAGCAGCCACGGGGAATTCAGAGTCTCAGTGGATATTTTTCCATCCCCTGTAATCTGAAAAAAAAAATAAAGTCCACAGGGACTAATGACAGTGAAGAACCTTGCATTCTCACAATACTAAAGCCATAAACAAGATCAGTGGCTAATATCTCCACAACAGCTATGGAAGTCTGTTTGACAGATTGATAGATCTATTTGGTTCTGGAAGTAACAGTCCCAAGAAAGTGTTTCACCTATTATGGGCTCCCTTCCTTGTAATTCCTTATGATAGGTCATCCGTATCAGACTGGTGGGGGTCCAACACCTGGGACCTTCACCTATTATCTGTTTGCCGCTTCCTTGGCAGCTGGAAGTATCGGTGTAAGTTGCTGGAACAGCACACTTTAATCTCTCTTCCTGTACGTTCCAATGAAGCTTTTTTTCTGGCATACTTTTTTTTTTTTTTTTTTTTTTGCCCATTTCTCAGCATTTTCCTGTTTTTCAGAAACTGATGTTAAAACAGTCAGTGTCAGGCCTCGCTAATAACTACGTTAAAAAAAAAACAAACCTGATGTTCATTCAGAACACAGTGAGTGTCATGCGAGTGCAACATAAAGCTAGTTTACAAAACTGATAAAGCAATCTTATATAAAGGTATAGATGATATAAATAGCTGAATAGAATAAACTTACACCCTTTAGTGCCTTTAATGTGACACTAAAGGGCGTTTAGCTTTGTTTAACCTAATAAGTAATTTTTAAAAACGACGTGGTCCCCCCTATTATTTATTTTTCTTTTCTTTATAACCAGCAAAGGTAAAGCATACAGCTGTAAGGTGATATTATCAGGCTGGGAAGGTCCATGGTTATTGGGCCCTTCCCAGCCTAAAGATACCAGCCCACAGCTGCCCCAGAAGTGGCGCATCACAGTAGATGCGCAGTTCTGGCTATTTGCCCAGCTTTTACCGATTGCCCTGGTGCAGTGGCAATCAGGGTAATGGTAGTTCAGGATGATGCCGGTTGTGATTTGTCTCAGCCACCTCCATTATTAACCCAAAAACTAAAACACGCAAAAAATACTTTATTTGAAAAGAAAAAAAAAAAAACACGCTGTTCCGCTGTAGTCCAGGAAACCTGATGAACGTGAAAAGAGCGCTAAAGACGAGACCACTGCTCTTTTAATATGCACCAGATTTTCCAATCATAAATCTGCAAAGGAAAATCTGCTTATCCTCTCTGTGGGTATGGGAACATAGCTGTGATTGTGTCTCTATCTAGCGCTATGGGCCTGTTCAGTGGAAATGTTAGCTGTGTAATTTGTGTTGATGGATAGAGCATATTTTTTACTTACATTTTTTTTTCTTCTGCAGAACAAATTTTTCAGAACCTGAAACAGGAGTATACACGGTACCATAGACGAAGGCAATTAGAAGTAACATTCAACCAAAGTGAAGTCGGCCAGTCTAGTGAGGTTCAGACCAGTTCAGCTCTTACAGCCCCGTCTTCTCCAGGTAATGAAAGTTTACTAATTAAGATTGCCCTGCTCCTTTTTATTTTGCCATCATTATCAATTCCTTTTTTGGGCCATTAACATGCACTGGTGTCTTTTTTTTTTTTTTTTTTTCTTCCCTGAAGGGTCTATGGTAAAGAAAGACCAGCCAGCCTTTAGCTTACGACAAGTAGGAATTCTGTGTGAACGTCTTCTGAAAGACCATGAAGATAAGATAAAGGAAGAATATGAGAAGATTCTTAACACAAAACTAGAGGGTCAGTACGGTAGCTCTCATATTCATGAGTGTTCTTATTTTGGTCTGAACTGTATTTCAGCAGCATATAGGTCCCCATACACACTAGACTAACGTTGGATGAATCTGCCTATATCTGTGGACTCATTCGAAAGCCTAAGGTGTATGGGATCCTCGAGACTCGATTCTATCCAAAAGGATGAAACATCCAGCATGTACCAATTTGGACAGCCAATGCTTTTGTTCTCTTCTAGATAAGTTGCTACTATGAGCCTTGGCAGCGGCTCTTTCATAAATAAAACAAGAGTGTTGGGAGAGAGCTGTCTATTGTTTATAGGACCCTTAAAGTCTGGAGGCTAATAAGAACTATCTTAAGTCATCCAGTCTTAGAAGATGTAAGCTGTCAAAGACAATGCAGCCCCACCCCATACTCTTTTTAATACATGCAGTGATTTTTCGGTAGTCCCATTTCCTACAATTTGTGTGGCGCAGCAAGGATTAAGAATGCAGTGTAGGACCTAGAGTATAACCCTAAATGCGTTGAAGGCTTTTTTTTTTACTATTTTCTTCACACAAAAATGAAACTATTTAAAAAGATTTATATCCCCTACTGCTGATCTCAGTACACTGAGTTCATAGTGTTGATGTGACCGTTGTGACTAGACAGCATCCTGCAAATATCAGTGCAGGAACATTATGCATATAATATTGCTGGGTAAAAAAAAAATCTTCATCAAAATGGCTGGGCGCATGTGCAGTGGCATCTATTGCGTTCCGATAGATGATGCCGCGCGAGCGCTACTGGCGCAGTTTTGATGAAGGTAATTTTATTTAATTTTTTACCCAGCAATATTATAGTCATGCTTTACATACTAGTGTGCAGGCGATATGGTGTCATTTTGCTCAATGTAAATTTATTTTTTCCATACACGCCATAGTATATGCAGAATGTAAAATAGGGGGCAGGTCACTGAAGCATTAGTGAACTGCTGTAAGGATGCATACGTAAGCAGAGCACCACCTAAAGCCCTGCTTACAGGCCACCCCCAAACACGAGCATATCATTAACTGAAAACTACACACAAATATTAAACAACCACAAGACGGATTTCATCAACCCTGGTATCATTTTAATCACTATAACAGCGCCGACCTGACAGTGTCTGTAGTTTACTGAGCACAATCCTGCTGACAGATTCTGTTTAAGGATGATATCCCTGAAGGTCCCCATACACCTTTTCTGCCAAGCTTCATGCTGTTTTGTGCCTCGCCTCCTGTGCCCTGGCACCAGCTCTGTTGTTGTAGCGATCACTTCCTTTTCCAAATTCTCTGGTCACATCTTGCTACATTCCCCATAATTCCTTGTTCTGGGCTGCAAGCCAGCAGTGAGCACAGACCTGTAACTCCTCCTAAGTGCCTCTCCTCCAGAGTCGCACACAACCCCAGCACAATCCCCTGTATAAGTGAAATGCTCTATGGGAGTTAGTTCACATGAAAGGGACATGGAAAATAGAGGCCACCCCTTTTAACTGCTTCCATGACAGATTTTAGAAATTCTAACTAGATATACTGTAGCTTTCCAGGACATACATTTCCTTGCCACACAATGTAGAGCTGTATGAAGATGCTCTTATTTTGCCTTTTGCAGGAAGCTTTTGGCTCTGAACACACTTTTTGTATAGTGACTGCCACTGTACTTGGGTTGCATGTGTTTCCTACTAGTATTTGTAGCAAAATGGTAGCAGGATCTTGTGAAAGCTGTGCACGTACATTTCACACTGAATTCCTATGGGCTGCAATGGAATAATTGATACTGAAGCTGCATGTGTTATCACAGCTATACACCGTTTTAAGTAGGCCTTTTTTAACCCCTTAACGACTGCCGATACGCCTTTTAACGGCGGTCATTAAGGGTACTTAAACCCGTTAATTAACGGCGCTGTGGAAAAAGTGAATAGCTCCCCCAGAGGCGCATTTTCTCCGGGGTCTCGGCTACCGGGGGTAGCCAAGACCCCAGAGAACATGAATCGGGTCGGTTTTTACCGACACCGATGTTGCGATCGCCGTTATTAACCCTATAACGGCGACCGCAACAAAAAAAAAAAAAAAAGTTGTCATTTAATTTTTTTGTCCCCTGATGTCATCGGACATCAGAGGACAGAGAAAAAGGGTCCCCGGGACCCCCATGTGGCCCCCGATGTCCTGTATGTGGCCCCAGGGCCCTCCGGTGTCCCCCGGGGCCGGCGCGATGAAGAAAATGGCGGGCGCATGCTCAGTGCGCCCGCCGCTAAGTGCCGCTGTGTCCTGGGGGGGATGGGCAAATATTCTCTGGGGTCTCGGATACCAGGGGTAGCCGAGACCCCAGAGAACATGATCCGGGTCGGTATTCACCGATCCCGGTGTTGCGATCGCATCTATGCAAGCATAGATGCGATCGCAAAAAAAAAAAATGATTTCTCTCCCCTCTGATGTGATCGCACGTCAGAGGGGAGAAAATGAGGGTCCCCCGATCGCCCCACACCCCCCCCCCCGTATACTTACCGGTGTCCTCCGTCCTCCCGCAGGCCCCAGGATCCCGGCGTCTTCTTCCTGCAAAAAAAAAAAATGGCGGGCGCAGTGCGCCCGCCGATCTGCTTGGCGGCAGATTCAAAAATGATTTCATTCATTCTCCAGAAAGTGCATTTTGATCACTGTGATAAACTATCACAGTGATCAAAATAAAAAAAACAGTACATAACCCCCCCATTTATCACCCCCTTAGTTAGGGACATATAATAAAAAATAGAAATTATATTTATTTTCATTTTTCTGTTAGAGTTAGGGTTATAATTAGGGTTAGGGTTATCATTAGGGTTAGGGTTAGCATTAGGGTTAGCATTAGGGTTAGGGTTAGCATTAGGGTTAGGGTTATAATTAGCGTTAGGGTTAAGCTGGGTTCATACTGCGTTATGGCAGTCCGTTAGACGGACTGCGTTACACCGCGGTGTAACGCAGTCCGTTAACGCTGCCATTCACCCCCATTTGAGGGCGCATCGCGACGCATGCCGTAAAGCGGGATGCGTTTGCGACGTGCCATCATTCAGTGACGGAGCCTCGGACGCGGGCTGCAGCATCTGGGCTCCGTCACCGCTAGCGCAGATGAATCATCTGCTGATTCCTCTGCGCTAGCGGGTATAGCATAACGCGATCGTGTTATGCTATACCGTTACCAGCCCGTCAACGCTATGTGTTGAACGGGCTGGTAAAACGCAAAATGAACTTAGGGTTAGGGTTATAATTAGGGTTAAGGTTACAATTAGGGTTAGGGTTACAATTAGGGTTAGGGTTAAAATTAGGGTTAGGGTTACAATTAAGGTTAGGGTTGGGATTTAGGTTAGGATTAGGGTTGGGATTAGGGTTAGGGGTGTGTTGGGGTTAGGGTTGGAGCTAGAATTGAGGGATTTCCACTATTTAGGCACATCAGGGGGTCTCCAAACACGACGTGGCGTTCAAAAAGTCAAATGGCGCTCCCTCCCTTCCGAGCCCTGCCGTGCGCCCAAACAGTGGTTTACCCCAACATATGGGGTATCAGCGTACTCAGGACAAATTGCACACCAATTTTGGGGTTCTAATTTCTCCTGTTACCCTTGGGAAAATAAAAAATAGCTGGCTAAAAAAATCATTTTTGAGAAAAAATGATTTTTTATTTTCACAGCTCTGCGTTTATAAATTTCTGTGAAACACTTGGGGGTTCAAAGTGCTCACCACACATCTAGATAAGTTCCTTAAGGGGTCTAGTTTCCAAAATGGGGTCACTTGTGGGGGGTTTCCACTGTTTAGACACATCAGGGGGTCTCCAAACACGACGTGGCTTTCAAAAAGTCAAATGTCGCTCCCTCCCTTCCGAGCCCTGCCGTGCGCCAAAACAGTGGTTTACCCCAACATATGGGGTATCAGCATACTCAGGACAAATTGCACACCAATTTTGGGGTTCTAATTTCTCCTGTTACCCTTGGGAAAATAAAAAATAGCTGGCTAAAAAAAAACATTTTTGAGAAAAAAAATGATTTTTCATTTTCACGGCTCTGCGTTTATAAATTTCTGTGAAGCACTTGGGGGTTCAAAGTGCTCACCACACATCTAGATAAGCTCCTTGGGGGGTCTAGTTTCCAAAATGGTGTCACTTGCAGGGGGTTTCTACTGTTTAGGTACATCAAGGGCTCTGCAAACACAACATGACGCCCGCAGAACATTCCATCAAAGTCTGCATTACAAAATGGCGCTCCTTCCCTTCCAAGCACTCCCATGCGCCCAAAAAGTGGTTTCACCCCACATATGGGGTATCAGCGTACTCAGGAAAAATTGCACAACAACTTTTTGGGTCCAATTTCTCCTGTTACCCTTGGGAAATAAAAAAATAGCGGGCTAAAGAATCATTTTTGAAGAAAAAAATGATTTTTTATTTTCACGGCTCTACGTTTATTAATTTCTGTGAAGCACTTGGGGTTCAAAGTGCTCACCACACATCTAGATAAGTTCCTTAAGGGGTCTAGTTTCCAAAATGGTGTGATTTGTGGGGGTTTCGACTGTTTAGGCGTATCAGGGGCTCTCCAAACGCGACATGGCGTCCAATTTCAATTCCAGCCAATTTTGGTTTGAAACAGTCAAACGGCGCTCCTTCACTTCCAAGCCCTGCCGTGCGCCCAAACAGTGGTTTACCCCCACATATGGGGTATCGGCATGCTCAGGACAAATTGCACAAAAACTTTTGGGGTCTTGTTACCCTTGGGAAAATAAAAATTGGGGTAAACAGATCGTTTTTGTGGAAAAAATATGATTTTTTATTTTCACGGTTCTATGTTATAAACTTCTGTGAAGCACTTGGAGGTTCAAAGTGCTCACCACACATCTAGATAAGTTCCTTAGGGGGTCTAGTTTCCAAAATGGGGTCACTTGTGATGGGTTTCCACTGTTTAGACACATCAGGGCCTCTACAAACGCGACATGGCGTCCAGCCAATTCTGCGTTGAAAAAGTCAAATGTCGCTCCTTCCCTTGCAACCTCTGCCGTGCGCCCAAAAAGTGGTTTACCCCCACATATGGGGTATCGGCTTAATCAGGAGAAATTGCACAACAAATTTTGTGGTTCATTTTTTCTTTTAACAGTTGTGAAAATAAAAAAAATAGGTTCCGAAGTAAAGTTTTTGCAAAAAAGTTAAATGTTAATTTTTTCCTTCCACATTGCTTCAGTTCCTGTGAAGCACGTAAAGGGTTAATAAACTTCTTGAATGTGGTTTTGAGCACCTTGAGGGGTGCAGTTTTTAGAATGGTGGCACTTTTGGCTATTTTCTATCATATAGACCCCTCAAAGTGACTTCAAATGTGAGGTGGTCCCTAAAATAAAAATGGTGTTGTAAAAATGAGAAATCGCTGGTCAACTTTTAACCCTTATAACTTCGTAACAAAAAAAAATTTTGGTCCCAAAATTGTGCTGATGTAAAGTAGACATGTGGGAAATGTTATTTATTAAGAAATTTGTGTGACATATCTCTCTGATTTAAGGGCATAAAAATTTAAAGTTTGAAAATTGTTAAATTTTCAAAATTTTCGCCATATTTCCGTTTTTTTCATAAATAAACACAAGTCATATCAAAGAAATTTTACCACTAACGTGAAGTACAATATGTCACGAAAAAACAATCTCAGAATCAGCGGGATTCGTTAAAGCGTTCCAGAGTTATAACCTCATAAAGTGACAGTGGTCAGAATTGTAAAAATTGGCCCGGTCATTAAGCTGCAAAATGGCTGTCACTAAGGGGTTAATGCATTTATGCCAAAACACTGGTGTGAGCACATCTTTGTACTTATGCTTTTTGCCTTTTTCCTAGAACAATATGAATCATTTGTGAAATTTACACATGATCAAATAATGCGACGGTATGGGGCAAGACCTACCAGCTGTAAGTATTTCAGTGATTTTCTAAGTTGACTTAGGTTTGAGCAAAAATGTATTTTCCATCATCCCCAACTGCAAACCACAATGCATAGCTTAATTATAAATCTTCCTATTTTGTACATACAGTTGAAATGCAGACCTGTGTGTTTCCATGGTTAGACTACAAACATTCCTGTGTAGTCCAATATTGAAGTCATGAGTTTCTATCTCCTGCTGCTTTTTGGTAACCTACAGATGGTACAAGAGGATGCAGAAGGATGAGAGTAAACCACGGCTGCAGGCACGGACTGCACAATTTTTGGTTTTGTTGTCTTTCTTCAAGAATAAATAAATTTGCTTGTTCATATGTTTTTGTTTTAGTCTAAAACGAGATGGTATCTTGAATGTCATGCAACTATTGATGGCTTCCACTGCCCAACTTAATTTTTCTCTCTATGGAACAGAAGCACAGAGCTTTCCTACTGTTGCATGCCTATATATATTTGTTGACTTCTAATAAGCGTATTGCACCACAGTGTTGGACCTTATAATGATTGCATCAAACTTTCAAGACTGATCTTCTGCTGAACCGGAAAGATTGTTTGGCATCTCTGACACACGTTTCCAAGCTTTATTTTACAGCTTGATTGTAAAATTCCTGCCCTTTTCATGTAGTTGAATGTTTCATATAACTTCTTTCCATCATAATAAGTTACATTTTGTGTAACATTAACTTCTTTCCAACATAAAATTTAATGATCTTTACTATATTGGGTTCCTCTGTATGTAGCTGGCTTTAGGACCAGATGATCAAAGAAGCAAATCCCCTAAGTGGAAAAAAAATGTGTGTATATGTAGCGCTGAGTATAAATATCAATTAACAAAATGCAAAGAGGATGAACAAACGAGAAATCTAAATCAAGTCAATATTTAGCACGACCACCATTTGCCTTTGAAACATCATCAATTCTTGCAAGTACTTGTGCAAACAGGTTTTAAAGGTACTTGAAAAAGAGGTCATATGCCAAACATCTTGGATATCTAACCACACATCTTTTGTTTGGTTGAAGGCTTTCTCAAATCCTGTCTCCATTATCAGACTTGATAATTTTGAGATCTGGACTCTAAGTGAGCAATGTCATCACTTCCAGTACTTCCTATTTTTCATGCATAGTTGAGTTGCTTGGCCTAAATTTCATGTTTAAGGTATAACTTTTTTTTTCTTCCAATCCTTCTAAAAAGACCACTTTTGGCCAAACTTCTCCAAGCAGTGTATGGGTGTACCTGGGGTCCCACTGGTTATTGCCAATTTTAAGCTGGTTGGACTGCCTGACATCTTCTCATGAAGGGAAGTAAGCATGATGTGTCTTTTATCTGCTGCAGTAAGTTGTTTTTTTTTTTTTTTTTTTTTTTTTTTTGTCCAATGCTCTGCCTCTACGGTCTTCAGCATTGCAAATTTTTAGTCTTCCAAAAGAGCTTGAACAGCACATCTTAAAACCTCAGTCTGCTTTGAATTTTTTGTCTGAGAGACCTTGCTGATACAGTACAACTACCTTGTGCCATAAAACTGTCTTGTATAACCTCCACTTTTGTAGCAGAGTTTGGTTGTTCTTCACCCAGTTTCAAGCCTCCTACATAACTGTTTTGGGTAATAATGGTGTTTCAACCTATGTATGAAAATGATGATCATTATTACATGTTTGATATAATTGGTCACTCATACACCAAATCATAATCCTTCAAATATCCTGATTTTCTGCAAGTGTACCTGGAAGAATTGAGGCTGGACCTATTTGTATCTTCAATGTCATATTCAATAACTTGCATATATTCAGCCCCTACCTAAGAATTTCATCTAGCTAGTTCATTAAAAAATGTGATTTACTTTTTTTCCAAGCTTTTCTAATTTATTTCTCTGTTTTTACAGATGTGTCTTGAAATTTACATCTATAACCTGACTATTACAGCTGCTCCACATTATTGCCACCTGGGAGGTGCCACGATTTTCTTTTTCTTTTTTTTTTTTTTCTTCCTTCACGTCGTGTTACCAAGATAGTTTTAACGTCATTGCCGGCTGCATTAATTTTTAAAGCTTTTCTGTAATCTACATGAACGTTCCTTGTAATACTTACTGCATTGCCCAATAAAACTGACTGTAATCTGCCAGATTCTAATATAATAATTATTTTTTGGATAATCCATCTATATCCAATCAAACACCCAACATGGCATTTTGTGTAAGGATCATTTCATTTTTTTTTTTTTTTTCATGGCAAGATAATTTTACTTTTATCCCCTGAAGATTGAGGATTTTTTTCTTCACTACAACTGAGTTGCAAGTTGCTGGTTTTTTTTTTTTCTTTTTTTTTTTGGTTGTTTTTTTGTGGAAGTGGCACCTAAAATATGGATCTAAAAAATAAAGGACCATACAAACTATAACTGTGGCTTATTTAGTGAATAGTGACAATAACCCGATTGCTATAAACATAACCATGCCAATCCCAACCTGTTTATTCTGAAGTATATGTATTTTTTATTTAACTGGCTATGTTTTGTTTGCTGCAGACAGAATTTATTTCCTGTGTGTAGTAAAATTTCTTCTGGGAGGTTGATGTACACATTGTTTAAGGGGTTTCTGGTTTTTTGCATGATCATATACTGCGTGTTTTGTCATACTATACTTTAACAACGATTCTTTCAATTGAATCTGTTGAGAAGGAAGTTACACACACAGCCTTTATATAATAATATTGTGCCTCTAGTGTCATTTGGAATGATATGGAATAAAAGTTCCTGGGTTTAGTCTCTTATGAGGAGTTGTGATTGATAGATGAAAGCACAAGAACTGAATCTGTAACCTCACAGGTCTTTGAGTCGGTGGATTGCATACGCAAACTGACTTCTGATATTTCTACGTTTTGGATAAAGCTCTGTTCTTGTTGGCCTGGAAGGGGTCCATCCTACCTTATGATGTTTGTCTCCAAAAACTGATATGGTTAAGATCCCATTTCTAAAGTTTGCTTTTGTTGATTTAAGGGAATCTGTCAGAATTATTTAACTAGTAAAACTAGTGGTGTGGTTGTCTGTAGGTTACTGTGCACAATCCTGCTGACAGGTTCATTTTAAACAGTGTCAGGTCAGCGCTGTTATACTGAATAAAATGATAGTTTTCTTGATGAAATCCGTCTTGTGCTTTTTTAATTTTTTAATCCTTATTTTCAGTTTTTAGTTAATGATGTTTTTGTGTCCCATGGCACGGGTGGTGTATGTGGTGCACTGATTATATATTCATAATGCAGACTGCTGACAGGTCACTGATCCCTCACTGACCTGCCCCCTGATTTACATAATGAATATACTAATGTGTGTATTTGAAAAAAACGGCACTGCATCAAAATGATGGCGCCTGCGCACTATCACTTGTCAGTTTGTGCCTATTATCTTGTGCTGTTGAAAAGAAACAATAATCGCCATCAAAATGGCGCCGTGGCCTGCGCATTAGCATCTATTGCGTACCGATAGATGCTACCGCGCATGCGCCGCCTCGGTGCCATTTTGTTGTTGTGTAAATTTTTTGGGCTGCAGCATCTAGGAGCCGGCGGAGGCGCTTGCGCAGTAGCATCTATTGGAACGTGAGAGATGTGCAGCTGACTGCAGCATTTTGATGGCTATTTGTTTTTTTTCAACAGCACAAGATAATAGGCACTATTTTGATGAAGTGGCATGTTTTTTTTTTGTTTTTTGTTTTTTTTTCAAATACATACGTTAGTATATTCATTATGCAAACTAGGGGGCAGGTCAGTGAGGGAACAGTGACCTGTCAGCAGGCTGCATTAGGAATATCTAATCAGAACACAACATACACCAACACACGAGCATATCATTAACACAAAACTGAAAATAAGGATTAAAAAAGAAGCACAAGACTGATTTCCTCAACAAAGGTATCATTTTATTCTGTATAACGGCGCCGACCTGACACTGTCTGTGGGTTACTGTGCACAATCCTGCTGACAGGTTTACTTTAAGGTTCTAGTAGTTCTACAGGAAAAAATGATGATAATGTTCTGAAAAATAAAGCTTCGAAGTCAAATGCAAATTACTCTGGAAGTGCTTTGGGACCATGTGCGTGCACGTGGAGGGCATCAACACTCTTCCAAGCTAATTGATGTGATTTCTTAGCGTTTGCTATCAGATTACTAAAACAGTTGTTGAAGAATTTGTTTGTTTTGCAGCCATACCACTAGTTTCAGTAATAAAATTGCCCTATCAAGATGTTATTTAAAGGGAATATTAAGGGTAGTTTGAGTTCCTAAATATAGCATGCAGCAGAGCTCAGAACCCAAAGCCAGACAACAACACAGCTGTATATTGTGTATTGACAGTGAGCTGCTTATCAGAAGAGGGGGCATGGTCAGACCAGGACTTCCATGACCTGTAGTCCAGGCATCTCCTAGTGATTAAAACCTTCATTGTATGGCTACAGCACACAACCTAAGTGTTACATCTCTGAAAAGTATCTCTGCTGCTACATTATGCTGTCCTCCGATTACATAGCAAAACCTACTGACAGATTCCCTTTAAGTACAAAACAATAGTGGGAAATTGATCCCTTCCAGAGACTACTGAGCACCAAAACAAATAAATCTTCCAGATGAGGTTGGGCATACTAAAAGCAAGCAATGTCTACATATTTCCGCAATGGTGTAATGTAGCTGCAAAGGATTGAAATTTTAAAATAAAATGTTACTATATAATACTATGCAAGTCCTGTTTACACTTGTCTCTTTTCATGATCAATTTCTAGTAGCCTTAAAGGGGTTGTCTAGAGAAAACAAGTTGGAAATAGGCGATAACCTATTGCTCAGTGTTGGGCCAACCTCTGGGAACTGTGCCGATCAGCACAACAGGGCACTTTTATCCATGTTTACAGTGGAACCACAGTTTGCATGCTTGATCACATCTTCATCATTCCCATGGGGTGGCTCTGAGGCGGATGTGAATGCCCACCATCATTCCATTCTAACTGGGATAAAAATTCCTTGTGCTGCCGTCACAGCTGTTGGACACCCATGGATCAAAATATTCAGGATAGGTAACTTATTTGCACTAGACAACCTCTCTTAATAATGTTTAGTCATTAGAAATGTATAGGATCAACATGCATGATATAGATCACATAATTGCCACATTTTTGGTGTACCTTCACATTGCAAGAAAGATACATTTATAGCATGTCCATAACAGTTAGGCCTCTATCACACATCAGTTTTTTGCCATCCGTCACAATCCGTCGTTTTGTGAAAAAAAAACGGAGCCTGCAATTGATGCTGCAGGATCCGTTTTTTTCTCATAGACTTGTATTGGCGATCGATGGCCGCACGTTTCATCTGTCTTTTGACGTATCCATAAAAAAATCTTTCTGTCCAATTTCTCCTGTTACCCTTGGGAAAATAAAAAATAACGGACTAAAAAAATCATTTTTGAGGAAAAAAAATGATTTTTTACTTTCACGGCTCTACGTTATAAACCTGTGAAGCACTTGGAGGTTCAAAGTGCTCACCACATACAGTGCCTACAAGTAGTATTCAACCCCCTGCAGATTTAGCTGGTTTGATAAGATGCAAATAAGTTAGAGCCTTCAAACTGCAAACGAGAGTAGGATTTATTAACAGAAGCATAAATCTTACAAAACAAAAAGTTATGTTGCTCAGTTGAATTTTAATAAATTTTAAACATAAAAGTGTGGGTCAATTATTATACAACCCCTATGTTTAATATTTCGTGGAATAACCCTTGTTTGCAATTACAGCTAATAATCATCTTTTATAAGACCTGATCAGGCCGGCACAGGTCTGTGGAGTTATCTTGGCCCACTCCTCCATGCAGATCTTCTCCAAGTTATCTAGGTTCTTTGGGTGTCTCATGTGGACTTTAATCTTGAGCTCCTTCCACAAATTTTCAATTGGGTTAAGGTCAGGAGACTGACTAGGCCACTCCAACACCTTGACTTTTTCCCTCTTGAACCAGGCCTTTGTTTTCTTGGCTGTGTGCTTTGGGTCATTGTCTTGTTGGAAGATGAAATTACGACTCATATTAAGATCCTTGATGGAGGAGCGGAGGTTCTTGGCCAAAATCTCCAGGTAGGCCGTGCTATCCATCCTCCCATGGATGCGGACCAGATGGCCAGGCCCCTTGGCTGAGAAACAGCCCCACAGCATGATGCTGCCACCACCATGCTTGACTGTAGGGATGGTATTCTTGGGGTCGTATGCAGTGCCATCCAGTCTCCAAACGTCACGTGTGTGGTTGGCACCAAAGATCTCGATCTTGGTCTCATCAGACCATAGAATCTTGAACCAGTCTGTCTCAGAGTCCTCCAAGTGATCATGAGCAAACTGTAGACGAGCCTTGACATGACGCTTTGAAAGTAAAGGTACCTTACGGGCTCGTCTGGAACGGAGACCATTGCGGTGGAGTACGTTACTTATGGTATTGACTGAAACCAATGTCCCCACTGCCATGAGATCTTCCCGGAGCTCCTTCCTTGTTGTCCTTGGGTTAGCCTTGACTCTTCGGACAAGCCTGGCCTCGGCACGGGAGGAAACTTTCAAAGGCTGTCCAGGCCGTGGAAGGCTAACAGTAGTTCCATAAGCCTTCCACTTACGGATGATGCTCCCAACAGTGGAGACAGGTAGGGCCAACTCCTTGGAAAGGGTTTTGTACCCCTTGCCAGCCTTGTGACTCTCCACGATCTTGTCTCTGATGGCCTTGGAATGCTCCTTTGTCTTTCCCATGTTGACCATGTATGAGTGCTGTTCACAAGTTTGGGGAGGGTCTTAAATAGTCAGAAAAGGCTGGCAAAAGAGATCATTAATCCACACATGTGAAGCTCATTATTCTTGGTGCCTGAACTACTTCTTAATACTTTAGGGGGACCAAACAGAATTCTTGTGGTTTGAGGGGTTGAATAATAAATGACACTCTGAATTAACTTTTAACGTTTTAAAAAAAAAAAAAAAATACAAAAATTTTTGCTGCAGTGCATTTCCCACTTCCAGGCTGATCTACAGTACAAATGTCACAATGCCAAGTTAATTCCGCATGTGTCAACCAGCTAAATCTGCAGGGGGTTGAATACTACTTGTAGGCACTGTATCTACATAAATTCCTTAAGGGGTCTAGTTTCCAAAATGGGGTCACTTGTGGGGGGTTTCCACTGTTTTAGGCACAGGAGCTCTCCAAACGCGACATGGCGTCCAGCCAATTCTGCGTTTTAAAAGTCAAACGGCGCTCCTTCCCTTGCGACTTCTGCCGTGCGCCCAAAAAGTGGTTTACCCCCACATATGGGGTATCGGCGTATTCAGGAGAAATTGCACAACAAATTTTATGGTTCATTTTCACTTAACACTTGTGAAAATAAAAAAAAATTGGTTCTGAAATAAATTTTTTGCAAAAAAAGTTAAATATTAATTTTTTCCTTACACATTGCTTCAGTTCCTGTGAAGCAAGAAAAGGGTTAATAAACTTCTTGAATGTGGTTTTGAGCACCTTGAGGGGTGCAGTTTTTAGAATGGTGTCACTTTTGTGTATTTTCTATCATATAGACCCCTCAAAGTGACTTCAAATATAATGTGGTCCCTAAAAATAAAAATAAGGTGTTGTAAAAACGAGAAATCGCTGGTCAACTTTTAACCCTTATAACTTCGTAACAAAAAAAAATTTTGTTTCCAAAATTGTGCTGATGTAAAGTAGACATGTGGGAAATGTTATTTATTGAGAAATTTGTGTGACATATCTCTCAGATTTAAAGTCATAAAAATTTAAAGCTTGAAAATTGCTAAATTTTTGAAATTTTTGCCATATTTCCGTTTTTTTCATAAATAAACGCAAGTCATATATAAAAAAAAAAATTACCACTAACGTGAAGTACAATATGTCATGAAAAAACAAATCTCAGAATCAGCTGGATTCGTTAAAGCGTTCCAGAGTTATAACCTCATAAAGTGACAGTGGTCAGAATTGTAAAAATTGGCCCGGTCATTAAGCTGACATTGGCTCTGTCACTAAGGGGTTAATATTCTCTCTTCCTTGATGTAACTGCTACAGGAATGAAAATATTGCGCTTGCTTACTAATTGCCATGGTAGCATAGATAGATTTCTGTGCATTCCCCTCTCATGTGCACGCTAGGAGTGTAATTCCTATGACATGAATTCTATGCCTGGACGTGTTATCTGCAGCCCTGTTTTTATACAGGTGGCATGTGGCCCTTTATGGGACACTTATATTGGAATGACCTTACTATCCAAGTGACTTATTTATTTTTTTTTTTTTTCCATGACACATTTTACTTTCTATTAAAATAGTTAATTGTTAACATTTACCAGATTATTTAGGTTGGCATAATTTTTTTTTGTACTTCCATGTAAGTTTTTGGTACCTAAAATTTAGCAGCAGTTTTTAGGTTTTGAGAAACTTGACTTTTTTTTTTTTTTTTATTATTTAAGTGACTTATGCTGTAATTTTCCCTAAGGCCAGCATCACGCTAAGTAGGAATACGGACGAGTGAGAAGCGTGAAAACCACGCATTACACACGGACCAATACTTCTCTATGGGGTAGCTCTGATCATGTGTATCGGCCGTATCTTACGGTGCGAGACACCCGCAGCATGCTGCGATTGTACGCATATTACGCCCGTTGTACGCCAATGAAAGTCTATGGGTGCGAGAAAACAACGGATTACACACGGACCAGACGTGTGACTTGCAAAAAATACGCACCGGTGTCCTTTAGAAAAGCCGGCAATTCATCCCCGGCTATACTGTAAAATCACACTGACAGGTTTAATAAAGACTAGAAAGAATAGATATATATATATACATAGAATACATACACATATATGTATATACATGTCATTGTCACATATACAGGGGTTGGACAAAATAATGGAAACACCTAACGTCTTGGCACCATAATCTTCGAACAAGTTATAAACATGCAAACCGTGACATATAGTAATGTTTTGTAGTTGATTATTTGTGTTATGTGATGTGTATGTAAATTAACTGTTTTGCATAACTGTAAGAACATTGATGAGAACATGATACCAATGGCAGACCTCTCAGATTTCCAAAGAGGCCAAATCGTTGGTGCTGGTATGGCAGGCGCTAGTGTAACCGAAAGTGCCCGAATGCTTGGCGTTTCAAGAGGTACTGTCTCCAAAGTAATGACTGCGTTTGAAAGAGAAGGAAAAACGTCCGCAGCAAAGCACAGGTCCGACCGAAGTTGACTGAGAGAGACCGTCGGACTCTGTGAATTGTGAGAGAGGATCGCAAGACCACGGCTCCGAAAATCACTGCTCAGCACAATAAACACCTACAGAACCCAGTTTCCATGCAAACTGTTCGTCGGGAGCTCAACAAATCTGGATTCCACGGAAGAGCTGCAATTCGAAAACCGCTGCTCCCAATGACAAATGTTTCCAAGCGTTTACAGTCATGGCCAAAAGTTTTGAGAATGACACAAATGTTATATTTTCACATGATCTGCTGCCCTCTGGTTTTTATGTGTGTTTGACAGATGTTCTTATCACAGACAGAAATATAATAATTGCAAACATATGAGTAACAAAAGCTTATATTGACAGAATGAGTTAATGCAGCAAGTCAATATTTGCAGTGTTGACTAGTGTTGAGCGATAGTGCTCGATATCTAAAAATATCGTATCGAAATTGTATCGCCGATAGCACTAAATATCGTCGATATCCGATTTCGATAGCGGAAGTCCCATGTAAGTCTATGGGAACAAAATATCGCAACAAAAAAAACCCTTTCTTACGTTGTAAACACAAAATATACACACATAGAATACATATATATATATACATGTCATTGTGACATATATATGCATATATTTATAGTTTATACACTTCTACATAGTAAAATAGACTCTGATTCAATTGCCGGGTAAAGCCGTGACATACCCCATAGAAGTCGACGGGCTCGGTGCCGAGTACCCCCAAAACCTCTGGCTCTGTGCGACTCAACTTGGGCGTCACGAACAGGATTCTGTAGCTCGCTATAAGCGAGTCCTGTGTGCCTGAATTGAACTGGTTTTGTGCTTGAGAATTGCTAAAATCATCAGAGAATGTGTTTGCCATTTTTCCGCCATATCTGCGTCACGACGAGGCACTGGTGAAGAAGAAGGGCGTGCTCTTCATGGGTGTACTGTACACTCACTCAGTGACGTGAAAACGATGGCTCTAAATGGTACTGCAATGTAAGATCGTGCCCCACAGCTCTTCAGTTCCGCCTCCTCATCCTCAGTGTGTGGAAACTAACACGAAGGTCCCGCCTCCCTACAAAAGAGGGGCCCTCTCCAGATGCTAATGACACATGTGACTTGGCAGAGATGGCTAATGGACACGAGCAGAAGTGTGAAGGGATGGAGCAGTCAGAGCTCTCCCCCCACGGAAGCGACCCGATCGCCACGGAACCACCGTTGGGAACCCGGCCTGGAAACCCTCCTACGCTGCAAGAAGCGGAGGATACCCTAAGAGGCCTGGCCCGGCACCGGGAGGAGGTCGCCAGGATGGAAGCGAGCTGGCGTGCCCTAAAACTAAACTTGGAGCGGCGCCAATCCCTCTTACCTGAAGTGTCTGTACCGGAAGGTGAGGCACCCGTTCTAGTAGAGGAGTCCTTGCAATGTGATCCGGTTGACATTGTCGCAGTGGAGGCACCCGTTCCTGCAAAAACCGCAGCACCGTCAGCACCCCAGATCCCGCTGTCTGCCCCCGTCGCTGAGACAGAAGAAGCGACACCCGTCCTCATGGAGGAGGCCGCGCAGGCACCAGAGCACTACCTGCCTGTACCGGAGCCCCGACTGTCATCTGATTTAGAGCCGTCTGCTTCCTCCGCAGGGGAGCGCCGCCAGGACTGGGGGGCGACAGGAGAGCTGCCGCAAACCGGACACTGTAAGCTGCAGTGGAGTGGTGGAGACATGGAGCAGCTGGTGGAGGAGAATTACAACCGGCGTCAGGAGGAAGAGTGGAGACGTTGGGAGCGGGAAGCAGAGCGACAAAGGGAGCAGCGAGAAACCCTAAAACTTCGCCAACGTCACCTGGAGAAGGACCGGGCAGATAAGGACCGGATGAGAAAGGATAAAGGAACCCTGTGTGAGCCGCGGCGTAAGGGTGCAGTACGGAGCTTTAAATTGAAAGGTGGTTGGGGCTTCATCAAGGAGCCTGGACTTTATTTAGAAGTCTTTGTGAACCGGCGGGACGTGGAGGCTCACCTCCCAGAAGGACACCCGGGGAGGGACCTGTTGCCAGGAGACTTGGTGACTTACACCCGACACTGGGGTTACAATGGATGGTACGCCCTAAATGTTACCAGGTGCGACCCCTACTCCCCAGTGTGTCAGGAACCTGTGAGACCCTCGGAGCCTTCAGCCTCCCACATCCAGGCCTCTGCAAAAGTGCCCACCCCACGCCGTAAATCTCCCAAGCCTCCCTCAGTGGTCTCCTCAGCAGCCCCAGCTATGGACATGATAAGTATAGCTGGCCCGTACCCGGCGCCTGTTAGGCCCCCTGGGGTTCGTTCAGTCCGGGACATAGGGCTCCAGACCCGGATGGAGATGAAAGAGGTGGCCACACAGACCCAGATAGCGGGTCACGACTTGCCTGTACAGGCCACACGACGTCATCAGGTCCTGGTGGTCCTTGGTGCCTCGGATGTTTGGCAAGCATCAGAAGAGTACCAGGTGGTACCTGGAACACCCCTGCCAAAGAAGTATAAATAACCCGGACAGGGTCCCTGTATGTAAAAAGTTAAATTGTTGATAAATAGTTAAATTGTTTATGTACCCGGACGGGTGAATGTTTATAAAAAAGTTTTTTAATTTAATAAAAAAAAAAAAAACACAGTTTTCATTACTTTTATTACAGTCTCATCCTGCGACACCATCGATCTCCTGTAAAAAAATGAAAAAAAAAAAAAGTATACCACCTGACCGACGCAGTCCATAGTAACGAGTGTCCCACGACGATCCAGCTCTGCTACATCAGAATCCCGGCGCAGCACAGCTGATTACCTGCTTCCCCGGCGGTGACGTCATCGGACTGGTTTACGGCCGGGATTACCCTGCAGTCACTGCAGTTATCGCGAAAAACTGCATGTGACCGCCAGGGAGAAGATAATGGCGGCCATCAAGCAGTCCAGGACGTGACCGCCGGAGATCTTCTGCCAGGTAAGTGCCGCTGACTCCTGACAGACCCGACCGACGGACACTCACAGTGACAGTGACAAATCCGATTCCGGTATTCGATAAGACGAAAATATCGAAACGAATTATCGAAAGCCCGATAGAGCTAATATCGGCCGATAGCCGATATTTGCATTATCGTATCGCTCAACACTAGTGTTGACCCTTCTTCAGGACCTCTGCAATTCTCCCTGGCATGCTCTCAATCAACTTCTGGACCAAATCCTGACTGATAGCAGTCCATTCTTGCAAAATCAATGCTTTCATTTTGTCAGAATTTTTAGGTTTTTGTTTGTCCACCAGTCTCTTGATGATTGACCACAAATTCTCAATGGGATTAAGATCTGGGGAGTTTCCAGGCCATGGACCCAAAATCTCTTATGTTTTAATCCCTGAGCCATGTAGTTATCACCTTTGCTTTATGGCAAGGTGCTCCATCATGCTGTAAAAGGCATTGTTGATTGCCAAACTGCTCTTGGAGGGTTGGGAGAAGTTGCTCTTGGAGGACATTCTGGTACCATTCTTTATTCATGGCTGTGTTTTTAGGCAAGACTGTGAGAGAGCCGATTCCCTTGGCTGAGAAGCAACCCCACACATGAATGGTTTCAGGATGCTTAACAGTTGGCATGAGACAAGACTGGTGGTAGCGCTCACCTTGTCTTCTCCGAATGAGGCGTTTTCCTGATGTCCCAAACAATCGAAAAGGGGATTTATCAGAGAAAATAACTTTACCCCAGTCCTCAGCAGTCCACTGCCTGTACCTTTTGCAGAATATCAGTCTGTCCATGATGTTTTTTCTGGAGAGAAGTGGCTTCTTTGCTGCCCTCCTTGAGACCAGGCCTTGCTCCAAGAGTCTCCGCCTCACAGTGTGTGCAGATGCACTCACACCTGCCTGCTGCCATTCCTGAGCAAGCTCTGCACTGCTGGTAGCCCGATCCCGCAGCTGAAACACTTTTAAGAGATGGTCCTGGCGCTTGCTGGTCTTTCTTGGGCGCCCTGAAGCCTTTTTGGCAACAATGGAACCCTCTCTCCTTGAAGTTCTTGATGATGCGATAGATTGTTGACTGAGGTGCAATCTTTCTAGCTGCGATACTCTTCCCTGTTAGGCCATTTTTGTGCATTGCAATGATGACTGCACGTGTTTCTTTAGAGATAACCATGGTTAACAGAAGAGAAACAATGATGCCAAGCACCAGCCTCCTTTTAAAGTGTCCAGTGGTGTCATTCTTACTTATTCATGACAGATTGATCTCCAGCCATGTCCTCATCAACACCCACACCTGTGTTAATGGAGCAATCACTGAAAAGAGGTTAGCTGGTCCTTTTAAGACAGGGCTGCAATGATGTTGAAATGTGTTTTGGGGGATAAAGTTCATTTTCTAGCCAAATATTGACTTTGCAAGTAATTGCTGTTAAGCTGATCACTCTTTATAACATTCTGGAGTATATGCAAATTGCCATTAGAAAAAGTGAAGCAGTAGACTTTGTAAAAATTAATATTTGTGTCATTCTCAAAACTTTTGGCCATGACTGTACACCTGTAGATAAAGTCCCAGAGGGGTGTAATTTCCAAAATCCGGTCACTTGAGTGGGTATTCTGCTCTTCTGGCACTTAGAGGCTCTGTATATGGAGTCCCAAACTGTTCTAGGAAAATCTTCTCCAGGTGGCAAATAGCGCTCTATTCCTCCCAAGTCTCTCCGTATGGCTAAGCAATACTGTACAGCCACATAGGAAGCATAGCCACGATCTGCAGAAATTGTGTGACAAATTCTGGTGCCATTTTTACCCATTTCCCATGTGACAATGTAAAATCTGGGGTTAAAACTAATTTTTTGTTGTAAAAATGTAATTATTTTTTCTTCACTCCCAATTGTGAAAGGTTTTGTGACACACCTTTGATGTCAATGTGATCACTGCAACCCTAGATAAATTCATTGAGAGGTGTAGTTTGTAAAATGAGGTCAGTTATGGGGGATTCTGCTGTTCTAGCACCTCAGGGGCTCTGTCAATGTGACATAGCACCCTCAAATCCACCAAAATGTGCATTACAATATGACACTCCTTCCCTTCGGATCTTTGCACTGTGCCTTTTAAGTAGCTTTTGACCACATGAGTTATTTTCACACTCAGGAGAAATGGTGTAACATATTTTGTGGTCCCTTTTCTCCTATGAACCCTTTTGAAAATTGAAAGTAACATTTAAGTGGAAAAAATGAAAATTTTCCATTGACTCAACCCAATGTTATACAATCCTGTAAATCGCTTGAGGGTTAAAAATGCTCACTATACCACTAGATGTGTAACATCTTTCCTATATCAAAATGGAGGATACCAGAATGTACCGCATCTTTATGGAACTGAAACCACTTCTGAAGAAACGTGCACAAATGGACAGCGACATTTTTTTCTTATCTAAATGCAAAAAGGAGAATCTAATTCCCAAAGGACTCTGGATTACAAACCCAATTCTTTATACCACTAGATGAATTCTGCAAGATGTGTAGTTTCCAAACTTGGGCCATTTGTGGGGGTTCCTGCTGTTTTGGCCTGTCAGGGGCATTGACAATCTGTTCCAGCCAAAGTTGTACTCCAGAATTCAATTGTCTCTCCTTCCCTTCCGAGCTCTGCTGTGCCCAAACAATAGTTTTCCACAATATAATGGGTATCTGTGTAGTCAATACAAATTCCACAACAAATTATATGTCCATTTTGTCCTGTTACTCTTGTGAAAATGAAAAATTTGAGGCAAAAATAATTTTTCACGGCTCAACAATATAAAATTCTGTGAAGCACCTGTGGGGTCAAGGTGCTCACCACACCTCTAAATAAGTTCCTTGAGGGATGTAGCTTCCAAAATTGGGTCACTTGTAGGGGGTGTCCACAGTAAAGGCACTTTAGGGGCTCTGCAAAAACGGCATCGCTTCCGCTATCTGCCAATTTTGCATTCCAAAAGTCAATGTCATGACACAGCTGTTTAGGTAACCCGGGATCATGGGCTCCTTCCCTGTCCCTAACACTAGGGGGTACCCTAGCTCGCCCTTCTCGGGATACTTCTGAAGGCAAAGATGCAGGGGTCTCCACCCTTGCCTTATCTCCTCTGAGTTAGCCCTCCATCTGTTCTATTCCCCCCACCCTTTGAAGAGGGGTGCTACTGTACACCGTAGTGCACCAACCTGACAAACAAGAGTTAACAGAAACCTCCATGCATACAAAATATTCACTGACATATAACAGAAGAATGCACCAGAGCGGGGAGGTAGGGAAATAAACCAAACTAGAGAAGGATAGGGAATTACCACACATACAAACCAAGCAACAGTCACAGATAACTCCTCCAACTCTCCTCATATGAACTCTTCTCCCGTTAGCCATGCAGCAAATGCTAGCTCTGACAAGGATTTGTAACAAAACCCAGATTATAAAGGGGAAAGGAGTGGCTAACCAAGCGCAGCTGTGAGCACAGGGATTTGTAACATGGCAGACTAACCCCTGTTCTGCCAGAAGGAGAAAACACCATTAAACACCATTAAAATGAAGGACAAGTGCTTCTTCTCAGTGCTAGAGTAGGAGAAATCAGAGGCTGACTCCCTATGACTCTGGCGAAGACAGTGTTCAACCCAGATCTCCAGACATGGCTGCCTCAAGGGAGTCAGGAGTCTCATACAGAGCTAACAGTTGGATAGATAAGCGTGTGCACAGCTTTAGTAGGTGCTAGAGTAGGTTCCCAAACCATTAACATATATTAAGAGACTCGGCACTCAACTTAAGTGATCAGATAATTTAATGTTGTCCACACTAGTAGTAAGCAAAACGTTTTGGTCTTACATCGGTCTTACATCAGACCTTCATCAGTTACAGAATAAAGTAAGGTTATTAGGTCAGATCACTAGATCATTAAACATTCCGTGACATAAAAAAGTAGGGCAAGGGTTGTCAGACCTGTGCACATATAGGGTTAAGTGCGCCGTGCCTCAGTGGCATGCGCAGACGCGGTGTCCACCGCTGGTCCAGCGATCTTGTGCTCCACTATGGTTTGCCTGAGAGATGAGATTCCCACACCAGATGTATTATGTGCTGCAAAACAACTGTGCGTAAATCCCCACCTCCAGACCGGGCTGCTGAAGTAGCCCCGTCAGAGCAGTGATTGGATCCATCATGGATCAGTTTTATAGGTAGCGCCTTTCTTTTGCATAAAAATTTTTTATTGCCGGGTAATTACTAGTGCATTAGGGGAATGTTCGGTTTTCTTTTGCAAAAAAATAATTATTTGGGTTGAGTAAATTTTTAGGTAGTGCATTAGAGGAGCGTATGTTGCATTGTTGGTGAAGTTCGTTTCTCTTTTGCAAAAAAGAGGAAAAAATATTAGCGCCAGGTAAATTTATAGGGAGGGCATTAGTGTAATGAACGTCTCTAATTTTTTAATACAAACTTTTTTTGTTACATCTGATTTTTCTTTTCATTTTTTCTTCTAATATTTTCTCTACTTTTTTCTATAATGTAATGCAACTGCGGAGTGCAGACGCGCAGGCTGCCACTAAGTGGCGGCAGAGTATTCAGACAGGCCGGTCAGCAACAAACAGGAAGACGAAGTACCAGAGGTCACAGCAATGCACGTAGTCAGAGACAAGCCAGAAGTCAGAGCCAGACGGGAACACAGTATCCAAGACGTGATATGGAAAGGGGAGTCAGGGTTCAAGCTAGTGAGTCATAAGCCAGTCGGTAACGTGGTATCAGAGACAGAAAAAAAGGAAGCGGGTTTCAGAGTTCAAGCCGAGTCATACACTGTAGAGAAACCACCAAACGTACACAAAGTCAGGGATAGGGACCGGGTCAGACACGGGAAGTCAGAGGCAGAAGTATCACTAGGGTATACGGGTCAGCTGCTCTAGCCTGGAAGCATAAACTATCCTGACATTGGTCTGCAGGCCACAGCAGACTGAAATAGTAAATCAGATCCAAAACGAGGCAGAGGGGATTAACCCCCGCATGACCAGTCCAGAAAGGGGATAGCAGAAAACAAACCCCGGACTGGATCATGACATCTACTTTTTTTTCTCTTTACTTTTTTTCCCGCCTCTACTTTTTTCTCTCTACTTTTTTCTCTTTGCTTTTTATAATAAATAGTACCCTACACACAAGCCCCACACATTACATGTATAAAGCAACACTTACACACACATCCCCAGGGTTTTGAAAAATAAAAAAAAAATGGCCAGTTCGTCAAGAAGATGCTATTCACCAGAGGAGGCATACGCTTTCCTTGCCTCCAACACGGATTCAGCCAGTGAGGAAGATCTCACATTCCTCTATTCCTCCTCCTCATCTAGTGAGGAAGGACCCATAGCAAGGCGTCCTAGGTCCCAGGCAACCCCTGTAGCAATCAATCCCATATGGATTTGCACCCCCAAAAAATTACCAGCCTGTTATTCCCGATCTCATCAGCAGCTCAGGAATCCAGTTTGAGGTTACAGGCCTCACTGAAACTAACTTCTTCAAATTCTTTTTTAGCAAGGAAATAATAAATCTTACGGTGGCCCAGACAAACTTGTATGCCCATCAATTTTTCACCCAATATCCCACGTCATCATATGTCAGATGGACCCCTGTAAATGCAGAAGTGATGATGACATTTTGGGGAATTGTGCTCCATATAGGCATAGTAAAAAAACAGCTTCGGCAATACTGGAGTGCTGATATACTCTAAGGCACACTGGTATTCTGTATGGCCATGACAAGGACACGATTTGAAGTGATCCAAAAATGTTTGCATTACTTTCATCGGCTATACAAAATTCAGGCAGTAGTTGAACATGTGAGGGAGGGACAGGGCCGAGGACACAGGTATATCTGAAGGTATATCCCTTCACATGAAAACATTGTCCATTACTCTGCATACCTATGACTCCTCTTTCTGCGCCGTCAGGATCTTCTCTGCTCTGCTGAAGACTCCCTATAGACGGTTCCACATGAATAGAGACACAGTCTATTTCAACTTACAAAAGAACAACTTCACTGTTTTCTTTATGCAGCACATCCATATTCTTCACAGCATTAACCACATGTTTCATATTGCAGAGTTCCTTCTCTTTGCCTGCACTTCTCTCACTGTCACAGAGCACGTACCCAGGTCGGACTGTCTCATATGGTCCCTCAGTGTCCTCCCTGTTTAGCTCTGCTTCAGTAAGGCATTACCTGGTCTGTTTCGCCCCAGACATGAGTATCAGCCTCTGAAGTCAGTTGCCACATGGCGAGCGACCTGCCCTTCTGTACTGTCTCCTGTGGTAACACAGCGTTCTCCCAGTCCAAACTCACTGCTTCAGTGAGTTCCCTCAGCCGTTTCACCCCAGATATGAGGGCATCAGCCCATTCGATAAGTTGCCACATTATGGAGCCACCTGCGTCCCCGCTGTTTAGTCTTCTCTAGCAACTGCATCCCACTAATATTGTACTGTCAGTTCTGTTGTCACTGTTTCTGTTTTTAGCTTCTGTTCCAAGGCTGCTGTGGTCCATTGCTGTACTGGCCTACTGCTGTTCTGGCCTGGTTCTGTGGATGGCTGGGCTTCTTTCTTTAAATAACCTTGCGTGGTCTCTGCTAACATTTTGGGCAATTAAGCCCTTGCACACGGTTAGGGCACCGTGGCCCGACTAAACCTTATGAAGAAGTCCTACCTCTCTTAGCTGCAGCTGACCCCTCCTATGTTTTACTGTTTACTTAGTGAAATTTCTATACTACAACTACAGTACAGACCAAAAGTTTGGACATACCTTCTCATTCAAAGATTTTTCTGTATTTTCATGACTATGAAAATTGTAGAATCACACTGAAGGCATCAAAACTATGAATTAACACATGTGGAATTATACATTACACTTTACAAAAAAGTGTGAAACAGCTGAAAATATGTCTTATATTCTAGGTTCTTCAAAGTAGCCACCTTTTGCTTTGATTACTGCTTTGCACGCAGAAAAGGTGAACGGCTGGACTCTACATGCCAAGTTCCCACCGTGAAGCATGGAGGAGGTGGTGTGATGGTTTGGGGGTGCTTTGCTGGTGACACTGTTGGGGATTTATTCAAAATTGAAGCGGTGAGCGGTCCAGCTCACCCCAAACCATCTCGATTGGGTTCTGGTCTGGTGACTGTGGAGGCCAGGTCATCTGGCGTAGCACCCCAACACTCTCCTTCTTGGTCAAATAGCCCTTACACAGTCTGGAGGTGTGTTTGGGGTCATTGTCCTATTGAAAAATAAATGATGGTCCAACTAAACGCAAACCGGATGGAATAGCATGCTGCTGCAAGATGCTGTAGTAGCCATTCTGGTTCACTATGCCTTCAATTTTGAATAAATCCCCAACAGTGTCACCAGCAAAGCACCCCCATACCATCACACCACCTCCTCCATGCTTCATGGTGGGAACCAGGCATGTAGAATCCATCCGTTCACCTTTTCTGCGTTCAAAGCAGTAATCAAAGCAAAAGGTGGCTAGTTTGAAGAACCTAGAATATAAGACATATTTTCTGTTGTTTCACACTTTTTTGTAAAGTGTAATGTATAATTCCACATGTGTTAATTCATAGTTTTGATGCCTTCAGTGTGATTCTACAATTTTCATAGCCATGAAAATACAGAAAAATCTTTGAATGAGAAGGTGTGTCCAAACTTTTGGTCTGTACTGTATGTACACTAAAATGCCCCCCCCCCATTTAGTGGCCAAACAGGGGTACTACACTTTCCCTAGTTACTAAATGTACACTTAGCAATATATATATATATATATATATATATATATATATATATATATATTCACATTAGCAAATATACACTTCACATTATATACATAGCAGCATATCAAATATTCACAGTATGGGAAGTCAACAGACTTCACATTAATGATAACAATATCAGGGAACCAGGGAAGGAAGTAATGAATTACACATAGACATACATACATACATGGCAACATGGGAAAACTTAAAGGGGAAGACTTTGCATCCCCTTACAAACACTTCAGCAGAAAGTTTGTTGAGGTGTACACACCCCACAGGGACATCGCTATAGATGACTCTCTGGTTCATTGGAAAGGCTAAAATTCCAACAATTCCTGCCCAGTAAGAGGGCTAGATATGGATTAAACTGTACAAACTGTTTGAGAGTACCTCAGGGTACACCCATAGATTTAGTGTCAATGAGGGAAAGGACACCCAGATTGACCACTCTGAATGTCCCCCTTTCCTGGGGGTGAGTGGGAAAATTGTGTGGGAATTGCTGCACCCACTGCTGGATTAGGGTTATCACCTCTACATTGATAACTTTTACACCAGCACTTTTACCACCACCCACGTTTCAAGAACCTCTCTGTTAGAGGTACAGTTGCATGCGGCATCGTGCAAAAAATCAGAAAGGCCTCCCTAAGCCGCTAATTGGACAAATGCTGAGAAAGGGCGAAAGCGGAGCATAATGCAGCGACAACATGCTGGTTGTCAAGTATAAGGACAATGGGATGTCCTTATCTTGACCACCATACACCGTGACAACAGCTCCCTTGTCACTGTTCGAGGTACCACAACACAAGTTCCAAAGCCAGATTGTATATTGGATTACAGTAAGTACATGGGAGTATAGATCTCTCCTATCAGGTCCTCAAACCATACAATGCCATGTGAAAAGCTAAAGTATGGTACAAAAAAATTGTGTGCATTGCACAGATGGCACTGTACAATGCGGTTTCAATCTGCAAGCAATACGAGCACCTTCTTTCAGTTTCAGGAGGTAGTCATCAAGGCCCTAATGTTTTGTGCTCAGGAACGTGAGGATCCCAGTTCTTCTGAAACTGATAGTGCCCGTTTTGTCCCAGGTCAACATTTTCCAGGAGCGGTTCCCCAAACAGCGAAGAAAAGAAGATCACAAAAATGGTGCAGAGTATGCTCCAAGAGGGGATTCCAAAAGGACACAATTCACCATTGTGAAACCTTCCCTTGGAAATCTGGCCTTTGTATTAAGGACTGCTTCAAAGAGTACCACACATATGCTTTTATAATCTGATGTACTCCGCACAACGTACACATAACACCACATTATAAATTCATACACAGAGGTGTATCTAGGCTTTCTGGCACACGGGGCAAGAATTCAGTTCTGCGCTTCTCCCCCCCTAAAAGCACACATGCGATTTGCTCGCTTAGGCCGGAGTCAGACACAACTACAAAAAATCGGACCGTTTTAGTCGGTCGATTATCGGAGCAAAATGTAAACATCACACATCCGACTGGCATCCGATTTTCCTTCAAAGATGCGATTTAGTCGCATGTGTGTGTACCTTGTAACATCCGATTTCCATCCGACCAGCGTTTTTTTGTTGCAGCTTACCAAAAAGGACCAATAATGGTTTTGAGGCCTGATACTAATTTAAATCATCAGGCAGAGCTATATTTAAGTGCTCTGCTACAGGTGTGACCCTCCCACCTTTGCACTGGTGTCATTTTGTTCCTTGTGCTTAGTGCTTGCTAGCTGCTTTATCCAAACATGAGCGACACACTCAGATTTACTCCCACTGAGCGTGTGCCGTTCCATTGGGTTATATCCAGACGTTTTGGGGAGCCATATCCTGTAATAGCAGATCCCAGAAGACGCAGAAGAATGTGGGTACATCCACTTTTGACAAGAAGGATAACTAAAGGCCATTTTCACCGTCTATATTTGTCACTGCGTAGCCATGGAGATAAGTTTTTCCAATATTGTCGAATGAGCATAGCTACCTTTGATACGTTGCTTGACATTGTGCGCCCTGGGATCACATTTCAGGACACCAGGATGAGAAAAGCAATTTCTGCAGAGGAACGCCTTCTCCTAACAATAAGGTATGTGTGTTAACGATATGTTGATGATGTTTGCCTCGACATAGTCACTTTGCAAGTGTTGTAGCACACTTATTGTACACTTATAATGTGAGTAATGTATTTCTCAAGCTTACCTATCTAAATTATTGGCTTTGGTCTATTACACAGAAGGCATGGCTTGTAATCTAATTTCCAGCATGTGTGCTCTAAGAAACTAAAGCATTGTAAGTGTTGTGCATGCTGTGTTTGTTGTTTTTGGTGCTGATTTCTCCATGTTCTATGTTCTAGTTGTGTTACAGGTTCCTTTCTACTGGCATGTCCTACGCTGCTCTGCACTTAGAGTTCTTAATAGGACGATCAACAATTTCAGGCATTGTGCGGTCAACTTGTGTGGAAATTTGGAACAGACTACATGAAGACGTCATGCCTGAGCCAAAAATGAGGGACTGGTTGAGGATAGCACAGGGTTTTGGCGAAAATTGCCAGTTTCCACACTGTATAGGAGCCCTGGACGGCAAGCACATACGTGTTCGTAAACCTCCTAACTCAGGCTCCCAATTCTTCAATTATAAACAATATTTTTCCGTAGTTTTGTTGGCCTTGGTCGACACTAACTACAGGTTTATAATTGTAGACATTGGGGCCTATGGAAGGACTGGAGACTCAAGAGTCTTCAATACTTCTATAATGGGTAGGCGGATACGCAATAACCAACTGGACCTACCACCAGCAAGTCAACTTACAGACTCTATTCCAGAACGTGTGCCTTATGTTATTGTTGCGGATGAGGCATTTCAATTAACCCGTAATGTTATGAGGCCATTTCCCCGTCGCTATCTCACCCATCGGCGTTGAATATTTAATTGTCGCCTGTCACGTGCTCGGCGTCTGGTGGAGTGCACATTTGGAATTCTTTGTGCTAAATGGCGGGTACTTCAATCTGCAATTCAACTCAATGAAGATAATGCTAATGTGGTCCTCAAAGCATGTGTGGTCCTACATAATTTTTGTAGAATCCATGAATGCTCCTCACAAGATGTGGGTGACTTAGCATCTGTGAATGTGTCTATGGCTATGTCACCACCCATCCATCCCCGTCGTCCACCTTCAGGCCTAAAAGTACGTGAGGTGTTCACTCAATATTTTGTGTCCCCTGAGGGTGCTACTGCCTGGCAAGAGGAGGCATTATTACACATGTAGTGTGCCTATGTTGCTCTGTCATAAAGACATTTAGCCTCACTTAATTGTAGATGTTGTGTTGTTTTTGGTGTCATATTGTGTGTAAGTTACGCAGCCCATCACCTATTGAAATAATGACATACATATTGAAATAATCACATACAATCAATGCGACTTAAACAATTTTTTTATGTATTATGTCATGTTTAGTCGCTGTAAACATAATGCAAAATGACTAATGTGTCATAACATTTTTTCAACATATTTGCTGCTAAATTGGCAGCAGTAAAACAAATTACAATGTTAATAACTTAAAAAAAATAAATAAATAAATAAATACATTACACCTATAACTGGTGGTAGGTGTGGGGTGGTGAAGGTGGAGGGCCAGCTTGTCAGGGCTGGCTAGACTGCTCTCCAGCCACTGTGTCACCATGAGTGGTGGCTGACTGTGCAGTTTGCTGGCTGCTTCTTGCTTGCTCTGGATGGGGGTTTGGGTAAGGGAAGGTTGGGAACTGTTGTGGGTAGTCATAATATGACTGCCCACTTACACTGTAGCCCCCAAAATGCCCATGTCGACCATACCCATGTTGTGGCCAGCATTGAACAATGGGTATGGTCGAGTGGGCATATTGAGAATGGCCACTCTGTCCCATCTGTGGTACCTGTTGTGTTCCACTTTGGTAGTACTCAGTTTGAGGAGGAGAAGTTGGTCTCTGTGGTCCACAAGGAGGAGGTGGAGGAGGAGCATGATGATGAGGAGGAGGCTGATCAGAGGCTGATGCAGACTCCCCTTGCTGGGTTCCGAACAAGCGTAGTAGATTTTCATTGGAACGTTGCCACCTTTCCAATAAATCTAGGAAGTTGTTGGGATCATTTGGTGGGGTTCCTGCATCCAGCACAATTTGTAGGCCAGCTCTGATCCGCAGTCTGTGCTGACGGGGAATGGCCCTGAGGTAACGAGCCAGACTGCGTCCAAATGCCTCCTCCCATCATCATGGGCAACAGTGGACAAGTAGTCCAGAACTCCTCTGTCCTTGTGGCAGAACCAACTCCTTCTCTTCTACGTCTGGCTCGCCGTGACACAACTGTAGGAGGCGAAGCCACATCCTGTGGCCTACCAGGGCTGCTGCTGAGGGGAGGGTCTTGGGACTGTAGAGGCAAGCTCTCTGACTCCACTGCTGCTGCTGGTGGTGGTGGTGATGCTGCTGCACTTGCTGATGATGACGGCCCAGCCTCCTCAACATCCCCTACGGGGTCAATCACTGCCTCTGAGTCTGAAGCTGGCTCTCTCTCTGTAAGGTTTGACTCCGTGCTAGATAAGAAAACATTTTGATTACAATTGATACAAAAATATAGCAATACACTTTCTCCAGACATTAACTTACGGTCGCACATCCATAGCTGGGGCCAGAAAATTCAGTCTATCATAATACACATATTTTCGTTTACTGCTTGCTGCTGCCCCACTGCGCCCCTCAGCTGTCTCTCTCGCCTGTAGCAGTCTCTACAGCTGCGCCAACGCCTTGTAACATCTGACACTGAAAAAGTAACGGATACAATAAAAAATTATACTTATCTGCCCTTGTAATGTAGTAAAAACAGAAGTACAGCATCAATATTATCATTTTTTGGCGTGTTAGGGGTACACAACAACACTACAAATTGTATGTAGCAAACATAATAAGTTAATATTAGAAGGGTTCATACATACAAAGCTCTATGAGATATGTGTCACAATAATTACCATTAATTTGGGACACAGCGATGCCATTAACAAAAGGGACACATATTAAGTACTTCACCTACACTTTTATTGCGTATGCAAACATTTTTAAGCTTAAGTAGGCGACCATTACAGTTGTATCTAAATATTAGAATGTGGTTGGAGTAGTGACATAGCACTGGGGGTTTGAACAGTCATAACTGTTGTTTTGGCCACATTTCTGTTTCACATATAAGGGTAGAGGGACATTATAACACATTGTTGTTGGTACACACTGAGTAGTCATACAGTATTGTTAGCGTTCTCATTAAGTTACTTACTGATGCGTTCTTGGTCCTCCCTAGACCTGTCGCCAAAATCCGGGAACATCTGGGAACATATTCTCCGCCAAGCCGCGTCCTTCCGCGACCGGTTGGAATAATTGGGATCCCGCTGGTCCCAAAGTTCTGGTCTCTCCTGGACCAGAACGATCAACATTTCAACATTGATGTGACTGGCCATGGTTCTGGACTCCGTGGAGGCGGTTTCCTGTTTGGGTTTGAATTTTCGTAGCCTAATTAGCATGTCAGCCCTTCCTGCCAATTATCCTGATGCAATTTCCTGGCACCTGCAATAGTGGTGCGATTTAATCGCAAGTCACACGTGCGGTCCGTTTGTAATCCGATTTTTCATCGCTCCCATAGACTTGCATTGGCGATAGTCGACCCACAATCGGTGACAATCGCAGCATGCTGCGATTGCACTCGGACGATTAAAACGGACCACAAAAAATCTGATACTGGGAGCTGCTCCATAGATTAACATAGGTCCGACTGCAATGCGATATTTCATCGTATTGCAGTCGTCCGATTTTGTCGCCAGTGTGACGCCGGCCTTAGTCATGTGCCGACGACCTGCTCTTCCTAATGCTCTCAATGTTCAGTGAAAAATTGAGAGAAACAGGAAAAGAAGCTCATTGTCACAGGACCATAAGTATGAGAGTCATATATGAGTGAAGTGTCCATGTGATGACTACTGGAACCTGCAGAGCTGAATCCTGACATTGCAGCTTCTGAATTCTCACAATGAATGCACTGCACACTTAGGATTCTCCCATGCCTGTGGACGGTCATGTCAGCACAAGCATGTGATTTATATACTTCTGGCCACATTCCGACTAGACGTGCATGGACTCGTTCCGTCTAGTCAGCACGTGACCGCACATATGTAAATCACCGGCACGAGAGAATCCTAACAGCGTTCAGTGAGAATTCAGAAGTCTGCAGTCACGTGGAATGACTGCAGACTCATCACAAACCTGGACATCCCCTTTAATGTTCCTAACATAAATAAAAACATGAAAATAAGTCAGTTTCACAAATAACATTTACATCCAGGTACCTGATAGATGTCGTCGTCTCTGGAGTCATTCTTCTTTTCTTCATCTTGTCCAGACCCCATGATGAGTTTTCTCATCCACAGCTTGACTCTGCAGACTTCCATCTTCTCTGGTCTTCTGCAGCAAATCTCCACATGATGCCCTTAAAGATGGAAGTGTCACTTTAATGCTCCTGAATAAAAATATCTGCTGTACACTGAGCCCGAGTAAATAAACGCCCCTCACTATATTGTCTGCACAAAGTATGACCCCCACACTGTTTTTCATATGGTACATGCTCTTTACACTGACCTCTCCTTTCCAGACTGGGATACCTTTTCACACTGTCCTCTCACACTGTGTGGTCTCTATAGGGCTCAGTCTATACTGTACCCTTTCATCACACTCCCCCTCCTTGGTATACTGTCCCCTCCATGCTATGCCCCCACTACTCAGTCTCTATTCTGTGCCCACTCACTTTTCTCCCCCATGCTGTCGCCTCACACTATTCCCCTCCCTCCTCATACTGTCTCCTCTCACATCTCCCCTGTTCACCATACTGTCTCTTCACTATACTGTCTGCTCACTCATACACCTGACTCCCCATACTGTGTCTGCACACATCCCATCACCCTCACTCCCCATACTGTGTCCACATATGTTTCCCATCGTTACTCAAGCTGTGTCAACATACATTCACCCATTCGCTCCCCATACTGTCTGCACCCATCCCCCTACTCACCATACTGTGTCTGCACCCATCTCTCATACTGTTTCCTCATACATGCCCTCATACATACATGCTCCTCATTTTGTGTCCTCAAATTTTCCCACACACATTAAATCCCCCAACCCCATTCCAAATCCCTCCACACACATTAAATCCCCCCATCCCCACTCCAAATCCCTCGACACACATTCAATCCCCCATCCCCACTCCAAATACCTCCACACACATTTAATCCCCCATCCCCATTCCAAATCCCTCCACACACATTAAATCCCCTCATCCCCATTCCAAATCCCTCCACACACATTAAATCCCCATCCCCACTCCAAATCTCCCCATACATTAAATAACCCCCATCCCCACTCCAAATCCCCCCACCCATTTAGTACCCCCATGCCAATCCAAATCCCCCCACATATTAAATAACTCCCCCATCCCCACTCCAAATCCCCCCACCCATTAAGTGCCCCCCATGCCAATCCAAATCCCCCTACATTAAATAACCCCATCCCCACTCCAAATCTCCCCACACATTGAATAAGCCCCCATCCCCACGCCAAATCCCCCCCACACATTAATAACCCCCATCCCCACTTCAAATCCCCCACACACATTAAATAACCCCCATCCCCACGCCAAATCCCCCCACAAATTAAGTACCCCATGCCAATCCAAATCCCCCCCACACATTGAATTACCCCATCCCTACTCCAAATCTCCCCCTCCCTCTTAATCTTCAGTGGTTTCTTCAGCTCCAGAGTGGAGCACTTATTATTACCACCGATGTTCTTCGGGCTTCTGGGTGCCGGTGAGTGACGACGTCAGCAGCATGATCACATGTCCTGATCACGCTGCTGCCGTCGCTCTGACCCGGTGGTCAGAGCTTCAATTGTACTCGGGTCTGTACAGACGCGAGTACAAGTGATCCCTGGGAGCCGGCGCGCTTCATCTTCTCTGTGCCGGCTGTCAGCTTGACAGCCGGCTCAGAGAACTGCCGACTCACAGTCCGGGGGGCAGCAGAATGCAGCCTCCGGGGGAGACACTGCGGACTGCCGTATTAGGCGGCCCAGCTGCATTCCCCTGCCAGCTGCGCCCCACTAGATACGCCTCTGTTCACCAGTAAAACCAAAAGCATTATAATCATTACTATAAAGCTATGTCTCTAGATAAATTCCTTCAGGAGTGTAGTTTCCAAAATGTGGGGAATTTTCACTGTTTAGGCACATCAAGGGCTCTGCAAACGTGACATGACACCCGCTGACTGTTCCATCAAAGTCTATTCCAAAATGTCACACCTATCCTTCATAGCCCTGACATGCTCCCAAACAGTGGTTTTCCTCCACATATGGGGTATCGGTGTACTCAGGAGAAATGGCAAAACAACTTTTGCTGTCCATTTTTCTCCTGTTACCCTTGTGAAAATAAAAAAAATGGGGCTAAAAGATAATTTTTGTGGAAAAAAATTTGATTTTTTTTTTTTATTTTCACAGCTCAATATTTAATTTTCTGTGAGGCACTTGGAGTTTCACGATTCACACCACTATCTAAATTCCTTGGGGGGTCTAATTTCCAAAGTGGAGTCACTTGAGGGGGATTTCCACTATGTATAGGCACGTCAGGGGCTCTGCAAACGTGACATGACGCCTGCAGACCATTCAATCAAAGTCTGCATTTCAAAACGTCACACTTTCCCTTCCGAGCCCTGATGTGCACCCAAACAGTGGTTTTCCTCCACATTTGGGGTATCAATGTACTCAGGAGAAATGGTACAACAACTTTTGTGGTCCATTTTCTTCTGTTACACTTGTGAAAATTAAAAAAATAGGGGCTAAAAGATCATTTTTGTGGAAAAAAATATGATTTTTTATTTTCATGGCTCCAAGTTATAAACTTCTGCGATGCACCTGGGGTTCAAAGTTCTCACCACACATCTAGATAAGTTTCTTGAGGGGTCCAGTTTCCAAAATGAGGTCACTTGTGCCTAAACAGTGGAAACCGCCCACATCAGGGTGTCTTCAAATGCAACATGGTGTCTGATCCAGCCAATTTTGTGTTCAAAAAGTCAAACGGTGCTCCTTCACTTCCAAGCCCTGCCATGAGCCCAAACAGTGGTTTTCTCCTACATATTGGGTATCAACGTACTAAGGAGAAATTTCACAATTTTTGGGGTCCCCTTTTTCCTGCTGCCCTTGTGAAAAATAGAAAAATCTGGGTTAAAAGATCATTTTTGTGACTAAAAAGTTAAATGTTAATTTTTTCCTTCCACGTTGCTTCAGTTCCTGTGAATCACATGAATGGTTAATAAACTTCTTGTATGTGGTTTCTAACACCTTGAGCCGTGCAGTTTTTAGAACGGTGTCATTTTTGGGTATTTTCTGCCATATAGACCAGTCAAAGTCACTTAAAATATGAGGTGGTCACTAAAAAAGGTTTTCTAAATTTTGTTGTAAATATCAGAAATCGCTGGTCAACTTTTAACCCTTATAACTTCCTAAACAAAAAATATATATTTCCAAAATTGTGCTGATGTAAAGTAGACATGTGTAAAATATTATTTACTAACTATTTTGTGTGACATGACTCTTTGATTTGAGGGTATAAGAATTCAAAGTTCAAAAATTGCTAAATGCTCAAAATTTTCACCAAACTTCAGATTTTTTCACAAATAAATGCAAGTAATATCGAAGACATTTTACCTCTATCATGAAGTATAGTATGTCACGAGTAAACAATCTCAGAATCAGCGGGATCCCTTGAAGCATTCCAGAGTTATTACCTCATAAAGTGACAGTGGTCAGAATTGTAAAAATTGGCCCGGTCATTAACGTGCAAACCACCTTGGGGGGTAAAGGGGTTAACACTTCACATTTCAATTAAATATGAAACCATATGACAGTATTCACATAGCGTGTTTGTTTTCTTCAGGGGCAGGAACAGGGTAAGACAGCCCACATTCCTACCATAATTGACAGCCTCCAGGTGTTCCAGCAGCTCGGAACTCCATTAACCTTAAAGTCTCCCTTTAGGTTCCCTTAAAATTACCAGATCTCACAGTCGATGGCTCAAGCAGAGCACAGTCCATCATACTTCAGAATCAGTGGAATCTGTTGGAGCGTTCCAGAGTTATTGCCTCATAAAGTGATGGTGGTCAGAATTGAAAAAAATTGGCCTGATCAAGGTGAAAACAGGATTCTTGGTAAAGGGGTTAAAATAGTGCTGATGGGTTCTCTTTAATACACTATAACACACTATACAGTAATACAGTTTAACACACTACAAAGGATAGTTTGTGAAAAGATCCCTGATTGGAATACCCTTTCTTGTTTAGGGGTTGTAGATTTACCTTTTTAAGGAAGCTATTACATTTTAAAAAATTCAGGCATGGAAACGTTTCTTTTTTGGGAGTTTTCAGGAAAATTTGAGAACAACTGGACTGTTCCTTCGTCTGAACCAACTTGAAAATTGAAATGGTCAAAATGATTACTGTGATAACATTGTAGAAAAAGATGGTCCAGCACCTCAATATGATAAAATTCCCATTTTATTAAGATCGGAAGCTTAGTACTCAGGAACATATTTTCTTACTCGTTTTGAGTATATGCTGCTATTTCTATGATCAAGAGAAGGCCTTTTGAAGTGAATTTGAAACGGCTATTCATATGCTTGCAGACACCTTTGTGTTTTTTTTCTTTTTTGGTGTACACAGGTTTTTGAATATAAGTGTTTGTTGTTTTTAATGGACCTCATAAGTTTTTAATTGAACCATTAAAAGTTATATTTTAATATCACATTTCTACCTTGCTCACAGACTACTTTAAAAAAATAATGCCAAAAAAACAAATATATTTGGTATCACCAGTTATCACCAGATCCTTAAAAAGAAGTTTTCCATTACTAATTTAACCCCTTTAATATGTCCTATCTCTTCCTAATAATCAGTTTTCTAGTATACTTCTATTACCTGCCCTGCTTCTGTAAGCTCAGCTGTTTATGGGTCTTATAGTAAGTACTCTCTTGAGATGCAACCACTGCTACTTCCGATCTGGAGAAAGTAAATAAAAAATTTACTATCTAGAGATAACCTTTATTTAATAAGTTAACATTTAATAATATAACAATAAAGTTAACACCAAAATAGAGTAGGCCACCCAAAGGGTTCCACCACAATAAAAATTGCTCTACAGATATAATTCAAAAATGGGCAATTTATAGGGTAAGGAAACAATTACAAAACTAATTACCCTATCATATCCCTAGTACGACCCTGCCTTGCAGAGATTGGCATCCTGGATATGCAACAGGCGCCGTCAATGAAGACTGGCCCTAATGTACCCGGCCCAACAAAAAGAGTAACTGCCACCAATAACCTGATAAACCACAACTTTGGCAATAAAAAGTGAACAACACAGACTTAATTCAAAGAAGTAATTTCAATGGGTAAAAACTGAACACTTGATGTAATAATAAAATATATGGCTGGTCAGATGTTTTATGAATATATATTCAGATCTGGGGACTTTATAGACAAGTCTTGTCCCAGTCCTAGTGTGCTGTAGGGTGTGGAGTGCCTCAGGCTCACTTGTAGGCCGCAGGCCTCCGCTGCCTCCAGGCTTCTGTCTTCAGGAGTCACTGCACACAATGCATAGGACACAAAGTTCTTTTCAACAGTTATTTTACTAAATCAAAAATACATGAGATCTGCACACAGTGAACAGGCCTGTAGAGACACTGTTCACACCACTAGAAGACTGAAAACACAAAAAAGCACAGTAAAACCAAAAATACTCTGCTGCAAAAAGAATAATAGTAAACGGCAAGTGCCAATAAAAAAAGTGGAAAAACAAGGGTATTTGGTTAATTTGTTTCTTGCAAAAAATGTATATTAAGCTGCTCTACCAAATTGTCAAGGTATACCCATTTCAGAACAATCCCTGACTAATGTATGTAGCCCCTATCTGATGTATTTAAATACCTGTTCATATGTATAGTACCTGTATGATCAGGATTCAGAAAGGTTAAGTCCAATGTGGACACAGCCTAGAGCAGCTTATATGTGCAGGGTATACCTTGACGATTTGGTAGAGCAGCTTAATACACATTTTTTGCAAAAAACGTATTAACCAAATACCCTTGTTTTTCCACTTTTTTTTATTACCACTTGCCGTTTACTATTATTCTTTTTGCAACAGAGTATTTTTGGTTTTACTGTGCTTTTTTGTGTTTTCAGTCTTCTGGTGGTGTGAACAGTGTCTCTACAGGCCTGTTCACTGTGTGCAGGTCTCATGTGTTTTTGATTTAACCATTTGTTTTCTTGTTTCTACAAGAGTAGGGAGTTTTCCACCCCTCCCTTATGAGCCCTGCTCATATAAGATGCTCTATGCTGTGTCCACATGGGACTTAACCTTTCTGAATCCTGCTCATACAGGTACTATACATATGAATACGTTTTTAAATGCATCATATAGGGGCTACATACATTACTCGGGGACTGCTCTAAAATTGGTATACCTTGACGATTTGGTAGAGCAGCTTAATATACCTCTTTTGCAAAAAACGTATTAACCAAATACCCTTGTTTTTCCACTTTTTTTATTGGCACTTGCCGTTTACTATTATTCTTTTTGCAACAGAGTATTTTTGGTTTTACTGTGCTTTTTTTGTGTTTTCAGTCTTCTGGTGGTGTGAACAGTGTCTCTACAGGCCTGTTCACTGTGTGCAGGTCTCATGTGTTTTTGATTTAACCATTTGTTTTCTTGTTTCTAAAAGAGTAGGGAGTTTTCCACCCCTCCCTTATGAGCCCTGCACATATAAGCTGCTCTATGCTGTGTCCACATGGGACTTAACCTTTCTGAATCCTGCTCATACAGGTACTATACATATGAACAGGTTTTTAAATACATCAGCTAGGGGCTACATACATTAGTCAGGGACTGCTCTGAAACGGGTATACCATGACGATTTGGTAGAGCAGCTTAATATACATTTTTTGCAAAAAACGTATTAACCAAATACCCTTGTTTTTCCACTTATTTTATTGGCATTTGCCGTTTAATATTATTGTTTTTGCAACAGAATATTTTTGGCTTTACTGTGCTTTTTTGTGTTTTCAGTCTTCTGGTGGTGTGAACAGTGTCTCTACTGGCTGTTCATTGTGTGCAGGTCTCATGTGTTTTTGATTTAACCATTTGTTTTCTTGTTTCTACAAGAGTAGGGAGTTTTCCACCCCTCCTTTATGAGCCCTGCACATATAAGCTGTTCTAATCTGTGTCCACATCGGACTTAACCTTTCTGAATCCTGCTCATACAGGTACTATACATATGAACAGGTTTTTAAATACATCAGAAAGGGCTGCATACATTAGTCAGAGACTGCTCTGAAACAGGTATACCTTGACGATTTGGTAGAGCAGCTTAACCCCTTCACCCCCAGCCTTTTTTGACCTTAAAGACCTTGCCATTTTTTGCAATTCTGACCAGTGTCCATTTATGAGGTAATAACTCAGGAACGCTTCAACGGATCCTAGCGATTCTGAGATTGTTTTTTTGTGACATATTGGGCTTCATGTTAGTGGTAAATGTAGGTCGATAATTTTTGCATTTATTTGTGAAAAAAATGGAAATTTGGCGAAAATTTTGAAAATTTCACAATTTTTAAAGTTAGAATTTTTATTCTGTTAAACCAGAGAGTTATGTGACACAAAATAGTTAATAAATAACATTTCCCACATGCCTACTTTACATCGGTACAATTTTGGAAACAACATTTTTTTTTGTAAGGAAGTTATAAGGGTTAAAAGTTGACCAGCGATTTCTCATTTTCACAACAAAATTTACAAAACCATTTTTTTTTACTGACCACCTCACATTTGAAGTCACTTTGAGGGGTCTATATGGCAGAAAATACCCAAAAGTGACCCATTATAAAAACTGCACCTCTCAAGCTACTCAAAACTACATTCAAGAAGTTTATTAACCCTTCAGGTGTTTCACAGGAACTAAAGCAACGTGAAAGGAAAAAATGGACATTTTAATTTTTCCAACAAAAATTTTCTTTTAGCATCAATTTTTTCATTTTTACATGGGCAACAGGATAAAATGGATCCTAAAATTTGTTGGGCAATTTATCCTGAGTACACAGATACCAAATATATGGTCATAAACCACTGTTTGGGCGCACGACAGGGCTCAGAAGGGAAGGAGCGCCATTTGACTTTTTGAATGGAAAATATGCTGGAATATTTAGCAGTTGCCATGTCGCATTTGTAGAGTCCCTGTGTGCCTAAACATTGAAGCTCCCCCACAAGTGATCCCATTTTGGAAACAAGACCCCACCAAGGAACTTATCTAGATGCATAGTGAGCACTTTGAACCCCCAAGTGCTTCACAAATTGATCCGTAAAAAAAAGAAAGTACTTTTTTTTCACAAAAATTTTCTTTTAGCCTAAGTTTTTTCATTTTCACATGGGCAACAGGATAAAATGGATCCTAAACTTTGTTGGGCAATTTATCCTGAGTACACAGATACCTCATATTTGGTCATAAACCACTGTTTGGGCGCACGGCAGGGCACAGAAGGGAAGGAGCGCCATTTGACTTTTTGAATGGAAAATTAGCTCCAATCGTTAGCGGACATCATGTCGCGTTTGGAGAGGCCCCTGTGTGCCTAAACAGTTAAAAAAAACCACATGTGACACCATTTTGGAAACTAGACCCCTTATGGAACTTATCTAGATGTGTTGTGAGCACTCTGAACCCCCAAGTGCTTCACAAAAGTTTATAATGCAGAGCAGTGAAAATAAAAAAATATTTTTTTTCCTCAAAAATGATTTTTTAGCAGGCTATTTTTTTTTCACAAGGGCAACAGGAGAAATTGGACCACAAAAGTTGTTGTGCAATTTGTGCTGAGTACACCAATACCCCATATGTGGGGGGAACCCTGTTTTTGCACATGGGAGAGCTCAGAAGGGAAGGAGCGCCATTTTGGAATGGAGACTTGATGGAATGTTCTGCTGGCGTCATGTTGCGTTTGCAGAGCCCCTGATGTGCCTAAACAGTAGAAACACCCCACAAGTGACCCCATTTTGGAAACTAGACCCCCCAAGGAGCTTATCTAGATGTGTAGTGAGCACTTTAAACCCCCAAGTGCTTCACAGAAGTTTATAAACGCAGAGCAGTGAAAATAAAAAAAATATTTTTGTTCCTCAAAAATCATTTTTTAGCCCGCTATTTTTTATTTTCCCAAATGTAACAGGATAAATTGGACCCCAAAAGTTGTTGTCCAGTTTTTCCTGAGTACGCTGGTGCCCAATATGTGGGTGGAACCACTGTTTGGGCACACAGAAGGGAAGGAGTGCCGTTTGACTTTGTTAATGGAAAATTAGCTCCAATCGTTAGCGGACACCGTGTCGTGTTTGGAAAGCCTCTGTGTGCCTAAACTTTGGAGCTCCCCCACAAATGACCCCATTTTGGAAACTAGACCCCTAAGGAACTTATTTAGATGCACAGTGAGCACTTTGAACCCCAGGTGCTTCACAGAAGTTTATAACGCAGAGCCGTGAAAATAAAAAATCTTTTTTTTTTCTCAAAAAAATGATTTTTTTAGCCCCTATTTTTTATTTTCACAATGGTTACAGCAAAAATTGGACCCCAAAAGTTGTTGTCCAGATTGTCCTGAGTACGCTGGTACCCCATATGTGGGGGGACCACTGTTTGGGCACACGTCAGGGCTCGGAAGGGATGTAGTGACGCTTTGAAATGCCGACTTGATGGTATGGTCTGGGGGCATCTTGTTACGTTTGCAGAGCCCCTGATGTGCCTAAACAGTAGAAATCCCCCACAAGTGACCCCATTTTGGAAGCTAGACCCCGCAAGGAACTTATCTAGATGTGTGGTAAGCACTTTGAACCCCCAAGGGCTACACAGAAGTTTATAATGCCCGGGCATGAAAATAAAAAAAATCATATTTTTTCAACAAACATGATTTTTTAGTCCCCAATTTTTTTTATTTTCCCAAGGGTAACACGAGAAATTAGACCCCAAAAGTTGTCCAATTTGTCTTCAGTACGCTGATATCCCATATGTTGGAGAAAACCACTATATGGGCACATGTCCGGGCTCGGAAGGGAAGTAGTGACGTTTTGAAATGCGACTTGATGGAATGGTCTGCGGGCGTCATGTTACGTTTGCAGAGCCCCTGATGTGCCTAAACTGTGGAAACCCCCCCAAGTGACCCCATTTTGCAAGCTAGACTAGCCAAGGAACTTATCTAGATGTGTAGTAAGCACTTTGAACCCCCAAATGCGTCACAGAAGTTTATAACCCAGAGCCATGAAAATAAAAAATCATTTTTTTCCCTCAAAAAATGATTTTTTTAGCCCACAATTTTTTATTTTCACAAGGGTAACAGGAGAAATTGGACCCCAATAGTTGTCCTGTTTGTCCTGAGTACGCTGGTATCCCATATGTGGGGGGAACCACTTTTTGGGCACACATCGGGGCTCGGAAGGGAAGTAGTGACGTTTTGTAATGACGACTTGATGGAATGGTCACGGGCGTCATGTTAGGTTTGCAGAGCCCATAATGTGCCTAAACAGTAGAAACCCCCCAAGTGACCCCATTTTGGAAACTAGATCCCCAAAGGAACTTCTCTAGATGTGTGGTGAGCACTTTGAATCTCCAAGTTTTTCACAGAAGTTTATAACGCAGAGTCGTGAAAATAAAAAATCATTTTTTTTCCACAAACATGATAATTTAGTCCCCAATTTTTTTTCGCTAGGGTAACAGGAGAAATTAGATCCCCAAAGTTGTTGTGCAATTGTTCCTGAGTACGCTGATACCCCATATGTGGGGGTAAACCACTGTTTGGGCACACGTTGGGGCTCGGAATAAAGGGAGCACTGTTTGACTTTTTGAACGCAAAATTTACAGGAATCAATGGTGGCGCCATGTCGCGTTTGGAGACCCCCTGATGTGCTCAAATAGTGGAATCCCCTCAATTCTAACTCCAACCCTAACCCCAGCACACCACTAACCACAGCACTAACCCCTACACTCCCCTATCCCTAATTGAAACCCTAACCATAACCCTAACCCCAACACACCCCTAACCCTAATTCCAACCCTAACCATAACCCTAACCACAAGCCTAACCCTAATCCCACCCCTAACCCCAAAACACCCCTAACACTAATCCTAACTCTAACCCTAACCACAAGCCTAACCCTAATCCCAACCCTAATTCCAACCCTAACCCTAATTCTAACGTAACCCTAATTCTAACCCTAATTCTAACCGTAACCCTAATTCTAACCCTAACCCTAATTCTAACCCTAATGCTGAAGGCTAGGTTCACATTACGTTTTACCATCCCGTTCAACAGATAGCGTTGACGGGCTGGTAACGGTATAGCATAACGCGATCGCGTTATGCTATACCCGCTAGTGCAGATGAATCAGCAGATGATTCATCTGTGCTAGCAGTAACGGAGCGCAGACGCTGCAGCCCGCAACCGAGGCTCCGTCACTGAATGACGGCATGCATCACGATGCGCCCGCAAATGGGGATGAATGGCAGCGTTAACGGACTGTGTTACACCGCGTTATACCGCGGTGTAACACAGTCCATCTAACGGACTGCCATAACGCAATATGAACCCAGCTTAACCCTAAGGCTAACCCTAACCCTAAGGCTAACCCTAAGGCTAACCCTAACCTAACCCTAACTGTAATTCTAACCCTAATAGAAAAAAATATATATATATATTTTCTTTATTTTATTATTTGTCCCTACCTATGGGGGTGATAAAGGGGGTGTTTATTTACTTTGTTATTTATTTTGATCACTGTGAAAGTTTATCACAGTGATCAAAATAAATGTATTGAATCTGCTGGCCGGAGGGCGCACTGCGCATGCGCCCGCCATTTTCCAAAATGGCGGCGCCCATGAAGAATCCCGGATGGACGCCGGGACGGATCCAGGACACCAGAGGACCGGGAGAGGTGAGAGGAGCTGAGGGAGGGGATCGTAAGGCGAGGGGGAGCGGAGGCAAGGAGGAGGGGAGCGGACCGGAGCGCAGGGGAGCAGATAGAGACAGCGGTGACCAATCGGCGTCATCAATCGGTGGCGGCGGCCGATCGCCGCTGTCACTCGGTGTGGGGAGGGTCGGAAGTCGGTGTCCAGCCATGGCAGATGCTATTGCAGCATCGGCCATGGCTGGATTGTAATATTTCACCAAATTTCATTGGTGAAATAATACAAATCAGTCTGATTGACTGTTTCACTTTTAACAGCCAATCAGAGCGATCGTAGCCACGTGGGAGTTAAGCCACCCCCACTGTAGTGATGCTCAAATGGTCTTGTTACTGCGGGTCGGGTGACCTTTCAGTGACCCCGGTCACCCTACCCGCAGGGACGCGATTTTAAGGGTCGGGATGCCACTGGTTTTCATGACGCCGACGTAGGCGTCATGGGACGGGAAGGGGTTAATATACATTTCTTGCAACAAATGTATTAACCAAATATCCTTGTTTTCCACTTTTTTTATTGGCACTTGCCGTTTACTATTATTCTTTTTGCAACAGAGTATTTTTGGTTTTACTGTGTTTTTTTGTGTTTTCAGTCTTCTGGTGGTGTGAACAGTGTCTCTACAGGCCTGCTCACTGTGTGCAGGTCTCGTGTTTTTGATTTAACCATTTGTTTTCTTGTTTCTACAAGAGTAGGGAGTTTTCCACCCCTCCCTTATGAGCCCTGCACATATAAGCTGCTCCATGCTGTGTCCACATGGGACTTAACCTTTCTGAATCCTGCTCATACAGGTACTATACAGTCATGGCCAAAAGTTTTGAGAATGACACAAATATTATATTTTCACATGATCTGCTGCCCTCTGGTTTTTATGTGTGTTTGACAGATGTTTTTATCACAGACAGAAATATAATTGCAAACATATGAGTAACAAAAGCTTATATTGACAGTTAGAATGAGTTAATGCAGCAAGTCAATATTTGCAGTGTTGACCCTTCTTCTTCAGGACCTCTGCCATTCTCCCTGGCATGCTCTCAATCAACTTCTGGACCAAATCCTGACTGATAGCAGTCCATTCTTGCACAATCAATTCTTTCATTTTGTCAGAATTTTTAGGTTTTTGTTTGTCCACCCGTCTCTTGTGATTGACCACAAGTTCTCAATGGGATTAAGATCTGGGGAGTTTCCAGGCCATGGACCCAAAATCTCTATGTTTTGTTCCCTGAGCCATTTAGTTATCACCTTTGCTTTATGGCAAGGTGCTCCATCATGCTGGAAAAGGCATTGTTGATCGCCAAACTGCTCTTGGAGGGTTGGGAGAAGTTGCTCTTGGAGGACATTCTGGTACCATTCTTTATTCATGGCTGTGTTTTTAGGCAAGACTGTGAGAGAGCCGATTCCCTTGGCTGAGAAGCAACCCCACACATGAATGGTTTCAGGATGCTTAACAGTTGGCATGAGACAAGACTGGTGGTAGCGCTCACCTTGTCTTCTCCGAATGAGGCGTTTTCCTGATGTCCCAAACAATCGAAAAGGGGATTCATCAGAGAAAATAACTTTACCCCAGTCCTCAGCAGTCCACTGCCTGTACCTTTTGCAGAATATCAGTCTGTCCATGATGTTTTTTCTGGAGAGAAGTGGCTTCTTTGCTGCCCTCCTTGAGACCAGGCCTTGCTCCAAGAGTCTCCGCCTCACAGTGTGTACAGATGCACTCACACCTGCCTGCTGCCATTCCTGAGCAAGCTCTGCACTGCTGGTAGCCCGATCCCACAGCTGAAACACTTTTAAGAGATGGTCCTGGCGCTTGCTGGTCTTTCTTGGGCGCCCTGGAGCCTTTTTGGCAACAATGGAACCTCTCTCCTTGAAGTTCTTGATGATGCGATAGATTGATGTCTGAGGTGCAATCTTTCTAGCTGCGATACTCTTCCCTGTTAGGCCATTTTTGTGCATTGCAATGATGACTGCACGTGTTTCTTTAGAGATAACCATGGTTAACAGAAGAGAAACAATGATGCCAAGCACCAGCCTCCTTTTAAAGTGTCCAGTGGTGTCATTCTTACTTAATCATGACAGATTGATCTCCAGCCATGTCCTCATCAACACCCACACCTGTGTTACTGGAGCAATCACTGAAAAGAGGTTAGCTGGTCCTTTTAAGGCAGGGCTGCAATGATGTTGAAATGTGTTTTGGGGGATAAAGTTCATTTTCTAGCAAAATATTGACTTTGCAAGTAATTGCTGTTAAGCTGATCACTCTTTATAACATTCTGAGTGTATGCAAATTGCCATTAGAAAAAGTGAAGCAGTAGACTTTGTAAAAATTAATATTTGTGTCATTCTCAAAACTTTTGGCCATGACTGTACATATGAACAGGTTTTTAAATACATCAGATAGGGGCTACATACATTAGTCAGGGACTGCTCTGAAATGGGTATACCTTGACGATTTAGTAGAGCAGCTTAATATACATTTTTTGCAAAAAACGTATTAACCAAATACCCTTGTTTTTCCACTTTTTTTTATTGGCACTTGCCGTTTACTATTATTCTTTTTGCAACAGAGTATTTTTGGTTTTACTGTGCTTTTTTGTGTTTTCAGTTATTTTACTAAACAGTCAAAGTTCATCAGATGGTGACAGGTGGAATAGGGCACAGCAATTCACATTTTCTTCCTCCTTTAACATAGTAACATAGTTAGCAGGGCCGAAAAAAGACATTTGTCCATCCAGTTCAGCCTATATTCTGTCAGAATAAATCCCCAGATCTATGACCTTCTAAAGAACCTAATAACTGTAAGATACAATATTGTTATGCTCCAGGAACATATCCAGGCCTCTTTTGAACCCCTCAACTGAGTTCACCATCACCATCTCCTTAGGCAAGGAATTCCAGATTCTCTCTGCCCTAACAGTAAAGAATCCTCTTCTATGTTGGTGAAAAAACCTTCTCTCCTCCAGACGCAGAGAATGCCCCCTTGTGACCATCACCTTACTTGGTATAAACAGATCCTCAGAGAGATATTTGTATTGTCACCTTATATACTTATATAGGGTTATTACATCGCCCCTCAGTCATCTTTTTTCTAGACTAAATAATCCTAATTTTCCTAATCTCTCTGGGTATTATAGTTCCACCATCCCCTTTATTAATTTTCTTGCCCTCCTTTGTACGCGCTCGAGTTCCATTATATCCTTCCTGAGCACCGGTGCCCAAAACTGTACACAGTACTCCATGTGCGGTCTAAATTTATCATTAACTAGGATCCCCAAGTGCTTCTCCATGTCAGATTTACCCAGTGGTTTCCTGTTCCATGTGTTATGGTGATAATGATTTCTTCTTCCTATGTGTATAACCTTACATTTATCATTGTTAAACTGCATCTGCCACATTTTGGCCCAAGTTTCCAACTTATCCAGATCCATCTGTAGCAGAATACTACCTTCTCTTGTATTTACTGCTTTACATAGTTTTGTATCATCTGCAAATATCGATATTTTACTGTGTAAACCTTCTACCAGATAGTTAATATGTTGAAGAGAATAGGTCCCAACACCGACCCCTGCTGTCCCCCATTGGTCACAGCGACCCAGTTAGAGAATGTACCATTTATACCCACCCTCTGCATCCTATCACTAAAGCCCCCGTCTCACACAGCGATCTCGCTAGCGAGATCGCTGCTGAGTCACTAGTTTTGTGACGCAGCAGCGATCTCCCCAGCGATATCGCTGTGTGTGACATTCAGCGATGATCAGCCCCCCTGCTGGGTATCGCTGATCGTCGCCGGGCTGTGCCTAGAAACCCGCTGTGTACCTTGGATACCAGCGCCCTGATGCAGGGGAGCTGGTAACCAAGGTACACAGGCACCGCGCAGCGCCTGGAAACCCGATGTGTACCTTGGTTACCAGCTCCCTGCATCAGGGCGCTGGTATCCAAGGTACACTGCGGGTAACTAGGCGATGTTACCCGCAGTGTCGCTGTGCTGATCGCTGCCCTGAGCTGCCTGTTTGGCAGCTCAGCAGCGATCATGTAGCGATACACCAGCGATCCTGACAAGTGCATATCGTTGTCGGGATCACTGGTGTATCGCTATGTGAGACCCAGGCTTAAGCCAGATACTTACCCATTTACACACATTTTCCCCAGACCCAGCATTCTCATTTTGTTTACCAACCTCTTGTGCGGCACGTTATCAAACACTTTGGAAAAATCAAGATATACCATGTCCAATGAGTCACCTTGGTCCAGTCTATAGTTTACTTCATAAAACTGATTAGATTGGTTTGACAGGAGTGATTCCTCATACACCCATGCTGATATGGAGTTAAACAGTTAGGCCGGAGTCACACTAGCGAGAAATACGGACGAGTGCAATGCGAGAAAAAAATCGCATTGCACTCGGACCAATGTTAATCTATGGGGCAGCTCCCGTCATCTGATTTTTTTCTCGTCCGTTTTATACGTGCGAGTGAAATCGCAGCATGCTGCGATTTGCACCGTATTACGCCCGAGACTCGCCAATGCAAGTCTATGGGGGCGAGAAAACATCGGATTACACACGGACCATGCGTGTGACTTGTGAGAAATACGCACCGGTGTCCTTTAGAAAAGCCGGCAATTCATCCTCGGCTATACTGTAAAATCACACTGACAGGTTTAATAAAGAATAGAAAGAATAGATATATACACATAGAATACATATATATATATATATATATATATATATATATATATATATATAATAGTGATGAACCCGTTCTACGCCCGGGTAGCAAACATTTTTATAGGTACATGGTCTCCCATTCTGGTATGTGCTGCCCCCCTCCTATCCTGGTATGCATGGCACCCCTCATCCCTATCCTGGTATGTATGGTCCCCTCACCCCCACCCAAATCTACAATGCATGGCACCCCATTCCTCATCCTGGTATGCATGGTCCCCTCATCCCCCAATCCTGGTATGCATGGTACCCCCTCATCCCTATCCTGGTATGCATGTTACCTGCTCATCCATATCCTGGTATTCATGGTTCCCTCACCCCCCAATCCAGGTATGCATGGTCCCCTCACCCCCCAATCCTGGTATGCATGGTCCCCTCACCCCCCAATCCTGGTATGCATGGTTCCCTCCTGCCAAATCCTGATATGCATGGTCCCCTCACCCCCCAATCCTGATGTGCATGGTCCCCTCACCCCCCCATCCTGATGTGCATGGTCCCCTCACCCCCCAATCCTGATGTGCATGGCCCCCTCACCCCCCAATCCTGATGTACATGGTCCCGTCACCCCGTCCTGTTGAGCATGGTTCCCTCACCCCCCAATCCTGATGTGCATGGTCTCACCCCCAATCCTGATGTGCATGATCCCCTCACCCCCAATCCTGATATCCATGGTACCCTCACCCCCAATCCTGATATCCATGGTCCCCTTACCCCCCAATCCTGATATGCATGGTCCCCTCACCCCCCAATCCTGGTATGCATGGTCCCCTCACCCCCCAATCCTGATATGCATGGTCCCCTCACCCCCAATCCTGGTATGCATGGTCCCATCACCCCCCAATCCTGATGTGCATGGTCTCCTCACCCACCCAATCCTGATGTGCATGGTCCCCTCACCCCCCAATCCTGATGTGCATGGCCCCCTCACCACCCAATCCTGATGTGCATGGTCCCGTCACCCGTCCTGTTGAGCATGGTTCACTCACCCCCCAATCCTGATGTGCATGGTCTCACCCCCCAATCCTGATGTGCATGATCCCCTCACCCCCCAATCCTGGTATTGTCATGTGTGCATTGCCACGAAGATCGTCGCGGTTGCACATTTTGACTTCTCACAGCTGAGTTGCTGTTTCTTTGTGTTTGGCAGCTAGGGAGTTAATTCTGTCTGTGCTCGGTGCTGGGACTGGGTGCAGTTTCTCCCGGCTGCAATTGATTATTTGTTGATTGGTTTCCTTTAAGTTTCTGGTTGTCTGCTTTGGGAGTTGCCAGTGAAACACTTCATGCAGACCACAGATAGGAATGAATCTGTATAGACTCTAGTTGAGAGCTCCTTAGTTGTTTTAAGCTTAACTTGCTTAGAGTTTATTTCCCAGACCATTTATGTTCCTTCGGTGTTTGAGTGTGTATGCAAGAGAGTGCTATCCTGTCTGTCTTATATGTCTAATCTGTGTATTTAGCTGAGATCAGCCCATATCCCTTTGTTGGTAATCAGGATCCTTCTTAGGACTGATTACAGGGTTCAGGGTCTGATAGGAGACAGGGTTAGGCTGGAGACTTGGACCTCTGAACCATTATCAGTACCTCCAAGGTAAGGGATTAGTTAGGACCCCAGTGTAGGGTCAGGTTAGACCCCGGTCCTCCTCTTTCCTGTTACAGCTCATCAAGTCCTCAAGATTAACCCTGAGTTCAACTGATATCGTCTCTGCACATCTAGTCCTCAAGATTAACCCTAAGTTCTGCTGATATTGTGTCAGGTAAATCTATTTTATACTTACATTCTTATGTTGCTAAACTATATGTTGTATAGAGTGTGGTTCCTGTATAAATAGTTTACTGACATTGTAGTCATATCATTAGACAGCGTGACAGGTATGCATGGTCACCTCCCGCCCAATTCTGGAATGCATGGTCCCCTCACCCCTCAATTCTGGTATGAATGGTCCCCTCACCCCCAATTCTGGTATGAATGGTCCCCTCACCCCCAATCCTGGTATGAATGGTCCCCTCACCCCCCAATCCTGATATGAATGGTCCCCTCACCCCAATTCTGGTATGCATGGTCCCATCACCCCCCAATTCTGATGTGCATGGTCTCCTCACCCACCCTATCCTGATGTGCATGGTCCCCTCACCCCAATCCTGATGTGCATGGTCCCCTCACCCCCCAATCCTGATGTGCATGGCCCCCTCACCCCCCAATCCTGATGTGCATGGTCCCGTCACCCCGTCCTGTTGAGCATGGTTCACTCACACCCCAATCCTGATGTGCATGGTCTCACCCCCAATCCTGATGTGCATGATCCCCTCACCCCCAATCCTGATGTGCATGGTACCCTCACCCCCAATCCTGATATGCATAGTTCCCTTACCCCCCAATCCTGATATGCATGGTCCCCTCACCCCCCAATCCTGGTATGCATGGTCCCCTCATCCCCAATCCTGGTATGCATGGTCCCATCACCCCCCAATCCTGATGTGCATGGTCCCCTCACCCCCCCAATCCTGATGTGCATGGTCCCCTCACCCCCTATCCTGGTATGCATGGTCCTCTCACCCCCTATCCTGGTGTGCATGGTCCCCTTACCCCCAATCCTGATGTGCATGGTCCCCTGGCAAGCATTTTAAAGGTATATGGTCTCCCATGCTGGTATGTGCTGCCCCCCTCCTATCCTGGTATGCATGGCACCCCTCATCCCTATCCTGGTATGCATGGTACCCCTCATCCCTATGCTGGTATGTATGGTCCCCTCACCTCCACCCAAATCTGATATGCATGGCACCCCATTCCTCATCCTGGTATGCATGGACCCCTCATCACCCAATCCTGGTATGCATGGTACCCCCTCATCCCTATCCTGGTATGCATGGTACTTGCTCATCCATATCCTGGTATTCATGGTTCCCTCACCGCCCCAATCCCGGTATGCATGGCCCCCTCACCTCCCCAATCCCGGTATGCACGGTCCCCTGACCCACCAATCCTGGTATGCATGGTCACCTCCCGCCCAATCCTGGAATGCATGGTCCCCTCACCCCTCAATTCTGGTATGAATGGTCCCCTCACCCCCCAATTCTGATGTGCATGGTCCCCTCCCCCCCAACCCTGATGTGCATGGTCCCCTCACCCCCCAATCCTGATCTGCATGGTCCCCTCACCACTCTCTCCTGATGTGCATGGTCCCCTCACCCCCAATCCTGATGTGCATGGTCCCCTCACCCCCCAATCCTGATGTGCATGGTCCTCTCACCCCCCCAATCCTGATGTGCATGGTCCTCTCACCCCCCTATCCTGATGTGCATGGCCCCCTTACCCCCCCAATCCTGATGTGCATGGTCCCCTCACCCCTCTATCCTGATGTGCATGATACCCTCACCCCCCAATCCTGATGTGCATGGTTCTCTCACCCCCTATCCTGATGTGCATGGCCCCCTCACCCCAATCCTGATGTGCATGGTCCGCTCACTCCCCAATCCTGATGTGCATGTTCCCCTCACCCCCAATCCTGATGTGCATGGTCCCCTCACCCCCAATCCTGATGTGCATGGTCGCCTCACCCCCAATCCTGATGTGCATGGTCCCCTTACCCCCCAACCCTGATGTGCATGGTCCCCTCACCCCCCAATCCTGATGTGCATGGTCCCCTCACCCCCCAATCCTGATATGCATGGTCCCCTCACCCCCAATCCTGATGTGCATGGTCCTCTCACCCCCAATCCTGATGTGCATGGTCCTCTCACCCCCAATCCTGATGTGCATGGCCCCCTCACCCCCCAACCCTGACATGCATGGTCCGCTCACCCCCCTATCCTGATGTGCATGGTCCCCTCACCCCCCCATCCTGATATGCATGGCCCCCTCACCACTATTAAACTGCACAGATACCCCAAAAAAACAAACATTTATACTCACCTTTCTTCCCTGTGCTCCAGCGCTGTTACGTTCTGCTGGACGCCGGGGGAGGAGACCGACGCCGGAGTATGCGCATGCCCATACCGCGCGGTCCGGCGCCATATTGCTGAAGACACACTGTAAATCTGTCTTCAGCAAAATGGCGCCGGATAGCGCTATTGCGCATGCGCGATCCGACGCGCACTCCTGGTCTCCTGCCCCGGGAGAAGAGAAGTGCCGCGGCAACGCTCCTCCCGGTCAGGTAAGTATGTGAGTATGGTGCCGGAGATCGCGGTATGCATCCAGTACGCATACCGCGATCTCCGGCGCCATACAGAGTACTCACCACTGGATGCCTCACTCTGTCTGGAGCCAGACTGCGCAGGCGTGTCGCGCTTGCACAGTCTATAAAGGCATCAGACAGAGTGATGCTCCTAGCGTTATATTATAGATATATATATTATATATATACATGTCATTGAGACATATATATATTTATAGTTCATACACTCCTACATAGTATAATAGCCGCTAATTCAATTGCCGGCTGTTAGGGTTTGCGGAACGCACCTAATAGATATTATAGAGAGGTGCGTTCGCAGCCCGGGGTCCACCGTACAGGCGAAGCCCGCTGCTAGTAAGATGCCGAAAGTAGCGAACTCTGTTATCCCGCAGAGTCGCTAAAATAAACGCCGTAGTGCGCTGTGGCAGTTAGTGCGAACTCTGTTAATCCCCAGAGCCGCTAACGGGAATGCCACAGCGCTATATGGCGATAAGTACGAACTCACTTAACTTCAGTGAGCTGCAAAGTAAAACGCTAGGGCGCTGAACCAGCGTTATAAAGCGAACCCTGTTGCTGTTAGAACTCTCCAGTTAGGTTTTTTCTATCTTGCTGGTCACATGACCTTTGTTGCCTATTTAATCCTGCTCCACCCTTCTGGCTTTGCTGGACTTCATTGTAATTTCTACTCTTAAGCTAGCCGGGTGCTTTGTTACCTTTCTACATTAGTTTTGCCTGGTCTTTTGACCTCTATGTTCTATGTTGTTTGTTTTCTTTTTACTGCTACAACTTCTGTTAGGAGGTGTCCATCTTTTCTCCCAGTCCCTAGTTCTTGTAGGGATCCCTCCCTCCCATCTATAGGTCTTCGTACAGACTAGCTGAGGAGTTTAGCGGGTCTGATCGCAGGATCAGGTTCCCCGTTACATCGTAGGGATCGAGCTTGTAGCAGAACATAACAGTAAGTCCAGCCCAAGAAAAATATCTCTAAGGACAGATTTCCTGTTTCCCTAATGGTGTCGGTTCAGGAGTTGGCTCAACGCCTGCAGGGACTCTCTCTGGAGGTGTCCAAGCTTCAGCAACACGTGAGTAGCTGTTCTGGAGCACATTTCGTGGAGCCAAAGGTACGTTTGCCTGATTTATTTTTTGGTGAACAACAAGATTATTTTTCTTTTAAAAATGCTTGCTTGTTGTATTTTCGTTTGAGACCCAGATCCTCTGGTGATGAATCACAGCGCATAGGGTTCATAATGTCACTTTTGCGCAAAGAACCTCAGGAGTGGGCCTTTTCTCTGCAACCTAGTGATCCATGCTTTAGATCAGTGGATAGTTTTTTTCTGCTTTGGGGTTATTGTATGATGATCCTGATCGTCTCTCATCAGCTGAGACAGAATTGAGACGTTTGAGGCAGGGAGCAGGTAATGTGGAAAAATATTGTACTCACTTCCATCGGTGGTCTACTCAGGTGGGGTGGAACGATTCAGCTTTGAAAAGTTTGTTTCTTGCAGGGCTAAGTGAAAGGGTTAAAGATTTGCTGATTGCTTATCCCATACCTGGGAAAAAAATATATATATCCAGAGATATAAACTGCACTAAATAAAATTATATAAATAAAATATAGATAATGATTAAATATTAAGTGCTTATATCACCAGAAAAGAAAATTGGATGGTAGACCATCCGAAAATATGAATAGAAACACCCAGGAAATGGAAGGGAATAGCCCAGATGAAAAGATAAAGATACGACCAAAATATATAGAAATAATGCCTTTATTTGTACAAAGAATTGGCTAACAAATTTGCAATAAAACCATATAAAAACATGAATACACAATAAAATGATGAATACTGTGTTTCTATTCACTTTTATCCCATACCTGGTAAATTGCAAGAGGCTATGCAATTAGCTATACGGGTGGATAGGAGACTGCGTGCAAGGGTTAATGAGAGTAAATCCTCTGCCATGTCAGCTCCAAGTCTTGAGAGGGTCTGTACTGACATTGGAGAGCCCATGGAGATTGGAGCGATGGCACCTCGCTCTCAGGAAAAAGACCGCGGGTTTTCTGAAGGTTTGTGCTTTTATTGCGGCAAATCTGACCATTTCATTAAGAACTGTGTGCTTCGTATGAACAAAGAGAAAAAAAAGGTCAGTTCCGCCCGTATAGCCTGTTTAAATACTAAGGGCGTCTTTCTTTCTGCCACTACTACGGCGGCTCAGGAAGAATTAATGGATTTTCGGGTATTTGTCGATTGTGGTTCTACTCTGAATGTGATTGATGGGAGATTCTTGGAAAAACTTAAATTAAAACCCAAACCTTTGTCATCCCCTATTGCCGTGGTTTCTGTTGAGGGCTCTCCCTTGAAGAATGTTATTCACAAGGTCTGTGAATTTACCCTTACTATTAATGGTGTTCATCAAGAGAATTTGGATTTGGTAGTATTGAATAATTTACCTTCTCCGGTGATTTTGGGATTACCCTGGTTAAAATTGCACAATCCTGTTCTGGATTGGTCTACTAATGAAATTAAGTCATGGAGTTCTAAGTGTTATGACAAGTGTTGTAACGGGCGTATTGCTGCTGTGGATAAAGGGGAACTACCTGTAGCTATTCAGGATTTTTGGAAAGTTTTTTCTGAGAAGGAATCGCAGATTTTACCTCCCCATAGAGACTATGATTGTACTATTGAATTTGTCCCTGGAGCGACTCTTCCTAAAAGTCGTTTATTTAATCTTACTATTCCTGAGAGAAAGGCTTTGGAGGAATACATACAGACAAGCTTGGCCGCCGGTCACATTAGGCCTTCCAAGTCTCCTGTGGCTGTTGGATTTTTTTTTGTTAAAAAAAGGACGGCGGTTTACGTCCTTGTCTGGACTTTCGTGAGATTAATAAAAATCACTGTACGCAATCCTTACCCACTGCCATTGATTCCTGATTTGTTCAACCAGTTAGCGGGGCCAAGTGGTTTTCTAAAATTGATCTTCGGGGGGGCATACAATTTGTTGCGCATGAAGGAGGGTGACGAATGGAAGACTGCTTTTAACACTCCTGTTGGTCATTTTGAGAATCTGGTTATGCCTTTTGGCCTTACCAATGCTCCTGCATTTTTTCAGAATCTTATTAATGACATCCTTAGACCTTTGATCGGCAAAAATGTGGTTGTGTATTTGGATGACATTTTTAATGTATTCGCCGGATCTGGAGTCTCATTGGCGGAGCGTTCGTGAGGTATTACAGTTATTGAGTGACAATTCGCTTTTTGCTAAGCTGGAGAAATGTGAGTTCACTGTACAGAGAATTAGTTTTTTGGTCTACATTATCTCCAGCGAAGGTTTTGAGATGGACCCGGTGAAAGTTCAAGCTGTGCAGGAATGGCCTAGGCCTATTGGTTTGAAATCATTACGGAGGTTTTTGGGTTTCGCAAATTATTATAGAAAATTCATTAAAAAATTTTTTTATTATTGTCAAACCACTGACCGATCTCACCAGGAAAGGTGCTAATGCGGTTCAGTGGACTACTGAGGCCATTGAAGCTTTTGTGTTTTTAAAGGAGAGGTTCAGCTCTGCTTCCATCCTAATGCAGCCTGATGTGACTAAACCGTTTTTGGTTGAGGTTGATGCTTCTTCTGTGGGGGTCGGCGCGGTGTTGTCCCAGGAAAACACGGATGGAGTACATCCTTGTGCATTTTTTTCAAAAAAATTTTCTGAGACTGAACTGAATTATGATATTGGTAATCGGGAATTGTTGGCCATTAAACTCACATGTGAACTCTTGGAAGGTGCTGAATTTCCCATTCAGGTTTTCACTGATCATAAAAATCTGATCTATCTTGATGCTGCCAAACACTTGAATGCCCGTCAGGCTAGGTGGGCACTGTTTTTCTCGCGGTTTAATTTTTTCGTTACTTACATCCCAGGTACTAAGAATGTGAAAAAGCCGATGCTTTGTCTCGCAGCTTTTCTCCCATGGTTGGTACTGAGGAGGAGGAGAACATTTTACAAGAAGGGGTTGTGATTGCTGCTTTGTACTCTGTGTTGGAAGATGAGATTCTTAAAGCACAGGAGAATGCCACATCTAACACTCCCATGGGAGGTTGTTTGTGCCTGGGACCTTTAGGAGAGATTTGTTTGTTGAGTGTCATGAGTCTTGGTTGGCAGGTCATCCTGGAATCTCTGAGACCAAGAGACTTGTGGGTTGCAGTTTTTGGTGGCCTGGATGGCAGAAGGAAGTCATTAAGTGGGTGCGTCAATGTATTGTGTGTGCTAGATCTAAGACTTCACATACTCCTGCTGCGGGGTTGCTTTGCCCTCTGGAGGTTCCTAGTGCTCCTTGGACACATTTGGCTATGGACTTTATTACTGACCTTCCCCCCTCTGAGGGTTTCACTGTCATCTGGGTGGTCGTGGACCGTTTTAGCAAGATGTGTCACTTGGTTCCTTTCATCAAACTGCCCTGCACTAAGACTCTCGCTAAGGCCTTTGTCAAGGAAATTGTCAGACTACATGGCGTTCCTACTGACATTGTTTCTGATAGGGGACCTCAGTTCGTGGCTCGTTTTTGGCACGCCTTTTGTGACAGGTTGGGAATTCATTTGTCGTTTTCATCCGGATATCATCCTGAGTCTAATGGCCAGACAGAAAGGAAAAATCAGGATGTTGAGCAGTTCTTGCGTTGTTTTGTGGCAGACAATCAAGAGGGGTGGTCTGAGTTTCATCCACTTGCTGAATTTGCTGTTAACAACCATACATCCTCTACTGCTGGTTGTTCGCCTTTTTTTTGTTGTATTGGGAGACATCCGTCTTTTGGGTCATTCTCCAAATTGGTATCGGCCGTGCTTGAAGAGGAGAATTTTTCTGGTGATTTGGAGAGAGTTTGGACGGAGGTGCGTGGTAATCTTCAGGAGGCTAACAGAAAATCTAAAAGGTACTTTGATAGGAAACGGCAAGAGGTTTTGTTTGCTATTGGTGACATGGTTTGGTCATCCTCTAAGAATCTGAGGTTGAGGATTCTTTCTAAAAAATTGGGTCCCAAGTTTGTAGGGCCCTTTAAGGTGCTTCAGGTTGTTAACCAATCGGCTGTTAGGTTGGAGGTTCCTACCTCCTGGAAGATTAATCCGGTGTTTCAGGTTTCTCTGTTGAAAAGAGCTGATGTGTCGGATGGAGACGTCTCTGCCTCTGTTCCCCCCGGGGGTGGAGGACGGGGAATATGAAATTTCCCGCATCCTAAATTCTAGACGGTATAGAGGGAGTTTGCAGTATCTCGTCGCTTGGAAGGGTTTTGGACCCGAGGATAACTCATGGGTGAGTGCGGATGATGTTTCTGCGTCCAGACTTGTCAGAGCGTTTCACAAGAGGTTTCCAGGTAAGCCTGGGCCTAGGGGATCCGGAGGATCCTCTTAGAAGGGGGGGTACTGTTAGAACTCTCCTGTTAGGTTTTTTCTATCTTGCTGGTCACATGACCTTTGTTGCCTATTTAATCCTGCTCAACCCTTCTGGCTTTGCTGGACTTCATTGTAATTTCTAGTCTTAAGCTAGCCGGGTGCTTTGTTACCTTTCTACATTAGTTTTGCCTGGTCTTTCGACCTCTATGTTCTATGTTGTTTGTTTTTCTTTTTACTGCTACAACTTCTGTTAGGAGGTGTCCATCTTTTCTCCCAGTCCCTAGTTCTTGTAGGGATCCCTCCCTCGCATCTATAGGTCATCGTACAGACTAGCTGAGGACTTTAGCGGGTCTGATCACAGGATCAGGTTCCCCGTTACATCGTAGGGATCGTGCTTAGTTCAAACATAGGGACAGATATCCCTTTCTTTCCTTAGTGCTTGTAGCAGAACATAACAGTTGCGTCACAGAGCCGCTGAGAAAAAGACTGTGTCCTGTTAGACTCACAGCGATACACAGATAACTGCTGTGTGGATAGCAGTCCATGATCATGCAGAAAGCAACGCAATCAAGCAATCTCCTCACCGGAGAAGCCGGTATTCTAGGGGCTTATTTCAGCCAAGCCCTAACCACGTGCACCCAAATCTCCTCACTGGAGAAGCCGGTATTCTAGGGGCTTATTTCAGCCAAGCCCGAACCACATGCGTACATGATCACACTGGCGCAAAGCACATAATGCAATTGATACTAGCGCATAGCAGCCCAGCCATGCCACCCTTTTATAGTAACAGCTACAGGACCTGCCAGAAAAAGGACCAATGAGAAACTGTTCCAAAACACATGTAGTTTCTGGACCTTCCTGGCAGACCAATAGGAGCTGCTGCAGTACCTGAACATGTGACCCCTGATCTTCTATGAGAGATCTTACCCTGGGCATGCTCAGAACAGGAAACGCAGGACTTCGTCCCAAAGATGTCTGCTCCAACACTGGCTATAATAGAAGATCCAGAAGGGGTAGCAGCAAGTCTCTGCACAGTATTGGAATGGGCAAGACGCTGGGACCGACGTCTCTGCTGAGCAGGTTCCACTGCGGACGGAGATGGATGGGGGACCGCACCAGGACTGGTTCGAGACTCCCCTTGTGCAGCAGCGGGAACTCAAACCCTAACATTACCCCCCCTCTTAGGGCTCTCCCTTCTTTGGGCCTCGCTGCACTCAAAGCCAGCAATGAGCTGCGGAGCGTGAACATGCTCGGCAGGCTCCCAGGACCTATCCTCAGGCCCATAACCCCTCCAATCCACCAAATAAAATTTTTTTCCTCGTACCACCTTGCACCCAACAATGGCGTTCACCTCATGATCATTGGTAGTTGAACCCGACGTCCCGGCAGATGACTCGGAAAACCGGGAAATTGCCACGGGTTTCAGGAGGGACACGTGAAAGGTGTCGGTGATACCAAGGCGAGGCGGAAGGGCTAGGCGGTAAACCACCGGGTTCACCTGCTCAAGAACTTTAAAGGGACCCAAAAAGCGAGGTGCCAACTTGGTGGACTCTACACATCGCCTGATGTTTCGGGCAGAGAGCCACACTAGGTCACCAGGAGCAAATGTAGGAGCGGGGCGCCGATGAGCATCGGCCGAAGACCTCATCCTCTCTTTGGAAGCCTGAATGGCATACTGGGTGCGGTCCCAAATGTCCCGTGCCTCCACAGCCCAGTCTGCCACCCTGGAATCGGCGGAAGACACGGGCATGGGCACTGGTACCCGTGGATGCTGACCGTAGTTCAGGAGGAATGGGGTCTGACCAGTGGAGTCAGCCACAGCATTATTTAGAGCGAACTCAGCCCACGGTAGCAAGATGCCCAGTCATCCTGCCTGGCAGAGACAAAATGTCGCAAGTATGTGACCAAGGTCTGGTTGGCCCTCTCTACCAACCCATTCATCTCGGTATGGTATGCAGAGGAGAGATTCAACTCAATGCTGAGTAAACGACACAGCTCTCTCCAGAACAGAGACGCAAACTGGGGACCTCGATCACTGACAATTTTGTTTGGCATACCGTGTAGGCAGAAAATATGCCTAATTAATAATGCTGTCAAGGCCCGTGCAGACGGTAACCGTGGTAACGGCACCAAGTGCACCATTTTGGAGAAGTGGTCGGTTATCACCCAGATGATGGTGCAGCCCCGAGACTTGGGTAAGCCCACCACAAAATCCATCCCAACCATCTCCCAGGGCCTGTCTGCCACCGGTAAAGGGAAAAGCAACCCAGCTGGCCGTTGTCGAGGGGACTTATTCTTGGAGCAGGAGACGCACGCCTGAACATATTCCCTGACGTCACGGACCATATGTGGCCACCAGTATGTCCTCGCCAGCAACTCAGATGTCCTCTTTGCCCCAAAATGTCCACCCACCCTGGATAAGTGTGCCCAAGAGAGTACCTCCGGTCGCAAATTGATGGGCACAAAAGTCTTGCCTGGAGGCACAGACTCAAGCGAAACCAGGGCCACAGTTCTTAGGCTCTCTGTGGGGACAATCAGCCGAGGCTCCTCCTCCACCTTCTCAGAGGACTCCCCTAGCGAGACAGAGCATCGGCACGAATGTTCTTCTCCCCGGATAGAAAATGGAGGGTGAAATGGAACCGGGAGAAGAACAGAGACCATCTGGCCTGACGGGAATTTAGCCGCTGGGCGGTCTGTAAATAGACCAAATTTTTGTGGTCAGTGAACACTTGAAAGGGAAAGCGAGCCCCCTCCAGGAGATGTCTCCACTCGGAAAAGGCCAACTTCATGGCTAGCAACTCCCTATCCCCAATGGAATAATTCCTCTCCGCTGGTGTGAAAGTCTTGGAGAAGAAGAAGCAAGGATGTTTACGACCCTTGAACATCCTTTTGAAAAAGGACTGCTCCAGCACCAACGGACGAGGCATCTACCTCCAATATAAAAGTCTTATCAACCTCGGGACGATGTAGGATAGGAGCGCTAGCAAAATGGGACTTGATTGAAGTAAAGGTCTTGGAGACCTCCTCTGACCACAATTTGGGATTGGCTCCCTTCTTGGTGAGGGCTACCAAGGGATCAACCAAAGTAGAGAAGTGGGGAATGAATTGGCGATAGTAATTAACGAACCCCATAAAGCACTGCACCGCTTTAAGAGAGTGGGGTTCTTGCCAATCCATTACAGCCTGTAGTTTGGCAGGATCTATAGCCAATCCCTGAATGGAGATGATATAACCCAGGAATGGCAGAGACTCCTGCTCAAACACACACTTCTCCAACTTCGCATATTAGGAATTTGCCCACAAGAGGTCGAAGACCCTGCAAACATCTCTCCGGTGGGTGTCCATATCTGGAGAAAAGATGAGAATGTCATCCAGATAGACTACCACAGAGGTGGCAAGCATGTCCCGGAAGATGTCATTTACGAAATCTTGGAAGACGGCTGGAGCATTACAGAGCCCGAACGGCATCACAAGGTATTCGTAATGTCCATCTCTGGTATTGAACGCCGTCTTCCATTCGTCCCCCTCATGGATCCGGATCAGGTTATATCCACCACGAAGATCCAGCTTAGTAAATACCCTTGCTCCCCGGAGCCTATCAAAGAGCTCAGATATTAGGGGCAAAGGATATTTGTTCTTAATGCTAATGGCGTTAAGACCCCTATAGTCTATACACGGTCGTAATTCTCCATTCTTCTTCTGCACAAAGAAAAATCCTGCCCCTGCTGGTGACACTGACTTCCTAATAAACCCTCTTGCAAGATTTTCCTGGATGTATTGTGACATGGCCTCCGTCTCAGGAAGAGAGAGAGGATACACTCTTCCCCGAGGGGGCTCCGTTCCAGGCAAGAGGTCTATAGGACAGTCATAGGGGCGATGAGGCGGAAGAGTCTCCGCTGCCTTTTTGGAGAATACGTCCGCGTATGACCGATAAACCTTGGGGAGAGAAGCAAGGTCTATAGGTATCTCCATGGTGGAAACCTGAACGTCCTCTCTGAGACATCTGTCTCTGCAATGATCACCCCAACCCAATATTCTCCCAGAGGACCACTCAATATGGGGAGAGTGGTGGCGTAGCCAAGGTATTCCCAACAAAACCTCATCTATTCCCTCAGGAAGAACAAAATGGGATATATACTCCTGATGAGAAGGTGGACATAGGCAGAGGTAGTGAGACAGTCTGGTGGGTGATTTGTGAGGGCAGGATTGCTCCATTCAATACTCTCACCGATATTGGCTCGGCGAGCGTCACCAGCGGTATGGAATGGCGAGAGGCAAAGGAGGAGGACATAAAATTCCCCTCTGCCCCAGAGTCCACACAAAGCTTGGCGGGAAGAGTGGATGAGCCTAGAGAGATTAATCCTTTAAGGAGCACTTTCGGAGCAAAATCCCTCGTGTCTAATGACCCTGCACCCATGGTCACGGAACATGACCGTTTACTTATTCGCTGGGGACATCGGTTGGCATAATGTCCTGGCTGCTGACACACTCTACAGACAACGGATACTCGAGTGGTCCAAGACTTAGATCCCACTCGAGTAGTCTCTACAGTCTCTGGGGAGTCGGACGCCCGAACGGGAAATTCAAGAGGTTTGGCAAAGGTGTGTGCCAGCCGAAACCTCTGCCTACACTGGGTCCGCTCTAACCTCCGCTCGTGAAAACGGAGGTCGATGCGGGTAGATATAGAAATGAGTTTCTCCAGTGTGGCAGGAATCTCCCTGGTAGCCAAAGCGTCCTTTACATGGTCTGCCAGTCCTCTCCAGAACACTGGAATAAGAACTTTATCTGGCCACTCTAATTCAGAGGCCAAAGTCCGAAATTGGACTGAGAACTGGGTGACCATGGACAAGCCCTGTGACATTGCCAGCAGTTGGAGTGCCGTATCGTGCGTGACCTGAGGTCCTAAAAAGACCTTTTTCAGAGCCTCCAAAAACCGAGGAGCACTCCGCACCACACGATCGTCGTGCTCACACAGCGGCGTTGCACACTCCAATGCTCTGCCCGACAGAAGAGACACAATAAAAGCCACTTGTGCACGTTCCATGGGGAAACGTGTTGCCAGAAGCTCAAGCTGTATAGAGCACTGACTCACGAATCCCCGATAATGTTTACTGTCACCCGTAAACTTGTCTGGAAGTGGGAGGTGGGATAATGTCGGAGCAGAGGTAGCGGTGGATAAACTGGCTGCAGCTACGCTAGCAGCCTGAACAGCGACTGTGGTAACATCCACAGCTGAGGTTGTGCGCTCAAGGACTGCCAACCTACCCTCCAGCTGCTGGATGTACTGCTGTAGATGCTGGTCGTCCGCCATTTTACTAGCCAGACCCTGGCGCTAGTATTATGTTAGGGTCTGCGGAACGCACCTAATAGATATTGTAGAGAGGTGCGTTCGCAGCCCTGGGTCCACCATGCAGGCGAAGCCCGCTGCTAGTAAGATGGCGAAAGTAGCAAACTCTGTTATCCCACAGAGTCGCTAAAATAAACGCCGTAGCGCGCTGTGGCAGTTAGTGCGAACTCTGTTAATCCCCAGAGCCGCTAACGGGAATGCCATAGCGCTATATGGCGATAAGTACGAACTCACTTAAGTTCAGTGAGCCGCAAAGTAAAACGCTAGGGCGCTGAACCAGCGTTATAAAGCGAACCCTGTTGCGTCAGAGTCGCTGAGAAAAAGACTGAGTCCTGTTAGACTCACAGGGATACACAGATAACTGCTGTGCGGATAGCAGTCCGTGATCATGCAGAAAGCAACGCAATCAAGCAATCTCCTCACCGGAGAAGCCGGTATTCTAGGAGCTTATTTCAGCCAAGCCCTAACCACGTGCACCCAAATCTCCTCATCGGAGAAGCCGGTATTCTAGGGGCTTATTTCAGCCGAGCCCTATCCACATGCGTACATGATCACACTGGCGCAAAGCACATAATGCAATTGATACTAGCGCATGGCATCCCAGCCATGCCACCCTTTTATAGTAACAGCTACAGGACCTGCCTGAAGAAAGGACCAATGAGAAACTGTTCCAAAACACATGTAGTTTCAGGACCTTCCTGGCGGACCAATAGGAGCTGCTGCAGTACCTGAACATGTGACCCCTGATCTCCAATGAGAGATCTTACCCTGGGCATGCTCAGAAGGGGAAACGCAGGACTTCGTCCCAAAGACGTCTGCTCCAGCACTGGCTATAATAGAAGATCCAGAAGGGGCAGCAGCAAGTCTCTGCACAGTATTGGAATGGGCAAGACGCTGGGACCGACGTCTCTGCTGAGCAGGTTCTACTGCGGACGGAGATAGATGGGGGACCGCAGTGGGACCGGTTCGAGACTCCCCTTGTGCAGGAACTCGAACCCTAACACCAGCTTTTGTGAAATTACAGAACCCGACAGGAAATGACACATGGTTTACATACAGTTAACCATGTCATTTCATGTAGTTTGATATATGGTTTTCACTAACAATGACATGAATGTATGTGCGCAAAATTTCATACATGTAGGGGTTAATTAAATGTGTAAATTCGTTGAAAAAAAATGCGTGGGCTCACGCTGTATTTTCTCCACCAGACAGGCAAAGCCAGCGAGTGGGGGCAGATAATAATAGCCTAGGGAGAGTGCATTTATTTTGTGTCCCCCCTGGCTACTAACATCTGCCCCCAGCCACTCCAGAAAAGGCAAATCTATAATTAGATGCGCCCTTTCTGGCACTTAGCCCGTCTATTCCCATTGCCCTGTAGCGGTGGCTAATGGGTTAATAATGGGTTAAGGCCACCTTGCTATTGGAAGGTGACTTCAAGCCAGGTTAATAATTGAGGGTTGTCAATTAGACAACTATCAATTATTAATCCTATTGTATGAAATAAAAAAAAAACACGCACACATTAATTAAAAATAATTTTAATGAAATAAACACACAGATTTTGACCATCTTTTATTGTACTGGTATTCCTTCGATTCCCTTGTTCTCCTGTAATAAAAAAGACATAATAAAACAACATTATTCTTACCTATCCGGCGCTCAGTCAGATCCAACGCTGAGGGTTAACATGTTTATTGCGGGGACCGGAGCTAATGCTGCAGCCTCGCAGTAAACCCCCGAATTAATGAGTTCCTCTCCCAGCTGACAGGAGAGGAAGTGATTAGCTGGGAAGCTTAATTGATAGTTTCCCAGGCTAATCAGTTCAGGTCAGCTGGGAACACCGCACAGCATCAGTGACGTTAGAGGGTGTCCCCGGCTGACCTGAACTGAACTGATTAGCCTGGGAAACAATCTTAATTGATTGTTTCCCAGGCTAATCAGTCCAGTTCAGGTCAGCCGGGGACACCGCACAGCATCAGTGACGTCAGAGGGAATAGAAGTAGTGACGTTTAGTAATGCAGACTTCGATGGAATGGTGTTATATTAGGTAGCTGAGGAGGACAGGAACAACAGCCGGGCAGCCGAAAACCTGAGATGTTGGTAACTAATGGGTTGCAGATTCCTAAACTAACCACACAACTAGAGGTAGCCGTGGAGCGTTCCTACGTTGATCCTAGACGCCTCGTCACAGCCTGAGAGATAACTACACCTAAAGGCAGAAAGATGAAAGCCCCGGAGCAGATTCCCAAAGAAAATAGGAAGCCCCCAAACATGTAATGGCGGTTAGACAAGAAGAAAGCACGAACACAGACAGAAAATAGAATGAGCAAACGCTGGGGCCACAAGCTGACTAAATAGGATAGGACAGGAGAGATTACTTTCTGCAACCCAGAAAACCCTACAAAAATCCAACAATTCTGATTACAAAAATACTGAGATCACACGATCTCGCCACCCACTAAATCAGATCTCAGTGTGAACAAAACCAAGCCGCAGCCGCTGAAAAAACAGGAAAAAGAAAATGAACAAATAACAGTGGCTTCAGATAAACTGAGAGGAGCACAAGCCCCCCGGAGGAGACCTGGCTGACCTCCACAGAAGTGCAGGGAACAATGCAAAAAGCAAGCACAAAAGTAAAATCAGAAAATATTTTATCTGATAGCAGAAGATGCAGGCAAGACTCAGCAAACTTCCAAATGAACCAGGAACCACAATTGAGACAAGAACAATTGATCACCGGCAACCATCATGGGAGGGAACCTCCCTTATATCAGACCTGTCAGTGAACCCAGATTGCCATTCCTCGCTGAAAGGTTCACTACTGTCTGTAACCACCAGAGGGAGCCTCTGCTCAGAAACCATCTCTAGCACATTCATAACATACAACAAGATTAATAATTGATAGTTGTCTAATTGACAACTCTCAATTATTAACCTGGCTTAAAGTCACCTTCCAATAGCAAGGTGGCTTTAACCCATTATTAACCCATTAGCCACAGCTACAGGGCAATGGGAATAGATGGGCTAAGTGCCAGAAAGGGTGCATCTAATTATAGATTTGCCTTTTCTGGGGTGGCTGGGGGCAGATGTTAGTAGCCAGGGGGGGCACAAAATAAATGCACCCTCCCTAGGCTATTATTATCTGCCCCCACTCGCTAGCTTTGCCTGTCTGGTGGAGAAAATACAGCGGGAGCCCATTCATTTTTTTTCAACGAATTTACACATTTAATTAACCCCTACATGTATGAAATTTTGCGCACATACACTCATGTCATTGTTAGTGAAAACCATATATCAAACTACATGAAATGACATGGTTAACTGTATGTAAACCATGTGTCATTTCATGTCGGGTTCTGTAATTTCACAAAAGCCGGCAATTGAATTAGCGGCTATTATACTATGTAGACGTGTATGAACTATAAATATATATATATATATATATATATATATACACATGTCACAATGACATGTGTATATATATATATATATATATATATATATGTATTCTATGTGTATATATATATTTTTTCTTTTGTGATGTAAAAACTGTCATGAGGATCCATTATATGTCGGTTTTGCAAGCCGGCGAGAAAATCTCGCCGAACGGATGCCATACGGATGACACACGGATGTTTTAATGCGAGGAAATCGCATCCTCGCATTGCACACGGATGACATATGGATCACTTTTCAGGGGACTTTTCTGTGTATTACGGCCGTATAATACGGTCCGATTTTTTTATTGTTGTGTGTGACTCCGGCCTTATTCTCATTGAGATAATCCAGAATAACATCCCTCAGAAACCCTTCAAATATTTTACCAACAATAGAGGTTAGACTTAAACAACCAATATAACCTCTAAGGGGAAGAGATAACTTCCCTAAATTAGGCACTAAAAAAGTGCCAAAATACATATTACCTACACTGCTAATCCATCAGATCATAAAATCAGGAAGCACACATATACTCCCTTTAAATGTTACAGACATCAGGATATTGCATGAAAAAGAAACTATATTATCATAATATTTCATATAGTACTTTATTAACAATAGAAAATATTTAAACATATTCACATTGGAACGCAAGCCTTATCAATGCGCCTGCGCGAAGTGAAACGCAGGACATGCCTTATTTATTTTTCTTCTCATTGTGAATACATATTTTGTATTTTCTAACATGTATATTGTAGTTTTACGTGCTTGAACTTATTATATTTCATGTACTATTTTTCTTAAGAATAAATGTTATCTTTGTCTTTGTATATATATTTACGGTACTTCATATTGCTTAAGATATGACTCTTTTTTTGCAGATCCTTTATGTTTGTGGGTGCTTGTGTAAGTGGTTGTTTACCCCCGGGGTTTGTGTGCTGCTCAAGTTTGCTTGATGTGGTGATTCAGTAAATGTGTTTTGGGTGAGCGCTGCTTATATGCTGCAGTTTGTTCTAGATAGACGTGCTTACAGGGCTCATTTGCCTTAAGGCGCATGCGCGATCTCACATTCTTTGGCTGAGACGTTAGCCTGTGTGTAGCGCTTGCAAATAATAAGGCATGTAAGGTAAATATATATACAAAGACATAGATAACCTTTATTCTTAAGAAAAATAGTACATGAAATATAATAAGTTCAAGCACGTAAAACTACAATATACATGTCAGAAAATACAAAATATGTATTCACAATGAGAAGAAAAATAAATAAGGCATGTCCTGCGTTTCACTTCGCGCAGGCGCATTGATAAGGCTTGCGTTCCAATGGGAATATGTTTAAATATTTTCTATTGTTAATAAAGTACTATATGAAATGTTATTATGGCACATTGACAAGGCTTGCGTTCCATGTCACACAGGCGTAGTCTGGTTCTTTCTACAGCCAGCTGTCATGCGCGGTTTGCATTCTCGGCATTCATGTCCGGCTGTTTCTTCAGCTCACACCGGTTGCTTTTTAGGTAACTTGTTCTATGACTATTTAATCACATGTTGGCGTGTCTATCATCACTTCCCCTGACAAAGCCCTACTTGCTGGGGCGATATGCGTGGGGCCACATTCTCCGTTCCACTCAGGACCTGGATTTGTGGGGTTTGTCCTTTCATATGCCGAGCATTGGGTAACTTAACCCTTTAATTTCCCTAGCTTCTGTGGGGCTTTTGTCCCATTGCATAGACGCCTTTTGGATTTCTCTATAGCTGTTATCATTGGGCTGGATACTTTGGACCTTTTCTGTCATTTGGGGTCTCGTTTTTGATCATGTGGGGCAGCCCATGTTTTCATCTATTATTTTTCCCTAGGATTGTGTTATATTCGCCTCATGAGCCAGAAGGTCTAGTATAGGGATGGTTTATGCATATTTTGTATATTGGGCATTATATTATTTATTCTGAGTGGATATGGTTCTGTTTTTGGTTTTTATCATGTTTTAAATATTTTGTTTTGTGCCAATAAAACTTTTTCAGTATTATAAATATTCTTGTGGTGTGCATAATTTGCAGTAGTGCCTTTCTCTTTTGGTATCATGTTCTAATTCACTACTGATATTGCACCCCTGATTTTTTATTCTTTGTATATATAGTGGTGCGCCTGGTTTTTCTTTATTGCATTCATCTTGCCCCATGTCTCCATCCTGCCCCATGTCTCCATTCTGCCTCATGTCTCCATTCTGCACCATATGTTTACATCCTGCCCCCTTGTCTCTCATCCTGCCCCGTGCCTCCCATCCTGCCTCGTGTCTCCCATCCTGCCCCCATGTCTCCCATCCTGCCCCATGCCTCTATTCTGCCCTGTGTCTCCATTCTGTCCCATGTCTGCATTCTGTCTCATGTCTGCATCCTGCACCGTGTCTCAATTCTGCCCCATATCTCTATTCTGCCTCATGTCTCCATTCTGCACCATATGTTTACATCCTGCCCCCGTGCCTCCCATCCTGCCCCCATGCCTCCCATCCTGCCCCCATGTCTCCCCTCCTGCCCCCATGTCTCCCATTCTGCCCCATGCCTCTATTCTGCCCTGTGTCTCCATTCTGTCCCATGTCTGCATCCTGCACCGTGTCTCCATTCTGCCCCATGTCTCCATTCTGCACCATGTGTTTACATCCTGTCCCCAAGCCTCCCATCCTGCCCCCCGTGTCTTCATTCTGCCCCCGTATCTCCATTCTGATCCTTGTCTCCATTCTGCCCGTGTCTCCATTCTGCCCCGGGCAGGATGGTGACACATGGTCCATGTGTCTCTATCCTGCCATCGAAACATATTGCGGCCTGTCGCTTTCAATAAAAATAAATAAAAATGTTTCTTCTTACCTGGCCACATTCCTGCTGCGATGCTCCCTCCTGGCATTTTAAGTGCGTACTCGCTGGCGAATGACAATGACGTCATACGCCAGCGACGTGTGCGCTGACGTCAGCTGCCAGCCTCTGATTGGCTAGCGGGTTTTAACTATTGACGCTCTCCCACACGGCAATAGAGTTTAACTGAACCTGCGTCTCGGACGCAGGTTCAGTTACTGCACCGGTAGAAGCCTGCCACTGGGGCCCGATGAGCAGATGAGATCGGGCCCCATACACCAGTCAGGGCAGCCCTGTAAGCAGCACTCTGCACTGATGTCAGCAGCGTGATGAGGAGACCTTGACATCAGCAGCGAGTGCAAGCTGCAGCATGTGAGGTCAGGGAGCTGAGTGGAAATCCACTAACCCTGGAAGTGCCGGCGCGCACGTTTGTTCATTTGTATTCGTATCTCAAGATGCAAATACAAATAAATGCGCCTCTCCCTCTACCTCCTCCAGAAAGAAACCGGTTTTGTTAACGAGTCTAGAGGAGGGAGAGTGATTTTTTTTTTTTTTATTTTGACCCTGATCCCGCCCCCTGCAACCCGCCTCCCTAGGCACTGCACCTCTGGTACCTAGTGGCAAATATGGGCCTGTTTGTAGCATGGGGCCCTGGGTTCTAATCCCACCAAAGACAACATCTGTAAGGAATCTGTATGTTCTCCCCATGGTTTCCTCCCACACTCCAAAAACACACTGATAGAGAATTTAGATTGTGATGCCCAATGGGGACAGTGATGATGATGTATGTAAAGTCCTGTGAAATATGATGAAGCTGTGTAAATGAGTATAATAAATACATTTTCTACATTATATTTCTTTGATTTTTGGTTTCTTATTCTGTCCATGTAAAATTTTGGTCTCCAATTTAGAAAAACTGGCTATTTGCATGGCAGTCCTAATGAAGTCACCGCTGGAGTAAGATTTGCCTAATTCTTTAAGAGGCTTATGCTTCTTAATTAATTTAACACATCTTACAACAGCCATGTGCCTCTACCAAATATATTTCTCCAGTTAGGGACTGACGTACACTTCTGGCTCAATTTATGCCACTTTTGGTGCGTAAAATTGTGATGAAGTTGTTGGGCGGGCTGTACTATGCCCTGTCCCACTCTGTCTCTGCTCACTTTGGGCAGAGCTGCCCAGGAGTGGTGTTAAATGGCAAAAATCACAACATTTTTGCTCAACTTCAAACTTGCAAAAAGTTTGTAACTGAAAATTGGAAAACTCCTCTACAAATCAGGTCCTTTGTCTGTACATAGTAACATAGTAACATAGTTATTAAGGTTGAAGGAAGACTTTAAGTCCATCTAGTTCAACCCATATCCTATCCTAACCTGCCCTAACATGTTGATCCAGAGGAAGGCAAAAAAAACCCAAGTGGCAAACAGTAAGCTTCACATTGGGGAAAAAAAATTCCTTCCCGACTCCACATACGGCAATCAGACTAGCTCCCTGGATCAACGCTGTATCTAGGAAACTAGTGAATATAGCCTGTAATATTATACTTTTCAAGAAAGGCATCCAGTCCCTTCTTAAATTTTAGTAAGGAATCACTCATTACAACATTAGACGGCAGAGAGTTCCATAGTCTTACTGCTCTTACAGTAAAGAATCTGCGTCTGTGATTATGGCTAAACCTTCTTTCCTCCAGACGTAGAGGATGCCCCCTTGTCCCCGTCACAGGTCTAAGAGTAAAAAGATCATTAGAAAGGTCTTTGTACTGTCCCCACATATATTTATACATTGTAATAAGATCACCCCTAAGCCTTCGTTTTTCCAAACTAAATACATGATTTCTAAGTTGCCAAAAATGGAAAGGAAGTTGATTACGGGTCATGCTGAATTTACTACAGAAATCTTTGTGAAAAACATTTCATATATTAACCACCAAATAAAGGATATTGGTTAAAATATTTATTTCAAGGACTAAAAGGACACTTTTTTGAGTTTGTGCATCATTGTTAATACAACATCGCCATCTACAGTTCAATTTTGGAAATATTTTTTGAAAATGTAAAAAAATTTTCTTCCATTTCAAAATGCATTTGTCACCTTTACACACAATCCGTGTGAAATGTATAACTTCTGTGACTGCTGCGGACCTCACTCTTAGTGCTGCTTGAATGGTCCAGTGGTTAGAAATATGAGCTGCCGTATTCTTCGAGCTATAGCACACTAAGGTCTCATTCAGATAATAATAATAATCTTTATTTATATAGCGCCAACATATTCCGCAGTGCTTTACATTTTAACAGTTTCATGAGTAACAACGATAGCAATACAATAATTACAGCGAAATAAGACGACCCTGCTTGTGAGAGCTGACAATCTACAATGAGGTGGGGGAGATACAAAGTACAGGTGTGTATATACAATGGTGCATTTACAATGATAGTCCAGCCATCTTGAGGGAGTGAGGGATGGATGGAGATAGTGAATGGGCTACACATACACACTTACACATAGAATGACTTTGATTAGTGAATGTGATAGGCCGCTCTGAACAAATGTGTTTTGAGGGAGCGCCTGAAACCATGCAAATTGTGTATAGTCCTAATTTCTTGGGGTAGAGCATTCCAGAGGATTGGCGCAGCGTGGGAGAAGTCTTGAAGTCGGGAGTGGGAGGTACGGATTAGTGCAGAGGTTAGTCGAAAGTCGTTTGCAGTCGGTTAGGCCGATAGATAGAAATGAGGGAGGAGATGTAGGGGGGTGCTGCACTGTGGAGAGCTTTGTGGGTGAGAACAAGTACTTTGAATTGGATCCTGTAATGAACGGGCAGCCAATGTAAGGACTGGCGCAGAGCGGACGCGTTCCAGTACCGATTAGCCAGATGGATGACCCTGGCTGCTGCATTCAGTATGGACTGGAGAGGGGATAGTCGAGTAATGGGGAGGCTAAGTAATAGAGCGTTGCAGTAGTCCAGGCGGGAGTGGATCAATGCTACAGTGAGGGTTTTTGTTGTTTCCATGGTGAGAAAAGGGCGGATTCTAGAGATGTTCTTTAGGTGTAGGCGCAAGAGCGGGCAAGAGATTGTATATGGGAGGTGAAGGAGAGATTGGTGTCAAACATAACACCCAGACAACGAGCCTGCTGCCTGGATGTTATTATGGTGCCGCCCATGGAGAGGGAAATATCAAATTTAGGGAGGTCAGTAGACGGCGGGAGCAGAAGAAGTTCAGTTTTGGAGAGGTTGAATTTCAGATAGAGAGCGTACATGATGTTGGAGACTGCGGACAGACAGTCGGTGGCGTTCTGTAGTACAGCGGGGGTAAGGTCGGGGTTGTGTGTCATCAGCATAAAGATGGTACTAAAAGCCAAATCTGCTGATGGTCTGTCCAATTGGGGCCGTGTAGAGAGAGAAGAGAAGGGGGCCAAGGACTGAGCCCTCCGGGTACACCGACAGCGAGAGGAAGAGGAGATGACGTGGATCCAGAGAACAAAACACTGAAGGAGCGGTCAGAGAGATAGTAAGAGAACCATGAGAGAGCAGTGTCCTTAATGCCTAGTGACTGGAGCCTAGACAGTAGGAGACGGTGGTCAACCGTGTCGAAAGCTGCAGAAAGGTTGAGAAGAATGAGCAGAGTGGTCACCGTTACGTTTTGCTGTCAGAAGGTCATTGGTCACTTTGATGAGTGCAGTTTCAGTCGAATGTAGGGGGTGGAAGCCGGACTGTGAAGGGTCTAGAAGGGAGTGAGTGGAGAGGTAACGGGTAATGCGGGAGTAGACTAGGCGCTCCAAAAGTTTAGAGATGAACGGGAGATTGGAGACCGGTCAGTAGTTGTCTGTGCAGGAAGGGTCGAGAGCTGGTTTCTTTAGTAATGGAATAACGATGGAGTGTTTGAAGGAGGATGGGAAAATGCCAGAGGAGAGTGAGAGATTAAAGATTGTAGTTAGGTGAGTTGTGACAACTGGAGAGAGAGACTGGAGGAGATGTGAGGGAATGGGGTCGGTAGTGCATGTAGTCGGACGAGAGGAGTCTGGAGACTTCTTCTTTTGTGATGGGATCAAATGTGGAAAGTGAGCCAGGGGAAATGCAGGGAGGGATGGGAGTCAAAGCACTTGGTGGTTGAGAGCAGATTTCCTGATGGATAGTATCTATTTTTTCTGTAAAGTGGGAGGCCAGGTCGTCAGCACAAATGTCTGTGATAGGGGCTTGTGCATTTGGCCTGAGGAGGGAGTGAAAAGTGTCAAAAAGTTTCTTGGGGTTGTTGGCTAGTGAGGAGATCAGGGTGCTGAAGTAGGTCTGTTTGGCGAGGTAAAGGGCAGCGTTATAAGTTCTTAACATAAATTTAAAGTGGATGAAATCTTCTGGTGTGCGAGTTTTTCTCCAAAGGCGTTCAGCACTCCTAGAGCATCGCTGGAGAAGTTGAGTTTGCAATGTGAGCCAGGGCTGTTTTACTGAGTGTTTGGAAGTTCTGAGGGTGAGCGGTGCTACTTGGTCAAGGGTGCTTCTAAGAATGTCATTGTAGTGATGAACAGCCAGATCAGGACAAGAAAAAGAGGAGATTGGGGACAGTGATGAGTGTAGGGAGTCAGAAAGTGTCTAAGGGTTAATGGCTTGTAGATTTCTGAATGTGTGGTAGGTAGGAGTGCGCTGGGGTGGTCGAGGATTTGTGAGCGTGAAATAGAGAATGTTGTGGTCAGAGAGTGGAAGCAGCGAGTTATTTAGGTGGGAGATTGAACAGAGCCGGACAAAGACCAGGTCAAGGGTGTTACTGTTAGAACTCTCCTGTTAGTTTTTTTTTATCTTGCTGGTCACATGACCTTTGTGGCCTATTTAATCCTGCTCCGCCCTTCTGGCTTTGCTGGACTTCATTGTAACTTCTACTCTTAAGCTAGCCAGGTGCTTTGTTACCTTACTACTTGTTACCTTACTCAGATAGTTTTGCTTGGTCTTTTACATCTATGTTCTATGTTGTTTTGCTTTTCTTTTTACTGCTACAACTTCTGTTAGGAGGTGTCCACCTTTTCTCCCAGTCCCTAGTGCTTGTAGGGATCCCTTCCTCGCATCTATAGGTCTTCGTTCAGACTAGCTGAGGACTTTAGCGGGTCTGATCGCAGGATCAGGTTCCCAGTTACATCGTAGGGATTGAGCTTAGTTTTATTGTAGGGACAGATTTCCCTTTCTTTCCTTAGTGCTTGTAGCAGAACATAACAGTAAGTCCAGCCAAAAAATATCTCTAAGGAAAGATTTTCTGTTTCCATCATGGTGTCGGTTCAAGATTTGGCTCAACGCCTGCAGGGACTCTCCCTGGAGGTGGCTGAGATCCAGCAACACGTGAGTAGTTGTTCTGGAGCACATTTCGTGGAGCCAAAGGTACGTTTGCCTGATTTATTTTTTGGTGAACAACAAGATTTTTTTTCTTTTAAAAATGCTTGCTTGTTGTATTTCCGTTTGAGACCCAGATCCTCTGGTGATGAATCACAGCGCATAGGGTTCATAATGTCACTTTTGCGCAAAGAACCTCAGGAGTGGGCCTTTTCTCTGCAACCTAGTGATCCATGCTTTAGATCAGTGGATAGTTTTTTTTCTGCTTTGGGATTATTGTATGACGATCCTGATCGTGTTTCATCAGCTGAGACAGAATTGAGACGTTTGAGACAGGGATCAGGTAATGTGGAAAAATATTGTACTCACTTCCATCGGTGGTCTACTCAGGTGGGGTGGAACGATTCAGCTTTGAAGAGTTTATTTCTTGCAGGGCTAAGTGAAAGGGTTAAAGATTTGCTGATTGCTTATCCTATTCCTGGTAACTTGCAAGAGGCTATGCAATTAGCCATATGGGTGGATAGGAGACTGTGTGCAAGGGTTAATGAGAGTAAATCCTCTGCCTTGTCAGCTCCAAGTCTTGAGAGGGACTGTACTGACATTGGAGAGCCGATGGAAATTGGAGCGATGACACTTCGCTCTCAGGAAAAAGACCGCAGGTTTTCTGAAGGTTTGTGCTTTTATTGCGGCAAATCTGACCATTTCATTAAGAATTGTGTGCTTCGTATGAACAAAGGAAAAAAAAGTCAGTTCCGCCCGTATAGCCTGTTTAAATACTAAGGGCTAGTGTTGAGCGATATTGCTCGATATCTAAAAATATCGTATCGAAATTGTATCGCCGATAGCACTAAATATCGTCGATATCCGATTTCGATAGCGGAAGTCCCATGTAAGTCTATGGGAACAAAATATCGCAACAAAAAAAACCCTTTCTTACGTTGTAAACACAAAATATATGTCATGTGTGCATTGCCACGAAGATCGTCGCGGTTGCACATTTTGACTTCTCACAGCTGAGCTGCTGCTTCTTTGTGTTTGGCAGCTAGGGAGTTAATTCTGTCTGTGCTCGGTTCTGGGACTGGGTGCAGTTTCTCCCGGCTGCAATTGATTATTTGTTGATTGGTTTCCTTTAAATTCCTGGTTGTCTGCTTGGGGAGTTGCCAGTGAAACCTTCATGCAGACCACAGATAGGAATGAATCTGTATAGACTTTAGTTGTGAGCTCCTTAGTTGTTCTAAGCTCAACTTGGTTAGAGTTTATTTCCCAGACCATTTATTTTCCTTTGGTGTTTGAGTGTGTATGCAAGCGAGTGTTATCCTGTCTGTCTTATATGTCTAATCTGTGTATTTAGCTAAGATCAGCCCATATCCCTTTGGTGGTAGTCAGGATCCTTCTTAGGACTGATTACAGGGTTCAGGGTCTGATAGGAGACAGGGTTAGGTTGGAGACTTGGACCTCTGAACCATTATCAGTACCTCCAAGGTGAGGGATTAGTTAGGACCCCAGTTTAGGGTCAGGTTAGATCCCGGTCCACCTCTTTCCTGTTTCAGCTCATCAAGTCCTCAAGATTAACCCTGAGTTCAGCAGATATCGTGTCAGGTAAATCTATTCTATACTTACATGCTGATGTTGCTATACTAGTTGTTGTATAGAGTGTTGTTCCTGTATTAATAGTTTACTGACATTGTATACATATCATTAGACAGCGTGACATTTTCACTGGCCATAAAAATTATCTCCAGTTACCATGGATCCAGTAGCCCAGCTGGCTCTGCAGTTGCAGGGATTATCCATGGAGCTGACGGACATTAAGTCCAAAGTTTTGTCTCCCCTGGAGCAAACCAGAGTTGAACCTAAGGTTGCTCTCCCGGACAGGTTCACTGGTGGGCGAGACAAATTTTTCACCTTCCGGGAGGCATGTAAATTGTATTTTCGGCTTCGGCCTCGATCATCAGGGAGTGAGGAGCAGAGAGTGGGAATTGTTATCTCACTTCTGCAAGGGGACCCTCAATCCTGGGCATTTTCCCTTCCTCCGGGATCCCCGGCTCTACTGTCTGTAGATCAATTTTTTACTGCCCTGGGATTGGTATATGATGACCCAGATCGGGTCTCTCTTGCTGAGACAAAATTACGTAAGATACAGCAGGGAGATCGTCCAGCAGAGGAATTTGCTTCTGAGTTTCGTAGATGGGCCACAGATACTCAGTGGAATGACCCAGCTCTTAGGAGCCGTTTTGTCATGGGCTTTCTGATAAATTAAAAGACGTTTTGGCTCAGTATGAGTCTCCTCCTTCTCTGGAGGCTGCTATGGCCTTAGCTATCCGTACTGATAGACGGCTTCGGGAGAGGGGTGAGGTAACCCCACTCCCTGTTGTTTCTCCACCTACCACTAAAGTCCCTTATGTTGAGGTTCCCCTTGTCTGTTCGGATGAGCCTATGCAGTTGGGAGGGACATCATTTCGTAGGAGGGGATTGGCGGTACGCCGCAGGACTAGAAGATGTTTTTTCTGCGGGAAAGAGGGACATTTTGTTGGAGAATGTCCATCCCGTGCCTTGTTGAGCCAAAAGTCGCCGGAAAACTGTTAATCCCAGGTTGTGTGGTGGACGACAACCTGGGAGTATGTATTTCATCCGCCAGTTCTTCTCAGTTCCTTGTACCAGTGGAGGTGGTAGTTGGTACGAGAGTGGAGAGATTGTCTGTTCTTCTTGATAGTGGTTCCGGGGCTAATCTGGTTGACGCTCAGTTTGCTCAGGCTCAAGGTATGCATCTGAGTGTATTGGTCAAACCGATCCCTATATTCTCCATTGACGCCAGGCCTCTCGGCCAAGGTAGCTTTGTTCATGAGGTTCATAACATTGACCTTCGGGTAGGGGCAATACATAGGGAACAATTATCTTGTTATGTGTTGGAGGGTCTACCTACTCCCATTGTGTTGGGACTTCCTTGGTTGATTAAACATAACCCTGTGATTAATTGGCAGTCCAGAGAAATAAGCCAATGGGGTGAGTTTTGCAAAAGCAACTGCATGAACACAGTCATCAGTGCGGTCGTGCCTAGTACATTGCCTCCTTTTTTGGAGGATTTTGGGGATGTTTTCTCTGAGGAGGGGTGTCAGGAGTTGCCTCCTCATCGCGTGTATGACTGCTCTATTAATCTCCTTCCTGATGCTAAGTTGCCTAAAGCTAGGTTGTATAATCTTTCTGGTCCTGAGAGGCAGGCTATGAAAGATTATATTTCTGAAAGTCTGGCCAAAGGGCATATTAGACCTTCATCTTCCCCAGTAGCCGCAGGGTTCTTCTTTGTGAAGAAGAAAGATGGAGGCCTACGCCCTTGCTTGGATTTCCGCGAACTTAATCGGATTACTGTTCGAGATCCGTATCCACTCCCTCTTATTCCTGATCTCTTCAATCAAATTGTTGGCGCCAAATGGTTTTCTAAATTGGATCTCAGGGGGGCGTATAATCTGATTAGGATAAAAGAGGGGGATGAGTGGAAAACGGCGTTTAACACGCCGGAGGGACATTATGAGAACCTAGTCATGCCTTTTGGTCTGACTACTGCACCAGCAGTATTAAAACATTTTGTTAATGACATTTTTCGTCACCTTGTGGGGCTGTTTGTGGTTGTATATTTGGACGACATTTTAATTTACTCGCCAGATCTTGTGTCTCATCAGGAGCATGTGAGACAGGTGTTGCAGATCTTGCGAGACAATAAATTATACGCCAAACTGGAGAAGTGTGTATTTGCCGTACAGGAACTTCAGTTTTTGGGTTTTTTGGTGTCAGCCTCCGGTTTCCGTATGGACCCTGAAAAGGTGAGAGCAGTGCTTGAATGGGATCAGCCAGGGGATCTTAAGGCTCTGCAGCGTTTTTTGGGGTTTGCTAACTACTACCGGAAATTTATTTGTAATTTCTCATCTGTCGTCAAACCTCTCACTGACATGACAAGAAAAGGGACGGATTTTTCTAAATGGTTGGACAAAGCTTGCCAAGCCTTTTCCTCTTTGAAGAAATGTTTTGCTTCGGCACCCGTTCTCATCCAACCAGATGCATCTCAGCCGTTCATTGTGGAGGTGGATGCGTCTGACGTAGGGGTGGGTGCTATATTGTCCCAGGGTCCGTCCCCTGGTAAATGGCATCCGTGCGCTTTCTTTTCTAAGAAATTGTCGTCCGCCGAAAGGAATTATGATATCGGCAATAGGGAACTTTTGGCCATTAAGTTAGCTTTTGAAGAATGGCGTCACTTTTTGGAGGGAGCAGTCCACCCGGTTACCGTTATTACTGATCACAAGAACCTGTTGTATTTGGAATCCGCTAAGCGTCTGAATTCCAGACAAGCTCGATGGTCGTTGTTTTTTACCAGGTTTAATTTTGTCGTCACTTATCGCCCGGGGTCTAAGAATGTAAAGGCTGATGCCTTGTCTCGCAGTTTCCCAGGGGCCGGGAAAACGGATGACCCGAGTCCTATCCTTCAGGAGGGGGTGGTAGTGTCGGCTGTATTTTCTGAGCTTGAGGAGGAGGTGTTAGAGGCTCAGGGGGACGCCCCTGCAGGACCTCCAGGGAGACTGTTTGTCCCAAATCTGTTGAGACAAAAGGTTATTGAGGCACATCATAATTCTGCTCTAGCAGGACATCCAGGGAGTAAGGCTACTTTAGATCTCCTTTCTCGCCGGTTTTGGTGGCCTAATGCTAATAAAGATGTTATAACTTTTGTCGCGTCATGTGGGGTGTGTGCTCGCTCTAAAACCCCTCATACCCGTCCGTCTGGGACCCTTTTACCCTTGAAACTTCCGGAGCGTCCATGGACTCATTTATCTATGGACTTCATTACGGACCTTCCTCCGTCGTCAGGGAATACTGTCATACTGGTGGTTGTTGACAGGTTCAGTAAGATGGCACATTTCGTTGCTCTTCCTGCACTCCCTAATGCTAAAACTCTGGCGCAGGTGTTCATTAGGGAGATCGTTAGACTTCATGGGTTGCCTTCTGATGTGGTGTCAGATAGGGGGTCTCAGTTTGTGTCCAAATTTTGGAGGGCATTTTGTTTACGTCGGGGGATGCAATTGTCATTTTCCTCGGCTTTTCATCCGCAGACCAATGGTCAGACAGAGCGTCTGAATCAGAGCTTAGAGACATATCTCCGGTGTTTTGTCTCAGAGAACCAAGAGGACTGGTCTTCTTTCTTGCCTCTGGCAGAGTTCGCTCTTAACAACAGGCGGAGCGAGTCCACTGGTAAGTCCCCGTTTTTTGGGGCATATGGTTTTCATCCCCAGTTTTGTACTTTCAATGGGGGGGGCCCTTCTGGGGTTCCTGAGGAGGAGCGTTTCTCGTCGTCACTTGCTTCTGTGTGGAGAGGTGTATTGAATAATCTGAGTGCGATGGGGAACCGTTACAAACGTATGGCTGATAGGAGGAGAGTTTCTGGTCCAGATCTGAATGTGAACGATCTGGTATGGTTGTCTACCAGGAATATAAAACTTAAAGTGCCCTCCTGGAAACTGGGTCCCAGATTCATCGGGCCGTACAGGATCAGTTCCATAATTAATCCTGTGGCATTTCGTCTGGACCTCCCTCCTACGTTTAAAATTCATAATGTGTTCCACAAGTCATTACTTAAAAGGTATGTGGCACCAGTCATACATTCACCTCTACCTCCTCCCCTGTGTTGGTCAATGGTAACTTGGAATTTCAAGTATCAAAGATCATTGACTCACGTCTGAATCGCCGGTCCCTTCAGTACTTGGTGCATTGGAAGGGGTATGGTCCAGAGGAGAGGACGTGGGTCCCTGCGTCTGATGTTAACGCAGATCGTTTGGTTCGGACCTTCCACAGAACTCACCCGGGCAGGCCTGGCCCTGAGGGTCCGGAGGCCCCTCGTAGAAGGGGGGGTACTGTCATGTGTGCATTGCCACGAAGATCGTCGCGGTTGCACATTTTGACTTCTCACAGCTGAGCTGCTGTTTCTTTGTGTTTGGCAGCTAGGGAGTTAATTCTGTCTGTGCTCGGTTCTGGGACTGGGTGCAGTTTCTCCCGGCTGCAATTGATTATTTGTTGATTGGTTTCCTTTAAATTCCTGGTTGTCTGCTTGGGGAGTTGCCAGTGAAACCTTCATGCAGACCACAGATAGGAATGAATCTGTATAGACTTTAGTTGTGAGCTCCTTAGTTGTTCTAAGCTCAACTTGGTTAGAGTTTATTTCCCAGACCATTTATTTTCCTTTGGTGTTTGAGTGTGTATGCAAGCGAGTGTTATCCTGTCTGTTTTATATGTCTAATCTGTGTATTTAGCTAAGATCAGCCCATATCCCTTTGGTGGTAGTCAGGATCCTTCTTAGGACTGATTACAGGGTTCAGGGTCTGATAGGAGACAGGGTTAGGTTGGAGACTTGGACCTCTGAACCATTATCAGTACCTCCAAGGTGAGGGATTAGTTAGGACCCCAGTTTAGGGTTAGGTTAGATCCCGGTCCACCTCTTTCCTGTTTCAGCTCATCAAGTCCTCAAGATTAACCCTGAGTTCAGCAGATATCGTGTCAGGTAAATCTATTCTATACTTACATGCTGATGTTGCTATACTAGTTGTTGTATAGAGTGTTGTTCCTGTATTAATAGTTTACTGACATTGTATACATATCATTAGACAGCGTGACAATATACACACATAGAATACATATATATATATGTGACATATATATACATATATTTATAGTTTATACACTTCTACATAGTAAAATAGACTCTGATTCAATTGCCGGGTAAAGCCGTGACATACCCCATAGAAGTCGACGGGCTCGGTGCCGAGTACCCCCAAAACCTCTGGCTCTGTGCGACTCAACTTGGGCGTCACGAACAGGATTCTGTAGCTCGCTATAAGCGAGTCCTGTGTGCCTGAATTGAACTGGTTTTGTGCTTGAGAATTGCTAAAATCATCAGAGAATGTATTTGCCATTTTTCCGCCACATCTGCGTCACGACGAGGCACTGGTGAAGAAGAAGGGCGTGCTCTTCATGGGTGTACTGTACACTCACTCAGTGACGCGAAAACGATGGCTCTAAATGGTACTGCAATGTAAGATCGTGCCCCACAGCTCTTCAGTTCCGCCTCCTCATCCTCCTCAGTGTGTGGAAACTAACACGAAGGTCCCGCCTCCCTACAAAAGAGGGCCCTCTCCAGATGCTAATGACACATGTGACTTGGCAGAGATGGCTAATGGACACGAGCAGAAGTGTGAAGGGATGGAGCAGTCAGAGCTCTCCCCCCACGGAAGCGACCCGATCGCCACGGAACCACCGTTGGGCACCCGGCCTGGAAACCCTCCTACGCTGCAAGAAGCGGAGGATACCCTAAGAGGCCTGGCCCGGCACCGGGAGGAGGTAGCCAGGATGGAAGCCAGCTGGCGTGCCCTAAAACTAAACTTGGAGCGGCGCCAATCCCTCTTACCTGAAGTGTCTGTACCGGAAGGTGAGGCACCCGTTCTAGTAGAGGAGTCCTTGCAATGTGATCCGGTTGACGTTGTCGCAGTGGAGGCACCCGTTCCTGCAAAAACCGCAGCACCGTCAGCACCCCAGATCCCGCTGTCTGCCCCCGTCGCTGAGACAGAAGAAGCGACACCCGTCCTCATGGAGGAGGCCGCGCAGGCACCAGAGCACTACCTGCCTGTACCGGAGCCCCGACTGTCATCTGATTTATAGCCGTCTGCTTCCTCCGCAGGGGAGCGCCGCCAGGACTGGGGGGCGACAGGAGAGATGCCGGAAACCGGACACTGTAAGCTGCAGTGGAGTGGTGGAGACATGGAGCAGCTGGTGGAGGAGAATTACAACCGGCGTCAGGAGGAAGAGTGGAGACGTTGGGAGCGGGAAGCAGAGCGACAAAGGGAGCAGCGAGAAACCCTAAAACTTCGCCAACGTCACCTGGAGAATGACCGGGCAGATAAGGACCGGATGAGAAAGGATAAAGGAACCCTGTGTGAGCCGCGGCGTAAGGGTGCAGTACGGAGCTTTAAATTGAAAGGTGGGTGGGGCTTCATCAAGGAGCCTGGACTTTATTTAGAAGTCTTTGTGAACCGGCGGGACGTGGAGGCTCACCTCCCAGAAGGACACCCGGGGAGGGACCTGTTGCCAGGAGACTTGGTGACTTACACCCGACACTGGGGTTACAATGGATGGTACGCCCTAAATGTTACCAGGTGCGACCCCTACTCCCCAGTGTGTCAGGAACCTGTGAGACCCTCGGAGCCTTCAGCCTCCCACATCCAGGCCTCTGCAAAAGTGCCCACCCCACGCCGTAAATCTCCCCAGCCTCCCTCAGTGGTCTCCTCAGCAGCCCCAGCTATGGACATGATAAGTATAGCTGGCCCGTACCCGGTGCCTGTTAGGCCCCCTGGGGTTCGTTCAGTCCAGGACATAGGGTTCCAGACCCGGAGGGAGATGAAAGAGGTGGCCACACAGACCCAGATAGCGGGTCACGACTTGACTGTACAGGCCACACGACGTCATCAGGTCCTGGTGGTCCTTGGTGCCTCGGATGTTTGGCAAGCATCAGAAGAGTACCAGGTGGTACCTGGAACACCCCTGCCAAAGAAGTATAAATAACCCGGACAGGGTCCCTGTATGTAAATAGTTAAATTGTTGATAAATAGTTAAATTGTTTATGTACCCGGATGGGTGAATGTTTATAAAAAAGTTTTTTAATTTAATAAAAAAAAAAACAACACAGTTTTCATTACTTTTATTACAGTCTCATCCTGCGACGCCATCGATCTCCTGTAAAAAAATGAAAAAAAAAAAAAAGTATACCACCTGACCGACGCAGTCCATAGTAACGAGTGTCCCACGACGATCCAGCTCTGCTACATCAGAATCCCGGCGCAGCACAGCTGATTACCTGCTTCCCCGGCAGTGACGTCATCGGACTGGTTTACGGCCGGGATTACCCTGCAGTCACTGCAGTTATCGCGAAAAACTGCATGTGACCGCCAGGGAGAAGATAATGGCGGCCATCAAGCAGTCCAGGACGTGACCGCCGGAGATCTTCTGCCAGGTAAGTGCCGCTGACTCCTGACAGACCCGACCGACGGACACTCACAGTGACAGTGACAAATCCGATTCCGGTATTCGATAAGACGAAAATATCGAAACAAATTATCGAAAGGCCGATAGAGCTAATATCGGCCGATAGCCGATATTTGCATTATCGTATCGCTCAACACTACTAAGGGTGTCTTTCTTTCTGCCACTACTACTGCTGCTCATGAAGAATTAATGGATTTTCGGGTATTTGTCGATTGTGGTTCTACGCTGAATGTGATTGATGGGGAATTCTTGGAAAAACTTAAATTAGAACCCAAACCTTTGTCATCCCCTATTGCCGTGGTTTCTGTTGATGACTCTCCCTTGAAGAATGTTACTCACAAGGTCTGTGAATTTCCCCTTACTATTAATGGTGTTCATCAAGAGAATTTGGATTTGGTAGTATTGAATAATTTGCCTTCTCTGGTGATCTTGGGGTTACCCTGGTTAAAATTGCACAATCCTGTTCTGGATTGGTCTACCAATGAAATTAAGTCCTGGAGTTCGAAGTGTTATGACAAGTGTTGTAACGGGCGTATTGCTGCTCTGGATAAAGGGGAAATACCCGTACCTATTCAGGATTTTTGGAAAGTTTTTTCTGAGAAGGAATCGCAGATTTTGCCTCCCCATAGAGATTATGATTGTACTATTGAATTTGTCCCTGGAGTGACTCTTCCTAAAAGTCGGTTATTTAATCTTACTATTCCTGAGAGAAAGGCTTTGGAGGAATACATACAGACAAGCTTGGACGCCGGTCACATTAGGCCTTCCAAGTCTCCTGTGGCTGTTGGATTATTTTTTGTGAAAAAAAAGGACGGCGATTTACGTCCTTGTCTGGACTTTCGTGAGATTAATAAAAATCACTGTACGCAATCCTTACCCACTGCCATTGATTCCTGATTTGTTTAACCAGTTAGCGGGGGCCAAGTGGTTTTCTAAAATTGATCTTCGGGGGGCATACAATTTGTTGCGCATGAAGGAGGGTGACGAATGGAAGACTGCTTTTAACACTCCTGTGGGTCATTTTGAGAATCTGGTTATGCCTTTTGGCCTTACCAATGCTCCTGCATTTTTTCAGAATCTTATTAATGACATCCTTAGACCTTTGATCGGCAAAATGTGGTTGTGTATTTGGATGACATTTTGATTTATTCGCTGGATCTGGAGTCTCATTGGCGGAGCGTGCGTGAGGTATTACAGTTATTGAGTGACAATTCGCTTTTTGCTAAGCTGGAGAAATGTGAGTTCGCTGTACAGAGAATTAGTTTTTTGGGCTACATTATCTCCAGCGAAGGTTTTGAGATGGACCCGGTGAAAGTTCAAGCTGTGCAGGATTGGCCTAGGCCTATTGGTTTGAAATCGTTACAGAGGTTTTTGGTTTCACCAATTATTATAGAAAATTCATTAAAAATTTTTCTATTATTGTCAAACCACTGACCGATCTCACCAGGAAAGGTGCTAATGCGGTTCAGTGGACTACTGAGGCCATTGAAGTTTTTGTGTTTTTAAAGGAGAGGTTCAGCTCTGCTCCCATCCTTATGCAGCCTGATGTGACTAAACCGTTTTTGGTTGAGGTTGATGCTTCTTCTGTGGGGGTCGGCGCGGTGTTGTCTCAGGAAAATACGGATGGAGTACATCCTTGCGCTTTTTTTTCAAAGAAATTTTCTGAGACTGAACTGAATTATGATATTGGTAATCGGGAATTGTTGGCCATTAAACTCGCATTTGAACACTGGCGGCATCTCTTGGAAGGTGCTGAATTTCCTGTTCAGGTTTTCACTTATCATAAAAATCTGATCTATCTGGATGCTGCCAAACGCTTGAATGCCCGTCAGGCTAGGTGTGCACTGTTTTTCTCGCGGTTTAATTTTTCTGTTACTTACATCTCGGGTACTAAGAATGTGAAAGCCGATGCTTTGTCTCGCAGTTTTTCTCCCATGGTTGGTGCTGAGGAGGAGGAGAACATATTACAAGAAGGGGTTGTGATTGCTGCTTTGGACTCTGTGTTGGAAGATGAGATTCTTAAAGCACAGGAGAATGCCCCATCTAACACTCCCCATGGGAGGTTGTTTGTGCCTGGGACCTTTAGGAGAGATTTGTTTGTGGAGTGTCATGAGTCTTGGTTGGCAGGTCATCCTGGAATTTCTGAGACCAAGAGACTTGTGGGTCGCAGTTTTTGGTGGCTGGGATGGCAGAAGGAAGTCATTAAGTGGGTGCGTCAATGTATTGTGTGTGCTAGATCTAAGTCTTCACATACTCCTGCTGCGGGGTTGCTTTGCCCTTTGGAGGTTCCTAGTGCACCTTGGACACATTTGGCTATGGACTTTATTACTGACCTTCCCCCCTCTGAAGGTTTCACTGTCATCTGGGTGGTCGTGGACCGTTTTAGCAAGATGTGTCACTTGGTTCCTTTCATCAAACTGCCCTGCGCTAAGACTCTCGCTAAGGCCTTTGTCAAGGAAATTGTCAGACTACATGGTGTTCCTACTGACATTGTTTCCGATAGGGGACCTCAGTTCGTGGCTCGTTTTTGGCGCGCCTTTTGTGACAGGTTGGGAGTTTATTTGTCATTTTCATGTGGATATCATCCTGAGTCTAATGGCCAGACAGAAAGGAAAAATCAGGATGTTGAGCAGTTCTTGCGTTGTTTTGTGGCAGACAATCAAGAGGGGTGGTCTGAGTTTCTGCCACTTGCTGAATTTGCTCTTAACAGCCATACATCCTCTTCTGCTGGTTGTTCGCCTTTTTTTTGTTGTACTGGGAGACATCCGTCGTTTGGGTCATTCTCCAAATTGGTATCGGCCGTGCCTGAAGAGGAGAATTTTTCTGGTGATTTGGAGAGAGTTTGGACGGATGTACGTGGTAATCTTCAGGAGGCTAACAGAAAATCTAAAGGGTACTTTGATAGGAAACGGCAAGAGGTTTTGTTTTCTATTGGTGACATGGTTTGGTTATCCTCTAAGAATCTGAGGTTGAGGATTCCTTCTAAAAAATTGGGTCCCAAGTTTGTAGGGCCCTTTAAGGTGCTTCAGGTTGTTAACCAATCGGCTGTTAGGTTGGAGGTTCCTACCTCCTGGAAGATTAATCCGGGGTTTCATGTTTCTCTGTTGAAAAGAGCTGATGTGTCGGATGGAGAAGCCTCTGCCACTGTTCCCCCGGTGGTGGAGGACGGGGAATATGAAATTTCCCGCATCCTAAATTCTAGACGTATACAGGGAGTTTGCAGTATCTTGTCGCTTGGAAGGGTTTTGGACCCGAGGATAACTCATGGGTGAGTGCGGATGATGTTTCTGCGTCCAGACTTGTCAGATCGTTTCACAAGAGGTTTCCGGGTAAGCCTGGGCCTTGGGGATCCGGAGGATCCTCTCAGAAGGGGGGGTACTGTTAGAACTCTCCTGTTAGTTTTTTTTATCTTGCTGGTCACATGACCTTTGTGGCCTATTTAATCCTGCTCCGCCCTTCTGGCTTTGCTGGACTTCATTGTAACTTCTACTTTTAAGCTAGCCGGGTGCTTTGTTACCTTACTCAGATAGTTTTGCTTGGTCTTTTGACCTCTATGTTCTATGTTGTTTTGCTTTTCTTTTTACTGCTACAACTTCTGTTAGGAGGTGTCCACCTTTTCTCCCAGTCCCTAGTGCTTGTAGGGATCCCTTCCTCGCATCTATAGGTCTTCGTTCAGACTAGCTGAGGACTTTAGCAGGTCTGATCGCAGGATCAGGTTCCCCGTTACATCGTAAGGATTGAGCTTAGTTTTATTGTAGGGACAGATTTCCCTTTCTTTCCTTAGTGCTTGTAGCAGAACATAACAGTTACCATCCTTGTGTGTCTCAGAGGTTGAAAGCTGTGAGAGGCATAGAGAAGTGGTTAGTGATAGAAGCTGAGATGCAGATGTGGAAGTAGGGCTGTTAATGGAGATGTTGAAGTCTCCACGGATAAGGGTTGGTAGTTCTGAGGACATGAAGTGCGGCAGCCAGGCTGAGAAGTGGTCAAGGAACTGGGTGGGCGAGCCTGGGGGCTGATATATGACCGCTACTCTGAGGGAGAGGGGACAGAAGAGCCTGATGGTGTGGACCTCAAAAGAAGAGAATGAGAGTGATGGAATTGGGGGTATGACATGGAAAGTGCATTGTGGGAACAGGAGCATGCCGACTCCACCACCATGTCTTTTTGCGGGTCTCGGGGAATGGGAAAACTGTAAGCCACCATAGGAAATGGCAGCAGGGGAGACAGTGTCAGAATCCTGAATCCAGGTTTCAGTGAGGGCCAATGATGCGCACGTACCAGGGCTTTGGGGTACTCGGCACCGAGCCCGTTGATGTCTATGGGGAATGTCACGGGTAGTGCAGCTCGGTCCGTGCCCTGGGCGCTCACCATAATGTGGGATATTTACAGGTGACTTGAATGATGAAATGGGGATTCGTGACGCCATTTGTGGTATCTGGTCAGGATGACCAGCACTGCTATGCAGATCCACTGGAGGGTTAATGTTATGCAGCTAGGTGTTAAGCATTCCACAAGTAAGGCTGAGTGATCCTCCAGGGCAGACAGATATGCAGAGGTGCAAGACAGACGGGGACCCGGCAATCAGAGATAATAAGGGGGACACACACATAAGTTGTTTTGGTACCTTTACTGTAGGTATTACAGGCACTTCCCGGAGTACTGTAGGGTGAAGGATGCACATCGAGATTCCTCCACTGGTAGGTGTGTGGCCTCCTGTCCTCTGCCTTTATGTGATAAAGTCCTGACCTGCCTGTAGCTAGGTCTAACTTGGTCTCCGTCTTGCACCTGGCTGATCTTGTGATTGAACCTTCTCCTGAAGCACACAGTCTCTATTTGCAGTGCACTGCTAGACTCCGTTCTTCTGATCCAGCTACGTATCAGCGTTGTGGTACTCCTGGGACTTGTAGTCCTCCAGGAACTCCGGTGTTCTCCTAATGGGTCGTGGAGATCCCTATAGGCTCGGACCCCAGTGTCCGGTCAATACTTGCTGAGATGAGATATTAAGGCTCCTTTGTCTCATTAACTTCCACTCGCCTTCGGCCTACCTGGACCCTCACACGATCACACACGCTGGCAGTTGGTGGGCTGCCTCTTCGCCGCTCTCTAAGCGTCGGCACGCTTTCTAGTGAGCTATACTCCTAGCTTCAGCTCTGACTAGGCTGGAGTGATCTCTCTGTATCACTCTTACTAGACTCCACTTCAAAACAACTGAATAACTCTGCAGCCTCTCTGAGGTGACTGAGCTGCACCGAGCTGCTCTGCTCTCTGACTGAGCTCTGACTGAACTCTCCTAGCAGACTTCCAGACTCTACTCCACTAGAAGACTGAGCTAAACTGAAACTAAACTTCTTTTTATATGCCTAACACTGCTCCCTCTGGTGGTCTTTAGGATAAGCTGTACGTGTGTGTGTGTATAATGACCTCTAGTGGGATCTTCTTTCAGTGCACCCTTCTGGGAGATATGGATTCAGTCACAGCTGGGCTCCACATTCCCCCCTAGTAGAACTCAGCACTCCGGGGCTGAAATGCAAAAAACAAACAAAGAACAATAAACATTGTATAATAACTCTTCCTTTACAGGAGGTAAGGCACTCTTGAACGGTTGCATAACGGTAAATAAACAACTATGTACAATAACACAACGATGGGTTGAGGGTTTGAGCAACCATAAAAGTCCCAGTCTCTTTTGGAAAAGGATGCTCAAAAGGGTGGAGAAAACAAGTAAAATAATGTCCATTCTTCTTGTTTCAATTTTTAAGAGGAAAAATAGGTTAATAAATAGCAGTATGATAAAGGGTATTATAACAATATATATACATTTATATACAGTGGTTCTTGATAATTATTTACATGGGTTAGGTCCTACTCTCTGTACCTAACAGGTAATTGCCCTCTTGTTATGCGTACTGACCTACGTGGTGTAGTGGTAGGTGAGGTGTCAGTTACCCTGTTATTCCTGCGTGCAGGTAAGTTGTAGTACTGCCTTAGCCTCTCTAGGGATCTGGCAAGTATACTGGGAGCTGGATGAACTGGCTCGACTTCTGCCGGGGATCCTTCTTCCTGAGATTCAACTTCTTGGGGTACCGCTTCTTGGGGTTCCACTTGTTGAGGTTCTGCTGGGGCAGGTTCCTCTGGTACTGACTCTACTGCAACTACTGATGTAGAGGTTCTCTTTGAGGTTGATAGAATTGAAGCACGGGAATCATTACAGCTTCTCCAATTCTGGGTCAATCCGCGGGGAAATCTCCTAAATCTGTATGGATGACTGATTCATCACGCTTTTCCTGATTGACAACAGGTTCTTCTCCCTGAAGCTTTAATGGGTTTGGACACAACTTTAGGTGATCTCGGGATACAGTTGCAGTCGTTCTTCCTCCATCCTTGCTAATTATGCACGTTTTCTTGTTGTCAAACCTTGATTTCTGGATGATGTAGGGCTCTCTTTCCCATTGATCGTCAAGTTTGTGTAACCTCCTCTTTCTTTTCAGTACGACTTCACCAGGTGCGAAAGGTTCAGCTGGCGCACTTTTGTTGTAGCGGTCTTCTTGTTTATTCCTTACTCGATTGAGACTATCTTCAACGCAGGTTTGTACTTTTCTGTACTGTTCCTGTCTGGTTGTGTCCCAGTCTCCAGTAGTCACATCTGCTTCTGGTTCTACAACACCAAGCTCCAGATCCATGGGCAACTTTCCTGGTCTTGCCCGCATGAGGTAAGCTGGGGTGCAATTGGTGGAACTCACAGGTATGTGATTGTACAGATCTACCAGGTCAGGTAGTAAGTCTGGCCACCGATTTCTCTCTTCGAGTGGTACGGTCTTCAGTAGGTCAATGACGATGTGATTCATCTTCTCACAGAGCCCATTAGTTTGGGGGTGGTATGGTGTGGTTCTGATCTTCTTACACCCGTACAAGTGACAGAACTCTTTGAACAATTCTGCCTCGAAAGCTGGGCCTTGGTCAGTTAGCACCTGCTCAGGATATCCGTGTGGTCTGCAGAAATACGCTTGGAACGTCTTTGCTGCTGTCTCTGCCGTCAGATCTTTGACAGGGGCGACCACCAGGAACCTGGAGTAGTGATCCACCATAGTCAGGGCATAAGAGTATCCTGACCGGCTGGGTGACAACTTGACATGGTCCAGGGCCACGATCTCCAAGGGACGAGTCGTCTTGATGGGTTGCAGGGGTGCTTCTGACTGCTGTAGTCCTTTCTTCGGAGGCCACAGGGTCCACAGTTCTGGCACCACCTCTCGATGGAGCTGCGCATTCCCACCCAGTAGAAATGACACTTCAACAGGGTCTCCAGCTTCTTCCAGCCAAAGTGTCCCGCTTGATCGTGGTAGGCTTCTAACACCATCTGGATGTCTGCTCTGGGGACTACTATCTGCCATACCATCTCATGGGTCCTTGGGTTGACGTACCTCCTGCACAGCTTCTCACGGTAGATGAACAACCAGCTTCTCTCATTCCACAGCTGCCTTGCTTGTAGAGGCGCATCCTTCTCCAAGGAGGAACCTTCTTGAGTTATCAGCTCCTTGATTCGGCTGACAACTGGATCGCTGTCCTGAGTCTCCTTCCAGCTGTGGTGAGGTAAAGGATTTAACGTCTTACCACGCTGCCTCCTGCAGGCTTGTTGCTCGTGGATCATCCCATTCCTGTGAAAGGCAGGTAGTTCAATCTCTTCCAGATCATCCACTTCTTCTTCTGTGTCCGATTCATGAGGCATCCTGGATAGGGCATCAGCGTTGGCATTCTTGCAGCCTGCTCGGTACTTGATCGTGAATTGGTAATTGGACAGCCGAGCCATCCATCGTTGTTCCATGGCTCCCAGCTTAGCTGTTTCAAGATGCGTTAAGGGGTTGTTATCGGTGTAGGCAGTAAACTTGCTGGAGGCTAGGTAGTGCTTAAACCTCTCCGTGATAGCCCAGACCAGTGCCAGGAACTCCAACTTGAAGCTGCTATAGTTCTCTGGGTTCCTCTCGGTCGGGCGGAGCTTCCTGCTAGCATAGGCGATGACTTTCTCCAGGCCATTTTGCTTCTGACTGAGGACAGCTCCCAATCCCTCATTGCTGGCATCAGTATACAGCAGGAACGGCTGGCTGTAGTCAGGATAGGCTAGGATCTCATCACCTGTCAGGATCTCCTTCATTTCCTTGAATGCTTCTGCCTGTTCTTTACCCCAATGGAATGGAGAATTTCTGCTCTTGAGGGACTGTCCCACCAGGAGGTCTTGCAGAGGCGCTGCTTTCTTGGTGTAATCTTTTACAAACCTCCGGTAGTATCCTGTCAGTCCCAGGAACTGTCGCACCTCCTTGAGATTTTTCGGCTCCGGCCATTTCTGGATGGCGGTGATCTTTTCAGGGTCTGGCGCTACTCCTTCTGAGCTGACAATATGTCCCAGATATTGTACCTTCTGTTTGAGCAGATGGCACTTTGAAGGCTTCAGTTTCATCCCATACTTGGACAGTGACTCGAATACCTCCGCCAGGTGCTTCAAGTGATCTTCATACGTTTTGGAGTACACAATGACGTCGTCCAGGTACAGCAACACAGTTTCAAAGTTGAGATTTCCCAGGCAGCTCTCCATCACTCTCTGGAACGTTCCAGGGGCACTGCTGAGTCCAAACGGCATTCTGTCAAACTCACAGAGTCCCATCGGGGTGGTGAAAGCCGTCTTCTCCCGATCCTCCTCAGCCACAGCTACTTGCCAGTATCCACTAGTGAGGTCAAGGGTGGAAAAGTAATTAGCAGTTTTTAATGCAGCTAAGGATTCCTCGATGCGTGGTAAAGGGTATGCATCTTTATGTGTAATGCGATTTACTTGTCTGTAATCTACACACATTCTCATGCTTCCATCCTTTTTCCTGACTAGGACTAGAGGTGCTGCCCAGGGACTAAAACTATCCCTTATCACCCCTGCTTCTTTCATATCACGCAACATCTCCTTTGCTTTCTGGTAGTGTGCTGGTGGTATAGGCCTGTACCGTTCTTTGATGGGAGGATGATTGCCTGTGGGGATGTGATGTTGAACCCCTTTAATTTTCCCAAAGTCGAGTGGGTGTTTGCTGAATACCTGTGCATACTCCTGAACTACTCGGTATACTCCTTGTTTCTGGTGGGCTGGAGTGGTGTCCGTCCCGACATGGAGCTGCTGACACCAATCCTCCACCTGGGTGGTCGAACCGTTATCCTCCACTGGTTGTGGGGAGGTTAAGGGCTCCGTCGTGTGAATGGAGTTATTATCCACAGCATGTAACTTAGCAACAGTGGCATATCGTGGTAATTTGACTTCATCCTCTCCCCAGTTGAGAAGACGCACTGGCACCCTCCCATTATGTACCTCCACCACCCCTCTGGCAGTCAAGAGTGTAGGTCTGTGCTCTGAACAATGGGGCTCTACTACTGCTTGGTAGTTCTGTCCTCTCAGACCTATTGCTGCTCTACACCAAATAAGCATTTCACTCATTGGGGGTATCACAATGGGGTTCGGGTCTGTTACCCGTACATTACCAATCTCACCACCGGTCAGTTTCACTTGCTGCTGGCACATCAGGGAACCGATTCTCCTTCCGGATCACTCCCTTTTGCCTTGGTCTGGCAATTTCGGCGAGCTGTTGGAGTAAAAACACAACCTCCTCCAAACAGTTACTAATAATATTAGTGCCTAAAACCACATTCAACCCATTTTCCTCATTAACAGTCTTTACTACAAGAAGTCCCTGGTTCTTTAGCTCCACTCTCCCCACTTTCACGTCTACATTTTTAGCCCCCAGTAAGTCAAGAGGGAGGCCATTTGAGGAGTATACGGCAAAGTCAGGGTTTGGGGGTTGGAGACCGTCACTGGACCAGTATCTATTGTAGAGAACATCAGGATGACGGTTACCTGAGATCCAGTGTCCAGCAGGGCAGGGATTGCGATCCCGTCCAGTATGATGGACAGGAAAGGTCTTCCTCCCACAAACCTGCGGTTCCAGTCTGAGGGCCTGAGGAGTCTATTCCTGGGTGTTGGCCCTCGGACCCAGGATTTGCTCGTTTAAAGGACACCGACGTGCTGGGTGACCTGCTCTGTGGCAGCGGTAGCAGATGATCTCTCGGCGAGGATGATGCTGGTCGCGGATCCTTCCTGGGGGTGGCGTTGTCCTCCTCCGGTGGGGCGACGTTCTCCCTCTCCTCCGGCGCATCCAAGGGACATCCTCCGGGCAGTCAGCTAGCAGGATCTTTCCTTCTTCCTCCGTCGGCAGTTGCAGGGCACTCATTACAGTGGCCAGGTTTTTGGTCAGCTGGCGCACTTCTGAGCGCAGACAGTCCAACTCAGTAGGGGGCGCCACCTGCGTTTTGGCTTCCGCAACCAGCGGGGAAAAGGTGGATGCTGCTGGCTTTAGGGTGGTTTCACTCGGGCGACACTGGGTTGCCATCTCGGGTGTTTCCAGGGGTCGCAGTCCTTTTATAGCCATATCCTTAAGGGCATCAAAGGTAGCATCAGGATGATCCAAGGACCACCAGTGCACAGTCCTGCTTTCAGCTTGGGACCTCAGTCCCCGTACAAATTGTTCCTTTAACATTTTATTCTCTTTAGTGACACTTATAGGGTTAACTTGTTTAAGTGCTCGCAGGGCCCCTTGTAGTCGGCAGGCATAGTCCCTAATGCTGTCATCTGGTTTCTGGGAGCATTGGTAAAAACTCATCCGGAGATCTGTTTCAGTGCGGTCCTCAAAGATAGTCTGTAGCTTTAAGAAAATTGCAAGCACTGACTCCTGGTCTGCAGCTGTCCAAGTCTCTACTTCTCTCTCCGCAGCACCAGTCAATTGTCCCACTACCACTGCAGCTCTCTGCTTTTCGGTCATAGGGTACATGTCCATTATGCTGCATATTTTTCGCTTGAACCCTGACAGGGTGTCTGGCTTGCCGCTGTACTGAGGGAGCCACTTCGCTCCAGGCATGTATGGCAGCGTTAGCGGTACTATTGGGGCCACAGGACCAGGTGAGGGGCCAGCATTTTCAGCCTGTGCGGCAGCGCCGAGGGGTAAGTCATTAAGGTTGTCGGCCTGGGCCGCGTTGTCGGCTGGCTGCTGCGACATGTTTGCGCCCCCCTAGTTAATCGTGGCCTACCTTCTCTGAAGGCTGCAGCTCCGCAGGGCACAGGGGTGTAGGAGGACCTGTGTCGCTGGCGCTCTGACGTCAGAGCGTTCACTGTAGCTCTTCACAGGACCTGCCGCCGCGTCAGCGTTGGGGGCGTGTCCAGGACTCAGCGCGCTTTTGCAGGTAAGCCCACTAGTTTTCGCGCCGTGGCTCTGTAAATGGCGGGCAATGGCGGGCAAATGGCGGGAAATCTTCACCACATACAAAACACAGTCTTTTAGTGAGGCACACAGTACCCGGTGGCAACGGGCACAAGTTACTCCGTTGCTGCAGGGCACGCAATCCTGTTCGTGATGCCAAAGATAGATGATGCGCACGTACCAGGGCTTTGGGGTACTCGGCACCAAGCCCGTTGATGTCTATGGGGAATGTCACGGGTAGCGCAGCTCGGTCCGTGCCCTGGGCGCTCACCGTAATGTGGGATATTTACAGGTGACTTGAATGATGAAATGGGGATTCGTGACGCCACTTGTGGTATCTGGTCAGGATGACCAGCGCTGCTATGCAGATCCACTGGAGGGTTAATGTTATGCAGCTAGGTGTTAAGCCTTCCACAAGTAAGGCTGAGTGATCCTCCAGGGCAGACAGATATGCAGAGGTGCAGGACAGACGGGGACCCGGCAATCAGAGATAATAAGGGGGACACACACATAAGTTGTTTTGGTACCTTTACTGTAGGTATTGCAGGCACTTCCCGGAGTACTGTAGGGTGAAGGATGCACATCGAGATTCCTCCACTGGTAGGTGTGTGGCCTCCTGTCCTCTGCCTTTATGTGATAAAGTCCTGACCTGCCTGTAGCTAGGTCTAACTTGGTCTCCGTCTTGCACCTGGCTGATCTTGTGATTGAACCTTCTCCTGAAGCACACAGTCTCTATTTGCAGTGCACTGCTAGACTCCGTTCTTCTGATCCAGCTACGTATCAGCGCTGTGGTACTCCTGGGACTTGTAGTCCTCCTGGAACTCTGGTGTTCTCCTAATGGGTCGTGGAGATCCCTATAGGCTCGGACCCCAGTGTCCGGTCAATACTTGCTGAGATGAGCTATTAAGGCTTTTTTTGTCTCATTAACTTCCACTCGCCTTCGGCCTACCTGGACCCTCACACGATCACACACGCTGGCAGTTGGTGGGCTGCCTCTTCGCCGCTCTCTAAGCGTCGGCACGCTTTCTAGTGAGCTATACTCCTAGCTTCAGCTCTGACTAGGCTGGAGTGATCTCTCTGTATCACTCTTACTAGACTCCACTTCAAAACAACTGAATAACTCTGCAGCCTCTCTGAGGTGACTGAGTTGCACCGAGCTGCTCTGCTCTCTGACTGAGCTCTGACTGAACTCTCCTAGCAGACTTCCAGACTCTACTCCACTAGAAGACTGAGCTAAACTGAAACTAAACTTCTTTTTATATGCCTAACACAGCTCCCTCTGGTGGTCTTTAGGATAAGCTATAAGTGTGTGTGTGTATAATGACCTCTAGTGGGATCTTCTTTCAGTGCACCCTTCTGGGAGATATGGATTCAGTCACAGCTGGGCTCCACACCAACAGATGAAGAAAGTTGTTCAGAAAGTAGTTGTTCAGGAAGGGAAGCTTGTTGCATACAGACCGTGGATTCCAGAGTGCACAATTAAAAGAAGGAGATGAGGGAGTGCAAGTAATATTAATATGATTATTATGGTTTCGATATGAGGTAGGGTAGGGGTTGAGGTTGGGGGATGCTGGACCAGGGATGGGGAAGATGTCCCCTGCAATCAGTAGGAGTAGGAAGATAAAGAGCAAGTAGTTGTTGGAATTGTAAGTAGTAGTAGTAGTAGATAACCGCTCCATGTGGCTGCTTGAGAAAATGCCATGGGTTTATAAAGCTGTTACCAGAGCTTTCAAATTAGTGTATAGCATCAAGTGCGAGAGCATTGGATGCGATATGCTAATGACACTCGGCTCCAGCTCTGCTGCGAGCCTGAGCCGAGTGTCAGTGCTCTGATCCTCTTGTATGCTAGAATCGAATCACAGGTGAGGAGAAGTAGTGATTAATCTCTCCATCTTCTCCATTGCCTGTCTCGGTACATACCGGACTGCATTCGGATAGCATGCAAGTGCAGTCCAATGTTTTGCTCTCGGTCATTGACTTGAATCAGTGTGCGCTGTGCAAGACAATCTGCCAGTCGCAGCATGCTGCAATTATTTTTCTCATGCCGAACTGGCATGAGAAATAATTTTCAGATCTGCTCTGCCTCATTGAATAACACTGGTCAGAGTGCAATCTGAGATTTTCTCATATTTATTAATTCACATTATACACTGGTGTGAGTGAACCCTAAAAGGCAGGGTACTTTTTGTGGAATCTAAGGTTTAACAGATATTATGGTTTGTTTCACATGTGTTTCTTTCTTCTTTGTTTCCATATGTGTTCCTTCATGGTTTCCATATGCTGTTGTGCAAATGAAACAGACAACAGGTAGACATGATAGGCAATTAGCAAAACAACCCCTATAAAGGAGTGGTTCTGCAGGGGGTGACCACAGACCATTTATCTGTTCTCATCCTTTTTGGCTGTTGTTTTGGTCTCTTTTGCATTCTGTCATTGCTCTCACTCCAAAAGGTACAGTAGCATGAGGAAGTTACTCAGGTAGTGAAGCTCATCCAGGATGGCACATCAATGCGAGCTGTGGCAAGAAATGTAACTGTGTCTGTCAACATAGTGTCCAGAGCATGGAGCAGATACCAGAAGACAGGCCAGTACACCAGGAGACATGGAGATGGCCGTAGGAGTGCAAGAACCCAGCAGAAGGACTGCTACCTCTTCCTTTGTACAAGGAGGAGCAGGAGGAGCAGTGCCAGAGACCTCCAGCAGGTCACTAACATCCTTGTGTCTGCTAAAACTGTCAGAAAAAGACTCCATGAGGGTGATATGAAAGCCCGACATCCACAAGTGGGTGTTGTGCTTACAGCCAAAAACAATGCAGGGCGATTGGCATTTTCCGGAGAACACCAAGATTGGCAGATTTGACATTGGCGCCATGTGCTCTTCACTAGAGTTGAGCGATACTTTCCGATATCCTAAAGTATCGGAATCGGAATGGTATCGCCGATATCACTAAAATATCGGCGATACCCGATATCGATACCGGAAGTCCCATGTAAGTCTATGGGAACAAAATATCGAAATTAAAAAAAACCCATTCTTGCCTTGTTGGTTAATTGTACATGAAGGAAAACAAGAAAGAGTAATGTAGAATGTATTGGGGAAGGTTGAGGAGACATTAAAGGCATAGATGTTTAACCCAATCAAATGGAATAGCATAAATATTTTTTTTTTTAAAGATGTTCGGATTGACGAAGAAATTGACAATGTTAACGTTTTTTATATTTTGGCAAATATGTATATTACACAACTTCCATGCTCTTCATCTTCACCTTTTTAACTTTTCACACACTTTCTCCTTCATAATCTTCTGCAGCATCATCTTTTTCATCAAATTATTCTTCATCTTCACCTTCTTTATCTTCTTCTTAAACTTCTTGCTATTCATCTTTGTTAACATTACTCATATTCTTCTTATTAAACTATTATTCTTATTCATATTCTGCTTCATCTTCTTCATCATATTCTTATTTGTGACAGAGAATCCTGTACTTGTAATCTGTCAAAGTATGAATTTTTCATCCTTCCGTTCTTGCTGTCACAAAAGATTTAAATTACAACAGTATTTGTCCGTGTTCAGTTTAGCCTGCAGCAGCAGGCATTTTCCAGGGGCACCACGAGGAGGAACGGACTCACCCCCATACACTGCTTAGTCTTCTTCTGCTTAGAATTTAGAGCATATATTTTGCTCTTCATTTTGGTCTTATACTTCATGTTCTTCTGCTTTTAGATCTTCTGCTTATTGTTCTTGTGTCTCTTGTTCCGTATCTTGTATTTGTAGCACAATCTTGTACCAGCTGATGTTACTGGGACACGGTTACTAAGCAGGAGGTACCTGTGCTCCAAAGCACTACCAAGGACCAGCAGACGTTGCTGGAACTCGGATACCGAGATGGAGGCACCTAGGCCAAAGGCACTGCGGAGAACCAGTTGACGGTACTGGAACCCGGACGGGTAGCAGAAGGTACAAGAGCCAATGCAAGTAACGAGGACCAGCTGACTGTGCTGGAACCCGGAGGGGCAGCAGAAGGAAAAGAGCCAATGGCACAACCGAGGACCAGCTGACGTTACTGGGACACGGTTACTAAGCAGGAGGTACCTGTGCTCCAAAGCACTACCAAGGACCAGCAGACGTTGCTGGAACTCGGATACCAAGATGGAGGCACCTAGGCCAAAGGCACTGCGGAGAACCAGCTGACGGTACTGGAACCCGGAGGGGCAGCAGAAGGAAAAGAGCCAATGGCACAACCGAGGACCAGCTGACGTTACTGAACCCCAGTAACACAGGAGCAAGTGTTGACTGTGCTAACAGCACTTCCGAGCAACAACTGGCGGTGTTGGAGCCCAGGGTCAAGGAGGATGTTTAAATACTAGATCAAGTAATTTCCTTGTTACCTGTCAATTTTAAATGTCTATACTTCAAACAAGAGAAAGATAACCTTTACTACCATAAGATGATGATTTCATTTAAACTAATATCTAGATAAATAAAGAATTGACAAACATAAACACATACATTAACATGTTGAACAGCAATGCAAACCACAAAATAAATTAGTTAAGGAATCTGCTATACGGTTGTACATAAAAGCATACAAGTACATATCTGAATCCATTAATGATGGATAAGTAACAGTATGTACACCATTTTTATTGTATAGACAATGAATGTCTGACTTCAAAACATCATCAGCATTACAAGTTATCTGTGACATTACTAAAATGTTACATTTGCTGAATAATGTCACTAAACAGTTTATACAAAATTATACAATTTCCATCATGTAATACTCATAATATGTGGCAATAATCATGTTTATTAACAAACATAACCTTTAAAAAGTGCATAGTGCATAGTGAAAATTGCTATTTATGCCTGACTGTCGACTTGCAAGCATGACAACGGATAGATAAGGTATATATAGATGAGACTGCATAGCCACAGATGGTGAATGGCGATGTAATACTGTACCTCAATAAAGTGTGCGTCACTACTACATAATTTTTTTTATATAGCTTTATAAACAGGGTACGTGGATGTATGCTTGCGCCTTTGTTTTGACGCACAGACTGCCTTCCTGCTGAGACGCGTTGGGTAGTGAACAGTTGTGTGCAGTGTTCACTGTAGTCTGAGGTTTTCCTTTTTGGAGTGCAGATCACGCTCCAGTTAGTTCTTCAACCACTGCTGGTTGTAGTCTGCTGAGCGTGTGTCACTGGCACATCCTTGAAATTTTTCTCTAATTGTTGCTGCTCCACTCTATTACAAATAAATAAAATCTATTAGTGTGACGCGCTTCCATCCGTATACAATACATTGGTTGCAAACACTATAGAAGTACACAAAGGGGCCTTTCACACCTACTGAACAGTTGTGTGCAGTGTTCACTGCAGTCTCTGCGGAATAACCACACTTAGGCCTTATAACTTTTCAGACTTTCTTTATCAATCTACCAAGATGAAGAAGGCAGGGAGTAAGGCACGTGGTCGTGGAGTTTCTTCAGGGAGAGGACGTGGGGATTCTGTGGCTGCTGCGGCCCCCAGTGACACAGCATCCACCAGTTTTCCCCGGGCCGTGAGCGTTCCTTTATGCGCACTTTTGTAGGAGCTCGGAGTACCCCCCTGCTGCGGGAAGAACAAATTGAAGCCGTTGTTGTTTGGATCTCAGCCAATGCATCGACTTCAATTGCTTCCACCTCCTCTCAGGACCACAGCACTGTTGGGCAACCATCTGTCTCTTCACCGCCTGGCAAATTGCCCAGGCAGTCAGAGAGTTCTGTACAGGAGCCAGCTGAGTGTCTGCTTCTGTTCTCAGAATCTATTGGCTTGCAAACAGGGGCCCAGCCAAGCAGCATTCTGTAATGTGAAGAAGAGGGAGTATGCAGTGATGCGCAACAGCTGTGTCTCTCTGAATCTGAAGAGGCGGGTGAGACAGTGCCGATGGTCAGCACACCGCAGAACGCATCTGATGATGATGATGAGACCCAGGTGCCAGTTTCTGTTGAGCATGGTGCTGGCCAGACCACCCAACAGCAGGTGTTGGAAGAGGGTAGTGGAGATGATGAGGTCCAATACCCAACATGGCATGAAGAACAGGAAGGTGGTGGGAGCAGCTCAGAGGAATAATAATAATATTTATTTATATAGCGCCATCATATTCCGCAGCGCTTTACAGTTTAGCAGTTTCAGAACACAAGTCATAAGTAACAACGTTAACAATACAATAATTTAAGCTAAATAAGTCGCCCCTGCTCGTGACAGCTTACAATGTACAATGAGATGGGGGAGATACAAAGTATAGGTGTTTATATACAATGGTGCATTTACAATGATGTTCCAGCCATCTTAAGGGACTGAGGGATGGAGATAGTGAATGGGCTAGAGACACACACACACTTACACAGAATACATAGAATGACTTTGATTAGTGAATGTGATAGGCCGCTCTGAACAAATGTGTTTTGAGGGAGCGCCTGAAACCATGCAAATTGTGGATAGTCCTAATTTCTTGGGGTACAGCATTCCAGAGGATTGGCGTAGAGCAGGAGAAGTCTTGGAGTCGGGAGTGGGAGGTACGTATTAGTGCAGAGGTTAGTCGAAAGTCGTTTGCAGAGCGCAGCAGTCGGTTAGGCCGATAGATAGAAATGAGGGAGGAGATGTAGGAGGGGTGCTGCACTGTGGAGAGCTTTGTGGGTGAGAACCAGTACTTTGGTTGAAAGCTGGAGAGGCCTAGAGAAATGGTTAGTGATAGAAGGAAGATAGAGGAAGACATTGCCCCAACGGTACAAACAGGAGGGAGAGTTAGGCTGCAGACTCGGTTGCCTGTAGCCTCCAGTTTGGCACCTGTTCGGAGCAGTTGTCTTCCAAAAGTCAAAACGTGCGCTCCCAGGACTTGCACTGCGTGGTCCTTTTTTCACACACTTGCACATGATATTTGCTATGTGAAATGCAAGCTGTGTAATCAAAAATTAAAAATAGCTAAAAGTGTCAGTCACCTCAATACCACAAATATGTGGAAACATGTGCGGACAAAGCACGTAGTTGAGTTACAAAGACACACTGGAGATGTAGGCCAACCTACAGCAGCACCTACATCTTCAGGTTGTGTTGAAGCCTCTTCATCGAGCTCACACACAGCTGGTTATGCTTCCTCACAGGATCGCCATGGAAGAACCTCGGCCACTGTTGTCCAGAGACAAACTGTTATTCCACACACAGCAGCAAGTTCCCTGTCATCCTCACACTCCCAGGCCACAAAACAGCCAGCGGTAGCACAGGCATGGGATAAAACACGGCCATACTCCGCAAACCATGCACGAGCACAGGCTCTGAATGCTGGCATTGCAAAACTCCTGTCCCTTGAAATGCTGTGATTCAGGCTGGTGGAGACAGACAGTTTCCGTAACTGAATATCATTGTCAATCCCACAATACAATGTGCCAAGCCGATTTCATTTCAGCAGGCAAGCCGTCCCTGGTCTGCAAAAGCATGTTGAGGGAAAAATTAAACATGCGCTACTAAAAGCCCTCAGTAGCAAGGTCCACCTGACCACCGATGCGTGGACCAGTACCCATTGTTATGATCTGCTACAACCAGTAAGGAAAGAAGGGAATTCTGTCCCTACAATACAACTAAGCTGAATCCCTACGATGTAACGGGGAACCTGATCCTGCGACCAGACCCGCTAAAGTCCTCATCTAGTGTGAACGAAGACCTATAGTTGCGAGGGAGTAATCCCTACAAGATCTAGGGACTGGGAGAAAAGGTGGACACCTCCTAACATAAATTGTAGCATGGATAATTAAACAGAAAAATAAATACTTTGTGATCCTAACATCAAGCAAAACTCACAGATTAAGGCACCTAAGCACCTGGCTAGCTTAACAGTAGATAATACAATGAAGTCAAGCAAAGCCAGAAGGGCGGAGCCAGACTAAATAGGGAAAAAAGGTCATGTGACCAGCAAACTGAAACAAAACCTAACAAGAGGGTTCTAACACCCATGGCCAGGGACAATACCTTTCCCTCACTGGCCATTGGGTCAATGTTGTGCAGCCGGGTACTGATCTTGCGAGTGGCGCTGTACGTGTTCTGCCAACTCCAAGGATTGCAGGAATCAAGTCTGTACACATTGATTCCTCCTCCTATTCCAGTTCCTCAGAATCATCGCTGCAGGAGCCGTCACGGTCTACCTCCACATGGACCCGTGAACGTTTACCTGTTGCGACCGATATGAGCACAGCCGTGTCCAAATGTCAACAGGCCATCCTGAAATTAATTTCCATGGGGAATCTTAGCCACACAGCGCAGGAGCTCTGTAATGCCATAAAGCAGGAGAGCGACGTGTGGTTTTTGGAAGAGAATCTACAGGCAGGCTTGGTAGTGTGTGACAATGGCCGAAATCTGGTGTCAGCTCTGGGCCTTGGCAACCTCAGTCACATACCATGTCTGTCATATGTGCTCAACTTGGTCGTGCAGAGTTTTTTGAGGGACTATCCGGATCTTGATGCACTGCTGCACAAGGTCCGCCTAGAGTGCGCTCACTTGCGACGTTCCAGCATGGCCAGATCGCTGATTGCAGCTCTGCAACGCAGATTTCACCTTCATGAACATCGCATTATATGTGACGTACCCACCAGGTGGAATTCCTCGTTACATATGTTGGAGCGGTTGTGTGAGCAGCAGCCAACAGTAATGGAGTATCAGCTGCATCAGGCGCAGTCAACTCGCAATTTGCGGCGTTCACACTTCACCACTACTGAGTGGGCCTCTATAATAAGAATAATAATATTATTTATTTATATAGCGCCATAATATTCCGCAGTGCTTTACAGTTTAACAGTTTCAAAACACGAGTCATAAGTAACAACGTTAACAATACAATAATTAAAGCAAAATCAGCCGCCCCTGCTGGTGAAAGCTTACAATCTACAATGAGGTGTGGGAGATACAAAGTACAGGTGTTTATATACAATGGTGTTTTTACAATGATGGTCCAGCCATTTTAAGGAAGTGAGGGATGCATGGAGATAGTGAATGGGCTACACACACAGAATTACACATAGAATGACTTTGATTAGTGAATGTGATAGGCCACTGTGAACAAATGTGTTTTGAGGGAGCGCCTGAAACCATCCAAATTGCGGATAGTCCTAATTTCTTGGGGTAGAGCATTCCAGAGGATTGGCGCAGCGCGGGTGAAGTCTTGGAGTTGGAGTGGGAGGTACGGATTAGTGCAGAGGTTAGTCGAAGGTCGTTTGCAGAGTGCAGCAGTCGGTTAGGCCGATAAATATAAATAAGGGAGGAGATGTAGGGGGGTGCTGCGCTGTGGAGAGCTATGTTGGTGAGAACCAGTAATTAGAATTGGATCCTATAATGAATGGGCAGCCACTGCCAGTGTAATGAGTGGCGAATAACTCTATGAAGGATATCTGCCACGTTTTGCGTGCGTTTGATGAGTCAACGCGGATGGCGAGTGCAGATGATGCACTAGTCAGCCTGACTGTCCCCCTTATCTGCCTGCTTCAAAAAACACTGCAAGCACTAAGGCATGAGGTTTTGGAAGAGGTGGAGGATGAGGAGTCACAAATTCCATCACCTTCTGGACAGTCAGCGCAACGTGGTTCCTCACAAAGGGCTGGAGGACTTTCAAAGTACCATGCTGTATCAACAATTGAACCTCCAGAGTCGCTGTCTATATTTTCATAACCATTACAAACTTTTAATGTATTTACAAAGCACATAATGTACATTTTTTGTCTATCCTTTTGTAATGCTATTGTGTTTCCATAAACTGATGTTACAGAATTATGATACAAAGTTTTTAAATTTTGAGTTTTAAATTTTGTAAATTTATATGTATTTGAAGGACTTTGTGAGGAGGATGAGGAGGAGTCAATGGAGGAGGAAGACATCGCTCCAGAGGGAGGTAGACAATGCTCTGGTCAGTATGTAGACCAAGGGTGGGGTGATGCACAGCAGGCGGAGATGACGCCTCTTGCAGGGGACAACGTTTCTTGGCCAGTTGGGAGTCTGCAGCACATGGTTGATTTCATGCTGCAGTGGCTGAGAAACGACCGCCGCATCGAACACATTCACACCACGTCTGATTATTGGGTGTACACCCTCCTAGACCCTCGCTACCGGGACAACTTACAAAGCCTCATCACACCGTTGAACCGGGAGCGTAAAATGCGGAAGTACCAAGACACACTGGTGCAATCCATAATGTTCTCCATTCCAGCCGAGAGCACTGCTGCTGCTACTGATTTACAAAGCAGCTCTGTGCGTCGAGGCAGTGGAGACAGCTCTGCAACAAGAGGGAGCACAAGCAGCGCCTCTGCACAGGGCAAGAACAGTATGTTCCAAATGTGTCGAAGTTTTGTGGCAGCGCCACCAATGTCTACACCATCCGAGACGGCTCCAGTCAGCAGGAGGCAACATTTCCGTAAGATGGTGACAGACTACATGTCTTGCCCTCTCAGTGTACTCCCAGATGGCTCTTCCCCATTCAAGTTTTGTGTCTCTAAGCTGGATACATGGCCAGAGCTTAGCCAGTATGCATTGGAGGTGCTGGCTTGATCTGCTGGCAGTGTATTATCGGAGCGCGTCTTTACTGCTGCAGGTGGTGTACTAACAGACCGTTGCATGCGACTATCCTACGATAATGTAGAACGGCTTACTTTTCTGAAAATGAACTAGGCATGGATCTCGCCTGAATTTGCCTGTCCGGTTTCAGATTAACTAACTGGTTGACAACGTTTTCCATGTCTCCTGTTATGTTCATCTTTCTACCACCTGAGCTATACTCCCTGGGCTACAACACTGCCAGTTGCTGCTCAGAAGTGTCGTGTCCACAGACCAATACACAAGCTATAGTGATAGTGGGGTTCAGTAACGCCTGCTGTTCCCCTGCTGTGTGTCCGGCAAAAATTACTGCTACCTACCTACACATGTTTAAAAAAACATGACATGTTAAAGTGGCTAGTGCTACACATAGATATCAGGCTACACCCTTATTTCTAAGCTGTAAACAAGTGAAACGTCAAATTTAAAACCATTCAATGATTAGTGTTGGTAACAAATCTGTAACTAAATAATTGTGACATATTATGGCAGATATCCACATGTCTAACACAAATGCTAACACAAAAGCATACTTATGCTATAGGGTACTGATGGTGAACCTTCTCACTCCATAACTTTGACCAATCCAACTCACATCATGCCTCAAATGCTGCAATGTTGGAAGTGCATAATGTGGGTTGAACTTTGACAACAGCTGCAGTGCGAAGGTTATCCTTCTGTGTTCTTGGCTTTTAAATAAAAGCATACAAGTAAATATAATAATACATTGTTGATTAAGGGACATGATGTACACCTGTAATATTGTGCAAACAATGGATGTAGGACTATTCCTCTTCAACATTACTTATATTTGTGTCATTTGAAAAAATACATATTTTAGTTAAAAATTAAAAACCCATGTTCAGTAGCTGTGAAAGGCCCGTTTGTGTACTTCTATATTGTTTGCAACCAATGTATTGTATACGGGTGGAAGCGCGTCACACTAATAGATTAGATTTATTTTAAATGGAATGTAGCAGAACCAATTGGAGATAAATGAAAAGGATGAGCCACTGAGACACGCTCAGCAGAGTACAAGCAGCAGTGCTTGAACATGTAACTGGAGCGTGATCTGCACTCAAAAAAGTAAAAAACACAGACTGAAGTGAACACTGAAACACAACTGTCCACAATCTGTGAAAAGCTCCTTTCTGTACTTCTATAGTGTTTGCAACCAATGTATTGTATACGGATGGAAGCGCGTCACACTAATAGATTAGATTTATTTTAAATGGAATGTAGCAGAACCAATTGGAGATAAATGAAAAGGATGAGCCACAGAGACACGCTCAGCAGAGTACAAGCAGCAGTGCTTGAACATGTAACTGGAGCGTGATCTGCACTCAAAAAAGTAAAAAACACAGACTGAAGTGAACACTGAAACACAACTGTCCACAATCTGTGAAAAGCTCCTTTCTGTACTTCTATAGTGTTTGCAACCAATGTATTGTATACGGATGGAAGCGCGTCACACTAATAGATTAGATTTATTTTAAATGGAATGTAGCAGAACCAATTGGAGATAAATGAAAAGGATGAGCCACTGAGACACGCTCAGCAGAGTACAAGCAGCAGTGCTTGAACATGTAACTGGAGCGTGATCTGCACTCAAAAAAGTAAAAAACACAGACTGAAGTGAACACTGAAACACAACTGTCCACAATCTGTGAAAAGCTCCTTTCTGTACTTCTATAGTGTTTGCAACCAATGTATTGTATACGGATGGAAGCACGTCACACTAATAGATTTGATTTTTTTTTCTAATATAATGGAGCTGCACCAATTCCACAAAATAAAAAAAAAAAAAAAAAAAAAAAGAGTCAGTGACACGTGCAGATGCCTACAAACAGCGGTGGATGCAGAGCAAACTGCAGCGTCACCTGCACTGTCACACACACACCTTGCACAGAGCTGTTAAAACAACACTGGCAAAATGAAGCTTTACACAGCGGTTGGTAAACTAGCCTGCCTCAAGCACAGTAGTACACAAAATCGCAATATCTAACTGTCCCTCAGAGTGAGCAGAGTAGCGTTCTGTCCCTTACTGAGTTCACAGCACAGTGACGCTAAAATGGCGGCGGCGCCTTTTATAGTGCATTCTGACATCATTTCAGCAGCCAATCACAGCCATGCCATTAGTTAAGATGACCGCAGCATTACAGGATGTGCCCACACTTCGTAGGATTCCTCATTGGCTGACTAAAATCACATTGCCTCTCAAAGAATTATGGGAACTTCCGATTCCGGTATACGATATGGAAAAAGTATCGGAATTAAGTATCGGAATTCCGATAACGCGAATATCGGCCGATACCCGATACTTGCGGTATCGGAATGCTCAACACTACTCTTCACAGATGAGAGCAGGTTCACACTGAGCACACGTGACAGATGTGACAGAGTCTGGAGACGCTGTGGAGAACGAACCGCTGCATGAAACATCTTCCAGCGTAATCAGTTCGGCAGTGGGTCAGTAATGGTGTCTGGAGGCATTTCTTTGGAAGGACGCACAGCCCTCCATGTGTTAGCAAGAAGTACCCTGACTGCTATTAGGTAACGGGATGAGATCCTCAGAACCATTGTGAGATCATATGCTGGTGCACTGGGCCCTAGGTTCCTTCTGATGCATGACAATGCTAGCCCTCACGTGGCTAAAGTGTGTCAGTAGTTCCTGCATGATGAAGGCATTGATGTTGTGGGCTGGCCTGCCTGTTCCCCAGACCTGAATTCAATTGAGCACATCTGGGACATCATGTCTCGTTTTATCCACCAACGCCACATTGCACCACAGACTGTCCAGGAGTTGACTGATGCTGCATCATCAGGACCATGCCCAGGCATTGTAGGAAGGTCATACAGGCACGAGGCCACACACACTACTGAGCATCATTTCCTTGTCTTGATGCATTTCCACTGAAGTTGGATCAGCCTGTAATTTGATTTTCCACTTTGATTTTGAGCATCATTCCAAATCCAGATCTTCATGGGATATTAATTTTTATTTACAATGATCATTTTTATGTTTTATTGCTCTCAACACATACCACTGTGTAATGAATAAAGATTTGCAACTGGAATATTTCTAGGATGTGGTATTTTAGTGTTTACTTAATAGATAGCAATAGTGCATGAAAATAATATTCATGCACTATTGTTATTTATTTATTTACTTCAGGGTATTTGCTCACTTTGTTTTTTATTTTAGGTATTCTCTGTTTAGTGGACAGTGTGAGCTTGCACCTACACATTGCATGCACACCAACTTATATTCCAGTTCATTGCTTTAAGATTTTTCCATATCATAAGTATAGCAATGGAAACACAAAAAGGTGTAATCTCTGATTAGCCAATTCCTGATTAGCCAAGGTGTGAAAAATCGATCAAAATTAAAATATCGTAAAACCCCTTGACACTTGCTCTTCATGGTCAGATCTGATGCTGAGTATCATTACATGTTTGTTTGAAGCTCACCAAAAAGTTAGTAAATATTCTTTCCATTTTGTCAGCCACAAATTAGTCATAAATTACAAACAACTATACTTCCAATAAGAAAAATAGCAATAAATAAAAAAAATTCAGAAAATTCTCTGTCAGCACATAGGAATGCCAACCCAACCCATGAACAAATTTACATGTTTTACAAATTGTACACCTGAAATATGCTGTAATTGTATATATACAAGGAGCTGGTAATATCAGAACATATATCTTACACATAAGAGAACATAGTGTCAAACACTAGCTAAATCCAAATGTATACATACACACATGGTCAAAACTGTTGGTACCCCTCATTTTAAAGGAACCTGTCAGCTGTTTTGGCCGCTATAAGATGCGGTCAGTGCCTTTCAGGGGTCATCTACAGCATTCTATAATGCTGTAGATAAGCCTCCGATCCGACCTGCAAGATAAGAAAAATAAGTTTTATTATACTCACCCGGGGGGGGCGGTCCGGTCCGGTCCGATGGGTGCTGCTGGTCCAGGTCCGGAGACTCCCATCTTCTTGCGACGCCGCCCTCCTGCTTGCTTGATGTGTCCCTGGCATCGCGCTCCTGTACAGGTGTACTTCTCTGCCCTGTTGAGGGCAGAGCAAATTCCTGCAGTGCGCAGGCACTAGGTCTCTCTGATCTTTCCCGGCGCCTGCGCACTGCAGTACTTTCCTCTGCCCTCAACAGGTTGACAAGCCACAAAGCTTCTGGGAGAATGTCCTATGGACAGATGAGACAAAAATGGAACTTTTTGGCAAGGCACACCAGCTCTATGTTCACAGACAGAAAAAAGAAGCATATCAAGAAAAGAACACTGTCCCTTCTGTGAAACATGGAGGAGGCTCTGTTATGTTCTGGGGCTGCTTTGCTGCATCTGGCACAGGGTGTCTAGAATCTGTGCAGGGTACAATGAAATCTCAAGATTCTAGAGAAAAATGTGCTGCCCAGTGTCAGAAAGCTTAGTCTCAGTCGTAAGTCATGGGTCTTGCAACAGGATAATGACCCAAAACACACAGCTAAAACACCCAAGAATGGCTAAGACCTCTTTCACACATCCGTTTTTTGACTTCAGGCACGATCCGGCGTGTTGCTAAAAAAACGGATCCGGTACCGGATGCGTTTTTTTAGCATTGACTTTCATTAGCGCCGGATCGTGCCTGATGTCATTGCGTTGTATCCGTTTTTGTCCGGATCCAGCAGAAATGTACATTCCGGCGGCCGGACAAAACGGTGCATGTAACTTTTTTTTGTTTACCGGAGCCACCTGATAGTGCCTGAAGCGGCGCATCAGGCGGCCGGAAACAATAGAAGTCAATGGAACCGGATCAGACTTTTGTGCAATCCGTCAAAAGTCTGATCCAGATTCTGGAAATCGGGGACTACTACTACTACTACTACTACATTTTCCAGTGTCTCCGGACATCCAAAACCCTCTTTTCCGGGTTCAAAAGTTCAGGTCGGATCCAGCAAAAAAACGGATCCGTTGCATCAGTTTTTTTTATTTCAGTGCCGGATCCGTCCCTTCAGGTGTTCGACGGATCATGCCTGATACAAAAAAACGGATGTGTGAAAGGGGCCTAAGAGGAAAACATTGGACTATTCTGAAGTGGCCTTCTATGAGTCCTGAGTCCTGACCTAAATCCTATTGAGCATCTTTGGAAAGAGCTGAAACATGCCGCCTGGATAAGGCAACCTTCGAACACGAGACAACTGGAGCAGTTTGCTCTTGAGGAGAGGGGACAAAATACCCGTCGAGAGGTGCAAAAGTCTCATTGACAGTTACAGGAATCGTTTTATTCCAGTGATTGCCTCAAAAGGTTATGCAACAAAATATTAAGTTAAGGGTACCATAATTTCTGACCAGGCCTATTTCATGAGTTTTATTTTTTAAAAATTCTGTGGAAGCATGGTTGAAAAGCAATGTCTGACTTTCATTTGTTCATTTTCATAGCTTTTTGATTTATTATTACTTTTGTCAGATTCAAGTTATTTCTGTCACCATTGTGGGTTTTTCTGTCATTAAACGAGGGTTACCAACAATTTTGACCACGTGTATACAAACATAGATAGATACATAGATAGATATGCATATGAATGCATATGTTCACAAAAACAATATACTAATTATACATACACACAGGTATGGGTGCTCAAGTGAAAGTGAAAGCAGCCCACACATTTATAACGTTCTTGATCTGGCAGGATGTGATTGGAGCTAAGGAAAGGGTTTTTGCATTTACAGCCGCTCGCACAGAGATACGGTAGACAAGGAAGCACAAGGTAATACACTGACTCATAAAAATGTAATTTTTTTTACATTTGTGCTATTGCTAAAAATTATTATCAGAAATTTAGTGTTATACTAAGAACTGCATCTAGAAACTTTAACAAGCTGTTCCATAATATGTAGATATGTCTCCATTTATAAGTGGGATTAATTTATCTGTCATTGACCTGCAGAGATTAAAAAAATCAGACGATTCAAAGTCACCTATGTCATGCTTCTAAAGATTTTTTTATCTCTATTATGAAGCAAAAAGGCAAACTACTTTTTGGTTTCACAGGAGACAAGAAAAGTCACATCTGACTTGGCAAATTTGCAGAAAAATCTGCTATAAACAAGCCTAACAGTATGTGCATATCACATCTTTTAGATGCCAATGTGACAATATCAATTTTGACGCTGTAGGAAGTCACAGGGTAGCACGGTGGCTCAGTGGATAGCACTGCAGCCTCGTAGTGCTGGAGTCCTGGGTTCAAATCCCACCAAGGACAACATCTGCAAGGAGTTAGTATGTTCTCCCCGTGTTTGTGTGGGTTTCCTCCGGGTACTCTGGTTTCCTCCCACATTCCAAAGACCTACTGACAGGGAATTTAGATTGTGAGCCCCATCGGGGACAGCAATGATAATGTGTGCAAAACTGTAAAGCGCTGCAGAATATGTTGGTGCTATCTAAAAAATAAAGATAAAAAAACAAAATCACCAATGGTGTTTTCCCTGAAGCATTTTCTTTGACGTGTCTTTCATTGTTTTATATAGAGACTTTGCTACCAGATATTTTTTTACAAAAAAATGCATAAGATCAGGGATGGGCAATTAATTTTCCCGAGGGGCCACATGAGAGACTGTGACTGTTGTGGAGGGCCAAACCAATAGAATGAAAATAATTCTGCTCAATATTAATATCAATATATTATAATTATTATATTACTGATAATTTTATTAATTTTAATTGTATCACTTAATATTGAGCAGAATTAAGTATGCTGACATCCCCCTATATATCGTTTGAACCTGAGTACAGCCCCTTCTGTATATTGTATGAGCCCCCCAACAGCCCCTTATATGCAGCATGAGCCCCACACAGCCTCCCCATATACTGCATGAGCCCCACACAGCCTCCCCATATACAGAATGAGCCCCACACAGCCTCTCCATATTTACTGCATGAGACCCATACAGCCTCCCCATATACAGCATGACCCCACACAGCCTCCCCATGTATACTGCATGAGCCCCACACATCCTCCCCATATACACTGCATGAGCCCCACACAGCCTCCCTATATACACTGCATGAGCCTAATACAGCCTCCCCATATTTACTGCATGAGCCCCACACAGCCTCCCCATATACAGAATGAGCCCCACACAGCCTCCCCATATTTATTGCATGAGACCCATACAGCCTCCCCATATACAGCATGACCCCACACAGCCTCCCCATATATACTGCATGAGCCTCATACAGCCTCCCCATATTTACTGTGAGTGACCCGCACCACAATTGTGGGTTACCAGGGCAATGGGGTACTCGGAGCCGAGCCCATGGAAGTCTATGGGATTTGTGTCACTGGCAGCGGTGGCTCGGTCCGTGGCCCTGGCGGTCAGGCGTATGATGGGGGAATATTTACAGGGGATTATTAGGTAGTTCGTGACGCCACCTGTGGTTTCTGGTAATGTGTACCAGCGCTGCTATGAGGACTTTCACAGGGGATGTTACGGGGCAGCTTGGTAGTAAGTCTCCCACAGGCGAGACGTGTCCCTGGAAGTCTATGGTGGTGATTATGCAGGGTGCAATAATAATCCAGTCGCACACAAGATAGCTTCTTTTCATACCTTTACTTGCAGGTTGTTAATGCAGGTCCCGGGAAGCTGGTCGGGGTGGAAAGTGCACATCCAGGTAGCAGCTTAGCAGGTTAGAGGCCTCCTTTACTTTCAATATAATGTGAGTCCTACTTGCTTGAAGCGAAGTTAACTCTATAGCTGTTCCTGCCCGGCCAATGTTGTGGTGGAGCCTTCCAATGATGAAACTAGGTTCTTACTTTTGCTGATCAGGCTCAAAGTCCCTATTTCACCTGACTCCGGTTACGTACTGACACTTAGGGCTGCTATCTGCGACCTGTAGTCCAGACGCCTCTGGTTTTCTTGTCACTATGCTTGAAACAATAGTGATACTTCGGTCCCCAGTGACCGGTTATTTAGTGCAGGTAAATCAATACCTAAGGCACTGCTCTGTACTCTCCACTGCGCCCTTCGCCCTGCTTTCCGCTCTTAACATAAGCACTCCACACTTCTTATGGTAGTACAAGTCAATCCCTTCTTACTTCTTCTTTGTATCTTTCTTAGAGCTCGCTGACAGATTCTCAGTATTCTCCCAGTTCAGGAGCACGTCGACTGAACTTCACTGTCCTTGGGACAGGCGACTGAAGTTTCTGCTACTAACTCTTCTTTCTCTCAAACTGTCTCTGTCTTCAGGTTAAGGAGCAGCTCTGACTAGGCTAGGATGAACTGGCTCACCCATACTAGCCTCCACTTTCGGAACTGCTGACAGATCTGACTGAACTTCTTCCTCCCTCCAAGTCCAGGCTAGACTGACTCACTGCACCTGCACATCCTAAGACAGGAAACTGACTTATGGGTGTGTCTAAAATGTGTGTGACATGAGTGAATGAATATCAGGCTTTAGCTGGTACCCTTCTGTGCACTTCCCTGGATTTTCATGTGTACCTGCGAAGCTGGGCTACACATCCCCCCTTGGTAAAACACAGCACTCCCGGGCTGTAAAAGACAAAAAGACATTTTGTTTTGCAATAACAATAACATTATAACTCATCCCATCGGGAGGTGAGGATTTCTTGAACGTTACATTATGTACAGTAAGAAAATACAAAAGTATCAAAACATTATATACACGATACTTGTGAAGGACCCGCACCAAACCTTCAACGTGGGTCCTGGGTGGGCTGCAGGACATCTGACTGCAGACCTCGCTCAGTGCCACACCATACGGGTTTTATGTTCAGAGGTAGTGAATTGTGGCTTCATGTAAAACCAAGGTGATGCACCGTAGTGCAACTATTTACAAGATGAGTTCTGGGCTGGCACAGTCCTCAGCCTCTCAGTCCATTGACATAATAAAAGACATATATATACACATAATTCAAGTATGCATCATTCTTCAATAACTTTTACTTTACTCAACAGGGCATTTTATGTAAAACTATGCATTCAATTTTTCACATTTTCAATTACTTTGTACCCAGACGGGTATTCTATTTATTATAGAAAACATCAATATAATTGTCAATCATGTAAACATTCTCTTACTTAATAAAGTGCAAATCTAGCAACATTCTCAAACTTTTTTTACATTTCAATTCTTAACTGTGGTAAACCCTTGACTGGGTCCTACCGGTATTTACTTTTGTTTGACTTCGATTACATTTTCCATCCCGGGGCTGGAACAATGCGATGCTCTTTAGAGCACATGACAAATAGGTCGTGACCTGCTATCCAAGTCTGGGTAGCGACTGTTCTCATCCTAACCACGGTCCCATCGGGTGACTCCGTCATGTAGGATGCAAGCGGTATCTCCGAAGGTGTCGCTGTTGGTGCCGTTATATCTGGCGGTGCAAATTGCGATTTGAAATGGGTCGTAGCTTGTGTTTTGGTACGAGGCACTGGCAGAGAAGAATATGCAGGGGGCGCTTCAAACTGTGATGTACGTTCAGGGGGCGATGCCGGGGCACGGCCTGGTGCAACGGGAGCTCGGGACTGTGACGCGCTGGCAATGGTGACGTTACCTGCGTCGGGGACGGGATCTCTGACGACTGCGACATTTAGGGCATACCATCCCTTCATACCCCAGTGCCGTGTATAGGTTACTATGTCCCCGTTGATCAGGTCCCTCCCGGGATGGCCGATGGGCAGGTGGGATTCTACGTCCCTGCGACTGACAAAGACCCCTGGGTAGAGGCCCGGTTCTCTAATGAAGCCCCAGCCCTTCCGGAGCTGGAACTCTGTCACACACCCCTGCCGCCGCGGTTCCCTTAGAGTACCTTTTTCCCTGCGGACACTTTCCTTATCCGCAACCAGCTGCTCGTACTGCCGCTGCCGGTTCCGCTGCACTTCCCGCTCTTCCTCCTGCCGGCGTCGCTGTTCCTCTTCGCGACGCTGCCACTCACGTTCCCACTGGGCGGCGTAGGCGACGTCATCCAGACGCGCCATCTCATCCCAGTCGACGTCTGGTAACGATGGACAGGACCCCTCCGGTGTTCCTATCGGGGAACGATCATCTGCTGCGGCCTCCTGACCTGGCTGGCGTTCCGGAACTGGTGGTACCTCCTCAGCCTCCTTCGCCTCCACCGCTCCGTCGGTGGGATCAGGTATGGCACTTTTGGTGGTCGCCTCCAGGTACTCCTTAGCCTTCTTCATTAGGGCTTTCGGATAATCCAATGACAGGGTGCTGTCAGGGGGAGAGGACACTGCGTCCCTGGGCAGCCGCTGATTCTGGGCGCGCCAGCGTCTCTCCGTCTCATCCATTTCAGCTCTTCGCAGGATCAGCTGTTTCAACTCTGCATTTTCTTCCCGAACTTCCAGCAAGGTTTGTTTCAGGTCCCAGACTAGGGATGACTCCTGTTCCAGTAACATCTTAGCTGGGGAACGGGGCCGCTGCTCCACCGCTTTCTCACACAGCTGCTCCCGTCCGGACTCCATCTCGTCCCAGGCCACACTGTGGTATTGAACCAGAGCAGTCCGGTCTCTTCCGTGGAGGCGGGGTTTGCGTCTCCTCCTCTTCGCAGGGAAGGTGAAGAGGAGGCGGACCTCTTTTGCTGTAGGGCAGGATCCCATGTTATAATAGCACTTTGAGAGGGCGGCCATTATCTTCGCGCCACAGGGGGGTACACACCCACGAATGCACGCCCACCTTCTTCTCCAACGCCTGAGGGCGCGAATTTAGCGGCAAAATGGCGGATTTTAGCGCCAAAAATAGCAAACAGTCTTTTCTCCTCCCAAACAGTTCAGTAGGCACACAGGGCTCACAATTGCAAGTTTCGTATCCTGTTCGTGACGCCAAGTTGAGTGACCCGCACCACAATTGTGGGTTACCAGGGCAATGGGGTACTCGGAGCCGAGCCCATGGAAGTCTATGGGATTTGTGTCACTGGCAGCGGTGGCTCGGTCCGTGGCCCTGGTGGTCAGGCGTATGATGGGGGAATATTTACAGGGGATTATTAGGTAGTTCGTGACGCCACCTGTGGTTTCTGGTAATGTGTACCAGCGCTGCTATGAGGACTTTCACAGGGGATGTTACGGGGCAGCTTGGTAGTAAGTCTCCCACAGGCGAGACGTGTCCCTGGAAGTCTATGGTGGTGATTATGCAGGGTGCAATAATAATCCAGTCGCACACAAGATAGCTTCTTTTCATACCTTTACTTGCAGGTTGTTAATGCAGGTCCCGGGAAGCTGGTCGGGGTGGAAAGTGCACATCCAGGTAGCAGCTTAGCAGGTTAGAGGCCTCCTTTACTTTCAATATAATGTGAGTCCTACTTGCTTGAAGCGAAGTTAACTCTATAGCTGTTCCTGCCCGGCCAATGTTGTGGTGGAGCCTTCCAATGATGAAACTAGGTTCTTACTTTTGCTGATCAGGCTCAAAGTCCCTATTTCACCTGACTCCGGTTACGTACTGACACTTAGGGCTGCTATCTGCGACCTGTAGTCCAGACGCCTCTGGTTTTCTTGTCACTATGCTTGAAACAATAGTGATACTTCGGTCCCCAGTGACCGGTTATTTAGTGCAGGTAAATCAATACCTAAGGCACTGCTCTGTACTCTCCACTGCGCCCTTCGCCCTGCTTTCCGCTCTTAACATAAGCACTCCACACTTCTTATGGTAGTACAAGTCAATCCCTTCTTACTTCTTCTTTGTATCTTTCTTAGAGCTCGCTGACAGATTCTCAGTATTCTCCCAGTTCAGGAGCACGTCGACTGAACTTCACTGTCCTTGGGACAGGCGACTGAAGTTTCTGCTACTAACTCTTCTTTCTCTCAAACTGTCTCTGTCTTCAGGTTAAGGAGCAGCTCTGACTAGGCGAGGATGAACTGGCTCACCCATACTAGCCTCCACTTTCGGAACTGCTGACAGATCTGACTGAACTTCTTCCTCCCTCCAAGTCCAGGCTAGACTGACTCACTGCACCTGCACATCCTAAGACAGGAAACTGACTTATGGGTGTGTCTAAAATGTGTGTGACATGAGTGAATAAATATCAAGCTTTAGCTGGTACCCTTCTGTGCACTTCCCTGGATTTTCATGTGTACCTGTGAAGCTGGGCTACACATCTGCATGAGCCCCACACAGCCTCCTTATACTGCATGAGCCCCTCACAGCCTCCCTATATTTACTGCATGAGCCCCACACAGCCTCCCTATATATACTGCATGAGCCCCACACAGCCTCCCTATATACACTGCATGAGCCCCACACAGCCTCCCCATATATACTGCATGAGCCCCACACAGCCTCCCCATATACAGCATGAGCCCCACACAGCCTCTCCATATACTGCATGAGCCCCACACAGCCTCCCTATATACAGTGCATGAGCCCCACACAGCCTCCCTATATACACTGCATGAGCCCCACACAGCCTCCCTATATATACTGCATGAGCCCCACACAGCCTCCCTATATACACTGCATGAGCCCCACACAGCCTCCCCATATACAGCATGAGCCCCACACAGCCTCTCTATATATACTGCATGAGCCCCACACAGCCTCTCCATATACTGCATCAGCCACACACAGCCTCCCTATATACAGTGCATGAGCCCCACACAGCTTCCCTATATACACTGCATGAGCCCCACACAGCCTCTCTATATATACTGCATGGGCCCCACACAGCCTCTCCATATACTGCATCAGCCCCACACAGCCTCCCTATATACAGTGCATGAGCCCCACACAGCTTCCCTATATACACTGCATGAGCCCCACACAGCCTCCCTATATATGCTGCATGGGCCCCACACAGCCTCGCTATATACACTGCATGAGCCCCACACAGCCTCCCTATATATACTGGATGAGTCCCATACAGCCTCTCCATATACACTGCATGAGCCCCACACAGCCTCCCTATATATACTGCATGAGCCCCACACAGCCTCGCTATATACACTGCATGAGCCCCACACAGCCTCCCCATATACAGCATGAGTCCCACACAGCCTCTCTATATATACTGCATGAGCCCCACACAGCCTCCCCATATACAGCATGAGCCCCACACAGCCTCCCTATATATACTGCATGGGCCCCACACAGCCTCCCCATATACAGCATGAGCCCCACACAGCCTCCCTATATATACTGCATGGGCCCCACACAGCCTCTGCATATACTGCATCAGCCCCACACAGCCTCCCTATATACAGTGCATGAGCCCCACACAGCCTCCCTATATACACTGCATGAGCCCCACACAGCCTCCCTATATATACTGCATGATCCTCACACAGCCTATAGCCTTCCCATGTGCAGCATGTCACCTCCATATGCAGCACCATGTGCAGCATGTCGTCCACATATGCAGCACCATATGCAGCATGTTATCCCCCTATATATACTGTATGAGCCCCACACAGCCTCCCTATATACACTGCATGAGCCCCACACAGCCTCCCTATATACACTGCATGAGCCCCACACAGCCTCCCTATATACACTGCATGAGCCCCACACAGCCTCCCTATATACACTGCATGAGCCCCACACAGCCTCCTTATATACACTGCATGAGCCCCACACAGCCTCCCTATATACACTGCATGAGCCCCACACAGCCTCCCTATATATGCTGCATGGGCCCCACACAGCCTCCCTATATACACTACAAGAGCCCCACACAGCCTCCCTATATACACTGCATGAGCCCCACACAGCCTCCCTATATGCACTGCATGAGCCCCACACAGCCTCCCTATATATGCTGCATGGGCCCCACACAGCCTCGCTATATATACTGCATGAGCCCCACACAGCCTCCCTATATACACTGCATGAGCCCCACACAGCCTCCCTATATATGCTGCATGGGCCCCACACAGCCTCGCTATATACACTGCATGAGCCCCACACAGCCTCCTTACCTCCCTATATACACTACATGAGCCCCACACAGCCTACCTATATACACTGCATGAGCCCCACACAGCCTATAGCAGTGATGGCGAACCTTGGCACTCCAGCTGTTGGAGAACTACAACTCCCAGCATGCCTCAACTGCTGCAGGTTGCAAGGGCATGCTGGGAGTTGTAGTTTTACACCAGCTGGAGTGCCAAAATTAACCATCACTGGCCTATAGCCTCCCCATGTCACCTCCATTTGCAGCACCATGTGCAGCATGTTAACCCCATATGCAGTACCGTGTGCAGTACCATGTCACCCCCCCATGTGCAGCACCATGTGCAGCACCATGTCACCACCATGTCACCACCCATGTGCAGCACATGTCACCCCCCCATGTGCAGCACCATGTCACCCTCCAATGTGTAGCACCATGTCACCTCCCTATGTACAGCACCATGTGCAGAACAATGTCACCCCATAGCCTCCCCATGCCCACCCAAACATTCCATACACATGGAAAAAAAAACACCACAGATGGAGACAGCTAGCGGCGGGCACCGTGCAGCAGGTGGACCTCTGGTTTCAAGTCACACGGCTGTCTCGGTCCAGACTGAGACAGCCATAGGGTGGGATGTGGCCTGCGGGCCGCACTTTGCCCAGGTTTGCATAAGATGGTAGAGACTTCCAAGCGGAAGCCTGCTGAAGAAGGTTCAGGTCACTTCATGGCTTTCATAACCTGACGCTGTTAATAGAAATGACAAAAACGGAACATGAGCACATCAAGTGTTTTTGAATTGCTGCAGATTCTTTTTTGCCATTCTTTTTAGCTCTTTTTCAGATAAATTACAGGCGGAATCTACCTGAAAAAGATGTTGCGTGCACATACCCTCACTTTCCAGTGATCACTATGATTTTTATTGTTTACAGTAGGAGTGCACAACATTTTTTGGACCAAGGGCCACATTATCATACTGAACCAATCTGAAGTGCCACTAAAAAATTGAAAGGAATACTTACATAAATAGATCACCAGAACCACTGTCAGTACAATTATCTATTATCAGAACCAAGTGTTGAGTATTTGAGAAGGATTTGGAGAGTTTCTGCTCCAAAAAATGAGCACACCCAAACTTATACTGAGTTTTTGGAACAGAAGCTAAACCAAATCCTCCTCATAATCACAAAACTAAGTTTTGAGGATTTTTCAGTTCTAACTTGAAGTATGTTATGGATTGCTACGTGATCAGAACCACCGTCAGTACATGAATGCAGCACCAGAACCGCTGTCAGTGCATACTTTCAGCACCAGAACCACAGTTAGTACATGAAAGCAGCACCAGAACGACTGTTACTACATGAATGCAGTGCCAGGACCACCATTAGTACATGAATTCAGTGCTAGAACCATTATCAGTACATGAATGCAGCACCGGAACCACCATCAGTACAGGATTGCAGACACAGAACCACCATGAGTACATTAATACAGTGCCAGAACCACCATTAGCACATAAACGCAGTACCAGAACCACCATCATTAAATGAATGTGTATCGACCCGCCACCACAATTGTGGATTACCAGGGCAATGGGTACTCAGAGCCGAGCCCATGGAAGTCTATGGGGTTTGTCACAGGTAGCTGTGGCTCGGTCTGTGGCCCGGGCGGTCTGGCGTATGTTGGGGATATATTTACAGGGATAGGTTTATATACAGTTCGTGACGCCACCTGTAGTATTCTGGTAATTAGTACCAGCGCTGCTGTAGATCTCTGAGGGGATGGTGATGCAGCTAGATGTCGGGTCCCCTACAGGTGGGACTCTTCCCTCAGGTCTATGAAGTTAGTGAAGTCGGGTGCAGGTAAATAACACAGTCTCACACGGTCAGCGTCTTTCCATACCTTTACTTGTAAGATGTTCAGGCAGGTCCCAGGGAGGCTGATCCAAGGAGAGTGTATCTTGAGACAGCAGCTGGACAAGTTAGGGGCCTCCTTTACTTCCAATACAACGAGTACAACCAGCCTGAAGCGTAGTTCCCTCAATATCTCCAGCTAATCTATAGCTGTACCTGCCCAGTCAGCTTTGTGTTAGGAGCCTTCCTGCGAAGAAGCTGAATTCTTATCTTGTCGTGCACTGACTCAAAGTCTTCACTTCCCCTGACCCCAGTTACGTACTGACTATAAGGGGCTTGTTTGCCGCGACCTAAGGTCCGGTAAATTCCTGGTTTTCTTATCACTATGCTTGAAACAGTAGTGATCCTTCGGTCCCCAGTGACCGGTAGCAATGTGCAGGACTTCTTCAATCCGTAAGCACTATTCCAATAAACCACTGTGCCTTTCGCCTTGTCCTCGCTGGTAGCATAAGCACTCACACTAGCATAAAGTCGGGTAGTCACTTCCTTCTTTTCCTTTCTACGAAGTTAGTTACAGATGCTCAGTTATCAATAGGCAGGAGCACGTCTCTGAACCTTTCACTGTCCTTTAGACAGGTGTCTGAAGTCTTTCTGCACTAATCTCCTTCTTTCTTCCAATGTATTCAGTTGAGGTACAGCTCTGACTAGGCTAAGGTGAATGAGACCACCTGTACCAGCCTCCACGATCTGAACTGATGATAGAGCAGGCTGGACTCCTTCCTCCCTCCAGACGTCTTCTCTCTCTGAAGTCAGGAACTAAACTGACTAAATCACTCTAACACATACACCTTGACCACTCCCTCTAGAGTAAACTACACTACCCTAAGGGTGTGTCTAGTGTGTGTTGAGTGAATGGATATTTAGCATTAAACTGCCGTCTCGCCATACACTCTCCAGGGTACTGCGTGTGCCTAACACCAGGGCTACACATTCCCCCATGGTAAAAGACAGCACTCCCGGGCTGTAAAATACAAAAGAGACATTTTGTTTATGCAATAAACATTAAACAATAACTTCTTCCCATCCGGGAGGTGAGAATATCTTGAACGTTGCGAACAATAACATTTTACATATAGAAATACAAAAGTATCAAATAGCATTCAATAAATATACGGTATACTTGTGAAGGACCCGCACCAAACCTTCAACGTGGGTCCTGGGTGGGCTGCAGGACATCCGATTGCAGACCTCACTCAGTGCCACACCACACGGGTTTTGTTTTCAGAGGTAGTTGTACTGGTTTATGTAAAACCAAGAGAAAGCACCGAAGCGCAACTATGTACAAGTAAGTTCTGGGTTGGCACAGTCCTCAACCTCAAAGTCCATTGTAAAACCAAAGACATATTATATCAAATCACATAATACGAAAGTGCAACTTTTCTGGTTACTGTTTATCATTTACCCAGCCGGGCATTCTACAGTTAGAAATATATATATTCACTATATAATTTGTGCAAAACTTTATAAAACATTTCAAACTTTTTACTTTTGGTAGACCCGATAGGGATCTCACCACTTTTTCCTCACTATCTATTCATTCTCTGCAAATACACTTTCCACCCCGGGGGCTGGAACAATGCAATGGGCCCTAGATCCCAGGACTAGCAAATCATGTGCTGCGATTAGGGTCTGGGTCGCCACAGTTCTGGTGCGAACCTCTAGGGGCGCAACGGGTACATTTTCTTCACGTGACACCGATTGCGTTTCAATCACAGTTAGCGATATGGACCGCGTCATGGATTGCGATTGAGACTGGGTCGCATGTTGCGATGAAGATATAACTTTCTTTTGCGATGAACTCTGGGTCGCTAGTTGCGATGAATTTGCAGGGGGCGATGCTGGGGCACGGCCGGATTCTGCTTGAGCTGGAGACGGGGACGCTGCGGTAATGGTGACGGTACCTGCGTCTGGGACGGGGTCACGGACGATGGTGACGTTAAGGGCATACCATCCCTTCATTCCCCAATGCCGCGTATATGTGACGATATCTCCATTTGCTAAGTCCCTCCCGGGATGGCCTTGCGGCAGGTGGGATTCTACGTCACGCCTGCTGACAAAGACCCCTGGGTAGAGGCCCGGTTCACGGATAAAGCCCCAGCCCTTCCGGAGCTGGAACTCAGTCACACACCCCTGCCGCCGCGGTTCCCTCAGGGTACCTTTATCTCTCCGGACACTCTCTTTGTCCGCGATCAGCTCTGCATATTGTCGCTGACGGTTCCTCTGAGTTTCCCGCTCTTCCTCCTGCTGGCGTTTCTTCTTCTCCTCACGACTCTGCCATTCCTGTTCCCACTGGGCGGTATAGGCGACGTCATCCAGGCGCGCCATTTCGTCCCAGTCCACATCTGGTAGTGACGGACAGGACCCCTCCGGTGTCCCTGCCGGGGACCGATCATCTGCTACGGCCTCTTGGCCGGGCGGGCGTTCCGGGATTGGCTGTACCTCCTCAACCTCCTTCGCTTCCACCGCTTCACCGGTGGGATCGGGATCGGTACTTTCGGGGGCAGCCTCCGGTTGCTCCTTCGCCTTGGGCAGCAGACTCTTCGGTATCTGGAATCGTGGGGGGTCGTTGAGGGGAGAGATCACCGTGTCCCACAGCCTCCGCTGTTCCAGGGTACGCCGGCGTCTCTCGATTTCTTCAAAGCCAGGTTGGTACTGGACCATCTTCTTCAGGCGTGCATTTTCTTCTCTTGTCTCTAGCAACGCCTGTTGCAGGTGCAGGATCACGGATAACTCCGGTGTTGGTGGCAGCTTGGCTGGGGCACGGGGCCTGCCTTCCTCCGCTTCCCAGCTCGGCTGCACACGTCCTGCTTCCATGATGTTCCAGAAGATTCTTTCTTCTTCCTGCGGAGACATCCGGTCTCTTCCGTGGAGGTGGGGTTTGCGTCTCTTCCTCCTCGCAGGGAAGGTGAAGAGGAGGCGGACCTCCTTTGCTGTAGGGCAGGACCGCATGTTGTAATAGCACTTTGAGAGGGCAGGCATTTTCTTCGCGCCACTGGGGGGTAGACGCCCACGAAGGTACGCCCACCTTCTTCTCCAGCGCCTGAGGGCGCGAATATGGCGACAAAAATGGCGATTTTGGCGCCAAAAGTGCAAACAGTCCTTTTTCACAAAAACAATTCCTTAGGCACACAGGGCTCGCAATTTCGCGAGTTTCGCATCCTGTTCGTGACGCCAAGTTGTATCGACCCGCCACCACAATTGTGGATTACCAGGGCAATGGGGTACTCAGAGCCGAGCCCATGGAAGTCTATGGGGTTTGTCACAGGTAGCTGTGGCTCGGTCTGTGGCCCGGGCGGTCTGGCGTATGTTGGGGATATATTTACAGGGGATAGGTTTATATACAGTTCGTGACGCCACCTGTAGTATTCTGGTAATTAGTACCAGCGCTGCTGTAGATCTCTGAGGGGATGGTGATGCAGCTAGATGTCGGGTCCCCTACAGGTGGGACTCTTCCCTCAGGTCTATGAAGTTAGTGAAGTCGGGTGCAGGTAAATAACACAGTCTCACACGGTCAGCGTCTTTCCATACCTTTACTTGTAAGATGTTCAGGCAGGTCCCAGGGAGGCTGATCCAAGGAGAGTGTATCTTGAGACAGCAGCTGGACAAGTTAGGGGCCTCCTTTACTTCCAATACAACGAGTACAACCAGCCTGAAGCGTAGTTCCCTCAATATCTCCAGCTAATCTATAGCTGTACCTGCCCAGTCAGCTTTGTGTTAGGAGCCTTCCTGCGAAGAAGCTGAATTCTTATCTTGTCGTGCACTGACTCAAAGTCTTCACTTCCCCTGACCCCAGTTACGTACTGACTATAAGGGGCTTGTTTGCCGCGACCTAAGGTCCGGTAAATTCCTGGTTTTCTTATCACTATGCTTGAAACAGTAGTGATCCTTCGGTCCCCAGTGACCGGTAGCAATGTGCAGGACTTCTTCAATCCGTAAGCACTATTCCAATAAACCACTGTGCCTTTCGCCTTGTCCTCGCTGGTAGCATAAGCACTCACACTAGCATAAAGTCGGGTAGTCACTTCCTTCTTTTCCTTTCTACGAAGTTAGTTACAGATGCTCAGTTATCAATAGGCAGGAGCACGTCTCTGAACCTTTCACTGTCCTTTAGACAGGTGTCTGAAGTCTTTCTGCACTAATCTCCTTCTTTCTTCCAATGTATTCAGTTGAGGTACAGCTCTGACTAGGCTAAGGTGAATGAGACCACCTGTACCAGCCTCCACGATCTGAACTGATGATAGAGCAGGCTGGACTCCTTCCTCCCTCCAGACGTCTTCTCTCTCTGAAGTCAGGAACTAAACTGACTAAATCACTCTAACACATACACCTTGACCACTCCCTCTAGAGTAAACTACACTACCCTAAGGGTGTGTCTAGTGTGTATTGAGTGAATGGATATTTAGCATTAAACTGCCGTCTCGCCATACACTCTCCAGGGTACTGCGTGTGCCTAACACCAGGGCTACACAAATGCAGCTCCAGAACCACTGTCAGTACATGAATGCAGCACCAGAACCACTATCAGAACAATAATACAGCTCCAGAACTGCCATCAGTACATGAATACATCAGCAGAACTACCGACAGTACATAAATACTTAGTACAGTGATCAACTGCAGTTTCAGGTCAGCCCCATATACACTTGTATCATGTGATCCTGCAACTCTCAGTAGATCCTTAACAATAGTAAGGAGATACTGGGAGAACCACAATACGGATGAGATGAAGTCAGTATTAGAGATGAGCGAATATTTCAATATTCGGTTTGGATTACGATTGCCAAATTTACAATATTCTCCGATTTATTCGTCGAATATTTACTGAACGTAGCCGAATGCCATTCAAGTCAAAGGGAGGCCAAAACAAATGCATACACATCACCTTTAAACGTTCCAAAAATTAGTGTCAGGAACCAACAAAAAACAACAAACAACAAAGTGGCATCAATTTCACCACAGTAGAAATAGTAAAATAGGGAGCGACATCTCTTTCACTACAGCTAGCTCAGCAGATGGACACCCAACCAGGAGTGTTCACATTTAAAAAAATTAGGGCCTGACACCACCGAAGTGGCATCAATTTCAGAAGAGTAGAAATAGTATAATAGGGACTGACATATCTTCCACTACAGCCAACCCAGCAGATGGACACCCAACCAGGAGTGTACACATTTCCAAAAATTAGTGGCAGACACCAACAAAGTGGCATAAATTTCACCACGGTAGAAATAGTATAATAGGGAGCGACATCTCTTCCACTATAACCAACCCAGCAGATGGACACCCAACCAGGAGTCTTCAAATTTCAAAAAATGAGGGCCTGACACCACCAAAGTGTCATAAATTTCACGAGAGTAGAAATAGTATGTCTTCTACAACAGCCAACCCAGCAGATGAAGACCAACCATGACTGTTCACATTTCCACAAATTTGTGTTAATATCTGCAGCAGCAGCAGACTCAGCAGGCACAGAAGCCACACTAAAGATGTCACAGAGTGCAATTACGTAAGATTAATGCAGCATACTTAAAAATGTAACATCGCCTAATCTGTACAGTCTGAGATTAGAGAGCAAAAGTCCTTGGAGATTCGTGACTTGTTCATCTTGATGAAAGTTAGGCGGTCTACACTTTCAGGTGAAAGCCGGCTGCGCGTATCCATCAGGATACCACTAGCAGCGCTGAAGACAAGTTCTGAGAGAACGTTGGCTGCCGGGCATGATAAAACCTCCCATGAGAGGCGAGCTCAGGCCACTCATCCATTTTTTTTGGAGACCAAAATGTGAAAGGGTCCAAACCCTCCCTGATGGTATTGATATTCATTTCTAGATACTCCTGCACCATCCTCTCCATTAGTTCACCACGTTTCAGACTTGGACTCTGTTGCGCTGGTGCATGAACTGGTCTAAAAATAAGTGTCAAAGGACTCACAGAAATTGCTTCTTCCACTTACACTACTGCTGCTGCTAATATTTTGGCGTTGACGAATTGACGTGCTGGAGGTTGGTAGTCTACAGTTACGATGCACACTGTGTGCCTCACTGCTGTATTGGGGAAAACCTCTCTAAAGGTTGTGTAAAAGAGTGTTACGATACTCCAGCAATCGTGGGTCCCTTTCCAGGGCGGGAAGCATCTGGCAAAATTTTGTCTTATAAAGGTGGATCTAACAGAGTGGAAACCAGTAGTCAGAACTATTTTGAATCATAACTGTATGGGGATCATGTTGCAGATAGTGCAACAAGAAGGCACTCAGATGTCGGGCTCTTACATGAGGTCCAAACCCATTCTGTATTGGTGGCTGGGTAACACTGATGCTTGTTCATTGATCCTTGATCCTTATCATCTCCAGGCAGTTGCTCGTCCATCACCTCTTCCTCCTTCATTTGTTCCTCAGATCTTGCAACTTCACTTACAGTTTGTATGTTATCATCAGCCCCCTCAATTGCAGTAATCCATACTCCCTTGGCACCCACCTGTGTGACGACAGTCTGGAACTTTGAGTCAATGTTATCCCTTCCGCATCCTCCTCTGCTTCCTCCTTTTCCTCTGGGACCACTACCTTCTCCCGCAGGCAATTCAAGTCTGCTCCAGCATATAGATGACCGGAATAGTGATGCTGATGACGGTATCGTCAGTGCTAACCATCTTAGTAGCCATTTCAAAACAGTGCAGTATGATGAAGAGGTCCTTAATCTGTGCCCACTCTGTAAACGTGATATGTGGCTCGCCGGCCAGGGCAGTAGGGTACTCTGTACCGGGCCGGTGTCTTAAAGGGATGTGTCACGGCAGCAGTGGCTTGGTCCGTGGCCCTGGTCGTCCAATAAAAGGGGGAATATTTACAAGGGATGATAGAGTTTGTATTAAAGTGCTCGTGACGCCACCTGTGGTTTCTGGTCAGAGGTGACCAGCGCTGCAGTGCAGAACCTCTGGGACTGGTGGTGTTATGCAGCAGAGTTGGAATAGCTCTCCACAAGCAGAGTGTGCTGTCCCAGGGTAGATGTATGTTGTAGATGGTAAAGATGTAGTATTTAGCAAGGGATGTAGCAGTGTTGTGTGGGTGCTGCAGGAAGAACTTGACAGGACATAGTCAGATGCAGTTTCCAAAGCTTTACTCACAGTTCTGCAGGCAAAGTGTCCAGGGATCAGGTTACAGATGGTGCTGGAGGCGGTCAGCCTGAAAGCAATTTGGAATCTCCTTATTTCAGGTGGGATGTGAGGTCTCCTTTAAGGCGCTATTCTCTGAGGTACTTGCTGTTGTAAACTCTGTTCAAGTTCCTCTCTCTGTGACTTAAGTAGAACTTCACTATTATAACAGGCAGCTGTAGCCTGCTTCAAGGTTCGCTCCACTCTGGAGTCTCCGGCTCACACGTGCTGCTGCTGTGTAGTCAAATATTAGTTGGGGCAGGGAACCTGCTGTTTCCTGCCCTCCGGATTCTGCAGCTGGGGCTTTAGTTTACCCACTCAGCCTCGGACTCTGGGGTCCGGTTTCTGGCACTCAGACCTGGGGGTGAGCTCTGCTATAGTTCCTGTTCCCCAAACTTGTCCCCACATGTCCTTCCTCTCTCAACCCTACAGACAGACTAACTAACTCCTCCCCCAGCCAGAATATTCCAGGGAAGCTCCCCTGAAATCAGGTGTTAGAGCTCCCCCTTTTGGTCTGGAGTAGGAAATGTGTTGTATGCTGTGTGTTACCTGTTAAAGGGATCCTTACTTGCTTTCAGGCATGACATCACTCCCCCTGGAGGGAGGCAAGGTCACTGTGGCAACCGAACTCCTGGGGTGCCACATTCCCCCAGTACAATTCAGCACTCCTGGACTGAGGAAACATAAAAGAAAAACATATTATAACTATTTACAGAATTTTAACAACAAATATATAAATTTTTGGCAAAGTTCTGAAATGGGGTGTCTGTTATGTTAGGTAGCTGAGGAGGACAGGAACAACAGCTGGGCAGCCGAACACCTGAGATGTTGGTAACTAATGGGTTGCAGATTCCTAAGCTAACACACAACTAGAGGTAGCCGTGGAGAGTTCCTACGTTGATCCTAGACGCCTCGTCACAGCCTGAGAGATAACTACACCTAAAGGCAGAAAGATGAAAGCTATCTGCCCCGGAGCAGATCCCCAAAGAAAATAGGAAGCCCCCAAACATGTAATGGCGGTTAGACAAGAAGAAAGCACGGACACAGACAGAAAATAGAATGAGCAAACGCTGGGGCCACAAGCTGACTAAATAGGATAGGACAGGAGAGATTGCTTTCTGCAACCCAGAAAACCCTACAAAAATCCAACAATTCTGATTACAAAAAATACTGAGATCACACGATCTCGCCACCCACTAAATCAGATCTCAGTGTGATCAAAACCAAGCCGCAGCTGCTGAAAAAGCGGGAAAAAGCAAATGAGAAAACAACAGTGGCTACAGACAAACTGTGAGGAGCACAGGCCCCAGGAGGGGACCCGGCTGTCCTCCACAAATGTGCAGAAAACTATGCAAATAGCAAGCACAAAAAGAAAAGCAGAAAATATCTTATCTGAAAGCAGAAGACGCAGGCAAGACACCAGCAAACTTCCAAATGAACCAGGAACCACAATTGAGACAAGAACAATTGATCACCGGCGACCATCATGGGAGGGAACCTCCCTTATATCAGTCCAGTCAGTGATCCCAGATTGCAATTCCTCGCTGAAAGGTTCAGTACTGTCTGTAACCCCCAGAGGAAGCCTCTGCTCATTCACAACAGTACACCCCCCTTGAGGAGGGGTCACCGAACCCTCACTTGTGCAACCAGGCCGATCAGGATGAGCTCGGTGATAGGCACGGATCAGTCTCCTAGCATGGATGTCCGAAGCAAACACCCAAGAATTGTCCTCCTGACCATAACCTCTCCACTTAACCAAATACTGGAGTTTCCGTCTAGTAAAACGAGAATCCAATATTTTCTCAACCACATACTCCAGATTGCCCTCAACCAAAACAGGGTCAGTAGGCGCAGCCATAGGAACCACTGGCTCGACAAACCTCTTCAATAAGGACTTGTGGAACACGTTATGCATCTTAAATGTCCCTGGAAGAAGCAAACGGAAGGAAACCGGATTTAGAATCTCCATGATCTTATAAGGTCCAATGAACCTAGGCCTAAACTTTGGAGATGCAACCCTCATAGGGATATTTCTTGAGGACAGCCAAACCAAGTCCCCCACTTTAAACCGAGGACCATCAGTCCTATGCCGGTTGGCAAACCGCTGGGCCTTCTCTTGAGAGAGAGAGACAACCTCTCCACTACCTCGTCCCAAATCTGCTGCATTCGCTCCACAACAGAGTCAACACCCGGACAGACAGAAGCCTCCACCTGTCCCGAAGAAAATCGAGGGTGAAACCAGAATTGCAGAAAAATGGAGACATCAAGGTGGCAGAGCTAGCCCTATTATTAAGAGCAAACTCAGCCAAAGGCAAAAAAGAGACCCAGTCATCTTGATCAGCAGACACAAAACATCTCAAATAAGTCTCCAAGGTCTGGTTTGTTCTCTCGGTTTGTCCATTGGTCTGAGGATGAAATGCAGAGGAGAAAGATAACTGAACACCAAGTTTAGAACAAAATGTCCCCCAAAATCTGGTAACAAACTGGACTCCTCTGTCAGACACAATGTTCTCCGGAATGCCGTGCAACCGAACCACATGCTGAAGGAACAAAGGCACCAACTCGGAGGAGGAAGGCAACTTAGGTAATGGCACAAGATGTATCATCTTGGAAAACCTATCACAGATTACCCAGATAACGGTCATTCTCTGAGAGACAGGGAGGTCGGAAATAAAATCCATAGAGATATGGGTCCATGGCCTCTGGGGCACAGGTAATGGCATCAACAAACCACTAGAGCGAGAGCAAGGCTTGGAACGAGAGCAAGTCCCACAGGACTGCACAAAGTCCCTGACGTCACGAGACAAAGTAGGCCACCAAAAGGACCGACTCACCAAGTCTCTTGTACCAAAAATCCCGGGATGACCAGCCAACGCGGAACAATGAATCTCAGACATCACACTCCATCCTTGCTGATAAGGCACACCATGGTATTATCAAAGTCTGAAGGCATAACGGTGTATGGTTCAGCTTCCCACTGATCATCAAGTTTGTGGAGTAGTCTTTTCCTTTTGAGTACCTGTTCTCCAGGTGACAAGAGAACTGCAGGCGCGTGCTGATTGTAGTTTCTTTCTTGTTTCTGTCTTGCTTGAGACAAACTCTTCTCTATGCATTCTTGCACTTTGCAGTACTGCTGCTGCCACTCTGTATCCCAGTCTGCATCTGGTGATGTTATTTCAGGTGTCAGGACTCCCATGTCCAAGTCAGTTGGTAATTTGCCAGGTCTTGCTCTCTTTAGGTAGGCCAGTGTGCAGTTAGTAGAATTCACCGGAATGTGGTTGTAGAGATCTACCAAATATGGCAACTTTTCTGGCCACAAGTTTCTCTCTTCCATGGGTAAGGTCTTCAAGAGGTCAATTACCACTTGGTTCATTTTCTCACACATGCCATTTGTCTGTGGATTGTACGGCATTGTCCTGATTTTCTTGCAGCCGTACATGTTACAGAACTCCTGGAACACTTCTGCTTCAAAGGCTGGGCCTTGGTCGGTAAGCACTCGTTCAGGGTAACCGTGAGGTCAATAAAAGTGTTGTTGAAATGCTTTGGCCGCTGTCTTTGCTGTTTGGTCCTTGACATGCACGACTACCAAGAACCTTGAGTAATGGTCAACGATGGTGAGGGCATAGACATAGCCTGAACGGCTTGGAGTCAGCTTCACGTGGTCCAAGGCTAACAATTCAAGCTGCTGTTTGGTGATTATTGGCTGCAACGGGGCTCGCTGGCTGTTACGATCTTTCCTTCGCAAGTTGCATGGTCCACACTCTCGGCACCAATCTTCAATGGCCTTTCTCATACCAATTCAGTAGAATCTCTCGCAAAGTAGGACTTCCAACTTCTTCCATCTGAAGTGTCCTGCTACATTGTGGTACGCTTCCAGAACCATCGACGAATCTCGCCTCGGTACTACCATCTGCCAAACCAATTTGTGGGTTCGGGCGTTGAAACTCCTCCGACACAGCCTTCCTTCGTAGATGAACAGCCTGTCCTTTTCCTTCCACAAATGTTGGGTCTCTTGTGGAGCATCTGAACCAGCACGCGAGTCAGCTTGTGTCAGGAGCTCCTTTACCAGGCGGACTGCTGGGTCGCTATCCTGCGTCTCTGCCCACTCATGGTGAGGCAATGGGTTTAATGTGGCCTCTTTTGTGATGCAGCGCTTGTTTTTTACCCCTTGGGCAGATTGGGTCGCAATTGAATGGTGGAATGCTGGTAACTCAGTTTCTTCGAGTGCATCCAGATCTTCTCCCCCATCTGGTAAGTTGGGCATTCTGGACAGCACATCAGCACTGGCATTCTTATGTCCCGCTCGGTACTTGATGAACTCATAGTTGGACAGCCGGGCCATCCATCGCTGCTCCAGCGCACCTAGCTTTGTGGTTTCCAAGTGAGTCAGCGGATTGTTGTCCATGAAGATGGTAAACTTTGCCGCAGCTAGGTAGTGTTTGAACCGCTCGGTCACAGCCCAGACGATGGCGAGGAACTCCAGCCTGTAGGAGCTGTAGTTGTCAGGATTCCTTTCAGTGGGACGAAGTTTCCTGCTGGCATAGGAGATCACTCTTTCTTTGCCTTTCTGTACTTGCGACAGTACTGCTCCCAGTCCAACGTTGCTGGCATCAGTATAGAGGATGAATGGTTGGTTATAGTCTGGGTAGGCCAGAACTTCAACCAAGTGAAGGATCTTTCCAGTTTGTAATTCCAATCAAACGTAGAACTCTTCTTCCTGGCCTTCTTGGGCTGGCCCACGAGAAGGTCTTGCAGAGGTGCAGCTATTTCAGTGAAGCCTTTGATGAACCTTTGGTAGCGGCTTACCAACCCGAGGAACTGGCGTATTTCATGGATGTTGCTGGGCCTCTGCCAGTCCCTGAAAACAGTGACTTTGTCAGGGTCTGGTGCCACGCATTCCGCGTCCACACGTGGCCTAGGTACTGCACCTTAGGCTTCAGGAGGTGGCATTTGGACGGTTTCACTTGCAGGCCAAATTTGGACAGGGCTTCGAACACCTTAGCCAGGTGTTCCAAATCTTCCTCTTAGGTCTTGGAGAAGACAATGATGTAATCTAGGTACAACAAAACTGTCTCGAAGTTCATGTGTCCGAGGCAGCACTGCATCAATCTCTGGAATGTTCCTGGCATGCTGCAAAGCCCGAACGGCATGTAGTTGAATTCTGAGAGGCCCACTGGTGTTGCAAAGGCGGTCTTCTCTTTGTCTGCCTCTGCCACGGGAACCTGCCAATACCCAATAGTGAGATCTAAGGTAGAGAAATAGTTAGCGGTTCTCAGTACAGCTAGTGATTCCTCTATCCTAGGTAATGGATAGGCGTCTTTGTGGGTAATGCTGTTTAGTTTTCTGCAGTCAACACACATCCTCATTGTACCATCTTTCTTTCTAACGAGGACTAGCGGAGCTGCCCAGGGGCTACAACTGTCTCTGATCACACCAGCCTCCTTCATCTCCCGTAACATACTCTTGGCACATTGGTAATGATTTGGGGGTACAGGCTGGTACCTTTCTTTAATGGGCAGATGATTTCCAGTGGGGATATGATGTTGGACCCCTTTTACCTGCCCAAAATCTAAAGGGTGTTTGCTGAATACCCGTTCAAACTCTTGGACTACTCGGTAAACCCCATTCTTTTGGTTTGGAAGGGTGGAGTCAGTGCCTACGTGCAGCTGCTGACACCAATCCTCCAGCTGTTTTTCAGAGCCATTGTCCTCCGCCTGGTCGGACGAGACCAAGGGTTCTGCTGCTTGAATTGTGTTGTTATTGACAGTGAACAGCTTAGCAACGGTGGCATACCGAGGTAGTATGGCCTCCTCCTTCCCACAATTTAAGATGCGTACTGGAACCCTCCCCTTGCGGACATCGACTAGCCCCCTGGCTGTCAGGATAGTGGGCCTACTATCAGAGTACACTGCTCTACCAGGGCTTAGTAATCTCTACCCTTGAGGCCTATGGCAGCCCGACACCAAATTAACATTTCACTTCTTGGGGGTATTGCAATGGGGAATGAATCACTCACTCTGACACTGCCGACTTCCCCGCCAGATAGCTCTACCTGCTGTCTTTGCATCAGGGCCCTGATCTCCTTTTGCAGGACCCGTTGCTCACTGGAACCAGCAGTTTCGGCTACCTGTTGCAACAAAACAATAACCTCGGCAAGACAATTTTCTATCACATTAATATAAGGTCATCATTGGGTTACATTCTCGTCGATCAATGTCTACAATCATCATACCTTGGGTTTTTAATTCTACTCGCCCCACCTTAATGGTCACTTCCTTATAACCCTTCTGTGGCAAAGGCTGACCATTGCTGGCGACTACTGTCAGCTTATCATCTGGGCCGCGAGTAAAATCAGAGTCAGCCCAATACCGTTTGTAGAGGTTATATAGCATAGTCGTCACCTGAGAGCCGGTGTCCAGTAAAGCGTTCATTGGGATGCTGCCAATCACAACTGGGAGGACCGGTCTCCCTCCAACGTACTTGGCTCGCCAGTTCTGTGGGCCGGGTCGTCTTACTCCTGGGGGTTGGCCCTCTGCCCCAGGGGTTGCTCGTTTAAATAACAGAATCTTGCAATGTGCCCTGCTTTGCTGCAGCATCGGCAAATGGGTCGTCCGTGCTGGTCGTAGCGATCGTTGTCCCTCCCTCTGATTGGTGGGGTCCTCTTCTTCTGTCACCACGGGACGTCATCTGGACTGGAGACCAACTCTATCCTCTCCTTTTGGGGCACTTGTAAGGACTTCACGGTTTTGGCTAGTACAGTCACAATTTTGGTCAGCTTCTGAACCTGCAGACGCAGCTCTGCAGATGGATCTTTATCCAGGGTCTGTGCGTCGGCCTCAGCGGGGGCCTGATGGAAAGATGCTGCCTCCTGGTGGTATGTAATTGCTGGGCGTCTAGGGGGCGCTGGATGGCTGACATTTGGTTTATGTAACGCTCAGATAGCCCTGTCTTTAAAGTCTGCAAAGCTCAGGTCAGGGTTTTGTAGGGCCATGATACACAACTGTGACCTGTGGGTGCTGGACAGGAGTCCCTCAACAAACTGCTCCTTTAACAATCTGTCTCCATCCTGCATGCTGTCTGGGTCAATCTGCTTTATGGCCCGCAGTGCCTCCTGAAGGATAAGAGCATAGTCCCGTATACTGTCCTGCACCCTTTGTTTGCACCCAAAGAACCTCATTTTTATTTCTGCTACTGTGCGGGTGTCAAAGGTACTCCTCAGCTTAGCCAGAATTTGCTTAACAGTCTCTTTATCAGTGTCCTGCCAGGACTTTACTTCTTTTTGAGCTGCTCCAGTTAACTGTCCAATAAGAATGTTTACTTTTTGACTTTCAGACAGGGGGTATATGTTGTGAATACTTTGGAGGCGACTTCTGAGCTGGGGCTCCCTCTGATGGTTGCTGAGGGTAATGATCTAATTACTGAATGGCCTTCTGCTGGCTCTGAATGGTATGATATAAGTGACCTGAGTTCCTATCAGCCTTGCCGGTAATCAATTGTTCTTCCTAGTCTTGCTTGGAGCACAGCTTGCTTTCCTGCTCTCATTCAGATAAGTGATTTTCTGTTTTTTTTCCTCTGGTTGGATTTTCTCTGCTGGTTTGCTGCTTGCAGTGGACTACAGCCTGGTCCCCTTTTGGGGTCTGGCGCTGCAATTGTGCTAATTTTTTATTTGCACTTTTGCTCTGTTCCTTTGTCACCTTTTTGCTGAATTGCTGTGTGTTACACCAGAGATCTGATTTAGGTGGTAGAGATTATGTGATCTCAGTTTTTTTGTTAATCAGAAGTGTTGGTATTTTTGTCCGGGTTTTTTTGGGTTGCAGTCAGAATTTTTTCCTATACTTTTCTATCTAGACAGATTGGGCCCCAGCGTTTGCTCATTCTATTTTCTGTCTGTGTCCGTATTTTCTTCTTGTCTAACCGCTATTTCATGTTTGGGGGCTTCCTATTTCTTTGGGGGATCTGCTCCGGGGCAGATAGCTTTCATCTTCCTGCCTTTAGGTGTAGTTATCTCTCCGGCTGTGACGAGGCATCTAGGATCACCTTAGGTACGCTCCATGGCTACTTCTAGTGTGGCGGTTAGTTTAGGGCAGTGGTCCCCAACCTTTTTTGCACAAGGGACCGGCTTCAAGAAAGACCATTCTTCCATGGCCTGGCAGGGCGGGGATGGAGGTGTGGCAGGGGTGGGGCTTTGGTCATAAGGGGGCGGGGCTATGGACGGGGTTGTAGTTTAGTAGTAGTGCATACTCATCATTTAATTATAACATTTATAATGTGAATGTGACTCCCTTGTATACAAGGCTCCGCTCCCACCCTTGTATGCATGGCTCCGCTCCCACTCTTATTTATATGGCTCCGCTCCCACCCTCCCATCCTGTATACATGGCTCCGCTCCCAACCTCCCATCCTGTATACATGGCTCTGCTCCCACCCTCCCATCCTGTATACATGGCTCCGCTCCCACCCTCCCATCCTGTATACATGGCTCCGCTCCCACCCTCCCATCCTGTATACATGGCTCCGCTCCACCCTCCCATCCTGTATACATGGCTCCGCTCCACCCTCCCATCCTGTATATATGGCTCCGCTCCCCCGTCCTCCCCCCTGTATACATGGCTCCGCTCCACCCTCCCATCATACTTACCCTCCTCGCTCCGTCGCTGAACTTCCCTGCGTCCCTGTCGGCCGCGGCAGCTTCCTCCTGTGCGCAGCGGTGACGTAATATGCTCATTAAGGGCATGAATATGGACGCCACGCCTATGGGAGTGGCGTCACATCCATATTCATTACCTTAATGAGCGGTACTACATCACCGCTGCACACAGGAGGAAGCTGCCGCGGCCGACAGGGATGCAGTGCAGCGACGGAAGGTAACTATCGATGTCTTCTTGAAGCCGGCGGCTGCAGCTGTCACTACAGTGCTGCAGCCGCCGGCTCCAAGTGTGTACAGCGTTCTGTGCCGTGGCTCCACGGCCCGGCAACAGAACTACTACGGCCCGGCAATGGGCCGCGGACCGGCGGTTGGGGACCCCTGGTTTAGGGTACTGCAATCCAATAGTTTCCAGCCTCTCTGGTGTATGACTACTTTTGCTATTTTTGCAATTTCTCTTCAGCTACCGAAACATAATATTATTACCGGCCGAACTGAAAATTATATGGTACTCACAGAAGGGAAAAATAGTAAAAAAAAATTTCTCTGTTTGTTGCATTTTTTTTCCCTCTTTTTCTCTGGGTGCTGAGGAGGAATTTTTTTTTTTCCTCAATGGAGTTTGCACAGTTGTCTGGCCGTGTGGAGTGGCTTACCGCTGAGGTTCAGAGTATTGCTACCTATCTTGATAGGTTGCCGGTTGTGGAACCTAGAATCCCCATACCAGATTTATTTTTGGGGTATCGGTCTAAATTTCTGAATTTCAAAAATAACTGTAAGTTGTTTTTTGCCTTGAAGCCTAAGTCCTCAGGGAACGCAGCACAGCAGGTTCAAATTGTCATCTCTCTGCTGCGCGGCGACCCTCAGGATTGGGCTTTTTCCCTGACACCTGGGGATCCTGTTTTGAGTGATGTTGATGTATTTTTTCAGGCTCTGGGGTTATTGTACGATGAACCTAATGTCACTGATCAAGCTGAAAAGACCTTGTTGGCATTAAATCAGGGTCTTGAAGATGCTGAGCTATACTGTCAGAAATTCCAAAAGTGGGCAGTCCTGACCAAATGGAATGATTATGCTTTGGCAGCCCTTTTTCGGAAGGGTCTGTCAGAAAATGTAAAGGACGTTATGGTGGGATTCCCTATTCCCTCTGGTCTCAATGATTCTATGTCTTTGGCTATTCAAATTGACAGACGTTTGCGTGAGCGCAGAGGTATGCATGAGATAGCGTTGCCTTGTGAGCCAGCTCCTGAGCCCATGCAGTGTGATGGAGTGACTTCTGGGGCTCAGCGTCATGAGCTTCGAAAGCGCAATGGGTTATGTTTCTACTGTGGTGACGCCTCTCATGCTATTTCCGTCTGCCCTAAGCGGGGAAGACGTTTTGCGCGCTCAGTTGTCTTGGGTAGCGTTCAGACTAAATTTCTGTTGACGGTTACCCTGATTTTCTCCCTGTCCACATTTTCGTCTCAGGCTTTTGTTGATTCAGGAGCAGCTATTAACCTGATGGATTTTGACTTTGCCAAACGTTGTGGGTTTCCCATGATACCCCTGCGGAAGTCTATTCCTTTACTGGGCATTGATTCTACCCCTTTGGCGGAGAATAAATCCCAGTTTTCTACTCAGGTGATAATGAGGGTTGAACCAGATCATCAGGAGAGCTGTACATTTCTGGTGTTGCATAATCTGCATGACATTATTGTACTGGGTTTCCCTTGGTTACAGACTTATAATCCTGTTTTGGATTGGAAATCTATGTCTGTGACCAGTTGGAGCTGCCAATGTGTTAATACTGACATTCCTGTTTTTTCTGCCTCTCCCCAGTCTCAGGATGTCCCTGATTTTTTGACTGATTTTTCTGATGTGCTTAGTGAAAGTAAGTCTGCATCCTTACCGCCTCACAGGAGCTATGATTGCGCTATTGAGTTAGTGCCTGGTGGTAAATTTCCTTAAGGTCGCCTTTTTAATTTATCTGTACCTGAACACAATGCTATGCGATCTTATATCAAGGAGTCTTTGGAGAAGGGTCATATCAGACCATCCTCTTCACCCTTGGGCGCCGGTTTTTTCTTTGTGGCCAAAAAGGATGGTTCATTGAGGCCGTGTATTGATTATCGCCTCCTGAATAAGATCACTGTGAAATATCAATATCCATTACCCTTGATTTCTGACCTATTTTCCAGAGTGAAAAGTGCGAGTTGGTTTACCAAGCTTGACCTCAGGGGGGCGTATAACCTTATTCGCATTAAGCACAGAGCTGAATGGAAGACGGCGTTTAATACCCCAGAGGGGCATTTTGAGTACCTAGAGATGCCTTTTGGGCTTACTAATGCCCCTTCCGTCTTCCAATCCTTCATGAATGATATTTTCAGGGATTTTGTGGATAAATTTCTGATCGTTTATTTGGATGATATCTTGATTTTTTCCAACGACTGGGACTCTCATGTGAAACATGTTCGCACTGTGTTCCAGATTTTGAGAGAGAATGCACTGTATGTGAAGGGATCAAAGTGTCTTTTTGGCGTACAGAAGGTCTCATTTCTGGGATTCATTTTGTCTCAGTCTGTTATTGAAATGGACCGGTCAAGGTTCAGGCCATCTGTAATTGGGTTCAACCTACTTCATTGAAGGCTCTTCAGAGATTTTTGGGTTTTGCCAATTTTTATAGTAAATTTATTGGTAATTTCTCCGGTATTGTTAAACCATTAACTGATTTGACCAAAAAGGGTTCCGATGTGGTGAATTGGCCTCCTGAGGCAGTTTCTGCGTTTCATGAACTTAAGCAGAGATTCATTTCTGCTCCTGTTCTACGGCAGCCTGATGTTTCTCTGCCATTTCAGGTGGAGGTTGATGCCTCTGAGATTGGGGCAGGTGCCGTTTTGTCCCAAAGGGATCCAGAGACCTCTAAGAGTAACCCTTGTGCCTTTTTCTCTCGAAAATTTTCTCCAACTGAACGTAATTATGACGTGGGTAATTGGGAGTTATTGGCCATGAAGTGGGCCTTTGAAGAGTGGAGACATTGGCTGGAAGGAGCCAAACATCAGGTGGTGGTCCTCACGGACCATAAGAACTTGGTTTATCTCGAATCAGCCAAGCGACTTAATCCTAGACAGGCCAGGTGGGCCTTGTTTTTCACACGTTTTAATTTTGTGATTTCTTTTCTTCCGGGCACTAAGAATGTTAAGGCGGATGCCCTCTTGAGGAGTTTCTTTGATACATCTTGTGCCATTACCTAAGTTGCCTTCCTCCTCTGAATTGGTGCCTTTGTTCTTTCAGCACGTGGTTCGGTTACATGGCATTCCAGAGAACATTGTGTCTGACAGAGGAGTCCAGTTTGTTTCCTGATTTTGGAGGACTTTTTGTTCTAAACTTGGTGTTCAGTTATCTTTCTCATCTGCATTCCACCCTCAGACCAATGGACAAACCGAGAAAACAAACCAGACCTTGGAGACTTATTTGAGATGTTTTGTGTCTGCTGATCAAGATGACTTGGTCTCTTTTTTGCCCTTGGCTGAGTTTGCTCTTAATAATAGGGCTAGCTCTGCCACCTTGATGTCTCCATTTTTCTGCAATTCTGGGTTTCACCCTTGATTTTCTTCAGGACAGGCGGAGACTTCTGTCTGTCTGGGGGTTGACTCTATTGTGCAGCGTATGCAGCAGATTTGGGACCAGGTAGTGGAGAGGTTGTCTCTCTCTCAAGAGAAGGCCCAGCGGTTTGCCAACCGGCATAGGACTGATGGTCCTCGTTTTAAAGTGGGGGACTTGGTTTGGTTGTCCTCAAGAAATATCCCTATGAAGGTTGCATCTCCAAAATTTAAGCCAAGGTTCATTGGACCTTATAAGATCACGGAAATTATTAATCCGGTTTCCTTCCGTTTGCTTCTTCCAGGGACATTTAAGATCCATAACGTGTTCCACAAGTCCTTATTGAAGAGGTTTGTCGAGCCAGTGGTTCCTATGGCTGCACCTCCCGACCCTGTTTTGGTTGAGGGCAATTTGGAGTATGTGGTTGAGAAAATATTGGATTCTCGTTTTGCTAGACGGAAACTCCAGTATTTGGTTAAGTGGAGAGGTTATGGTCAGGAGGACAATTCTTGGGTGTTTGCTTTGGACATCCATGCTGGGAGACTTATCCGTGCCTATCATCGAGCTCATCCTGATCGGCCTTGTTGCGCAGGTGAGGGTTCGGTGACCCCTCCTCAAGGGGGGGTACTGTTGTGAATACTTTGGAGGCGACTTGAGCTGGGGCTCCCTCCGTTGGTTGCTGAGGGTAATGATCTAATTACTGAATGGCCTTCAGCTGGCTCTGAATGGTATGATATAAGTGACCTGAGTTCCCATCAGCCTTGCCGGTAATCAATTGTTCTTCCTAGTCTTGCTTGGAGCACAGCTTGCTTTCCTGCTCTCATTCAGATAAGTGACTATCTGTTTTTTTTCCTCTGGTTGGATTTTCTCTGCTGGTTTGCTGCTTGCAGTGGACTACAGCCTGGTCCCCTTTTGTGGTCTGGCGCTGCAATTGTGCTCATTTTGTATTTGCACTTTTGCTCTGTTCCTTTGTCACCTTTTTGCTGAGTTGCTGTGTGTTACACCAGAGATCTGATTTAGGTGGTAGAGATCGTGTGATCTCAGGTTTTTTGTTAATCAGAAGTGTTGGTATTTTTGTCAGGGTTTTTTTTTGTGTTGCAGTCAGAATTCTTTCCTATACTTTTCTATCTAGACACATTGGGCCCCAGCGTTTGCTCATTCTATTTTCTGTCTGTGTCCGTATGTTCGTCTAACCGCCATTACATGTTTGGGGGCTTCCTATTTCTTTGGGGGATCTGCTCTGGAGCAGATAGCTTTCATCTTCCTGCCTTTAGGTGTAGTTATCTCTCCGGCTGTGACGAGGCGTCTAGGATCACCGTAGGTACGATCCACGGCTACTTCTAGTGTGGCGGTTAGTTTAGGGTACTGCAATTCAATAGTTTCCAGCCTCTCTGGTGTATTACTACTTTTGCTATTTTTGCAATTTCTCCTCAGCTACTGAAACATAACAGGTATACATCAAATAAACTGCACAGTCTCTCCCTGAAATCGCTCAGGGTATACGGCTCCCCTGAGTATTGTGGTAGCCAAGCCACTCCCGGTATATATGCCATTGATAGTGGCGGTCACCAGATCTTCCTGCGCTCTGGCGGCTGGGGCTGCGCCGGCCGCTGGATTCTACTGTGCTATGGGGGCTGCGGCTGCACCTGCTTCTGCGTCTTGCGGTGCTATGGGGGCTGCAGCGACGTCCACCGCTATATCCTCTCCTGTGGTAGACATTCTCTTCCCCCCCTAGTTAATATTAGCCAGGCTCTGTACCTCCACCGGCTTACCAGTCTGTCGGCTGGATGAGCGGTGTGCGCTTAGATCCCAGGCCTCAGCTCCCTGTGCTCTGCCAGATGACCGCAGAGCGAGCACAGCACTTAACATTTTCGCACTCTCTCCCTGGCTGTGCCCATGATGGCACGCCTCTCTTCTCCCTGCACGCCTCATGGCGTTGCAATGGCGGCAATCACACAAAACTTTCAGAAAAGTCTCTGGCACAATAGACAGTTCAAAGTAGGCACACAGGACCCGGTGATACCGGGCTTCGATATCCTGTTCGTGACCCCAAGTTGGCTCGCCCGCCAGGGCAGTGGGATACTGGGTACCGGGCCGGTGTCTTAAAGGGATGTGTCAAGGCAGCAGTGACCCGGTCCGTGGCCCTGGGCATCCAATAAAAAGGGAATATTTACAAGGGATGATAGAGTTTGTAGTAAAATGTTTGTGACGCCACCTGTGGTTTCTGTTCAGAGGTGACCAGCGCTGCAGTGCAGAACCTCTGGAACTGGTGGTGTGATGCAGCAGAGTTGAAATAGCTCTCCACAGTCAGAGTGTGCTGTCCCAGGGTAGATGTATGTTGTAGATGGTAAAGATGTAGTATTTATCAAGGGATGTAGCAGTGTTGAGTGGGTGCTGCAGGAAGAACTTGAGAGGACACAGTCAGATGCAGTTTACAAAGCTTTACTCACAGTTCTGCAGGCAAAGTGTCCAGGGATCAGGTTACAGATGGTGCTGGAGTCAGTCAGCCTGAAAGCAATTTGGAATCTCCTTATTTCAGGTGGGATGTGAGGTCTCCTTTAAGGCGCTATTCTTTGAGATACTTGCTGTTGTAAACTCTGTTTAAGTTCCTCTCTCTCTCTGTGACTTAAGTAGAACTTCACTATCATAACAGGCAGCTGTAGCCTGCTTCAGGGTTCGCTCCACTCTGGAGTCTCCGGCTCACACGTGCTGCTGCTGTGTAGTCGAGTTTTAGTTGGGGCAGAGAACCTGCTGTCTCCTGCCCTCCGAATTCTGCTGCTGGGGCTTTAGTTTACCCACTCAGCCTCGGACTCTGGGGTACGGTTTCTGGCGCTCAGACCTGGGGGTGAGCTCTGCTATAGCTCCTGTTCCCCCCGTTTGTCCCCACACGTCCTTCCTCTCTCAACCCTACAGACATACTAACTAACTCTTTCCCCCAGCCAGAATATTCCAGGGAAGCTCCCCTGAAATCAGGTGTTAGAGCTCCCCCTTCTGGTCTAGAGTAGGAAAGGTGTTGTAAGCTGTGTGTAACACTTGTGTGTTGTGCCCTGCTGTCTTTGTGGACCTCAGTAATGACACACACAAAAAAATCTACTTGAAGGTCGATTTCACACCACACAGGACACTAGCTAGTTAAACTATATGACTAATATACAACTGCCTAGCTAAATACCTAAAATCTAGCAGCAAACAATCCCAGCGCCAGGAGCAGCCTTTCTGCGCTGTTGCAGTGTCAAAATGACACTAAAACAAGATGTCCGCTCTTTATATGGAGAGGGACATGTGATTTCAGCAGCTAATGTCACAAGCCATTGTGTCAGGACATTGTGGATGTCTCTTGCACCCTGAATGGCTAGCCGCAATGCGCACACATGAAGTTAGACGAAAAAAAAATTCAAGTTTACAAGCACACTGCTTCTCTGAGCTCTCCCCTCTCCCTACCATCATCAAACTCGTGGCAAACGCTCATGATACACCACCATTATCGTAGCTAAAGTGCTGACAATACTTTAGAGGAGGGGATGAACCTAAAAGAGCCACAGTCATGTAGTCCAAAAATACAAAATACAATAACTTTATTGGTCACATGGACATGTAAAATCAGATGAGATCAAAAGTGGGCAGACAAAAACAGCCATGCCATGCTGAGGGCAAAGAAGACCAGTTGTACAATGCAATTAGAAGATCAAAGTCTTTGCTACAAATGTCATAATGGCATCCAAATGCACTGTCAGTAGTTAACACAATAAATGCTCTACATTTCCATATTGATGAAACAATAAAGCAGGATATGTATCCATAAGACGTCTAGTATTAGTATATATTCAAATGAAATAAAAAAAACACCAGAAACCGACCAAACAGTCCAAGGTAACAAAATGTATTATTGTGTAATACTCAAAATAAAGTACAGTCATGGCCAAAAGTTTTGAGAATGACACAAATATTATATTTTCACATGATCTGCTGCCCTCTGGTTTTTATGTGTGTTTGACAGATGTTTTGATCACAGACAGAAATATAATAATTGCAAACATATGAGTAACAAAAGCTTATATTGACAGTTAGAATGAGTTAATGCAGCAAGTCAATATTTGCAGTGTTGACCCTTCTTCTTCAGGACCTCTGCAATTCTCCCTGGCATGCTCTCAATCAACTTCTGGACCAAATCCTGACTGATAGCAGTCCATTCTTGCACAATCAATGCTTTCATTTTGTCAGAATTTTTAGGTTTTTGTTTGTCCACCCGTCTCTTGATGATTGATCACAAGTTCTCAATGGGATTAAGATCTGGGGAGTTTCCAGGCCATGGACCCAAAATCTCTATGTTTTGTTCCCTGAGCCATTTAGTTATCACCTTTGCTTTATGGCAGGGTTCTCCATCATGCTGGAAAAGGCATTGTTGATCGCCAAACTGCTCTTGGAGGGTTGGGAGAAGTTGCTCTTGGTGGACATTCTGGTACCATTCTTTATTCATGGCTGTGCTTTTAGGCAAAACTGTGAGAGAGCCGATTCCCTTGGCTGAGAAGCAACCCCACACATGAATGGTTTCAGGATGCTTAACAGTTGGCATGAGACAAGACTGGTGGTAGCGCTCACCTTGTCTTCTCCGAATGAGGCGTTTTCCTGATGTCCCAAACAATCGAAAAGGGGATTCATCAGAGAAAATAACTTTACCCCAGTCCTCAGCAGTCCACTGCCTGTACCTTTTGCAGAATATCAGTCTGTCCATGATGTTTTTTCTGGAGAGAAGTGGCTTCTTTGCTGCCCTCCTTGAGACCAGGCCTTGCTCCAAGAGTCTCCGCCTCACAGTGCGTGCAGATGCACTCACACCTGGCTGCTGCCATTCCTGAGCAAGCTTTGCACTGCTGGTAGCCCAATCCCGCAGCTGAAATACTTTTAAGAGACAGTCCTGGCGCTTGCTGGTCTTTCTTGGGTGCCCTGAAGCCTTTTTGGCAACAATGGAACCTCTCTCCTTGAAGTTCTTGATGATGCGATAGATTGTTGACTGAGGTGCAATCTTTCTAGCTGCGATACTCTTCCCTGTTAGGCCATTTTTGTGCATTGCAATGATGACTGCACGTGTTTCTTTAGAGATAACCATGGTTAACAGAAGAGAAACAATGATGCCAAGCACCAGCCTTCTTTTAAAGTGTCCAATGGTGTCATTCTTACTTAATCATGACAGATTGATCTCCATCCATGTCCTCATCAACACCCACACCTGTGTTAATGGAGCAATCACTGAAAGAGGTTTGCTGGTCCTCTTAAGGCAGGGCTGCAATGATTTTGAAATGTGTTTTGGGGGATAACGTTCATTTTCTAGCCAAATATTGACTTTGCAAGTAATTGCTGTTAAGCTGATCACTCTTTATAACATTCTGGAGTATATGCAAATTGCCATTAGAAAAAGTGAAGCAGTAGACTTTGTAAAAATTAATATTTGTGTCATTCTCAAAACTTTTGGCCATGACTGTACAGGTTTACAACATCAGGACGACACAATGCAATAATAATTATTGATTTGAAAAAGGGGACACACACCCAGGAAAAAATAGATGAAAAAACAGGAGTAAAAAAGTGAAAAAATGTGAAAGAATGTTGATAAAAAATTAGTAAAAAATATTCATACACAAATGAGAATTATATCAATAAAGAAAATAAAGTGCTAAAGTGATGATAAAAAGTAAAAACATTGAAAAAACATGTTGACATAAGCTTAAGTTAAATGATGATGGAGGAACAAAGTTATACAGAAATGCAGGACAGGGCAAACTATGTATCATGACACACACGATCTCCACCATCTAAATCAGATCTCTGGTATAACAAAACTAAGCCGCAGCCACTGAAAAAACAGGAAAAAGCCAATGAACAAATAACAGTGACTACAGATAAACTGAGAGGAGCACACGCCCCAGGAGGGGACCCGGCTGACCTCCACAAAAGTGCAGAAAACTATGCAAAAAGCAAGCACAAAAAGAAAAGCAGAAAATATCTTATCTGAAAGCAGATGATGCAGGCAGGACTCCAGCAAACTTCCAAATGAACCAGGAACCACAATTGAGACAAGAACAATTGATCACCGGCGATCATCATGGGAGGGAACCTCCCTTATATCAGTCCAGTCCGTGATCCTAGATTGCTATTCCTCGCTGAAAGGTTCAGTACTGTCTGTAACCACCAGAGCGAGCCTCTGCTCAGAAACCATCTCTAGCGCATTCATAACACTGGACAGTCTATAGTTAAAGATCCTTTTAGTATGGTTCAAGGCCCGACTAGAGTAAGGTTTCAGGAGGTTTGCACACATCTGAAATGCCTCATCCCCAACCACAACAAACGGCATTGCAGGTCCGTCAGTGTTGGGAAGAGGTTGTGGCTCTGGGAAATTGAAATTATTCAGATATAAGCGTTGGCCCATGTCAGACTCTCTAAATGTGCTTGAATCATTAGCACGTCCAAATGATCCAATGTCCAAGGCCACAAAGCTGCAGTCCGCACCTGCAATGGCCATGAGCACTGTTGAAAAATATTTCTTATAATTGAAGTACTGAGAACCTGTTTTAGCCGGTTTGGTAATACGGATATGTTTCCCATCCACAGCTCCAATACAGTTTTGAAAATCACAAAGTTCCTGGAATTTTAATGCTTTGGTCTTCCATAATTCTGTGGTGGGTAGGGGTAAAAATTCTTCACAAAGAACATCCCATAAAGCCCGGCAGGTGTCAATCCCAGAAAGTGTTGAAATACCAATCCTGAACTGAAAATGGAGCGATGTTAAGGACTCTCCGGTAGCAAGGAATCTAATAACCAGATAAATAAAAAAATTATAAGTACATTGCAGAACAATAATTATGACAGTCGTTTAGTTTGAAATATTACATACCTTAGTGTCACAAGCAGACGTTCCTCTGCAGGAATCGCTCTCCGGAGCTGGGTATCCTGCCTAGTGATGGCTCCTTCAACGCGCCGAAGCAAATACCGGAAACTGTCTTGACACATTCTCGTATACTCGTAATACTTGTCCGGATTCTCATTTAGCTCCCTAAATAAACAGTGGTAAGCTCCAAAGCTCTCACGGACTTCCACAATAGGGTGTCGCCAAAATCGCCTACGCCGTCTTCTGCGTCTATCTCTCTTCCGTTCATCATCACAAGCAGCAACAAAAGCAAGAAACAAGCCGAGTTCCAAATCAAGATTGCGGTACAAGGTGTCCATGTTAAGATCCATGATGAGTGAGTTAGCATACAGGAGCAAAATGGGAGGATTTCAGTCCTGCAAGGGTATATAAACAGAAATACTATGAGACTCGCCCACTGTAGTGCCATTGGAGGTGTACTTTATCTATGAATGCCATCTCTCCCTTGGTTTCAGGTTTAGAAATCTTGCGTTAAAAAACACAAACGCATAGAAAGCGCATACAAACGCGTGTAAACGCTGCGTTTTCACACGCATACGTCAAGCGCATGCGTCGGTAAAAAGATGCGTTGACATGCGTTTTTACATGCGTTTTCTATTGCGTTCGCAACGTTGCGCACTCAAACGCTAATGTGAAAGCAGACGGATGGGCTCTCATGTCATTGCACATGTGGATCACATGTCTCCAGTTGTACTTCAGTTCTGGTAGGGAGTTTAGATTGTGAGCCTCAATGAGGACAGTGATGATAATGTCTATAAGATGCTGTAGAAATTAATGGTGCTGTCTAAACAAGTTAAATAAAAATATGCAATGGTACAGCCAGTGACTCCTTCATTCCTTGCTGCTATCAGAATCGTCCTAGACATTACAATGATAATTGGCCTAGTAAGCATGTGTAATCGGAGATGGAGGTGGACTAACCAGCTTTGCCTTCTCCAAAATCATTGTGGCCTGGAGGAGGAGGAGGCACAGGTTATGAAAGGAAAGAACTTGTAGCACACCCACAAGTTCAGTCAAAGACTCCAGAGAGAGCGGAAGACCTCAGTAAGGTAAGGTACATTTATACTCTGTACCCTGCACAAATGTGCTCTGGGGATGACTCCTAGTCCTAAGATATCTGGGGTGCTTTCAGAAATCTCATTCCCAGGAATAATCCCCTATTTGACTGAAGTCCTGGCTGTCACTTCTCAAGCTTTGCTAGTTTTGGCTGTGATACATGTGCCAGTATACTTAATTATTATGTGCACATGTTAGAAGACATAAGTGTTGGGAATGTTTGTTTTTATAGAAAACTAGTCCTAGATTCATGTATGCTAATTGCTAGGTGGATACTATACTTTACTGGTTGTGTGCTAATAAAGCTTAACTGTATAAAGAAAAGATGTTGAACTTTCTATTACTAATTACTGTATAATGAAAAGATATGTCATTTTCTAATATACTTAATGTTTCACTTCCTCGTCCTTTTCCAGATATTAATTTGCTGTCAGTGAATGTGACCACTTTTATCTCCACTCATCCATACATAGTGATTACAGGTTCAGGTGATGCTCTCTGACTAGAGCCTGGACCCCAGACTGATACAGAGTAGCAAACTATCAGCTATATTTGTGCAGTAACTGATGTATTTAGCCCTTAGACATGTTTCACAACATCTGACTGTGAGCTTATCCCCCCCCTGAGAACAAAAGGGAGAATTGCAACACCACTATATACAGTAGATGGTCGACCACTCCTAGAGGAATGGCGAGATCGACCAACATTTATCTAATGTGTAGGAACAGTTTATGTCTTCCTGTGTAGGCAGAGCTGGCACATGCAGATAAGTAAGCACAGTAGTTATTTCTTCTGTCTGCCAGTTTCTTTTTTTCCATTGGTTATGTTGGAAGCAATTCCTAAGCCACTAAACTAAAAATAAAGTTAAAATTGAAAGCTGCTTTCAGAGGTTAGTACCACCCTTCTGTGCTTAAAGGTTCAGGTCTTACATTTTAGAGCCTTCAGACTGTTTAGTATTTCCACAAAGAACATTAGACGTATAAATTCAGCTGTAGGTTCTAATGATATAGCAGAAGGCTGCGTTGTTGGGGACGCTGCTGAGAAGGCCTAAATACACCACAAATATTTTTAAAAACAATTAAAAACAGGACAAAGGCCCCATGATAGGGTATTTGCCCCCCAAAACCCCACAATTTGTCTAGTATCAGGCCAAAGTGCAAATAATGCAAAAAAAAACAGATACACTTATAGCAATACAGAAACAGTATATAGACATAAATATATAGTGCAAAATGGGTCCCCCAAAGGCCAGTTGTAAGGAGGAAATAAATACCTCTAAGTGAGAAGCAATAGATAAATCACTGCGCAGTGATCAAGGTAAATATAAACAAATCTAGTGCTATGTTGAGAGATATTACATATCAGTGGAGTCGCTCTCAATAAAACACAGCAAATTGATACAAACTATGCGCATGAAATAGCTGGAAAGAGGCTATCTCCCACTAAATGAAGCTATACAAAGAGCCAAAGGTAGAAGGCTAAATATGGGAAGTCCCATGCTTAGAACATGACCAGAGTGTTACCAAGCCAGAGGGTCAGGAGGGCTATGCCCAACGTGTATCGCCACTTCAGTGGCTTCGTCAGGCGCAAGAGTGGTGGTTAAACAGGACAGTTTCATATTTATAGGCAACAAATAATGAAAAACTTACAGCAGCTTCATGGTGTTCGGACCGGAAACGGATCAGACGCAGAGAGCAATTACAAAGGATGCTGCACACCGGAAGTGTAAGGAGCAGGAAGTGCTCAAAGCACTAGTGGGTGTGCCAAGATGGCCGACACATCCCTTAAGTGTGCATGCGCCAGAGTATAGAGAAATATCAGACTATCACGTACCAGGCAGAATGAAGGGACAAGCCGTTAGTGCCATATAGCACAGTTTTCCTTTTATTGGGCTCACATGGCAAACTAATTATCACAGGCATCTGAGATTGATTTCAGTGATCCAAAGAACCCTGAGACACAATACCATCAATGGGTTTCATTGACAAAAAAAAAAAAATGATATGACACTTAAAACCAATTTGCATAATAATTTGGAACATGGTGTATGCTTGGACATCTGGATTCCTTGTTACCCCATCCATTTATGGATTATACTATGAAGATTAACTCTATCTAGCAACTTTGCTAATTACTACTTTTTTGTCACCTTGCCATGGGGTTATGAGTGCATATGTACAGTACAGACCAAAAGTTTGGACACACCTTCTCATTCAAAGATTTTTCACCGCTTCAATTTTGAATAAATCCCCAACAGTGTCACCAGCAAAGCCCCCCACATCATCACACCTCCTCCTCCATGCTTCACGGTGGGAACCAGGCATGTAGAGTCCATCCGTTCACCTTTTCTGCGTGCAAAACAGTAATCAAAGCAAAAGGTGGCTACTTTGAAGAACCTAGAATATAAGACATATTTTCAGTTGTTTCACACTTTTTTGTAAAGTGTAATGTATAATTCCACATGTGTTAATTCATAGTTTTGATGCCTTCAGTGTGATTCTACAATTTTCATAGTCATGAAAGTACAGAAAAATCTTTGAATGAGAAGGTGTGTCCAAACTTTTGGTCTGTACTGTATATACCGGTACCCATTTATTTATTTTTTTACCATTACCGTGCATGGTCACCTAAGAATGTAAGTTACCGTATTTCCTATCAGGCTTACATGATGTTCCACCATTTCCATTTTTTTAAATTTTAATTACCTTTGAACTTTATTTCATGTATGGCTTTACCTCTTATTAGGAGGCATAGACTTGTACCAAAATTTGCACCATTTTCTGGCTTTAGGCTTTAACCCCTTTCTGATATTGGACGTACTATCCCATCCATGTGCCCTGGGCCTTAATACCCATGGATGGGATAGTCACTGACTGCTCCCGGCACTTTAACTCCCGGAACACTGAGATCAAATATGATCGCAGCATTCCGGATCTGGCACAGAGGCTGACAGGCCCTCTGCTTTTGGATCAGAGACCCCGCTGCTTGCCGCGGTGTCCCAATCGCTGCCATGGAGACCCAATGTCGTCATGACGACATCCTGGTCTCCAGACCTGAGAGACTTCCTGTCATGTGCAGTGCATGTCAGGAAGGCTCTCAGGTCAGTGTAATAGAAACTGCAGCGCTGACAGCTTCTATAGCATGAAGATCTGCATGCTATAGAAGCGATCAGCCTGCACAAAATGAGTGTCCCATAGTGGGACAAAGTGTAAAAGTAAGAATTAAATAAAAAAAATGTTTTATAGATAATTGTAAAAATATTTAAAAAAATGATAAAAAATAATAATAAAAAATCAATATTTATTCCATCAATAAACATTTGAATTAAAAAAAATCTAAACAATAAAAGTACACATATTTAGTATCGCCGCGTCCGTAGCGACCCGACCTATAAAACTGTCCCACTAGTTAACCCCTTTAGTGAACACCATTAAAAAAAAAAAGGCAAAAAAACAATGCTTGATCATAATACCGTCAAACAAAAAGTGGAATAATAATAATAATCTTTATTTATATAGCGCCATCATATTCCGCAGCGCTTTACAGTTTAACAGTTTCAAAACACAAGTCATAAGTAACAATGTTAACAATACAGTAATTAAAGCAGAATAAGACGGCCCTGCTCGTGAGAGCTTACAATCTACAATGAGGTGGGGGAGATACAAAGTACAGGTGTATATATACAATGGTGCATTTACAATGATGGTCCAGCCATCTTGAGGAGTGAGGGATGGATGGAGATAGTGAATGGGCTACACACACACACACTTACACAGAGAATGACTTTGATTAGTGAATGTGATAGGCCGCTCTGAACAGATGTGTTTTGAGGGAGCGCCTGAAACCATGCAAATTGTGGATAGTCCTAATTTCTTGGGGTAGAGCATTCCAGAGGATTGGCGCAGCGCGGGAGAAGTCTTGGAGTCGGGAGTGGGAGGTACGGATTAGTGCAGAGGTTAGTCGAAAGTCGTTTGCAGAGCGCAGCAGTCGGTTAGGCCGATAGATAGAAATGAGGGAGGAGATGTAGGGGGTGCTGCAGTGTGGAGAGCTTTGTGGGTGAGAACAAGTACTTTGAATTGGATCCTATAATGAATGGGCAGCCAGTGTAAGGACTGGCGAAGAGCGGACGCGTCCGAGTACCGATTAGCCAGATGGATGACCCTGGCTGCTGCATTAAAGATGGACTGGAGAGGGGATAGTCGAGTATGGGGAGGCCAAGTAATAGAGCGTTGCAGTAGTCCAGACGGGAGTGGATCAATGCTACAGTGAGGGTTTTTGTTGTTTCCATGGTGAGAAAAGGGCGGATTCTAGAGATGTTCTTTAGGTGTAGGCGGCAAGAGCGGGCAAGAGATTGTATATGGGAGGTGAAGGAGAGATTGGTGTCAAACATAACACCCAGACAGCGAGCCTGCTGCCGGGGTGTTATTATGGTGCCGCCCACTGAGAGGGAAATGTCAGATTTAGGGAGGTTAGTAGACGGCGGGAGCAGAAGAAGTTCAGTTTTGGAGAGGTTAAGTTTCAGATAGAGAGCAGACATGATGTTGGAGACTGCGGACAGACAGTCGGTGGCGTTCTGTAGTACAGCGGGGGTAAGGTCGGGGGATGACGTGTATAATTGTGTGTCATCAGCATAAAGATGGTACTGAAAGCCAAATCTGCTGATGGTCTGTCCAATTGGGGCGGTGTAGAGAGAGAAGAGAAGGGGGCCAAGGACTGAGTCCTGGGGTACACCGACAGTGAGAGGAAGAGGAGATGAAGTGGAGCCAGAGAACGAAACACTGAAGGAGCGGTCAGAAAGATAGGAGGAGAACCAGGAGAGAACAGTGTCCTTAATACCTAGTGACTGAAGCCTAGGCAGTAGGAGACGGTGGTCAACCGTGTCGAAAGCTGCAGAAAGGTCGAGTAGAATGAGCAGAGAGTGGTCGCCGTTACGTTTTGCTGTCAGAAGGTCATTGGTCACTTTGATGAGTGCAGTTTCAGTCGAATGTAGGGGTCGGAAGCCGGACTGTGAAGGGTCTAGGAGGGAGTGAGTGGAGAGGTAACGGGTGAGGCGGGAGTAGACTAGGCGCTCCAAAAGTTTAGAGATGAAGGGGAGATTGGAGACCGGTCTGTAGTTGTTTGTGCAGGAAGGGTCAAGAGCGGGTTTCTTTAGTAGTGGAGTAATGATGGAGTGTTTGAAGGAGGATGGGAAAATGCCAGAGGAGAGTGAGAGATTGAAGATTGTAGTTAGGTGAGCTGTGACAACAGGAGAGAGAGAGACTGGAGGAGATGTGAGGGGATGGGGTCGGTAGTGCATGTAGTCGGACGAGAGGAAGAGAGGAGTCTGGAGACTTCTTCTTCTGTGATGGGATCAAATGTGGAAATTGAGCCAGGGGAAATGCAGGGAGGGATGGGAGTCACAGCACTTGGTGGTTGAGAGCAGATTTCCTGACGGATAGTATCTATTTTTTCTATAAAGTGGGAGGCCATGTCGTTAGCACAAATGTCAGTGATAGGGCTTGTGCTTTTGGCCTGAGGAGGGAGTGAAAAGTGTCAAAAAGTTTCTTGGGGTTGTTGGCTAGTGAGGAGATCAGGGTGGTGAAGTAGGTCTGTTTGGCGAGGTGAAGGGCTGCATTATAAGTTCTTAACATGAATTTAAAGTGGATGAAGTCTTCTGGTGTGCTGGTTTTTCTCCATAGGCGTTCAGCACTCCTAGAGCATCGCTGGAGAAGGTGAGTTTGCGATGTGAGCCAGGGCTGTTTTACTGTGTGTTTGGAAGTTCTGAGGGTGAGCGGTGCTACTTGGTCAAGGGTGCTTCTAAGAGTGTCATTGTAGTGATGAACAGCCAGATCAGGACAAGAAAAGAGGAGATTGGGGACAGCGAAGAGTGTAGGGAGTCTGAGAGTGTCTGAGGGTTAATGGCTTGTAGATTTCTGAATGTGTGGTAGGTAGGAGTTCGCTGGGGTGGTGGAGGATTTGTGAGCGTGAAGGAGAGAATGTTGTGGTCAAAGAGTGGAAGCGGTGAGTTATTTAGGTGGGAGATTGATAACACGTGATCAAAAAGACGGATGTAAATAAACATCGTACCGCTGAAAACGTCATCTTGTCCCGCAAAAACAAAAAAACAAGCTGCTATACAGCATCATCAGCAAAAAAATAAAAAAGTTATAGCTCTCAGAATAAAGCGATGCAAAAATAATTATTTTTTATATAAAATAGTTTTTATTGTATAAAGGCGCCAAAACATAAAAAATTATATAAATGAGGTATCGCTGTCATCATACTGACCAGAAGAATAAAACTGCTTTATCAATTTTTCCACACGTAGAACGGTGTAAACGCCCCCCCAAAAGAAATTCATGAATTGCTGTTTTTTTGTTCATTCTGCCTCCCAAAAATCGGAATAAAAAGTGATCAAAAAATGTTATGTGCCCGAAAATACTAATAAAAATGTCATCTCGTCCCGCAAAAAAACAAGACCTCACATGACTCTGTGGGCCAAAATATGGAAAAATTATAGCTCTCAAAATGTGGTGATGCAAAAACTATTTTTTGCAATAAAAAGCGTCTTTTAGTGTTTGACAGCTCACAAATATAAAAACTCGCTATAAAAACCCGCTATAAATAGTAAATCAACCCCCCCTTATCACCCCATTAGTTAGGGAAAAATAATAAAATTAAAAAAAATGTATTTATTTTAATTTTCCCGTTAGGATTGGGGTGTCATGACTCTGGACAGAATGGTTCCGCCTCCATCCTGGTCAGGTCAGGGTTAATTTTAGTCTGCCTCTCTTTGGTTCTGGGGCGGCTATTTAAGGTTGGCAGTTCCTGGATTTAGTGTTGGTGATACTTCCGTATACTAGGTTTGTGGTCGCTGACCCAGGTGACTAGTCCGTGAACGTTTGCCTCGGTGCTTGTGTGCTTTGCTGTGTATGACCAGTTTCATCCCCTGACTTTTGCCTCTGTATTCTGCTTTGTACTGCTCTGTCCCTCCTGGTTATCTGACCCCCTTGGCTTGTCTCCGTTTACTCTTTGTCTTGTCCCTAGGTACTGCGCGCTCGTCTGGCTTTTGACCCTCGGCTCTCCTTGACCACGTTTACTGTATTTGCCCTGTACTCTGCGTGCTCTGTTTCCTTCCCTGCACTCACGTGTGGTTACTCCGCCCCCTGGTCACATGATCGCTTAGTGACAGGTCATGTGCTTACTGCACTAGTCTCTGGTCCTTGCGCACTGCATGCCTTCTGCCTGCACTGCCTGCACTCATCCACGTGCCCCCTGATAGCGCCCCCTAGGCAGCACCAGTGACACATTGTTGTCATTACATTGGGCTAAAGTTAGGGTTAGGGTTGGGATTAGGGTTAGGGGTGTGTTGGAGTTAGGGTTGGAGTTAGAATTGGGAGGTTTCCACTGGTTAGGCACATCAGGGGCTCTCCAAACGCGACATGACGTCTGATCTCAATTCCAGCCAATTTTGCATTGAAAAGTCAACGGCCCTCCTTCCCTTCCGAGCTCTGCCATGCGTCCAAACAGTGGTTTACCTGCATATATGGGGTATCAGCGTACTCAGGACAAACTGCACAACTTTTGGCATCCAATTTTTTCCTGATAACCTTGGTAAAATAAAAAAAATAGGATCTGAAGTAAATTTTTTGTGAAATAAAGCTAAATGTTCATTTTTTTAAAAACATTCCAAAAATTCTTGTGAAGCACCTGAAGGGTTAATAAACTTATTGGTTTTGAGCACCTCAAGGGGTGCAGTTTTTAGAAAATACCCAAAAGTAACACCATTCTATCATATAGACACCTGAAAGTGACTTCAAATGTGATGTGGTCCCTAAAAAAAAGGGTGTTGAAAAAATGAGAAATCACTGGTCAACTTTTAACCCTTAACTTCCTAACAAAAACCATTTTGGTTTCAAAATTGTGCTGATGTAAAGTAGACATGTGGGAAATGTTACTTATGAAGTATTTCGTGTGACACATCTCTGTGATTTAAAGGCATAAAAATTCAAATTTGGAAAATTGCAAAAATTTTTGCCAAATTTCCATTTTTTCACAAATAAACACAAGTCATATCAAAGAAATTTTAGCACTATCATGAAGCACAATATGTCATGAGAAAACAATGTCAGAATCACCAGGATCCATGGAAGCCTTCCAGAGTTATTACCTCATAAAGCAGTGTTTCTCAACTCCAGTCCTCAGGACAAACCAACAGGTCATGTTTTCAGGATTTCCTTAGTATTGCACAGGTGATAAAATTATCACCTGCTCAAGCATTGATTCCATCACCTTTGCAATACTAAGGAAATCCTGAAAACATGACCTGTTGGTGGGTCCTGAGGACTGGAGTTGAGAAACACTGTCATAAAGGGACAGTGGTCAGAATTCTAAAAATTGGCCTGGTCATTAACATGCAAACCACCATTGGGGGTAAAGAGGTTAAAGACTAAGGCCGGGGTCACACTGGCGACAAATCGGACGACTGCAATGCGATGAAATATCATATTGCAGTCGGATCAATGTTAATCTATGGAGCTGCTCCCACCATCAGATTTTTTGTGGTCCGTTCTATACGTGCGAGTGCATGCTGCGATCGTCACCGATTGTGGGTCGACAATCGCCAATGCAAGTCTATGGGTGCGATGAAAAATTTGATTACAAACGGACCGCATGTGTGACTTGCGATTAAATCGCACCGGTGTCCTTTAGAAAAGCCGGCAATTCATCCCCGGCTATACTGTAAAATCACACTGACAGCTTTAATAAAGAATGGAAAGAATACATATACACACATAGAATACATATATATACATGTCATTGTGAGATATATATATATATATATATATATATATACATATATTTATAGTTCATGCACTTCTACATGGTATAATAGCCGCTAATTCAATTGCCAGCTTTTGTGAAATTACAGAACCCGACATGAAATGACACATGGTTTACATACAGTTAACCATGTGATTTCATGTAGTTTGATATATGGTTTTCACTAACAATTATATGAGTGTATGTATGCAAAATTTCACACATGTAGGGTTAATTAAAGGTGTAAATTCGTTGAAAAAAAATGCATGGGCTCCCGCGCTATTTTCTCAATCAGACAGACAAAGCCAGCGAGTGGGGGCAGATAATAATAGCCTAGGGAGGGTGCATTTATTTTGTGCCCCCCCCTGGCTACTAACATCTGCCCCCAGCCACCCCAGAAAAGGCAAATCTATAATTAGATGCGCCCTTTGTGGCACTTTGCCTGCCTATTCCCATTGCCCTGTAGCGGTGGCGAATGGGTTAATAATGGGTTAAAGCCACCTTGCTATTGAAAGGTGACTTTAAGCCAGGTTAATAATTGAGAGGTGTCAATTAGACAACGCTCAATTATTCTATTATTATTCTTATTATTATTTATTTATATAGCGCCATTAATTCCATGATGCTGTACATGAGAAGGGGTTACATACAAAGTTATAGATATCGTTTACAGTAAACAAATTTACAATGACAGACTGGTACAGAGGGGAGAGGATCCTGTCCTTGCGGACTTACATTCTACGGGATAATGGGGAAGAAACAGAAGGTCGGGGTGCGGCAGCTCTGGTGGTGGCGGCAGCGAGGCGGCAGCTCGGGTGGTGGCGGCGAGGCGGAATGGTTATTGCAGGCTGTAGGCTTTCCTGAAGAGATGGGTTTTCAGGTTCCGTCTGAAGGATCCAAGGGTGGTGGATAATCGTACATGTTGAGGCGTGGAATTCCAGAGGATAGGGGATATTCGGGAGAAATCTTGGAGGCGATTGTGTGAGGAACGAATAAGTGTGGAGGATAGTAGGAGGTCTTGGGAGGATCGAAGATTACGTGAAGGAAGATATTGGGAGATTAGTTCAGAGATATAGGTAGGAGACAGGTTGTGGATGGCTTTGTAGGTCAGTGTTAGTAGTTTGAACTGGATTCGTTGGGGAATTGGGAGCCAGTGGAGGGATTTGCAGAGGGGAGAAGCAGGGGAGTAGCGAGAGGAGAGGTAAATTAGTCGGCAGCAGAATTGAGGACAGATTGGAGTGGTGCAAGAGAGTTGACGGGGAGGCCACAGAGGAGGGTGTTGCAGTAATCAAGGCGGGAGATGATGAGGGCATGCACAAGAGTTTTAGTACAGTCATGGACAAAAGTTTTGAGAATGACACAAATATTACTTTTTACAAAGTCTACTGCTTCACTTTTTCTAATGGCAATTTGCATATACTCCAGAATGTTATAAAGAGTGATCAGCTTAACAGCAATTACTTGCAAAGTCAATATTTGGCTAGAAAATGAACTTTATCCCCCAAAACACATTTCAACATCATTGCAGCCCTGCCTTAAAAGGACCAGCTAACCTCTTTTCAGTGATTGCTCCATTAACACAGGTGTGGGTGTTGATGAGGACATGGCTGGAGATTAATCTGTCATGATTAAGTAAGAATGACACCACTGGACACTTTAAAAGGAGGCTGGTGCTTGGCATCATTGTTTCTCTTCTGTTAACCATGGTTATCTCTAAAGAAACACGTGCAGTCATCATTGCAATGCACAAAAATGGCCTAACAGGGAAGAGTATCGCAGCTAGATAGATTGCACCTCAGTCAACAATCTATCGCATCATCAAGAACTTCAAGGAGAGAGGTTCCATTGTTGCCAAAAAGGCTCCAGGGCGCCCAAGAAAGACCAGCAAGCGCCAGGACCGTCTCTTAAAAGTGTTTCAGCTGCGGGATCGGGCTACCAGCAGTGCAGAGCTTGCTCAGGAATGGCAGCAGGCAGGTGTGAGTGCATCTGCACGCACTGTGAGGCGGAGACTCTTGGAGCAAGGCCTGGTCTCAAGGAGGGCAGCAAAGAAGCCACTTCTCTCCAGAAAAAACATCATGGACAGACTGATATTCTGCAAAAGGTACAGGCAGTGGACTGCTGAGGACTGGGGTAAAGTTATTTTCTCTGATGAATCCCCTTTTCGATTGTTTGGGACATCAGGAAAACGCCTCATTCGGAGAAGACAAGGTGAGCGCTACCACCAGTCTTGTCTCATGCCAACTGTTAAGCATCCTGAAACCATTCATGTGTGGGGTTGCTTCTCAGCCAAGGGAATCGGCTCTCTCACAGTCTTGCCTAAAAACACAGCCATGAATAAAGAATGGTACCAGAATGTCCACCAAGAGCAACTTCTCCCAACCCTCCAAGAGCATTTTGGCGATCAACAATGCCTTTTTCCAGCATGATGGAGCACCTTGCCATAAAGCAAAGGTGATAACTAAATGGCTCAGGGAACAAAACATAGAGATTTTGGGTCCATGGCCTGGAAACTCCCCAGATCTTAATCCCATTGAGAACTTGTGGTCAATCATCAAGAGACGGGTGGACAAACAAAAACCTAAAAATTCTGACAAAATGAAAGCATTGATTGTGCAAGAATGGACTGCTATCAGTCAGGATTTGGTCCAGAAGTTGATTGAGAGCATGCCAGGGAGAATTGCAGAGGTCCTGAAGAAGAAGGGTCAACACTGCAAATATTGACTTGCTGCATTAACTTATTCTAACTGTCAGTATAAGCTTTTGTTACTCATATGTTTGCAATTATATTTCTGTCTGTGATAAAAACATCTATCAAACACACATAAAAACCAGAGGGCAGAAGATCATGTGAAAATATAATATTTGTGTCATTCTCAAAACTTTTGGCCATGACTGTAGATTGAGGGTTGAGGAAGGGACGGATTCTGGAAATGCTTTTAAGTTGGAGGCGACAGGAGGTGGCAAGAGTTTAGATGTGTGGTTTGAAGGACAGGGCAGAGTCGAGAGTTACTCCGAGGCAGCGGATTTCAGGTGCGGGAGAGATCGTGATGCCATTTACCATGATAGATCGGGTAGGGAAGATACGTGAGATGGAGGAAAGATGATCAGTTCGGTTTTGTCTACATTGAGTTTTAAGAAACGAGAGGTGAAGAAGGAGGATATGGCTGATAGATACTCCGGGATTCTGGACAGCAGAGAGGTGACATCTGGGCCAGAGAGGTAGATCTGAGTATCGTCCGCATAGAGGTGGTACTGGAAGCCATGGGACTTTATGAGTTGGGAAGGGATGGGTTCAAGTGCACAGGTGGTGAGGTGTGATTGGAAAAGCAGATGAGTAAGCTCTCCTTCAGTGATGTTGGAGAGGGAGGCTAGTAGGGAAGGACAGAGGTCTGGTATATGGAGTGGTTGGGGTGGTGGAACAGTAAAGGTTTGCCTTGTTTGGTCGATCTTATTTTTGAAGTAAGTGGCAAAGTCCTCGGCACAGATGAGGGGAGTTGGAGGTGGCAGTGGTGGGCAGAGGAGAGAGTTGAATGTGCTGAACAGTTGTTTTGGGTTGTAGGATAATGAAGATACAAGGTTGCGAAATAGGTCTGTTTAGCAGAGGTAAGGGCTATTTTGAAGGCAAGTGTAGCTTGTTTGAAAGCAGTGAAGTCGTCTGGCAGGCGTGTTTTCTTCCAATGCCGCTCCGTGACCCTGGATGATTGTCGAAGTTTTTTGGTGAGATTGTTGTGCCAGGGTTGCCTATTGATTCGTCGCACTTTGCCGTGCGTGAGAGGGGCGACTGAGTCTATGGCAGATGTGAGGGTGGTGTTATAGAAAGCAGTAGCGCTGTCTGTGTCGTGGAGTGAAGATATGGAGGACAGAGGTAGAAGAGAATCTGAGAGTCTGTGAATGTCTAGGTGTGCGAGGTTTCTGCGAGGATGTGCCAGTGGCTGAACATAGGGGGCAGGTGAAGAGGACAGGGATGAGAAGATGAGTAGGTGGTGGTCAGATAGGGGGAGGGGAGAGGTTGTGAAATTAGATAGGGAGCAGAGGCGGGTGAAGATGAGGTCTAATGTATGTCCGTCTGTGTGGGTGGCTGTGGAGGACCGCTGAGTAAGTCCAAAGGATGAAGTAAGTGACAGGAGTTTGGAGGCTGCTGGCTGGCAAGTGTCAGTAGGGATATTAAAGTCACCCATGATGATGGTGGGGATGTCAGAGCAGAGAAAGTGAAGAAGCCAGCTGGAGAATTGGTCAATGAAGGCAGTGGCTGAGCCTGGTGGTCGGTATATGACGGCCATTTGGAGATTAGAGGGAGAGTAGATACGGACCGAGTGGACCTCAAAGGAAGGGAGGATGAGGGAGGGTGGGGGTTGGATAGGGTTGAAGGAGCAGTTATTAGAGAGAAGGAAACCCACGCCTCCACCATGTCTGTTGCCAGAGCGAGGAGTGTGGGTGAAGTGGAGGCCACCGTAACTCAGTGCAGCAGGGGAGGCCGTGTCATGGGGCGTCAGCCAGGTCTCAGTGAGGGCTAGGAAGGAGAGGTTGCGGGAGGTAAAGAGATGGTGGGTCACGTGGAGCTTGTTGCAGACGGAGCGGGCGTTCCAGAGTGCTCCAGAGAGAGGAAGCTGGGGAGTAGGGGTCAGTGGCACAGGTTTTAAGTGTGAGGGATTGCGGTAGTTTCTCTTACTGTGAGAAGTGTAGGGGTGAGGATTAGTGGGATGTATGGGGCAGGGGGGGCCAGGATTGGGGGATATGTCGCCAGCAGTGAAAAGAAGCAGTGAAAGGGAAAGCAGATGGGTGAAGGAGAGTGAGCGGCTTACGTTATATTTTAGTGCGAGAGGTCTGAGGTTAAGAAGCAGGTCTGCAGATGAGGCGATGTAGGGGGGTAGGAGAGAGGGGGAGACAGTTATTTGGTTCAAGCTTGCAGGGATTTGGGGGTAGCGAAGGAGAGTGAAGATTAGTGGAGCACAAACGGTGAGGGCAAATGTGAACATGGTTAAAGAGCAGGGTAAAAGAAAGGCAAGTAAAATTAGAAGACAGGGATTATTCTTACCTTCTGACCGATTTCTGGACTATTTCTGGATATATTTCTGATGTAACACTTCAAAGATGTCACACTTAAAATGATGTCACATCTGACCAAGGCCATATCTGACCTGCTCCATTCAACTTATACCATTGAAGTGTCCAAGAAATGAAGCCAGGTGAGAGAAAGAGAGGGGAGGAGAAAGGAATGGGAGGAGAGTTCACAGCAGGGAGCAATTAACAGATTGCAGTTAATAGAACATTTGCCTAGCATCACAGATGAAGAAAGACAGATTAAGATGGAGGTATAGGCTTATGAGTGAGGGTCACAGACAAATCAATATGTATTCAGTAAATCTGAAGTATGCTACATAGAATTAAAATCAGGGAAAAAGCAGCAGCGTACCAGTTAAAACAGAAAAAAGGAGTAAATAGGATTCTGGGGTGCAGTGGGTATTCTGGATAGAGGTGGTTCAGACGTACCAGTTAAAACAGAAAAAAGGAGTACATAGGATTCTGGGGTGCAGTGGGTATTCTGGATAGAGGTGGTTCAGACGTACCAGTTAAAACAGAAAAAAGGAGTACATAGGATTCTGGGGTGCAGTGGGTATTCTGGATAGAGGTGGTTCAGACGTACCAGTTAAAACAGAACAAAGGAGTACATAGGATTCTGGGGTGCAGTGGGTATTCTGGATAGATTCCTATTGAAGGAAATAAAAAAAAACACACACACATTAATAATAAATTATTTTAATGAAATAAAAACCAAGGACATATTACCATAGAACTCACGAAATACAAAAAGCCCACTGTAGCTAAAATTTATGAATAATGCAGGTACAAAAAAGGCAGGTAATAATGTCAGAGCCGGGCACTGAGCCGAAAAAAACAGATGATTGCTCCATATATTAGCTAGTAAAAGTGCCAAGTGCTAAATATGTAAACTGCTCACTCCAATTGCAATGTGCCTGAGAACTACTAAACCTACAATTATAATGCAAAGTTGCCCGCACAATCCTAAATGAAATAAAGTAAGATAGCTACCTGAGGGCTTCACGTGGATTTCCTGGCATCCCTGCTACCCTGTAAGATAACTATCAATAGGAGATCCTTGGGAGGTGGACATCCAGCATCTTCAGAGATGAAATTCACTCCAGCAGAAGCCAGGTATAAGTGGTGTACGAATGGAAAACAGCAGCCCCATATATTATTATTATTTATTTATATAGCACCATTGATTTCATGGTGCTGTACATGAAGAGAATCCTGCCCTTGCATGCTTACATTCTACAGGGTGATGGGGAAGGAGATAGTAGGTCGGGAGTTGCAGCAGTTAAGGTGGCAGCATGGTCATTGCAGGTTGTAAGATTTCTTAAAGAGATGGTTTTCCAGGCTGCCGTCTAAAGGATTCAAATCTGGTTGATAGTCGGATGTGTTGGGGCGCAGAATTCCAGAGGATGATGGATATTTGGGAGAAGTCTTGGAGGCGATTGGTTGAGCAGTGAAGTGTGGAGGAGAGAAGGAGGTCTTGAGAGGACTGGAGATTACTTGAGGGAAGATATTGGGAGATTAGTTCAGAGATATACGGAGGAAAAAGGGTATGGATGGATTTGTAGGTCAGTGTTAGTAGTTTGAACTGAATACGCTGGGAAATTGGGAGCCAGAGAAGAGATTTGCAAAGGGGGGAAGTGGAGTGTAACGAGGAGAGAGATTAGTCGGGCAGCAGAATTAAGGACGATCTGGAGAGGTGCGAGAGTGTTAGAAGGTAGGCCACAGAGGAGTATGTTACAGTAGTCAAGGCAGGAGATGATTAGGGCATGAACAAGCATTTTGGTAGAGTGAGAGTTGAGGAAAGAGCTGATTCTGGAAATATTTTTGAGCTTAAGGAGACAGTAGATGGAGAGAGCTTGGATGTGCGGTTTGAAGGACAGGGCGGAGTCAAGGGTTAATCCGAGGCAGCAGATTTCTGGGACAGAGGAAAGTGTGATGTCATTTATTGTGATAGATCAGGTTGGGAAGATATACATTGCATAGTGACAGCTGCCAAGTATTTCATTTTTTTCTCCAATTCAGCTGAACAAGTTTTTACTACAGTGTTGCGCCTCACACATTGGTGGAGAGATCATCAATATGTCATTCATGGACAATCCCTTTAATTTATCTGAAGGCTTTTGTCCTCATCCCTCCTTGCACACAACACTCACTTCTTCAGTTTTTGGACAGTGCTGTGTAAAAAGTGAATTTTGCAAAAAGAGCAACTTTTTCTGACTCTGTGTAAACCACTAAAAGATAAAACTCTATTTGCCTGCAAATGTAGTGGTTATCTATAGGTATATAGTGTTTTAATCATGCCTGGCTGACTTCCTTGAAGCATGGCTACAGAGAGAAAATTAAGTTATATTCTCCCTACAGCAGCACCGAATCTTAAATTAATGACCTCTCCTAAGTATAAGTTTTCAATATCAAACTAATGGACAACCCCTTAAAGCAAGTCTTAATGAAAGTAATAATGAATGTTTTGGCACATATAAATAATCCAACATCCACATCCTATAATAGAAGACTTCACCCGTTACTGAGAACCTGGCATCAGACTTTGGAAAACATAATTAAAGACTTCTTTTTATTCTTTTACATATATTTGTTACTGTAGATATCATGAACAACATGGAACTTGAAGGAATGGCTGATTGGGCAGATGAGACTGAAGAATCAGAAAAAGATCCTCCTTCATTAACTTGTTGGGAGAAATTCCACACCACAATCTCAAACTGGATGCTGCCACCCGATCACAGAATAACATATATGGAGAGGGCAAACTGTTTACCACCTCCTATTTTTATTATTTCTATCAGCATTATTGAGGTACGTGGAGAATCAAAGCTGTTAGATAAGATTATAAGTGCAGCCGTCAATAATTAAGAGCGAGTTGTTAGGTGGAGTTCGGTAATGAGAGCTGGAGCACCTGCCTGCCGGCAATGGGATAGTGCTGATGGAATTCCCAGCTCATATTTAACGTGTAGCCTAGCCTTTTAACATGTGATCTTTAGAGTTGAGCGATACTTTCCGATATCCAAAAGTATCGGAATCGGAATGGTATCGCCGATACCATTAAAATATCGGCGATACCCGATACCGATACCGATACCGGAAATCCGATGTAAGTCTATGGGAACAAAATATCGTAACTAAAAAAACCTCTTTCTTTCCTTGTAAACACTAAATATACACACATAGAATACATATATATATATATATATATATATATATATATATATACATGTCATTGTGACATATATATATACATATATTTATAGTTTATACACTTCTACATAGTAAAATAGCCTCTGATTCAATTGCCGGGTAAAGTCGGCTTTTGTGAAAAGACAGAAGCACCCGACATGAAATGACACTTGGTTTACATAGAGTTAACCATGTCTTTTCATGTAGTTTGATATCTGATTTGCACAAACAATTACATGAGTGTAAAGGGTATGCCACACTGAACAATATCGCTAACGGGATCGCTAAAAAACGTCACTATTTAGCGATCCCGTTAGCGATGTTGTTGTGTGCGGCAGCTGCCAGCGACGAGCTTCCTGCTGTGATCTCGCTCGTCGCTGGAATCGTTCCGGACCCTATTTTCTCGTCGGCGCTCCGGCTGGGTAAGTATATATCGCTAGTGTGGCACCTTTTCTTAGCGATTTAGCGGTACTTTTGTACCGCTAAAGTCGTTAAGAAGATCGCTAACGGCGATAGCGCCGTTAACTATATCGCTAAATGTGGCCGCACTTAGCGATATAGAAACAATCCCGCTAGCGATCGCATTAGTATGCGTCTTTATCGCTATCGCTAGCGGGATTGTTTAGTGTGGCAGTACCTTAAGTGTGCAAAATTTCACACCTGTAGGGATTAAGGTGTAAATTCGTTGTAAAAAAAACGGACTTTTTTGCTACGAATTTACACCTTTAATTAACCCCTACAGGTGTGAAATTTTGCACACTTACACTCATGTAATTGTTTGTGCAAATCAGATATCAAACTACATGAAAAGACATGGTTAACTCTATGTAAACCAAGTGTCATTTCATGTCGGGTTCTGCATTTTCACAAAAGCCGGCAATTGAATTAGCGGCTATTATACTATGTAGAAGTGTATGAACTATAAATATATATATATATATATATATATATATATATATATATATATGTGTCACAAACTCAATGTGACATGTATATATATATATATGAGGTGTAAAATTGCTGAAAAAAAATGCGTGGGCTCCCGCCCTATTTTCGCAACCAGACAGACAAAGCCAGTGAGTGGGGGCAGATAATAATAGCCCAGAGAGGGACCATTATTTTTGCCCCCCCCGGCTACTAACATCTGCCCCCAGACACCCCAGAAAGGGCAAATCTCTAATTAGATTTGCCCTTTCTGGCACTTTGCCCGTCTATTCCCATTGCCCTGTAGCGGTGGCGAATGGGTTAATAAGGGGTTAAAATGACCTTGCAATTGAAAGGTCACTTTAAGCCAGGTTAATAATTGAGAGCTGTCAATTAGACAACTATCAATTATTAATCCTATTGTATGAAAGAAAAATCAAACACACACACTTTAATAAAAAAGAAGTTTAATGAAATAATCAAACAGTTTTTGACCATATTTTATTTACCTGCTAAAACCATTTCCTGTAATAAAAATAAAATAATAAAGCAAAATTATTCTTACCTATCCCATGCACAGTCAGGTCCCACGGTGTAATCCTTCAGAAAGGGTTAATGTTTACTGCAGGGACCGCAGCTAATGCTGCAGCCTCACAGTAAACCCCCAAATGAATGAGCTCCTCTCCTGGCTGACAGGAGAGGAAGTGGAAAGCTTAATTGATTGCTTTCCACTTTCACTTCAGGTCAGCCAGGGACACCATCAGTGACGCCAGAGTAAACTGATTAACAAAAATAGGGGTTCCCTTCGAAAAAAAAATGGCGTGGGGTCCCCCCTATTTTTGTTAACCAGCCAGATGAAGCAGACCGCTGAGGCCTGGATTTTCAGGCTGTTAAGGAGCCAAGATCCATGGACCTTGCCAGCCTGATAATACCAGGCCACAGCAGTCTGCATATCTTGGCTGATTAACAAAAATAGGGGATCCCCTCGAAAAAAATTGGCGTGGGGTCCCCCCTATTTTTGTTAACCAGCCAGATGAAGCAGACCGCTGAGGCCTGGTTTTTCAGGCTGGTAAGGATCCAATATCCATGGACCTTGCAAGCCTGATAATACCAGGCCACAGCAGTCTGCTTAGCTTGGCTGGTTAACAAAAATAGGGGATCCCCTCGAAAAAAAAACGGCGTAGGGGTCCCCCTATTTTTGTTAACCAGCCAAGTAAAATGCAGACTGCTGCGGCCTGGTATTAAAAGACTGTCAAGGCCCATGGATTTTGGCCCTCAACAGCCTGATAATACCAGGCTACAGCAGCCCCACATTCGGCGCATCAAAAGATGTGCCAATTGTGGCACTTTACCCGGCTCTTCCCACTGCCCTGTAGCGGTGGCAAGTGGGGTAATAAGGGTTAATGTCACCGTTGATTGCACGGTGACAATAAGCCCGGTTAATAATGGAGAGGTGTCAATAAGACACCGATCCATTATTAATCCCAAAGTTATTAAATGTTATAAAAAAAGACAAAGCAAGAAAAAAGTCTTTTAATGAAATAAAGAGACAACACAGTTTTCATTAATTTTATTATACACTCATTCCTGCGATGCCATCGATCTCCTGTAAAAAAAGAAAAAAAACAAACCAACAGTATACCACCTGTCCGACGCAGTCCATAGTAACGACAGTCCCACGATGATCCAGCTCTGCTACATCGCAATGACAGGCAGAGCCTGTCATCGCGACGCAGCACAGCTGATTACCTGCTTCCCCGGCGGTGACGTCATCGGACTGACTGCTTTACGGCCGGGATTACCCAGCAGTCACTGCAGTTATCGCGAGAAACTGCATGTGACCGCCGGGGAAAGATGATGGCGGCCATGAAGCAGTCCAGGATGTGACCGCCGGAGATCTTCTGCCGGGTAAGTGCCGCTGACTCCTGACAGACCCGACCGACGGACACTGACAGTGACAGTGACATTCCGATTCCGGTATCCGATATGACGAAAATATCGGAACTCGGAATCGGAATTCCGATACAGCCAATATCGGCCGATACCCGATATTTGCAGTATCGGAATGCTCAACCCTAATGATCTTACATCACCTTTCACTTTGGTTACGTTTCTAAAATGCATAGCTGTGAAGTTGGTAAATCAAAATTTTGACTCTGACGCCTCTATTTTTCCACACTCCAACTCGAACGCCAGTATTGACTTGTTCATACATAGCCAGTAGTTAGTAATAATAACCAATGTTGTGCACAGACATCTTTACCGATCAACCTTAGCACAGCATGAAATATCTAGTATGAAGGAGAGAATACAAGAGAGGTAAAAATTTATTTTATAGTACTATTAGAGCAGCCTGGTTATTACTGCTTATTTTTAATAATAGACACCGTGCGTATGTGAGACATATACATCACCTCTTTATGCTCATACTGTGCCATAAGTCAATGTTATGTGTTGGCAAATCTTCCTGACGCATAACACTGAAGGAAAGCCCGAATATAATGTGAACTGGTGCCTCGGCCTGTAATATAGCTCTCTTTATTGTTAACATTTTATCTGTTTTGCTTCATTTAAAGTTTAGTGTCCATGGAATAACAGTCAGTGCGTGTTAGTTTTACAGCACCGCCGCCGTTTAATGTTTAAGCCTGAGTTACTTGTAGCATTAAAAAGTGATTCCTACTAACTTTATATTAATCCTACTACAATTATCTACATGTACAGACAAGAGAAAACAGATAAAATGAGATTACCGTTCTGCATCAACACTGATATACGTGCAGCCGATTCCAATAAAAGATGACTCTATTATGTGCCTAATTACCATTAATCTACCAGAGCCTTGTCATTTTTAGACAGGATCCTTCATCCTCGTAGTCCAGATCTACGCAATCGTGATTCAGATTCTGCAACTGTGTTTATTGAGCCCACAATATTTATATTAAGCCACACCTTGATTTTACAGGAGTGAGCGCAAAGATATAGTTTATCCCTATTGCTCATTCTCGACCTGTGTCAGAGTTGTAAGCTAAACTATGTCAGAGCCAGTGACAGTGTATATGAAGACTGTGAAGTTGTCACGCTGTCTAATGATATGACTACAATGTCAGTAAACTATTTATACAGGAACCACACTCAATACAACATATAGTTTAGCAACATCAGAATGTAAGTATAAAATAGATTTACCTGACACAATATCAGCAGAACTTAGGGTTAATCTTGAGGACTAGATGTGCAGAAACGATATCAGTTGAACTCAGGGTTAATCTTGAGGACTTGATGAGCTGTAACAGGAAAGAGGAGGACCGGGGTCTAACCTGACCCTACACTGGGGTCCTAACTAATCCCTTACCTTGGAGGTACTGATAATGGTTCAGAGGTCCAAGTCTCCAGCCTAACCCTGTCTCCTATCAGACCCTGAACCCTGTAATCAGTCCTAAGAAGGATCCTGATTACCACCAAAGGGATAGGGGCTGATCTCAGCTAAATACACAGATTAGACATATAAGACAGACAGGATAGCACTCTCTTGCATACACACTCAAACACCGAAGGAACATAAATGGTCTGGGAAATAAACTCTAAGCAAGTTAAGCTTAAAACAACTAAGGAGCTCTCAACTAGAGTCTATACAGAATCATTCCTATCTGTGATCTGCATGAAGGGTTTCACTGGCAACTCCCAAAGCAGACAACCAGAAACTTAAAGGAAACCAATCAACAAATAATCAATTGCAGCCGGGAGAAACTGCACCCAGTCCCAGCACCGAGCACAGACAGAATTAACTCCCTAGCTGCCAAACACAAAGAAACAGCAACTCAGCTGTGAGAAGTCAAAATGTGCAACCGCGACGATCTTCGTGGCAATGCACACATGACAGAAGTCTTAAATTCCCCATAGAATTTCCAAAACTTTTATATCTTTTCGAGACTTTACCCATTTACGTACTTTTCAAGCAGTCATTCTAAATTTCATATGGGCAGGAAAACGTCATAGAATTCTAAAGTCAGTTATGTTGGCTGACAAAAGGATGGGAGACCTAGCAGCTCCTAACTTTGTTCATTATTATTATTGGGCATCGCACCTCCGCACGATCCCATTGTGGTCTTCTAAACCTGCCTATCTGAAATGGATGGAGATTGAAAAGTTATGGTTAGCCCCAGCTCACCCCAACTCCCTGATCTGGAATGGGGCTTACAATCCCCCTTCAATAGACCTATTAGGTCCAATGATGGCTACCAGAAATATATGGTCTGCTCTAAAAAATGCAATCTGGCATCAACAAACTCCACTCTTACTTCTTCTTTCCTTTTCCATCTGAATTTCCCTGAAAGTCTAGACCACTCAATGACAGGGGTATGGACTCAATCTATAGTGTTTAACTTTGCCAACATAATCAACTATAAAATGCAAATTTTACATTCCTATGATGAGCTGAAAACAAAATTCTCTCTCCATTCTCTTACATTATTTCAATACATTGAGATTAGGAATTTTTCCTCATCATTATTCCACTGTGTACAGGCATTTAACTCGCGCTTATCGGAAGCGCATCACTAATCCCACCCATCAGTGACCCGTCACATGATCGTGGGTCACCTATGGGTCGGCAAGACAACCAGAGGTCTGAAGCAGATCTCTATGGTTGTCATTACCAGGTCGGCGCTCACAGCAAGTGAGCATTTCTGCTACACAGAGGCAATCTGATCATCGCCTGTATGTAGCAAAGCCGATCGGACAACTGCAGCTTCTAGTCTCCCATGGAGACTATTGAAGCATGCAAAAAGTAAAAAAAAAAAGTTTTTAAAAATATTAAAAAATAAAAAATATATAAAAGTTCAAATCACTCCCCCTCACCTCATTCAAAATAAAACAATAAAAAAAAAATCAAATATACACATATTTAGTATCGCCGTGTTCAGAATCGCCAGCTCTATCTGTATAAAAAAAGAATTAACCTGATTGCTAAACGGCGCAATGAGAAAAAACTCAAAACATCAGAATTACGTTTTTTTGGTCACCGCCACATTGCAATAAAATGTAATAACGGGCAATCAAAAGATCATATCTGCACCAAAATGGTATATAAAAAAAAGGCAGCTCGGCGCTCAAAAAATAAACACTCACCCAGCCCCAGATTATGAAAAAAGGAAACGCTGCAGGTCTCTGAAAATGGGGCCATTTTTTTCTACCAAACTTTGGATTTTTTTTTCACCACTTAAATAAAAAAGAACCTAGACATGTTTGGTGTCTATGAACTGATAATGACCTGGAGAATCAGAATGGCAGGGCAGTTTTAGCATTTAGGGAACATGGTAAAAAAAAAAAAAAAAGTCGAATTGCACTTTTTTCGCAATTTCACTGCACTTGGAATTTTTTCCCCGTTTTTCAGTACACGATATGTTAAAACCAATAGTGTCGTTGAAAAGTACAAAAATACCTCTGATCATGAAGGGGTACATAGGTCACAACATTCCATATGATATTTTCCCCCTTTCCTTTTGTTTGTCTGTGAGTTTTTACCCTTTATATACTTGAAAATGTTTAACCGAATGTTAAAGTATTATGATAGAATAAGATTGGTTGACAACCTATAAATGATAGTGAAAAATTTAAAATGGATATTTTTTTGTTCTTTTCTTGTAAAAATTGAAAAATGTGTTTCAATAAAAATTACAATTTAAAACAAAATTCCCCATAGAATGATGGTTCAGCTGGTTGTTCAGACAGCAGCTACAGTGCTAAGCATAAATGAGTAACCCTCCTTTTGAAAGGAAATATTTTATTAAATATCTTACTGAACACAAGAACAACTTTCAATATTTTCAGTTTCATTGACTATTTTTTAACCCATAACATGAAAGTAAGGTTAATATTATAACTTTCATTACAAAATCTTCAGTTTTACTCAAATTAGTTGATACAAAAATGAATACACCCCACATCAAAAACTACTACATCTAGTATTTTGTATGACCTTCAAGTCTTTAAGGACAGCACCAAGTCTTGTAAGCATGGAATGAAAAAGTTGGCCTTTAACAAAATGTCGGCAGTGCCCCCCGCAGCCGCAGCACCACCGGACCCCCAAAGCGGCATGCCAATACGGTATATCCACATTATAAGACGCAACCCCATTTTCATTCCCATTGGGGGAAAAAAAGTGCGTCTTATAATCCAAAAATACGGTATTCTCTTTCTCAGGTCTTATGACATTTCTCTTCCTTATGGTGCCACTGCTGACACCTGTTTAATGAATAATTAAATTTATCTGTGGTGAGTTCTTGTTCATAAGAACCTTGTAGTCTAAACTTTAGCTTTCTTCCCAAGACTTTAATTGGGATGTACTCATTTTTGCAAAATGTTTTTGAGTGAATTTGTTAGGAAAATAGCTTTTTGGGGTGTGCTAGAAAAACAAATCCTGTTTGCAATCAATGGCCTGCATTTCTGGGAGTATTTTGTAGTATTGTATCCCATAGAATGTGTTGATTCTGAAAGGAAACTAAAGGTTTTCTGACAAATCTGTTGGGGTGTACTTATTTATACTGAGTATGCTACTCTCTGCCGAACCAAGCATGCATACCGTATATACCAAGGAATAGGAAGCAATATCTATTATCCAATGGAGATTTTGGTTGACAGATGTCGATGATGTGTGAGCACCTTAATGCAGCATCTTAGTAATCCTACATTTCTAACACCAGAAATGTTTAAACAGAACAAAATGGGTTGATCGTCAATATCACATACAGCCCATAGCCAATAATGGATCATTATGGGACCAATTCATCATGTGCAGGTTTTTTAAAGTCAATTTTATTTTTTGTCTTGTGGTATTCGTTGTTGTTTTCTCTACCATTTTTTCAAAATATTGCAGGGGGTTAGAAATTTTGTGTGAAGTCAAAAATGCCCTTTATTTTTGTCTCGAATAATGAATTGGCCGCAAACATCTGGATTACAAAACCGTGCCCACAATGGCAAACAGAGAAAAAAACTGTTGTTCTAGTAAAATGGTTAAAAAAAATAGGCAAAACCAGGCACAAACGCAATAATGCATCGGGCCCTAAGTCTATACAACCCTTTATGATTGTTAGAGTAGTATGATCTACAGTACATCACAAAGGGTCATCCCTTCAGATCGTGCTTAGTAGGTACAGCTGGAGAGCACACAGACTTACGTGTCATGCCAATATGACTCTGATGGAAGTCCCTGAGTCAGCATTTATTTATAAGACGTTCAAACCTTGATCACAATTATAAAGTGATGCACGTTAAATAGTAAATAAGCAAGAAAAATTACTTCTCAAAAGCCACAGTCTCTCGGAGTTCTGTGAACACATCTGCCACCATCTGCACATCTGCAATGTGATTGCATTCGACATATTTTATCAAGCATTATAGATTAGCAGCTTAAAATAATAGATCTAGCATTATGCTCCTTATGAAATGAGTGAAAAAAATGGGATAAAGAAATCCTTTCCTTCAGCTAAGATGGTCACTAACAGATTTCAATCCCACTGGAAATGTATATTACATAGCAAATTATATTTTATTGATTATGCTTTGCTTATATATTTCACAGCGACATCATTATTGCTGTCTCCATTGGGGCTCACAATCTAATTTCCCTATCAGTATGTCTTTGGAATGTGGTAGGAAACCACACAAATACGGGGAGAACATACAAACTCCTTGCAGATGTTGTCCTTGGTGGGATTTGAACCCAGGACCCCAATGCTGCAAAGCAACAATGCTAACCACTGAGCCACCATAGATGGTGCTGTATGATTGGCAGTGGAGGATGGAAGTGGAAATTTATGTGGTCTTCATTAAATCATTCCAGTTTATGTTCCTATTTGTTTCCGTTTATCTAGCTGGGTGTTTTCATATACTATGCAGTATGGATGCCACAGAAACAATGGATCACTCTGGATACTGGTATAAATAACAGTCCATTTATATACCGACCAGATAAGCGAGAGGAAGCATGGAGGTTTGCATCTTACATGTTGGTTCATGCAGGGTAAGAATGAAAGTTGGAATATCCTGTCCCTCACATATAATGTAAAGAAGTAAAAGACGTATAGTTACTGGTAGTGAATTCCTTTCCATTACTTGAAAACGGACAGGAATTTACACAGACCACTGCTGTACACAGACATGTTAATGCAAGAATCATTGCCCTGTAGGGAAACTGCTTATGGGAATGTCTGTAAAAATAAAGAATACAAATGAATACACTCTACATGAAACAATTAAAGATATGCACTAGTTGATTTTTCTTACACTTAGGGAAATGGATATTAGTTAGAAGAGACGCCTGCCCATGAAGCATACAGATGAGTATAGACCTATCACCTCAAAGATGTGGCCTGATGATCAATATCTTCTAAATCAAGACACTCACCAACCCTAGGCCTAGCTAATAAGCTCATAGTGCGCACACATTTCATATTTATGCCAGAAGTCCCACAATCTCATTTTTCACTGGTTTATAAATAAAAATAAAAGATAAAGAAGGAACCTACCTTCTATGTGTGACAGTCTGAGATTACAGAAAGACTGACTGACAGTTTTCTAAACCATATTTGTATTTTTTTTTTCCCAAAGAGTACAACATATTATTGGGAATCTCTTTCTCCAGCTTTTCCTTGGAATCCCATTGGAAATGGTCCATAAAGGACATCGTGTTGGGTTAGTTTACATTGCAGGAGTCCTTGGAGGTTAGTGTCATTGCAAGTCTAAGAAGTAAGGACGTGAGAATTTTTATTCAACGTTTCCTTTGTATTAGTAAGCCAAAATCGGGAATGGCTCCAAAACACAGAACAAGGGTGATCCTTTTCACTACAGTTTTTCTTCTGATTTTGGTGTATAAATACTGATGTAAGATACTCACCAAATAGTGTGTAAATGTCTGTAAATGTTAATTTTTACAATAACTGCATGGGGATTAATACAATGAAACCCCACCTTTGACTGATATTGGGTATGCAGTCAGAAATACAGTCTAGCATCTATGTAATATTTTAATTCATATTATTTTTTACTACACATTGCATTAAATAAATAAATAAATAAATAAAAACCCTTGGTGTCTGAAAACTGTCAACAAGCTTCTGTTGATAAATTTGTCTTTATTTTGTAGTTTTAAGGAGTTTTCCCACAAACAAAAGTTTATTTTAATCAATAGATCTTGGAATCATAATAACTTCCACGATTGCTTCCACAATTTCCACAAGGAAGGAGGGGGGCCCAGGCCCAGTATAGGCCCCCACTTGTGCTTCGGCTCACCGAGCCCCAGGGTACAATGCACTGTGTGCTGGTGCGCTACTTTAGGCGGCGCACATCTCTGCACTAGGAGCTTTGTTGCCTGGTGCTGCACAGCCATTAATACAGAACGGCTGTGCATCTCCAGGGTTTCCTCTGCCTCTTCTGTGACATGCTAGTGATGGTGTGTACACAATGACATTATCGCATACCCGCCGGCATGTACGAGAGCCACTCACAAAGATGACAGCAGAAGTGGAGCTACACCTGCAGAGGAATCGTCTGAGAGGTAAGTATGAGATATACAGTACAGACCAAAAGTTTGGACACACCTCATTTAAAGATTTTTCTGTATTTTCATGACTATGAAAATTGTAAATTCACACTGAAGGCATCAAAACTATGAATTAACACATGTGGAATGATATACTTAACAAAAACGTGTGTAACAACTGAAATTATGTCTTATAGTGTAGGTTCTTCAAAGTAGCCACCTTTTGCTTTGATGACTGCTTTGCACACTCTTGGCGTTCTCTTGATGAGGTTCAAGAGGTAGTCACCGGAAATGGTTTTCGCTTCACAGGTGTGCCCTGTCAGGTTTAATAAGTGGGATTTCTGGCCTTATAAATGGGGTTGGGATCATCAGTTGTGTTGTGCAGAAGTCTGGTGGATACACAGCTGATAGTCCTACTGAATAGACTGTTAGAATTTGTATTATGGCAAGAAAAAAGCCGCTAAGTGAATAAAAATGAGTGGCCATCATTACTTTAAGAAATAAAGGTCAATCAGTCCGAAAAATTGGGAAAACTTTGAAAGTGTCCCCAAGTGCAGTTGCAAAAACCATCAAGCGCTACAAAGAAACTGGCTCACATGAGGACCGCCCCAGGAAAGGAAGACCAAGAGTCACCTCTGCTTCTGAGGATATGTTTATCCGAGTCACCAGCCTCAGAAATCGCAGGTTTACAGCAGCTCAGATTAGAGACCAGGTCAATGACACACAGAGTCCTAGCAGCAGACACATCTCTATAACAACTGTTAAGAGGAGACTTTGTGCAGCAGGCCTTCATGGTAAAATAGCTGCTAGGAAACCACTGCTAAGGACAGGCAACAAGCAGAAGAGACTTGTTTGGACTAAAGAACACAAGGAATGGACATTAGACCAGTGGAAATCTGTGCTTTGGTCTGATGAGTCCAAATTTGAGATCTTTGGTTCCAACCACCGTGTCTCTGTGCGACGCAGAAAAGGTGAACGGATGGACTCTATATGCCTGGTTCCCATCGTGAAGCATGGAGGAGGAGGTGTGATGGTGTGGGGGTGATTTGCTGGTGACACTGTTGGGGATTTATTCAAAATTGAAGGCATACTGAACCAGCATGGCTACCACAGCATCTTGCAGCGGCATGCTATTCCATCCGGTTTGCGTTTAGTTGGAGCATCATTATTTTTCAACAGGACAATGACCCCAAACACACCTCCAGGCTGTGTAAAGGCTATTTGACCAAGAAGGAGAGTGATGGGGTGCTACGCCAGATGACCTGGCCTCCACAGTCACCAGACCTGAATCCAATCGAGATGGTTTGGGGTGAGCTGGACCGCAGAGTGAAGGCAAAAGGGCCAACAAGTGCTAAGCATCTCTGGGAACTCCTTCAAGATTGTTGGAAGACCATTTCCGGTGACTACCTCTTGAAGCTCATCAAGAGAATGCCAAGAGTGTGCAAGCAGTCATCAAAGCAAAAGGTGCAGAGTTGGATGAAACCCGGTCAGCAGGAGCACAAAAACAGGGGCTAAATTAATAATTTAGCCCCTGGTTTTGCTGTTTTAACAATTAAGTTTATTAATTTAGCCCCTGTTTTTGCACTCCTGCTGACCGGGTTTCATCCAACTCTGCACCTCCCTTCCTCATCTGAGGCACCCGGCTGGAGCTGCATTACATCACCCAAAGCTACGCTTGGTTGGCGCTCCACTGTGACCGTCTTACCTTGTCTGAAATCAAAGCAAAAGGTGGCTACTTTGAAGAACCTAGAATATAAGACATAATTTCAGTTGTTTCACACTTTTTTGCTAAGTATATAATTCCACATGTGTTAATTCATAGTTTTGATGCCTTCAGTGTGAATGTACAATTTTCATAGGCCTGAAAATACAGAAAAATCTTTAAATGAGAGGGTGTGTCCAAACTTTTGGTCTGTACTGTGTGTATATATATATATATATATATATATATATATATATAAATATTTATATAACAAATCTCCTTTGTATAATGTCACTGGTGATCATTGTATTACCTGTACACTGACACTATATACAGAGCTCCTTTGTATAATGTCACTGGTGATCACTGTATTACCTGTACACTGACACTGTATACAGAGCTACTGTGTATAATGTCACTGGGGATCACTGTATTACCTGTACACTATATACAGAGCTCCTGTGGTAATATATGGTCTGGTCACGCTGTGGTGGTATTTGTTCATTAAATGTGGTATTAATTGGTCACTATGTGATGGTAATATGTGGTCTGGTCATGGTGTAGTGGTATTTTTCCCTTGTACATGGTATTATTCAGTCACTATGTGGCGGTAATATGTGGTCTGGTCATGGTGTGGCAGTATTTGTCCCTTGTATCTGATATTATTGATCATTTTTTAAAAAAATGTATATGACACATTCTCTTAAAGAAAAATAAATAAAAATATACTTAAAAAGAGTATTGGATATTTTAAGAAATTTTTAATAAGTTAGAGTAGAGTAGGGCCCTGCCAAAAGAGTCTACCTTATTGTGGTGGCGGCTTAAAAAAATCTTTTGTCCAAAACAAAAGCTGATGGCTATATATGTGATATGGTATGCTGTTCTATAGGAACTGTGTGATTGGTGAGGATGTGGTGCAGAAGTGGAGTTTTTCCAAGAGTAGGTGGTGGGACTGTGGAATGTTCAAAGGGTGGAGGTGTGGTCTGATCATACCAGAGTTCCTGAGCAGGGGGGAAGCAAAGGAGTATATAGACAATACAACAGAGTATCACAGTTGAGTCTTTTTGTGAGGTAAAACATTACACTGCCTGTTTTAAACAATGTTTTACTTCAAAGAAAGAATCAGCTATGATCCCCTGCTGTAATGTCTGTATACTCACTTTTGTTTCTTCCTCTGCCCAGGAGATGTGGTATGATCCTGCCCTGGAGCTGCGGTATGATGAGACCATGTCCCTGTACGATCAGGCATGGCCATTACACAGCAGGGGCACATTTATAAGATTTTCTCAGAACAGGAACATTTTATTTAAACACATCCAATTGTGGAAGTAATTATTATTCCAAGATCTGTTAATTAAAATTAACTTTTGTTTATGGGAAAACCCCTTTAAATACACAGGGGTATGTTGCTGTGAATTGCATATGGCTTCGATTGACTTATTAACTCCATGCTGCAAGTAATCCTATCCTTAGTATTGACGAGCCGCGCGTACCAGGGCTTTGGGATACTCGGCACCGAGCCCGTTGATGTCTATGGGGGATGTCACGGGTAGCACAGCTCGGTCCGTGCCCTGCGCGCTCGCCGTAATGTGGGATATTTACAGGGGATGATGGAGTGTTCGTATAGTTTGTCGTGACGCCACCTGTAGTATCTGGTCAGGGTGACCAGCGCTGCTATACAAATACTCTGGAAGGGATGGTGTTGGGCAGCTAGATGGTAGGTCTTCTACAGGCAAGACGGTGTCCTTCCTAGGCAGATAGAAACAGTCCTCCAGGAACTCCGGTGTTCTCCTAATAGGTCGTGGAGATCCTTATAGGCTCGGGCCCCGGTATCCGGTATTTCTTGCTGAGGGGAGCTATTAATGCTCACTGACCCCTCCAATTCCACTTGCCTTCGGCCTACCTGGGTCCTACTAAGATCACACACGCCGGCAGTTGGTAATCGGCCTCTTCGCCGCTCTTTAAGCGTCGGCACGCTTCCTTGTGAGTTACGCTTCAGAATCTGCTCTGACTAGGCTAGAGTGATTTCCCTTTCACTCGTACTAGCCTCCACTTAAGCTCAAGTTGAACTGATTGAACAGCTCTGAACTAGCTCTCTGCAGGACGAGCTCTCCACTTCACTGAGCTAAACTCCTCTCCTCTGGTGTCCTGAGGAGATCTCTCACTCTTTCTTTCTCTTCCTTTTCTCAGGCAAACTGAAACTAAACTTGTTTTTATATGCCTATCACAGCTCCCTCTGCTGGTCTTTTAGGATGAGCTGCGTGTGTGTGTCATGACCTCTAGTGGGATCTTCCTTTAGTGCATCCTTCTGGAAGATATAAATCCAGTCACAGCTGGGCTCCACATTCCCCCCTAGTAGAACTCAGCACTCCGGGGCTGAAATACAAAAACAGGTAACAGAACAATAACATATCAGAAAAACAATTCTTCCTTTACAGGAGGTAAGGCACTCTTGAACTGTTGCATAAACGGTAACTGAACAATTATATACAATGAGGGATTGAGGAATTGAGCAACCATAAAAGTCCCAGTCTCTTTTGGAAAGGATGCTCAAAATAGGGGTGGAGAAAACAAGTAGAAATAATGTCCATTTCTCTTGTCCCAAGATGATAAGGGAAATAAATAATGGTATATACAGCATATTATAAGCAAACATATATACATTTATATATAATGACTTTAAACAATTATTTACATTTGCAAAAGGCTAAACTAATCTCTGAACCTAGCAGGGATGTGTCCTTTTGTGCTACGTTCTGATCTGCGTGGTGCAATGACCTGTGAGGTAGCAGTTTCCCTGTTTGTTCTATGTGAGAGTGAATTATAGAATTGTCTCAACCTCCCTACTGGACTGGCAAGCACACTGTGAGCTGAGTGAACTGGTGCAACTTCTGCAGGGGATCCTTCCTCCTGAGGTTCAATTTCTTGGGGTTCTGCTTCTTGTAATTCCACTGGTTGAGGTTCCGCCGGAACAGGTCCTTCTGGAACTGACTCTACTGGCACAATTGGTGCAGCTGGATGTAGAGGTTCTTCTTGTGGTTGATAGAATTGCAGCACGGGGATGATTACAGCTTCTCCAATTCTGGGCCAATCTGCGGGGAAATCTCCCAAATCTGTATGTATAACTGCTTCATCACTCTCTTCCTGATTGACAACAGGTTCTTCCTCATGAAGCTTTAATGGGTCCGGACACAACTTTAGATGGTCTCTAGACACAGTTGCAGTTGTTTTTCCCCCATCCTTGCTTATTATGCACGTTTTCTTGTTATCAAACCTTGAACTCTGTATGATGTAGGGCTCTCTTTCCCACTGATCGTCGAGTTTGTGTAACCTCCTTTTTCTTTTCAGTACGATTTCACCAGGTGCGAAAGGTTCAGCTGGCGCACTTTTATTGTAGCGATCTGCTTGTTTATCCCTTCCTCTATTGAGACTTTCCTCCACACAGGTCTGTACTTTTCTGTACTGTTCCTGTCTGTTTGTGTCCCAGTCTCCAGTAGTTACATCCGCCTCGGGTTCTACAACACCAAGCTCTAGATCCATGGGCAGCTTTCCTGGTCTTGCCCGCATGAGATAGGCTGGGGTGCAGTTGGTGGAACTCACCGGTATATGGTTGTACAGGTCTACCAGGTCAGGTAGCAAGTCTGGCCACCGGTTTCTTTCCTCCAGTGGTACAGTTTTCAGTAAGTCAATGACGATGTGATTCATCTTTTCACAAAGTCCATTGGTTTGGGGGTGGTACGGTGTAGTTCTTATCTTCTTACACCCGTACAAGTGACAGAACTCTTTGAATAATGCGGCCTCAAAGGCTGGGCCTTGATCAGTTAGCACCTGCTCCAGATATCCGTGTGGTCTACAGAAATGAGTCTGGAACGTCTTTGCAGCTGTCTCTGCCGTCAGATCTTTGACAGGGGCGACCACCGGGAATCTGGAGTAGTGATCCACCATAGTCAGGGCATAGGAATATCCTGACCGGCTGGGTGACAACTTCACATGGTCCAGGGCCACGATTTCCAAAGGGCGAGTCATCTGGATGGGCTGCAGGGGTGCCTTCTGACTGCTGTAGTCTTTTCGTCTGAGGCCACAGGGTCCACAGTTCCGGCACCACTTCTCGATTGAGCTGCGCATCCCTACCCAGTAGAACCGACACTTCAACAGGGTCTCCAGCTTTTTCCAGCCAAAGTGTCCCGCTTGATCGTGGTAGGCTTCTAACACCATCTGGATGTCTGCTCTGGGAACTACTATCTGCCAGACCATTTCATGGGTCCTCGGGTTGACGTATCTCCTGCACAGCTTCTCACGGTAGATGAACAACCGGCTTCTTTCATTCCACAGCTGCCTTGCTGGTAGGGGCGCGTCCTTCTCCAAGGATGAACCTTCCTGTGTTATCAGCTCCTTGATACGGCTGACCACTGGATCGCTGTCCTGAGTCTCTTTCCAGCTGTAGTGAGGTAAAGGATTTAATGTCTTACCACTCGGTCTCCTGCTGGCTTGTTGCTCGTAGATCACCCCATTCCGGTGAAAGGCAGGTAGTTCAATCTCTTCCAGATCATCCACTTCCTCTTCAGTGTCTGATTCATGAGGCATCCTGGACAGGGCATCAGCATTGGCATTCTTGCGGCCCGCCCGGTACTTAATTGTGAATTGATAATTTGACAGTCGAGCCATCCATCGTTGTTCCATGGCTCCCAACTTAGCTGTTTCAAGATGCGTCAAGGGGTTGTTGTCAATGTAGGCAGTGAACTTGCTGGAGGCCAAATAGTGTTTAAACCTCTCCGTGATGGCCCAGACCAGTGCCAGGAACTCCAACTTGAAGCTACTATAGTTCTCTGGGTTTCTTTCGGTCGGGCGGACCTTCCTGCTAGCATAGGCGATGACTTTCTCCAGGCCATTTTGCTTCTGACTGAGGACTGCTCCCAATCCTTCGTTGCTGGCATCAGTATACAGCAGGAACGGCTGGCTGTAGTCAGGGTAAGCTAGGATCTCATCACCTGTCAGGATCTCCTTCATTTCCTTGAATGCTTCTGCCTGTTCTTTACCCCAGTGGAAGGGAGAATTTCTGCTCTTGAGGGACTGTCCCACCAGGAGGTCTTGCAGAGGCGCTGCTTTCTTGGTGTAGTCCTTCACAAACCTCAGGTAGTACCCTGTCAGTCCCAGGAACTGTCGCACCTCCTTAAGATTTTTCGGCTCCGGCCATTTCTGGATGGCGGTGATCTTTTCAGGGTCTGGCGCTACCCCTTCTGAACTGACAATATGTCCCAGATACTGTACTTTTTGTTTGAGCAGATGGCACTTAGAAGGCTTCAGTTTCATCCCATACTTGGACAGTGACTCAAATACCTCCGTGTTATGTTTCGGTAGCTGAGGAGTGCAGGTAAAAAAAGGCAATACACCAGAGCAGTTGGAATCTATGAGATTGCAGTACCCTGACTAACCACCGCAACTAGAGGCAGCCGTGGAGCGTTCCTACGTTGGTCCTAGACGCCTCGTCACAGCCTGAGAAACTAACTACACCTAAAGATAGAAATAGGAAAGCTATCTGCCCCGGAGCAGAACCCCAAAGATAATAGAAAGCCCCCAAACAAGTAATGGCGGTTAGACAAGAGGAAATACTGACACAGAAAGAAAATAGAATGAGCAAACGCTGGGGCCCAAACTATCTAAATAGAAAAGGATAGGAAGGGTACTTACTGCAATCCCAGAAAACTCTGAAAAGCACCAACTCTACTAATTTCAAAATCACCTGAGATCACACGACCTCTACCACCTAAATTAGTTCTCTGGTGTAACAAAATCAAAACAGCAGCCACTGAAAAAACTGGAAAAAGCAAAAGTACAAAACTCAGTGGCTGAACCAAACTGAGAGGGCAAAAGCCCCCGGAGGGGACCCTGAAGGCCCCCACAGAAGTGCAGGACAAAATGCAAAAATAAAGCACAAACACAAAAGAAGAAAATGTCTTATCTGATAGCAGGAGATGCAGACACGACACAGCAGGCTACAAGGGAAACTGGAAAGAAGGATTCAGACCAGAACAATTGATCACCGGCAACCCTGATGGGAAAATGACTCCCTTATATAAGACCAAAAAAAATATTTAGAGTTGAGAGTCCTCAGTGGTTGATACCTTTTAATGGCTAACTGAAAAGATGGTAACAAATTGCAAGCTTTCGAGACTACTCAGGTCTCTTCATCAGGCTGAACTAATACAAAATCTGAAGAATCACATATTTATACACAAAAACACAGAAAAAATGCAATAGGTAAGACAAGTGACGTGAAGCAGAATAGTCATTATGGCAGAGGGATGAGCATAAATATTGGAACAATTCATAGATAAGGAGAGAAAGTTTTATTACCCTCTGATTGGGGTCTGGTAATGTTTTGTGATGTTTTCACAGGGTATTTGGAGTAAATTCCTTAATTGATGTAATAGGCCATAAAACCATGTGACAGGTTCATTCCAGCATTAAGAGTGTCAAAGGTCACCAAAATTCTCATCGCCACGCAATAAGAGAAAAAAGAATGGATCTACCTGTGGCAAAACATTTTTGCTCCCCTGATCATAGCATGTCAGATATGAAAATACTGGTACTAAGAAGCAGATTCACATCTCAGAGGCAGAGAAGAATTTGCGAATACAAATTGATGGTGACCTTTGACACTCTTAATGCTGGAATGAACCTGTCACATGGTTTTATGGCCTATTACATCAATTAAGGAATTTACTCCAAATACCCTGTGAAAACATCACAAAACATTACCAGACCCCAATCAGAGGGTAATAAAACTTTCTCTCCTTATCTATGAATTGTTCCAATATTTATGCTCATCCCTCTGCCATAATGACTATTCTGCTTCACGTCACTTGTCTTACCTATTGCATTTTTTCTGTGTTTTTGTGTATAAATATGTGATTCTTCAGATTTTGTATTAGTTCAGCCTGATGAAGAGACCTGAGTAGTCTCGAAAGCTTGCAATTTGTTACCATCTTTTCAGTTAGCCATTAAAAGGTATCAACCACTGAGGACTCTCAACTCTAAATATTTTTCTATCTACTGGCTAACACGGTACGAAGATATACATCTTTACTGTTATATAAGACCAGTCAGTAACACCTGATTCCCAGTCCTCACAATCTTCACTAGCACCGCTTGTAACCACCAGAGGGAGCCTCTGCTCAGAACTCATCTCAAACCCATTCACAACAGTACCCCCCCCTTGAGGAGGGGTCACCGAACCCTCATTTGAGCAACCAGGTCGGTCAGGATGAGTTCTATGATACGCACGGATAAGTCTCCTAGCATGGATGTCCGAAGCAAACACCCAAGAATTGTCTTCCTGACCATAACCTCTCCATTTAACCAAATACTGGAGTTTCCGTCTAGAAAAACGAGAATCCAATATTTTCTCAACCACATACTCCAGATTGCCCTCAACCAAAACAGGGTCAGGAGGCACAGCAGCAGGAACCACTGGCTCAACAAACCTCTTCAACAAGGACTTGTGGAACACGTTATGGATCTTAAATGTCCCTGGAAGAAGCAAACGAAAAGAAACAGGATTAATAATCTCCATGATCTTATAAGGTCCAATGAACCTAGGCTTAAATTTAGGAGATGCTACTCTCATAGGATATATCTTTGAGGACAACCAGACCAAGTCCCCCACTTTAAACCGAGGACCATCAGTCCTATGCCGGTTAGTAAACCGCTGGGCCCTCTCCTGAGAGAGGGACAACCTCTCCACTACCTGGTCCCAAATCTGTTGCATACGCTCCACAACAGAGTCAACACCTGGACAGACAGAAGCCTCCGTCTATCCTGAAGAAAATCGAGGGTGAAACCCAGAATTACAGAAAAACGGAGACATCAAAGTGGCAGAGCTAGCCCTATTATTAAGAGCAAACTCAGCCAAAGGCAAAAAAGAGACCCAGTCATCCTGATCAGCAGACACAAAGCATCTTAGATAAGTCTCCAATGTCTGGTTTGTTCTCTCAGTTTGACCATTGGTCTGAGGATGAAATGCCGAGGAGAAAGACAATTGAACACCCAGTTTAGAACAAAAAGTCCTCCAAAATCTGGAAACAAACTGGACTCCTCTGTCAGACACAATGTTCTCAGGAATGCCGTGTAAACGAACCACGTGCTGAAGGAACAACGGCACCAATTCAGAGGAGGAAGGCAACTTAGGTAATGGCACAAGATGTATCATTTTGGAAAACCTATCACAAATTACCCAGATGGTGGTCATTCTCTGAGAAACAGGAAGATCGGAAATGAAATCCATAGAGATATGGGTCCATGGTCTCTTGGGCACAGGCAATGGCATCAACAAACCACTAGAGCGAGAGCAAGGCTTGGAGCGAGAGCAAGTCCCGCAGGACTGCACAAATTCCCTGACATCACGAGACAAGGTAGGCCACCAAAAGGACCGACTAACCAAGTCTCTGGTACCAAAAATTCCGGGATGCCCAGCCAATGCGGAACAATGAATCTCAGACATCACACTCTTTTTCCATTGGTCCGGGACAAACAATTTTCCAACAGGGCAGCGCTCGGGCCTATCCTCCTGACACCCCTCCAGAGCAAGTCTCAAATTGGGCGAGATGGCGGAAAGAACTACACCCTCTTTCAAAATAACAGAAGGATCAGATAACTCAGGAGAGTCCGCAAGGAAACTCCTCGAGAGGGCATCCGCCTTAACATTCTTAGTGCCAGGAAGAAAGGAAACCACAAAATTAAAACGTGTGAAAAACAAGGCCCACCTGGCCTGTCTAGGATTGAGTCGCTTGGCAGATTCCAGATAGACCAGATTCTTATGGTCCGTAAGGACCACCACCTGATGTTTGGCTCCCTCCAGCCAATGTCTCCACTCTTCAAAAGCCCACTTCATGGCCAATAACTCCCGATTACCCACGTCATAATTACGTTCAGTAGGAGAAAATTTTCGAGAGAAAAAGGCACAAGGGTTACTTTTAGAGGTCTCTGGATCCTTTTGGGACAAAACGGCACCTGCCCCAATTTCAGAGGCATCAACCTCCACCTGAAATGGCAGAGAAACATCAGGCTGCCGTAGAACAGGAGCAGAAGTGAATCTCTGCTTAAGTTCCTGAAATGCAGAGACTGCCTCAGGAGGCCAATTCACCACATCAGAACCCTTTCTGGTCAAATCAGTTAATGGTTTAACAATAACCGAGAAATTACCAATAAATTTACGATAAAAATTGGCAAAACCCAAAAATCTCTGAAGAGCCTTTAATGAAGTAGGTTGGACCCAATCACAGATGGCCTGAACCTTGACCGGGTCCATTTCAATAACAGATGGGGACAAAATGAATCCCAGAAATGAGATCCTCTGTACGCCAAAAAGACACTTTGATCCCTTCACATACAGAGCATTCTCTCTCAAAATCTGGAATACAGTTCGAACATGTTTCACATGAGAGTCCCAGTCTTTAGAAAAAATCAAGATATCATCCAAATAAACAATCAGAAATTTATCCACAAAATCCCTGAAAATGTCATTCATGAAGGACTGGAAGACGGAAGGAGCATTAGTGAGCCCAAAGGGCATCACTAGGTACTCAAAATGCCCTTCAGGGTATTGAATGCCGTCTTCCATTCATCCCCGTGCTTAATGCGAATAAGGTTATACGCCCCCCTGAGGTCAAGCTTGGTAAACCAAGTAGCGTTTTTCACCCTGGAAAACAGGTCAGAAATCAAGGGTAACGGGTATTGATATTTCACAGTAATATTGTTCAAGAGACGATAATCAATACACGGCCTTAATGAACCATCTTTTTGGCCACAAAGAAAAAACCGGCACCTAAGGGTGAAGAGGATGGTCTGATATGACCCTTCTCCAATGATTCCTTGATATAAGACCGCATAGCGTCATGTTCAGGTACAGACAAGTTAAAAAGGCGACCTTTAGGGAATTTACTACCCGGCACTAATTCAATAGCGCAGTCATAGCTCCTATGGGGAGGCAAGGATGCAGATTTACTTTCGCTAAACACATCAGAAAAATCAATCAAAAAGTCAGGAACATCCTGAGCCTGAGGGGAGGCAGAAAAAACAGGAGTGTTGGTATTAACACATTGGCAGCCCCAACTGGTTACAGACACAGATTTCCAATCCAAAACAGGATTATGAGACTGTAACCAAGGGAAACCCAGCACGATAATGTCATGCAGATTATATAGAACCAAAAATTTGCAGCACTCCTGGTGATCAGGTTCAACCCTCATTATCACCTGAGTAGAAAACTGGGGTTTATTCTCAGCCAAAGGGGTAGAATCGATCCCCAGTAGGGGAATAGACTTCTGTAGGGGTATCAAGGGAAACCCACAACGTTTAGCAAAATCTTAATCCATCAGGTTAATAGCTGCTCCAGAATCAACGAAAGCCTGAGCAGAAAATGAGGACAGAGAGCATATCAGAGTGACAGTTAATAAAAACTTAGTCTGAACACTACCCAAGACAACTGAGCGTGCAAAACGTCTTCCCCGCTTAGGGCAGACTGAAATAGCATGAGAGGCATCACCACAGTAGAAACATAACCCATTGCGCTTTCGAAACTCATGACGCTGTGCCCCAGACACCACTCTATCACACTGCATGGGTTCAGAAGCTGGTTCACAAGGCAACACCATTCCATGCATACTTCTCCGCTCACGCAAACGTCTGTCAATTTGAATCGCCAATGACATAGAATCATTGAGACCAGAGGGACAGGGAATCCCACCAAACATCCTTTACATTATCTGACAGACCCTTCCGGAAAAGGGCCGCCAAAGCGTCGTCATTCCATTTGGTCAGGACTGCCCACCTACGGAATCTCTGACAGTATAACTCAGCGTCATCAAGCCCCTGATTTAATGCCAACAAGGCTTTTTCAGCTTGATCAGTGACATTAGGCTCATCATACAATAACCCCAAAGCCTGAAAAAATGCATCAACATCACTCAAAACAGGATCCCCAGGTATCAGGGAAAAAGCCCAATCCTGAGGATCGCCGCGCAGGAGAGAGATGATAATTTGAACCTGCTGCGCTGCGTTTCCTGAGGACTTAGATTTTAAGGCAAAAAACAATTTACAATTATTTTTGAAATTCTGAAACTTAGCTCGATCCCCTAAAAACAAATCTGGCATGGGATCCTAGGTTCCACAACAGGCAACCTAGCAAGATATGCAGCAATACTCTGAACCTCAGTGGCAAGCTGATCCACACGGCCAGACAACTGTGCAAACTCCATTGGGAAAAAAGATCCTCCCCAGCACCCAGAGATACAGAGGGAAAAAAAAATGCAACAAACAGAAAAATATCTCTGACAACTCTGACAACCTTTTTTCTTTCACAATATTTTTTCCCTTCTGTGAGTACCATACAATTTTCAATTTTTGGGCCGGAGATACTGTTATGTTTCGGTAGCTGAGGAGTGCAGGTAAAAAAAGGCAATACACCAGAGCAGTTGGAATCTATGGGATTGCAGTACCCTGACTAACCACCGCAACTAGAGGCAGCCGTGGAGCGTTCCTACGTTGGTCCTAGACGCCTCGTCACAGCCTGAGAAACTAACTACACCTAAAGATAGAAATAGGAAAGCTATCTGCCCCGGAGCAGAACCCCAAAGATAATAGAAAGCCCCCAAACAAGTAATGGCGGTTAGACAAGAGGAAATACTGACACAGAAAGAAAATAGAATGAGCAAACGCTGGGGCCCAAACTATCTAAATAGAAAAGGATAGGAAGGGTACTTACTGCAATCCCAGAAAACCCTGAAAAGCACCAACTCTACTAATTTCAAAATCACCTGAGATCACACGACCTCTACCACCTAAATTAGTTCTCTGGTGTAACAAAATCAAAACAGCAGCCACTGAAAAAACTGGAAAAAGCAAAAGTACAAAACTCAGTGGCTGAACCAAACTGAGAGGGCAAAAGCCCCCGGAGGGGACCCTGAAGGCCCCCACAGAAGTGCAGGACAAAATGCAAAAATAAAGCACAAACACAAAAGAAGAAAATGTCTTATCTGATAGCAGGAGATGCAGACACGACACAGCAGGCTACAAGGGAAACTGGAAAGAAGGATTCAGACCAGAACAATTGATCACCGGCAACCCTGATGGGAAAATGACTCCCTTATATAAGACCAGTCAGTAACACCTGATTCCCAGTCCTCACAATCTTCACTAGCACCGCTTGTAACCACCAGAGGGAGCCTCTGCTCAGAACTCATCTCAAACCCATTCACAACACCTCCGCCAGGTGCTTCAAATGGTCTTCATACGTTTTGGAGTATACGATGACGTCGTCCAAGTACAGCAACACAGTCTCGAAGTTGAGATGGCCCAGGCAGCTCTCCATCACTCTCTGGAATGTGCCAGGGGCACTGCTGAGTCCAAACGGCATTCTGTCAAACTCACAGAGTCCCATCGGGGTGGTGAAAGCCGTCTTCTCCCGATCCTCCTCAGCCACAGCTACTTGCCAGTACCCACTAGTGAGGTCAAGGGTGGAGAAGTAATTAGCAGTTTTTAGTGCAGCCAAGGATTCCTCAATGCGTGGTAATGGGTATGCATCTTTATGTGTAATGCGATTTATTTGTCTGTAATCTACACACATTCGCATGCTTCCATCCTTTTTCCTGACTAAGACTAGAGGTGCTGCCCAGGGACTGCAACTATCCCTTATCACCCCTGCTTCCTTCATATCACGCAACATCTCCTTGGCTTTCTGATAGTGTGCTGGTGGTATAGGCCTGTACCGTTCTTTGATGGGAGGATGATTGCCTGTGGGGATATGATGTTGAACCCCTTTAATTGTCCCAAAGTCGAGCGGGTGTTTGCTGAATACCTGAGCATACTCTTGAACTACTCGGTATACTCCTTGTTTCTGGTGGGCTGGAGTGGTGTCTGTCCCAACATGGAGCTGCTGACACCAATCCTCCACCTGGGTGGTCGGACCGTTATCCTCCACTGGTTGTGGGAGGTTAAGGGCTCCGCTGGGTGAATGGAGTTATTATCCACAGCATGTAACTTAGCAACAGTGGCGTAACGTGGCAAGTTGACTTCATCTTCTCCCCAGTTGAGAAGACGCACTGGCACCCTCCCATTATGTACCTCCACTACCCCTCTGGCAGTCAAGAGTGTAGGTCTGTGTTCTGAACAATGGGGCTCTACTACTGCTTGGTAGTTTTGTCCTCTCAGACCTATTGTCATGTATAGTGTTCCTATAGCGTCTTGTGCTTGGGTGCGAGGAAAACACAGGAGACATAGGTTGAAATGAAATGACTTGTATTACTTCATACAAGCATGCTGAAAAGTTCACACAGTTTGCAGGAACAGCGACAGGAGACACAGCAGGCCAGAGTAACTTCAAGCACTACAATAAATCTCCAAAGCAGGTTCAGGATCTCTTCTCTGTACCGTAATTCCTCTGCAAACATGGATTCACCAAACAGCAGGTTTCCAGAGTCCAAAAGTGTTCCAAGGTTCCTCAGTAGGGAATAGCTGGAGTACAAGTCCAAGGCTTCCAGGAGTCAGGTCACAGACTGACTGAGGCTTGATTCAGGAGCACTGATTGTTCAGCTGAGGCTGCTTAAGAAGGAAGAGGTAAGAATCAGGGTGGGAACATGAAAACTGGAAACTCCATATTAACTGAGGGCAAGAGCTGCAGAAAGACAGAAAGCAAAATGGCCGACGGAAAACTGAGTTTCAAGGAACATGTCAACAGAGACAAAGAACCTTACATTACTCCCCCCTTAGGGACAACCTCCGGATGACCTCAGACCAGGCTTGTCAGGGTACCTCTGATGAAACTGGCGGAGCAGGCGAGGAGCATTTACATTATTGACTGGTTCCCATGAGTTGTCCTCCACTGGGTAGCCCTGCCATTTAATCAAATATTGCAACGGATTTCTGTACAACCTGGAATCTAGAATCCTTTCCACCATAAATTCTTCCTGACCATCGACCAGCACTGGGTCAGGGCAAGGAGAAGAACGTCCAGGAAACGTATTGGGTGTTGCAGCCTTTAGTAGGGATACATGAAAGACAGGGTGGATTCTCATAGTTCTGGGCAGTTGAAGATGACAAGCAACAGCACTTATAATCTTATTGATCTTATAAGGTCCAATGTACTTATGTCCCAATTTAGACGATGGAATCTTTATTTTAAGATTTCTGGTTGACAGCCAGACCAAATCTCCTACCTTGAAAGCTGGTGCAGGTTTACGAAATTTATCTGCTGCTTTCTTGTACCTTTCCTGAGCCAATTCTAGATTTTCCTTTAGAAGATCCATATTCTTTTGTAAAGAAGTGATTCTTTCAGCCACTGCCGGCAAGGGCGTATCTATGGGAAATCGAGGAAGAATGTTAGGATGATAACCTAGATTGGAGTAAAAAGGAGACTGCTTAGTGGAGGCGCTCTGAGAGTTGTTATAAGAGAACTCAGCCAGTGGAAGTAGATCCACCCAATCATCCTGTAGGTGGCAGATAAAACAGCGGAGATACTGCTCCAGGGTCTGATTGGTTCGTTCTGTCTGTCCATTAGTCTGGGGATGAAAAGCAGAAGAAAGGTTTACTTTAATGTCCAATGCTGCACAGAAATTTTGCCAAAACCTTGAAGTGAATTGCACCCCTCGATCCGAAATGACCTCATCCGGTACTCCATGTAAGCGAAACACATTCTTAATCATCAAGTCTGATGTCTGTTTTGCAGTGGGTAAGCCGACACAAGGGATAAAATGAGCTGCCTTTGTTAGACGGTCAACCACCACTAGAATGGTGTTCTTCCCTTGAGAGGTTGGTAACTCCACAATGAAGTCCATAGAAATGGATCCCCACGGGCGGGACGGGTGGGAAGAGGTTGCAACAGACCAGTTGGTGAGGAGCGAGGTGTTTTGCATCTTGCACAGACTTCACATGAAGTGACATAGTTTAAGACATCTTTCCTGTAAGTGGGCCACCAAAAGAAACGAGAAAGAAATTCTTGTGTCTTTAGAATTCCCCTATGCCCGGCTATCTTGGAATCGTGGATGAGTTGCAATACTCTCAATCTGACTGTTTCAGGTATATACAGACGTTGTCCCTGAATCCACACACCATTCTTAAAGACAAGACTTACGTCCCTTGGGGGTTGAGCCAACAAAGAATCCGCATGGTATGCTTCCTTGATGTCCTTAAGTAGGTCTTGATTATGAATCACTCCCAGGAATCTAGAGTCAGGAAGAATAGTCTTAGGAGGAGTAAGTGGACGTGTCTCTGCTGAATGAATCCTAGAGAGTGCATCAGCCTTTCCATTGCGCGATCCTGGTCTATAAGAAATGACAAAATTAAATTGGTTTAGGAAAAGATTCCAGCGAGCCTGGCGAGGAGTCAGGCACTTAGCCGACCTGATAAATTCAAGGTTACGATGGTCTGTCAGGACGACTATTTGCTGTGCAGCTCCCTGAAGAAGGTGTCTCCATTCCTTGAAGGCGGCAATAATGGCCAACAATTCTCTATTGCCCACATCGTAGTTCCTCTCAGCCGAAGACAACTGCTGGGAAAAGAAGGCACAGGGATGCAAGACATTCTTCTCACCTGTTCTCTGAGAGAGTATAGCTCCAACGGCACAGTCTGAAGCATCCACCTCTATTATGAAGGCAAGCTCGGGTTGGGATGTACTAAGATAGGTGCGGTGGTAAATTTATCCTTTAAACAGAAAAATGCTTCCTGAGCTTGCGGGGTCCAGGAAAACCTAGACTGTTTCCGGGTAAGTTGGGTGATAGGTGACACTACCTCAGAAAAATTCTTAATGAAACGTCTATAGAAGTTGGCAAACCCGATGAAATGCTGCACCTCCTTCACATTTCTAGGAATTGGCCAATCCTTGATGGCTTGGGTCTTGCTTCCATCCATACTAATCCCTTGCGTAGATAGTACATACCCCAGAAATTGAATTTCGGTCCTATGGAATTCACATTTTTCAAACTTGATGTAGAGATGGTTTTGTCTTAGGCGTTCTAAGACCATTCTCACATGTCCATGATGTTCCTCTGTGGAGTTAGAAAAAATTAGAATATCATCCAGATAAATCACCACAAATGTATCTAGGAGATCCCTGAAGATATCATTCACGAAGTGTTGGAAAGTGGCTGGGGCGGTACTCAGACCAAAAGGCATAACTAGATATTCAAAGTGTCCATAGCGTGACCTGAAAGCAGTCTTCCATTCATCCCCAGGTCTAATACGGACCAAGTTATAGGCCCCACGGAGATCCAGTTTAGAGAAAATTTTGGCATGCCGCACTCTCTCCAACAACTCAGGGATTAAAGGCAATGGATAACGGTTTCTAATAGTAACCTTATTGAGTTCCCTATAGTCTATGCAGGGTCTCAGAGATCCATCTTTCTTCTTCACAAAGAAGATGGGTGCACCTGCGGGAGATGAAGAGGGCGTATGAAGCCCTTGGCTAAATTTTCGTCTATATAATCCTTCAAAGCTTTTAGCTCGGGCCCCGCTAGGGGGTAGATCTTACCAAAAGGTATCTCGGCTCCGGGCAATAATTCAATTGGACAATCATATGGACGGTGAGGAGGAAGCTGATCAGCGTTCTTCTTGTCACATAAATCCACATAGTCCTGGTATACAGCTGGTAGTTCAGGGACTGACATGGTTCCTTTAGGAACAGAGCAAGCTGAAACTCCTTGACTCATCTGTTTCTCCGGAAAGTGTAATTCCTTGGTCTCCCAGTTAATCGTAGGATTCTGCGCCTGCAGCCATGGTAGCCCTAGAATGATGGGAAAGTGGGGAGAAGAGATAAGCAAAAAAGACATTTTCTCCTGATGATCTTTACCCATAAGGACCCTCAAAGGCTCTGTTTCTTGATCCACTGGTCCAGAAGTCAGTAGAGAGCCATCCACAGTCTCCATCTGTACTGGAGTAGCCTTCTTCACTGAACGTATCCCCTGTTTCAGAGCAAAGGAGATATCCATAAAATTTCCACTTGCTCCTGAGTCGATCATAGCAGAGCTAGACACCCAGACTGAGTCAACCCAGAGTTTGATGGAAAGGAAGCAATGAGAATTGTTTCTTTTACAACTCAGCTGGGACACCGCTGAGGAAACTTGAAAAATTGCAGCGTTTATACCGTCATCGTCCCCAGAACTAACAGAGTTTAAGTCCGAGAAATCAAGATCTCTTGCAGCAGATCTCTCTGGAGCCTGAGGCTCGGACATGACAGAGCTCCTCTCGCAACACTCACAGTGAATGACTGCTGCAGTAGTCTTACGAGAACGGCTGGGCAGTTTATAATGAAGTGCCCTGACTTACCACAGTAGAAACATAGATTTTCCTTTATACGATGTTCTTTGCGTGCATCACTAACCCGTCTTTGTAAAGAGTCCACCTGCATGGGTTCAGGTTCTGGTTCCCTTGTGATCCTACTCAAAGGTTCCTTAGCTGAGGAGGGAGGTAGTAAAAGGTTAGTGCGATTATTTTCGAACCATCTCTCTTGTCTGCGTTCAGTCAGACGAGCATCAATACGGATACAATAGTTAATAAAGTCACCTAACGCAGTCGGAGGGTCGGCACGAGCAAGTTCATCCTTAATCAGTGGAGACAACCCTTTCCGAAAAATAGACTTTTTAGCGGAAGTGTCCCAAGTGGTATCAAGAGCACATCTCCTGAAATCCAGGGCATATTCGGCTACTGAACGCTTACCTTGGCGCAAAGTTAACATGGCTGCTTCAGCTGTTGCACCTCGATTGGGGTCATCAAACACCTGCCCCATGGCTGAAATAAAAGCATCAAGGTGATTCAAACAATCATCCTCAGTCTCAATCAGAGGGTTTGCCCACATCAAAGCCTTATTGGTAAGCAACATGATTATAGTAAGCACTTTGGATCGTTCAGTGGGAAATTGTGAAGCATGTGCAGAGAAAAATAGATTGCATTGGTTAATAAATCCCCTGAATTTCTCACGTTCACCGCCAAAACGAAAAGGAGGTAATTTGGGGATCCCAGAACTTGGGGTTATGGCAGGAGCCTGGGCTCGTTCCTCTAGAGCCTCAATCCTGGCTCGCAATTCCTGGGTAGTCTGTCCAAACACTTGCAAATTATGATTAGTGAGGTCCTGTAGGCTTGCAAAACGGGTTTTTAAAGTCTGTACATCTGAAAGGATTGTATCAGTCACTCCGCAAAGTTCCTTTATGCGGGCCTCCATCTTCCAGATCTTTTAAGGCAGAGGTGCTGGAAGGAGAAGAGGAAAGGAAAAAAAAAAAAAACAATAGTGTTTACCTGTGGTAACACTCCAGAGTAAAATTTTAAGGGAATGCGCTCACCTGGAATGGTTGTGAGAAGTCACAACCACTGTCATCACATAAGGTATTAAACGGACATCTGATATCCACAGTCACAGCAGACACGGCTTTCCCAGACCCAGCAGATACTAAACATTGGCTCCTGAATCTTGTCATGTATAGTGTACAGTTCCTATAGCGTCTTGTGCTTGGGTGCGACGAAAACACAGGAGACATAGGTTGAAATGAAATGACTTGTATTACTTCATACAAGCATGCTGAAAAGTTCACACAGTTTGCAGGAACAGCGACAGGAGACACAGCAGGCCAGAGTAACTTCAAGCACTACAATAAATCTCCAAAGCAGGTTCAGGATCTCTTCTCTGTACCGTAATTCCTCTGCAAACATGGATTCACCAAACAGCAGGTTTCCAGAGTCCAAAAGTGTTCCAAGGTTCCTCAGTAGGGAATAGCTGGAGTACAAGTCCAAGGCTTCCAGGAGTCAGGTCACAGACTGACTGAGGCTTGATTCAGGAGCACTGATTGTTCAGCTGAGGCTGCTTAAGAAGCAAGAGGAAGAATCAGGGCGGGAACATGAAAACTGGAAACTCCATATTAACTGAGGGCAAGAGCTGCAGAAAGACAGAAAGCAAAATGGCCGACGGAAAACTGAGTTTCAAGGAACATGTCAACAGAGACAAAGAACCTTACACCTATTGCTGCTCTACACCAAATAAGCATTTCACTCATCGGGGGTATCACAATGGGATTCGGGTCTGTTACCCGTACATTACCAATCTCACCACCGGTCATTTTCACTTGCTGCTGGCACATCAGGGTTCGGATCTCCCTCCGGATCTCTCCTTTTTGCCTTGGTCTGGCGATTTCGGCAAGCTGTTGGAGTAAAAACACAACCTCCTCCAAACAGTTACTAATAATGTTAGTGCCTAAGACCACATTCAACCCATTTTCTTCATTAACAGTCTTTACTACAAGAAGTCCCTGATTCTTTAGCTCCACTCTCCCCACCTTTACGTCTACATCTTTAGCCCCCCGTAATTCAAGAGGGAGACCATTTGAGGCGTATACGGTAAAGTCAGGGTTTGGGGGTTGGAGACTGTCACTGGACCAGTACTTGTTGTAGAGAACATCAGGTATAATGGTTACCTGGGATCCAGTGTCCAGCAGGGCAGGGATTGCGATCCCGTCCAGTATGATGGACAGGTATGGTCTTCCTCCCACAAACCTGCGGTTCCAGTCTGAGGGGCCTGAGGAGTCTATTCCTGGGGGTTGGCCCTCGGACCCAGGATTTGCTCGTTTAAAGGACACATACGTGCTGGGTGACCTTCCCTGTGGCAGCGGTAGCAGATGATCTCTCGGCGAGGATGATGCTGGTCGCGGGTCCTTCCTGGGGGTGGCGTTGTCCTCCTCCAGTGGGGCGACGTCCTCCCTCTCCTCCGGCGCATCCAAGGGACATCCTCCGGGCAGTCAGCCAGCAAGATCTTTCCTTCTTCCTTCGTCGACAGTTGCAGGGCACTCATTACAGTGGCCAGGTTTTTGGTCAGCTGGCGCACTTCTGAGCGCAGGCAGTCCAGCTCAGTAGGGGGCACCTCCTGCGTTTTGGCTTCCGCAACCAGCGGGGAAAAGGTGGATGCTGTTGGCTTTAGGGTGGTTTCACTTGGGTGACACTGGGTTGCCATCTCGGGTGTCTCCAGAGGTCGCAGTCCTTTTATAGCCATATCCTTAAGGGCATCAAAGGTAGCATCAGGATGATCCAAGGACCACCAGTGCACAGTCCTGCTTTCCGCTTGGGACCTCAGTCCCCGTACAAATTGTTCCTTTAACATTTTATTTTCATTGATGACACTTATAGGTTAATTTGTTTAAGAGCTCGCAGGGCCCCTTGTAGCCGGCAAGCATAGTCTCTAATGCTGTCATCTGATTTCTGGGAACATTGATAAAATCTCATCCGGAGATCTGTTTCAGTGCGGTCTTCAAAGATAGTCTGTAGCTTTAAGAAAATTGCAAGCACTGACTCCTGGTCTGCAGCTGTCCAAGTCTCTACCTCTCTCTCAGCAGCACCAGTTAATTGTCCCACTACTACTGCAGCTCTTTGCTTTTCTGTCATAGGGTACATGTCCATTATGCTGCATATTTTTCGCTTGAACCCTGACAGGGTGTCTGGCTTGCCGCTGTACTGAGGGAGCCACTTCGCTCCAGGCATGTGTGGCAGCGTTAGCGGTACTATTGGGACCACAGGACCAGGTGAGGGGCCTGGATTTCTATCCTGCGCTGCAGCGCCAAGTGGTAAGTCATTGGGGTTGTCGGCCTGGGCCGCGCTGTTGGCTTGCTGCTGCGACATATCTGCGCCCCCCTAGTTAATCGTGGCCTACCTTCTCTGAAGGCTGCAGCTCTGCAGGCACAGCGGTGGAGAAAGGACCTGTGTCGCTGGCGCTCTGACGTCAGAGCGTTCACTGAAGCTCTCCACAGGACCTGCCGCCGCGTCAGCGTTGGGGGCGTGTTCAGGACTCAGCGCGCTTTTACAGGTACGCCCACTGGTTTTCGCGCCGGGACGCTATAAATGGCGGCAAATGGCGGGAAATCTTCACCACTATACACAACAGTCTTTTTGCAAGGCACACAGTACCCGGTGGCAACGGGCACAAATTACTCCGTTGCTGCAGGCACGAAATCCTGTTCGTGACGCCAAGTTGACGAGCCGCGCGTACCAGGTCTTTGGGATACTTGGCACCGAGCCCGTTGTTGTCTATGGGGATGTCACGGGTAGCACAGCTCGGTCCGTGCCCTGGGCGCTCACCGTAATGTGGGATATTTACAGGGGATGATGGAGTGTTCGTATAGTTTGTCGTGACGCCACCTGTAGTATCTGGTCAGGGTGACCAGCGCTGCTATACAAATACTCTGGAAGGGATGGTGTTGGGCAGCTAGATGGTAGGTCTTCTACAGGCAAGACGGTGTCCTTCCTGGGCAGATAGAAACAGGAGAATACAGGACAGGTGGGGATCCCGCCGTCAGAGACAATAAGGGGAACACACACAAAAGTCAGTTTGGTACCTTTACTGTAGAAATGGCAGGTACTCCCTGGAGCACGATAGGGCGAAGGATGCACATCCAGATTCCTCCACTGGTAGGTGTATGGCCTCCTATCCTCTGTCGTTACACAATAAAGTCCTGACCTGCTTATAGCTAGGTCTAACTTGATCTCTGTCCTATACCTGGCTGATTTTTTGGTTGGACCTTCTCTCTGGCAGGACAGGGTCCTTGATGGCTGGCCGAGCCGGACTCCGTCCTCCTGATCCTGTTACGTATCAACTCTGTGGTACTCCTGGGACTTGTAGTCCTCCAGGAACTCCGGTGTTCTCCTAATAGGTCGTGGAGATCCTTATAGGCTCGGGCCCCGGTATTTCTTGCTGAGGGGAGCT
>JARQOD010000002.1:338513390-338592047 GCA_033576555.1 Oophaga sylvatica | reverse complement strand
CCCGGGAATGCTAGATTTCTCCCACCTGGTCAGTGTCTGCTGAGGTGTTGTGGAGTGGGAAAACTGTTGCTCATAGCAACCAATCACAGCTCAGCTTTCATCTTTTAAACAGCTCTGGTGAAATGAAAGATGCTTAGTGATTGGTTGCTATTGGCAACACAGGCCGTGTAACCTGTTGTGGTCAAGAAGATGTGCCTATGAAATATATACTAGATATTATAAGGAGCTTTGTGTGTGGAGTGAGTGTGGCTATGTGGAGTGGGCGTGGCTTGATACATACACACATACATACACTCATTTTTATATATAGATACAGCAATGCTGTGACATTGCTGTATATAGCACAAGCGATCCCACATTTGCCGCTTCAAGTCACCTAAGATGACTAAGGCTGGGGTCACACTTGCGAGAAACTCGCACGAGTCTCACACCTCAATACCCGGCACTGCCACTCGGGACCAGAGTGTGCCGCTGCATGTATTTCTATGCAGCTGAACGCTCCGGTCCCGAGTGCCGGCGGCATTGCCGGGTATTGAGGTGAGAGACTCGTGCGAGTTTCTCACAAGTGTGACCCTGGCCTAAAAAGAACAGTTCAAGTCACTCCTCTTTTACCCCATAAAAAATAAAATAGATAAAAGATAAAAAATGCATATATATATATATTGCTACATTCAGAAAAGTCCAATCTATTATTCCGATTGGTAAGCACCGTAAACGAAAAAAATTTGAGAACGCCAAAATTACGTTTAATTTTTTGTTCGCTGCCATGCCACAAAAAATGCTGTAAGAAGTGATCAAAACATCATATATATCCCAAAATGTTATCAGTAAAAACGTTGTCTCGCCCCGCAAAAAGTAATTAGTCACACAGCTCCATTGACCAAAAAAATGAAAACGCTACAGGTCTCAAAAAATGGCAACACAACCCCCACAAAATAATAAAAAAAACTGTATAGGTTTGCTATCACTGTAATTGTACTGATGAGGAGAAACTGTCATGTGAACAGCGCTCTTGATTTACTGTACGTTGGTCAGTGTGACGTTTGATGAAGAAATTGAGGGTAAGCTGATTATATTTGCTGATGACACAAAGCTAGGAGGGGTAGCTAATACTAGAGAAGAGAGAGAGGATTCAAAAAGATATAAATAAACTGGAGCAGTGGGCAGCAACTAACAGAATGGTTTTTAACAAGGAAAAATGCAAAGTACTACATCTGGGAAATAAAAATGAAAAAAGCATATACAGAATGGGAGGAATAGGGCTAAGCAACAGCACATGTGAAAAAGACTTGGGTATACTAATAGATCACAGACTGAACATGAGTCAACAGAGTGATGCAGCAGCAAAAAAAGGCAAATACAATTTTGGGATGTATTAACAGAAGCATACAGTCTAGATCACGTGAAGTCATTATTGCCCTCTACTCCTCTTTGGTCAGACTTCATCTGGAATACTGTGTCCAGTTTTGGGCACCACATTTTAAAAAAGACATCAACAAACTGGAGCAAGTTCAGAGAAGAGCGACCAGAATGGTGACCGGTCTGCAAACCATGTCCTCTAAGGAACCGTTGCAAGATTTGGGAATGTTTAGCCTGCAAAGAAGAAGACTGAGAGGAGACTTAATAGCTGTCTACAAATATCTCAAGAGCTGTCACATTGTAGAAGGATCATCTTTATTCTCATTTGCACAAGGAAAGACTAGAAGCAATGGGATGAAACTGAATGGGAGGAGACACAGAATAGATATTAGAAAAAACTTTTTGACAGGGTGATCAGTGAGTGGAACAGGCTGCCACGAGAGGTGGTGAGTTCTCCTTTAATAGAAGTCTTCAAACAGAGGCTGGACCGACATCTGTCTGGGATGATTTAGTGAATCCTGCTTTGAGCAGAGGGTTGGACCAGATGACACAGGAGGTCCCTTCCTACTCTACCATTCTATGATTCTATGATTTTTACTCGGAAAGCATAGGTCCGCATGATACAATAAATTATAGGGAAAAATAGCAGCCTCATTTTATGATGAGTCAGAAGATAATTTTACTTAACATTAACTGGGGCCAGAACCACTAAAAATGAAGAGAGCTAACTTTGTTACTTTTTATGAAATCCTAAAATGACTTCTCTGTTGTACAGTTGGGACTGATGTTGGCTTTGCCCTCTACAGAAGATATATTTCTAAAGTGTCTGGTCCACAGGTAGGTACTTTCACTCAGTAATATTTGGGGCTCATCTATTACCTTGTATTTTTAAGGGAAAAAATATATACTCAGCTGAATGCAAAAAAATATAAATGTACAACAGAAAGTCTGATGTGTCGAAGTACAGTAAACGTGGTCAAGGCATTTTTGTAGACATTTTATTCTGAATTGACAAAATATAAGAAATACGTGTTTTTTAAAAAATTACTACCACATCATAGTTGTATTTGTAGCTACGGTTAATTAAAAATATTTTTTTTTCTAGGCATTAACCACTGTTTTCCTCACTTTCACATCTAGGTATCATTCGTTGCTCACTTTGCAGGAGGCCTTGCAGGAATGTCTATAGGTTACACAGTTTTCAGCTGCTTTGACAAAAATCTGATAAAGGACCCGAGGTTCTGGATCTGCATTGCTGCATATGTTGCTTTCCTGGTTTTCGCTGTACTATTCAATATATTCTTGTCTCCAGAACCCTAACCTTTATTACATATTAATGGAAAAACCACAATATATACAACCGCTAACATCTAATTTATGGGAAATTGGAGCTTCATAACCAAAATGCAAAAAGAGCTTTTAGCCCCAAGTGCTATTTATATGGGAGTCTTTTTTTAATAGGGGCCTTTGATCTAGGGTGCAACTACTACCTCTACACCCATTATAGCTAAGCTCTTGTCCTGGACCATGGATATACCAACATTATTAATTAACTCTTTGAACAATGCTCAGAATTTGGATACAACTAGATAATTTCAGCAGAAAAAATGAATACACTGATCACTGACCAGCGTGCCATGATGCAACTTCACCTGAATGAAGTTCACAAGCTTCATCAAGACTATGTTATACCTCAGCACAACGTTTACTTGGGAAGAAAAAGTTTTGATTTATAGCTGTATATTTGAAATATTGAAATTAGACAGTATTCTGTGGTTGAACATTCATGATGTGCCTTGATATGATATGGATAATGCTTGACGGATCCTATAAAGAATATATAGTTAACTCTTTTTTATAACTTCTAATTTAAATGTAATGTGTACAAAAATGTTTAGGAGATCTAATGATCAATAATATTGTACCTGTCCCAGGTGCCACCATCCTGACATCTCTGTATCTTCTACATGTTTGGGCCCCCAGCTGGTATATCGAAGACTTTTGTTGAAGCTCTTTTACTAATATTCATTGCATATATGAAGTTAATAATGGCATCCTATTTCAGCTTCTAATTGGCATTTAGTTTCATACCTTCCATGTGTCACCAATAGAAGGGGGCACTTTCCCTATTTTTTTTAATCTTGTTTGTTTCTTCCAAGTCACCAGTGATGAGCGAATGTGCTCGGATACCATTACATTATGTTCGAGTCCCTACGGCTGCATGATTTATGGCTGTTAGACAGCTTGAACATATGTGGGGATTCCCTAACAAACAGGCAACCCCTGCATGTGTTCAGGCTGTCTAACAGCCGCAAAACATGCAGCCGTAGGGACTCAAACATATTATTCGAGTACTACAGGATACTCAGATAACACACGAGCACGTTCCCTCATCACTACAAGTCACATCTTAAACATTAAAGAGGTTATCCAGTTTTTAAACAATTATTATAAATGACTCCCATTGACTCTTAGATGCTAAAATAAACATTAATCACCTATTATGGCCTAATATAAAGTTAGCCAGGAAAGATACTGTACAGGAACAGAGCGTAAACCGAAGCATAAGGTTAATTCTACACTTAGATCATCTTGATGACATTTCAGAGAGTTGGGCTAGTCGGAGCACATGGGTGAGGTTGAAGCGATCTGCAGTACTAAGAAGCAAGTCGTTGCTGAAAAATATAGTTTTTGCAGTGAAAGAATAGGCCTGCCCATTCAGATATGTGACACTGGATGCACAGAGTTGCTGGTATAGATGAAAAAAGGCACACAGGTACAAGAAAGAAACTGTATGTTGGGGTTAATCTATATATTAACAATGAGTATGCATTGATATCCGCTGTGTAAAAAACATACTGCATATAGATAGCGACATAGAAAATGAGGTAAAAGGTATCCAACAATGATTAAAAAATACCTTGAACATAAAAACTTGATTTAGACAACAGGTCAATCCCTTTAGGATGTCCATGCACTTCAGATAGCTGTGGCATTTAACCCGCTATTACTCCCAACCAAGTATCTCAAAAACAGGCTTTCTGTCAATCCTACCCTATATTTCAGTAGTATTAGGTCAATAAGTTGTTGTTAGTATTAAAGTCATGTTTACTAATGTGTATCATATTGACAGAAAAGTAGAATGAATTCAGCCATATTTCATTCAGTTTAGCAGATGAGGCCTAAAGCAATTTTCCATAAAAATATTCTATGCATTTTCTGAAAATAAATAAAAAAATTAGGATAAAGGTTGTTTCTGTAAAGGACAATTTACGAAAAATATAATTTTAACTCATTCTCCATTATAGCGTATTACAGATTGCACTTTGGTCACAGTGCATAGAAAATGGGTTATATGTATTTAATTTATTGTATGTATTTATTTTATTATTTGATTTTTTGTATGATTTAAATTGAAACTAGGATATTCGGATATCTGTCAAGTCAAAATAGACGTCCATGGTTAGACTTTGTGCAACCCACTCTATTTAGCATTTCCCAGGTGCTCTCACGTACTCACCTTTTTCACCTCTGTACAGGGAGATAGATGCCCTTTATTTAAGGGGCCACTCGGTTGCATTCACATGCCACCCAACAGCAAACCAGGAACCACTGCAGTCAGTATCAGAGGGAACATAGTGACTTTATCCAGTAGCCTAACTTAAAGCTTATGGGCCCCAATTCAAAATCTTAAACGCTGCCCCCAAATATTATGGTTCTTTAATAGCATTGGCCTTCTCATTTAGGCCAAAGAAACATTTGAGGTCCCCTTTGGCTTGAAAGCCCAGGAAAGGTTGCAATCTCTGCACCCTCTAACGTTCCTCTGCCAACTCATTTGACAGTGGCGGCTAACTCACGAGTACAATACGTACGTTTATCACACTTGGCCAACAGTTTTGTGATTGTGGAAGTAGCTTAAAATAGTATAGATTACACTAGGCAACAAAATTTCAAAAGTTGTCTGGTTCAGAAATCAAATTAGCCATCTCTTAATGATTTTGATGTGCTGAATTTAAATATGACAAGGAAAACTGTTATTTGGCTCTAGTTTCCATGAAATCGAAGACTTTGCGTTTTACTGTTATGTAAATTAATAAATATAACATGTAGTCATTACTTCTACAAATATAAAACTGCACATGTATTGTCAAACAAGTTTTATTAGATGTATTCAGAGGAAACTCAAGTGTATTTAAATCTACTATATAAATAATTAACTCACATGTCTAAGCACTTTGAACAATTTTAACTATTAATATGCGTTAATGCACAGTACAAAATATGTCCTTAGTCACTGGATACTCGGCTCCTTTTTACTTGTCTCTTGTATTCAAGCATTGGATTATCTCTGGTGATTGTCCAACAGTTGTCTGCAAGCATCGAAGGGTTCCAATTATCCTGATATCTTTTTTCCATAGTCGCAGTTTCCTAGTGAAATAGCTCACCATGCCTGTCACTGCTCCGCAGTTTGGTGCAAAGAAGCCTAGATGCGAATGTAAAAGATGAATCCTTAATGACATGTTACAACCAAGATTATGATATGCCTGAAGAAGATTTTCCACCAGCTCTTTATTGTTGTCTGACTTGGTGTTTCCAAGGAAATTTGTTACCACTAACTGGAATGCTACCCACGCAGCCTTTTCCTTGCCACGCAGTAAACAGTGAAACTCCTTATCTTGCAGAAGCACACGAATCTGAGGACCAATGAAGACTCCTTCCTTTATCTTTGCTTCACTCAACCTTGGAAATTTACAAATGAGATACTTGAATGCTTCTGCATTTTTGTCCATTGCCTTTACGAAGTCCTTCATGGGACCCAACTTGATATGCAATGGAGGTAACAGAATTTTCTGTGGTTCGACAAGTGCTGGATGAAGAACATTTTTAGCCCCCGGCTGAAGTGCATTTCTGAGGGGCCAGTTTCTTTTCTTGTAGTGTTCTTGTCTTGCTCGACTGTCCCGTTCACATAGGAAACAACAGTACTTTGTGAATCGTTCTGAATGAGCTACTGGGCATATTGCAGATGGAATATTTGGGTACTGAATAGTCCACTTCTTTTTCTTAGAAATTCCTTTCCCAATTGGAGGCACCATGCAGAAGTAACAAATGGTAGTATGGTCAGTTGGCTCTCTCCATACCATTGGCACTGCAAAAGGCATTGATTGTCTTTTCCTATTCAACCGCTGTGTGAGGTGTGATGAACATCGATTACAGCATGTATGTGGAGCCCAACTCTTGCCCTGATCTCCTATTTTGCAGCCAAAATACAGGTTGTAGGCTTTCTTAACCATATGAGTGAAGTTTCTCTTTTGTAACTCAAAAGTCACGTCACCACAGATATAGCAGAAATGATCTGCTTTATTAATGCAAGTCCGAGGCATCACTGAATAGCTGAACGATGATATCAGTCGACCGCTGAAATTGCTGTGTGACTGATAGAGGGAGAACATGCGCCTTTTATAGAGTTGTGTGATGCAAGTTTAATTAGGATTGCATCATCTTTCTTTCTTTGGCATCTATCATTGGTCATTTAGCGATGATGAAATACTGATGACTCAATTCATTAGTCATTTGGAGATGATGCAATATTGATGAAGCAATCCATTAGTTGGATGGTGCAAAACTGATGACGCAAAGCTGATGATGTTTTCCTTGCCTATCATTGTATCAAAGGCTATGAGAAATATCGACGCACCCCTGTATCATAAAAACTAGAGCCAATTTCAAAATTTAAGCATCATTTTCATTTTCAGCACCCCAAAATTAGTTAAGTTGAACTGTTTTCATGTCTGAACCAATTTTACTGTTGACTAGTGTTACTTGCTGAGCTGATGGTCAAATAACCACACTCAAAGCCTTGATTTTCCTCTAGAAATTAGGAACTACAGGAAAATGATAACGCCAAGAAGATGGATGGACAGTGAACAACATTAAATATCAACTAGTAAGGCATCCTTCCCAAGTAGCCCTATCAGGACAGTTTTACTATCTTATAGTTTTTTCCCAGTTGCTTGATCTAGGAAGACAAACATCATATTGTGTAAACTGATGCAAAAGTTTGCAAGAGAAATTGTCTATTGTTTAGTTCTTTTATACAAAGGCCCAGCAAGATGTCAAAAAAAGTATACATTTTATCTTATGACCAATAAAAAGCAGTAAAAATTTGTGTATTATAAATCTAATTATGTTTTAATTTAGTATTTAGGATTCAGTAAGGATTCTATATACCTTTATAAGTAGTATATATGGTATGCTATTGGCATCACCAGGATAGGGCTGTCACAATCCTGTACATTGTCCAGGTTTGGACGTAATCCAGATCCCCAAACATAGGGCAAAGTTTTGCTGTCTTTTCAGTTTATATTTAACAACTGTGATATTGTGAAACCGACATGTTTTGTATCATTGATTGTTAACGCCAAACAATGTACCCGCCATAATTTGTGCAAGTTAATTTTCTTGTTTTAGTAAATAAATTAAAAAGGAGAAAATGTGTTTAATCAGTTCACCGGTGTGGGATAACATGACATAGTATATGTGGTGCATGGATAAACTCCAGGCCGGTTGCTGGTTGAACATAGGTGGTAATGAAAATGGGTAATCCAGCATCAGGCATCTCCAAAATATAATTTTGCATTCATTGTGAAAACAATAAAAGCGAGATGTGCATTAAAAACATGCAACTCTAAAAGGTGACTTTTAATCATGACAATATATTTGGTGAAAAAAGAAGATTATAAAGGAAAAATATTTCTGATATGGTTGGGAATATGCAGACACATTGCCAACAAAGAATTTGTTAGTTGGGGTTCTATCATATGGAGTGTAGTAAATGTATTATTCAACTGTAGTTCAATATAGATACACAGTTGAAACCAGAAGTTTACCTATACGATACAAAAAGACACATATGCATGTTTTTGTCAATATCTGACATGAAATCAGAATAAACCTTTCCCGGTTTAGGTCAGTTAGGATTACCATAATTATTAATATTTGCCAAATGCCAGAATAATGAGAGGGAGAATGTTTTAAGGCATTTTTGTTACTTACTGCAAAGTCATAAGTTTACATACACTATGCCTTTAAACCATTTCTGGACTGCTCATATGATGATGTCATGTGTTTGGAAGCTTCTGATGAGGTTGTTTGGCAACGTCTGAGTTAATTAGAGACACCTCTGTGTATGTATTTTAATGCACACCTTAAACACACGGTTTCTTTGTGTAGCATCATGGGAAAGTCTCAAGAAATCAGCCAAGATATCAGGAAGAGAATTGTGGACTTGCACAAGTCTGGCTCACCCTTGGGTACAATTTCAAGATGCCTGAAGGTGCCTCATTCATCTGTACAAACAATTATACGCAATTACAAACAAGATGGGAATGTCCAGCCATCATTCCGCTCAGGAAGGAGACAGGTTCTGTGTCCCAGAGATGAACGTGCTTTGGTCCGACATGTGCATATCAACCCAAGGACAAAAGTAAAAGACCTTATGAAGATGATGGTGGAAACTGGTAAGATTGTGTCAATATTCACAGTGAAACGAGTACTGTATCAACATGGGCTGAAAGGCCACTCTGCCAGGAAGAAGCCATTACTTCAAAAGAAACATAAAAAGCCAGATTAATGTTTGCAAATGCACACAGGAACAAAGACCTTAATTTTGGAGACATGTGCTGTGGTCTGATGAAACTAAAATTGAACCTTTTGGGCATAATGACCATCGTTACATTGGGAGGAAGAAGGGACAAGCTTGGAAGCCTAGGAACACCATCCCCACTGTGAAACACGGGGGTGGCAGCATCATGTTGTGGGGCTGTTTTGCTGCAGGAGGGACTGGGGCACTTCACAAAATAGATGGCATCATGAGAAAAGAAGATTATGTTGCAATACTAAAGCAATATCTCAAGACATCAGCCAAAAAGTTAAAGATTGGGTGGGAATGGGTCTTCCAAATGGACATTAACCCGACGCATACTGCCAAAATGGTAACAAAGTGGCTTAAGGATAACACAATCAGTGTTTTGGAGTGGCCATCACAAAGTCCTGATCTCAATCCTATTGAAAATTTATAGGCAAAGCTGAAAAGGCAGGTGCGAGCAAGGCGACCTACAAGCCTGGATCAGTTTTGTTAGGAGGAATGGGCCAAATTCCAACCAACTATTGTTTGACCCAAGTCATTCAGTTTAAGGGCAATGGTACCAAATACTAATGAAATGTATGTAAACTTTTCACTTTGCAGTAAATAATAAAATGCCTAAAAAATTTTCTCTCTTTCTCATTATTCTGGCATTTGGCAAATATTATTAATTATGCTAATCCTAATTGACCTAAAACAGGAAAGGTTTATTCTCATTTCATGTTAGATATAGAGATAAACATGCATATGTGTCTTTTCATATAGTTTATGTAAACATCAGGTTTCAACTATATAAGATCATTTTTTTTCAAATTAAGACGATTAGGAGGGTGGGTATCAAGGCATTGTATCCAATACAATTCATGGCCTAGGAGCAATATAATCCAGTCTACCTCTATTGTGGTACAGTTAACCCTTTTAATGCTGCATACAATTAGCAATGATATGTCGCTTTGATGTTTCTCAAGAAAATATTCTGAAATGCCTGATATTTAACGTTTTTTTTTTGTATAGGGTGTGAAATAGTAGCACTAATTTTGTCCACACATACTGTATATTTGTGAGTGATATGACTTGCGTACCATTTAGGTTTCACGTTTTAGTAAATTGTCTGATTTCCAGGGACAAGCTTGAAAACATATTATTGTAACACTCTGTACTGCCATGGCATTAATTACATAGGGAAATTTTGAAGGCAGGATCCATTTAATGATCACACATGCCTTTAAACAAAGTTATATGGGGCAATCAGGTGAAAGGTGCGACAAAGGATCTGTTTTAACCCCTTTCCAACCTTGGACGTACCCAGTATGTCATGGTTGGGAAGTGCTGCCTGTCTTTGAACTTACTGGGTATGGCCAGGCAATTTTGCGATCGCCGCCGGGTTATCAGCTGATACCATAGCTGAATTCCAGCTCTCACTGCCAGAAGTGGTGCCCGCACAGCTCCCGGCTAAATGCTGCAATTAATATCGATTGAAGGGTTTAGAAGGCAGGTATACGGAGGGGACACCTCTGCCCTCCAATCAGCGCCCTCGTGACGTCTAGTTAACACCTTCAGTGAACACCAAAAAAAAAAATAAATGGGACAAAAAACGATGTTTTTTCATCATACCGCCTAACAAAATGTGGAATAGATCAAAAAGATGAATGTCAGTTCCTGAAAACATCATCTTATCCCACACAAACCAAGCTACCATACAGCTCCATCAGTGGAAAAATAAAAAAGTTATAGCTCTCAGAATAAAGCGATGTAAAAATATTTTTTTTTATAAAATAGTTTTTATTGTGTAAAAGCGCCAAAACATGAAAAATATATAAATGTGGTATCGCTGTAATCGTACTGACCCAAAGAATAAAGTCGCTTTATCAATTTTACCATGCTTTGAACTGCATTAAAAAAATTAATTCCTGAATTGCTGTTTTTTATTCATTCTGCCTCTCAAAAATTGGAAAAGAAAGTGATCAAAAATTGTCATGTGCTCGAAAATGGTACTGATAAAAACATCAACTTGACCTGCAAAAAACAAACCTTAAAATGAGTCTGTTGGCAGAAATATGAAAAAATTATAGCTCTCAAAATATGGTGATGCAAAATCTATTTTTTGTGAAGAAAAAAAAAGTGTCTAAGTGTGTGACAGCAGCCAAACTTAAAAAAAATATATAAATCTGGTATTGCAACGACCCGAAGAATAAAGTTGTCTAAACACTTATACCGCACAAGGAAAGGTGTAAATAATAAATTAAAACAAATTTTCACCTGCTGTTGATTTATTCATTCTGCATCTCAAAGATCGCTGTAAGGCTCAGCTTACATTTATCCTGCACTCCACGCTGAGCGCTTACACTGGGGTTTTTGCGTAAATCTCTGAAATACGTGATTCAGAAGGAACAACGGCAAATGATTCCCTATAATGAGGCAGATGGATACACTGTGAACTCCATCTGGCCTATGATTCAGTGGTGTCAGTCTTTCTAGGCATGTATAAAAGCGCAGTCCATCACAGTTTTGTGCACTTTTGTAAAGAAGGACACCGCTGAATAGAGGCCAGACAGTGTCCAGAGTATCTCTGTTGTCTTATTACAGTGAACGGATCCCTTGGTGGTTTTATCTGAATCACGTTGCTAGGAGGTTTAGATGGAAACCCCAAAGTAAGTGCTCAGCGTATAGCGCAGGATAAATGTGATCCCAAAATGTTATGTAAAATGTTCCCAACAAAAGCTACAAATCAATCTGAAAAAAAAGCAAGTCCCTACTCAGCTCAGTCATCTGCTAACGGAAATATAGTGGCTTCCACATTACTGTTTATACAAAGGCACTGGAATAGCAAAATGGTTCCTCGCCCCCAAAAGAAATCCATCAAATTCTGCACTCTCAAATCCAAATGCCCCCCTCCCTTCTGAGTGCCAGTGTGCCTAAACCATATATAGCGTCCACATGTTTGTCATTTTTGTAGTGATGAGTGCCTGCCTAATTTATGGGCACTTACCTCCAGCAGCATGAGCTGGGCATAACATGCTGGGCGCTACAATGGCAGTTTGCAATTTTCACTCAGCAACATCCACTACTGCTTATTTCTGGAAAACACTCATGGAGTCAAAATCGTCACTACTCCTGTAGATAAATTTTCAAAGGGATACTATTTCCAAAATGGGGTCACTTGAGGGGAGATTCTGCTTTTCTAGCACTTAGGAGCTCGGTATGTGGAGTCTGCAAGCTATTCTACGAAAATATGTGCTTCATGAGGCAAATAGCACTCCGTTCCTCCTGAGTCTCGCTGTATAGTTAAGCAGTACTGTATAGTCGCATATGGGGTATTTCTACATTCAGCATAACCTGGGGGACAAGTTTTGGTGTCACTTTTACCAATTTCCAAGTATGAAAATGTAAAAGCTGGGGCTAAAACAAAATTTTGGTGATAAAAATGTAATTATGTTTTCTCCACTGCCCAATGGTATAAAATTCTGTGACACACCTGTGGTGTCAATATGATCACTGCACCCCTAGATGAATTCATTGAGAGGTGTAGTTTGTAAAATGGGGTCACTTACAGTGGGGAAAAAGTATTTAGTCAGCCACCAATTGTGCAAGTTCTCCCACTTAAAAAGATAAGAGAGGCCTGTAATTGACATCCTAGGTAAACCACAACTATGAGAGGAAAAATGAGAAAACAAATCCAGAAAATCACCTCGTCTGATTTGGCAAGATTTATTTTGCAAACTATGGTGGAAAATAAGTATTTGGTCACCTAAAAACATGCAAGATTTCTGGCTCTCACAGACCTGTAACGTCTTCTTTAATAGGCTCCTCTGTCCTCCACTCATTACCTGTAGTAATGGCACCTGTTTGAACTTGTTATCAGTATAAAAGACACCTGTCCACAATGTCAGTTAGGCCGGCGTCACACTTGCGAGTGTGATGCGAGTAAGTCGCACGACTTTCTCGCATCAACACCCGGCACGGCCGCCCGCTCTCGGACCCGAGTGTGTGGCTGCATAGAAATACATGCAGCCGCACACTCAGGTCCGAGAGCGGGCGGCCGTGCCGGGTGTTGATGCGAGAAAGTCGTGCGACTTACTCGCATCACACTCGCAAATGTGACGCCGGCCTTACACTCCAAACTCCACTATGGTGAAGACCAAAGAGCTATCGAAGGACAACAGAATCAAAATGGTAGCCCTGCACCAGGCTGGGAAGACTGAATCTGCAAAAGGCAAGCAACTTGGTGTGATGAAATAAACTGTGGGCGCAATAATAAGAAAATGGAAGACATACAAGACCACTGATACTCTCCCTCGATCTGGGGCTCCATGCAAGATCTCACCCCGTCAGGTCCAAATGATCACAAGAATGGTGAGCAAAAATCCCAGAACCGCATGAGGGGACCTAGTGAATGACCTCCATGGAGCTGGGACCAACGTAACAAAGTCTACCATCAGTAACACACTACGCCACCAGGGACTCATATCCTGCAGTGCCAGACGTGTCCCCCTGCTTAAGCCAGTACATGTCTGGGCCCATCTTAAGCTTGCTAGAGAGCATTTGGATTATCCAGAAGAGTATTGGGAGAATGTCATATGGTCTGATGAAACCAAAGTAGAACCGTTTGGTAGAAACAAAACTCGTTGTGTTTGCAGGAGACAGAATGCTGAGTTGCATCCAATGAACACCATACCTACTGTGAAGCATGGAGGTGGCAACATCATGCTTTGTGGCTGTTTCTCAGCAAAGCGACTAGGATGACTGATCCGTGTACATGAAAGAATGAATGGGGCCATGTATAGTGAGATTTTGAGTGCAAACCTCCTTCCATCAGCAAGGGCATTGAACATGAAACATGGATGGGTCTTTAAGCATGATAATGATCCAAAGCACACCACCAGGGCAACGAAGGAGTGGCTTTGTGAGAAGCATTTGAAGGTCCTGGAGTGGCCTAACCAGTCTCCAGATCTCAACCCTATAGAAAACCTTTTAAGTCCGTGTTGCCCAGCGAAAGGCCCAAAACATCACTATTCTAGAGGAGATATGCATGGAGGAATGGGCCAACCAGGGGTGAACCTAGCCTCTGTGCTGCCTGAGGTGAACTGCAAAACGGCGCCCCCCAATTTGAGGGAGAGAGGTTGTGGCGCGCTGCGCGGCAAATTTTAGGCCACGCCCCGACCACACCCATTTCACAACTAGTCACACCCATGTCCACGCCCCGACCACACCCATTTAGCACTGGTGATCACACTGACTGGTACTGAGGGCACAGTGACTGGTACTGTGGGCACACTGGTACTAAGTAAAAGAAAAACAGAGAGAGAAAAGAAACAGAGAAGGGAGAAAGAAAGCAGAAAGACAGAGAGAGAAGGGAGAAAAAGAGAGAGAGAAAGAGAAGAGAAAAGACAAGGGAAAAGAAAGAACAGAGAGAGAGAAGAAAAGAAAGAGGGAAAAAAGAACAGAGAGAAAAAAGAAAAGAAGGGAAAGAAAGAACAAGAGAGAGAAAAAAACAGAGAGAAGAGAGAAAGAAGAGGGAAAGAAAGAACAGAGAGAGAGAAAGAGAAATAGGGGAAAGAAAAACAGAAAGAAAGAGAGAGAAAGAACAGAAGAGAAAGAAAGAGGAGAAAAAGAGAAAGAAAAGAAAAAAAGAAAGAACAGAGAAGAAAGAAGAAAGAAAGAAGAGAGAAAGAAAAAGAAGAAAGAAAGAGGAAAGAAAAAAGAAAGAAAGAAAGAGAAACAGAGATAGAAAGAAAGAGGGGAAAGAAAGAACAGAGAGAAAGAAAAAGAACAGAGAGAGAAAGAAAGATGGGAAAGAAAAAAAGAACAGAGAGAAAGAAAGAGGGGAAAGAACAGAGAGAAAGAGAAAGAAAGAAAGAGGGGAAAGAAAGAAGAGAGAGAAAGAAAAAGAAAGAAAGAAAGAAAGAAAGAAAGAAAGAGAAAAAGAAAGGGGAAAGAAAGAAAAAGAACAGAGAGAAAGAAAGATGGGAAAGAAAGAACAGAGAGAGAGAGAAAGAAATAACAGAAAGAAAGAACAGAAAGAGAAAGATAGAGGGGAAAGAAAGAACAGAGAGGGAGAAAGAAAAAAAGAACAGAGAGAAAGAAAGAAAGAGGGGAAAGAACAGAGAGAGAGAAAAAGAAAGGGGAAAGAACAGAGAGAGAGAAAAAGAAAGAGGGGAAAGAACAGAGAGACAGAGAAAAAGAAAGAAACAGAGAGAGATAGAAAGAAAGAGGGGGAAGAAAGAACAGAGAGAAAGAAAGAAAAAGAACAGAGAGAAAGAAAGATGGGAAAGAAAGAACAGAGAGAAAGTAAGAAAGAACAGAGAGAAAGAAACAAAGATTCTATAAAGATACTATAGCAGCCCAGCTCCCATTGTAGTTCCCACCTGAGCCTCCCGGTGCAGGACATATCATGATCCACTCACATGGCCGACATCCCCGATTCCAAGGCGAGGACACGGTAATGGATCTGAAGCATTCCCTGAAGTGCCTCCATGGTTCCGTCACAATCTCCTCCTGGAATTACCTAATTTCCGGTCATCTTCCAGCACATCACTTCTGGTGGAACATCACGTGCGAGTTTTAAAGTGCTCCTCGGGGCTCCGGCATGTACTCCTGTGTCCACGGGAAAAGCTCCGGCCGGGACAGCGGGGCAGACCCTCAAAATCAGTAGTGTCACGCTGAATTCAGGATGCTTGGGAGGTATGAATGCTCCCCACCATACACCTTGTACACGCACGGCTCTACACACCTCATACACACACGGTTCCGCTTTGTATGCCTCGTACACACACGGCTCCGCTCCGTCCACCTCACACACACAAGGCTCCACTCAGTATACACATGGCTCCACTCCGTACACCTTATACACACGCAGCCACGCTTTGTACACCTTGTACACACATGACTCCACTCCGTAAACCATGTACACATGCAGCTTTGCAGCATACACCTCGTACACATGTGGTTCTGCTCCGTACACCTTGTACACACGCGGCTCCGCTACATACACACAAGGCTCCACTCCATACACACACGGCTCTGCTCTGCTCTGTACACACACGGCTCAAGCACGGAGCCCGGTGTGTACGGAGCTGAGCGGCTCAACTCCATACACTTCGCACACACAGGGCTCTGTTTCGTACACACACAGCACTGCTATATCCACCTCGTACACACGGCTCCGCTCCGTAAACCTCATACACGCGCGGCTCAGCTCCGTAATCCTCGTACAGACACACGGCTCCGCTCCATCCAACTCGTACACACAAGGCTTCGCTCCATACACCTCGTACACACACAGCTCCGCTACGTACACCTCGTACACACACGGCTCTGCTCTGTACACCTCGCACACAGTACAGCACTGCTACATCCACCTCTTACACACACGGCTCTGCTCCGTACACCTCGTACTCACATGGCTCCGCTCCGTACACCTCGTACACACACGGCTCCGCTCCGTACACCTCGTACACAGTACAGCACTGCTACATCCACCTTGTACACACACGGCTCCGCTACGTACAACTCGTACACACACGGCTCTGCTCCGTACACCTCGTACACAGTACAACACTGCTACATCCACCTCGTACACACACGGCTCCGCTCCGTACACCTCGTACACAAACGGCTCTGCTCCGTACACCTCGTACACAGTACAGCACTGCTACATCCACCTCGTACACACACGGCTCCGCTCCGTACACCTCGTACTCACACGGCTCCGCTCCGTACACCTCGTACACACACGGCTCCGTACACCTCGTACATACACGGCTCCGCTCCGTACACCTCATATACAGTACAGCACTGCTACATCCACCTCGTACACACACGGCTCCGCTCCATACACTTCGTACACACACGGCTCTGCTCCGTACACCTCGGACACAGTACAGCACTGCTACATCCACCTCGTAAACACATGGCTCAGCTCGGTACACCTCGTACTCACACTGCTCTGCTCCGTACACCTCGTACACACACGGCTCCACTCCGTACACCTCGTACACACACGGCTCCGCTCAGCACACCTCGTACGCACACGGCTACGCTCCATACACTTTTCACACATGGCTCTGCTACATCCAACTTGTACACACTACAGCTCTGCTACATTCACACTGTAAACCCGTCCCCACCCCACATACAAACTTACCCTCAGTCATCCAGCACCATGACAACCATCACAGCAGTCCTGTACACAAAGAGGACACTGATCATGTGACCCCTGACTCCTCCCCTCCTGTGACCTCATCACAGGTCCTGTGGGCACAGAAGAGTTCAGCATAGCAGCGTCATTGACAGCTGTGACAGGCTTAGCTGTAAAGGCAAGGAATGGGTGCATGGGGGGCGTGGCGGCTCGTCTCCCTGCAGGACATATAGTGTCCAGAGCGGGACAGATGGAGGGGGGGTCAGATGTGACTGTGTGAGGGATTAAGGAGAGCCAGCCGGCACCACACCATGTGTTATGAGTTCCGGTCTGCCGCCGCCCCCTGGCTGCCGCCGCCCCCTGGCTGCCGCCGCCTGAGACAACAGGCTCAACTCGCCTCATTATAGCTGCGGCCCTGGGGCCAACATACTACCAACAGTGTGTGGTGATCTTGTGAAGACTTACAGAAAACTTTTGACCTCTGTCATTTCCAACAAAGGATATGTAACAAAATGTTGAGATGAACTTTTAATAATGACCAAATACTTATTTTCCACCATAATTTGCAAAACAAATCTTGCCAAATCAGACAAGGTGATTTTCTGGATTTGTTTTCTCATTTTGACTCTCATAGTTGGGGTCTTCCTATGATGTCAGTTACAGGTCTCTCATCTTTTTAAGTGGGAGAACTTGCACAATTGGTGGTTGACTAAATACTTTTTTTCCCCACTGTATGAGGGGTTCTGCTGTTCTGGCACCTCTGAGGCTCTCCCAGTGGGTCATCTCACCCGCAAACCATAACAGGAAAATCTACACTATTTTATGGTGCTCATTCCCTTCTGAGCTTTGCACTGTGCCTGAAAAGTATTTCTGATTACATGTAGGATATTGACGCAATCAGGAGAATTTTTTACAACAAACCGTGAGGTTCATTTTTTCCTATTATACTTTAGAAAAATTAAAAACTTGGAGCTAAAACAACATTTTAGTGGTAAAAATTAAGAAATTATTGTTTCTTCACCGCCCAATGGTATAATGGTATAAAAATTTGTGAGGCACATGTGATGTCAACATGATCACTGTACCTCTAGATGAATAAATTTTGGGGTGTAGTTTGCAAAATGAGGGGGTTTCTGCTGTTCTGGCACTTCAGGGTCTCTGCCAGTGTGACATGGCACCCTCAAACCATTCCAGCAAAATGTGACCTCCAATATGGCTCTTCTTCTCTTTTGAGCTTTGCACTATGCTTCAAAAGTAATTTTCCCCAACATACGGGGTATCGTCGTATTCAGGAGAAATTGCACAACAAATTATAGGGTTTATTTTCTCCTGCTGTCCTTGTGAAAATTAAACAAATTGGGGTTAAAGCAACATATTTGTAGGAAAAAAAATATATATTTTTTCATTTTCACAGATCAACATTGTAAAAATATGTGAAGCACCTAGGGGTTCAAAGTGCTCACCACTCATCTAGATACATTTCTTGAGGTCACTTGTGGGGGATTTCCACTGTTTAAGCACATCAGGGGCTCTCCAAACGCAACATGACACCCTCAGATCATTCTATCAAAGTCTGCATACCAAGATGTCACTCCTTCCATTCTGAGCTCTGTCGTGCACCCAAACAGTAATTTTCCCTAAATATGGGGTATCTGCATAATCAGGAGAAATTGCACAACATATTTTGGGGTCCTTGTCTCCTGTTACCCTATGAAAATAAAAAAACTGGGGTCTAAAATTTTTGTGAAAAAATGGAAATGTCATTTTTTTCCTTCCACATTCCATTAATTCCTGTGAAGCACCTGAAGGGTTAATGAAATTCTTGAATGTGGTTTTAAGTACTTTGAGGGGTGCAGTTTTTAGAATGGTGCCACTTTTGAGTATTTTCTGTCATATAGGCTTCTCAAAGTCACTTCAAATGTGATGTGGTCCCTAAAAAAAATGGTTTTGTAAATTTTGTTAAAAAAATTAGAAATCGGTGGTCAAACTTTAACCCTTCTAACTTCCTAAGAAAAAAATATATATTTCAAAAATTGTGCTGATGTAAAGTAGATATGTGGGAAATGTTATTTATGTTCTATTAAGTGTGACTATTTTCAAAGTTTTCGCAAGTCATATCGAACAAATTTTAACACTATCTTATGTACAACATGCTACGAAAAAACAGAATCTGAATTAGTGGGATCCATTGAAGCGTTCCAGAGTTATTACCACATAAAGTGACAGTGGTCAGAATTGCAAAATTTGGCCTGGTAATGAAAGTGAAAACAGGCTTGGGAGATGAAGGGGTTAAAACCCGTGTGTTTCCAGTTAATAGAAAATGTCACATATACAGCACGAAACAGATTGGCATATTTCCTGCGTATTTCTTTGCATAGAGTTGTGGCATTTGCAGAATACAAAATCTCACATGTTGGTTCTTAACACAATAAAACTCAAGCAGCTATCTGTTCTGACTCTGAAGCTTTGTTTACCGCCTGATGCTTGATTAAACTGGGGCAGGGTTTTCATTTAACTATGAAATCGGACATGACCGATTGATTGGCTCTTTACAGCTCAGTGCCAGACTAAGCAGCTATTGATTCAGCTCGGCCCTGTACATTGTGAATGCTGTGAGTTAAATAGAACTACTGTACAAGCTTCATTACTGCAGAATGTCGGTGTGCTGAATGTGCTATGATGTGATGACCATGCAATTTATAAGTCAATTAGTTACACATTCATGACATGAAACAAATCTCAGGGTCCTGATTTGTAAGCACTACCATTTATCTAAATTTATTAAAGTAACTTACTCCTATTATTTTTAAAATTTTTACTTCTTTGTTTTTGTACATCATTCAGGGCTGACTTAATGTAAGTGTGTATATTGATACTTTATCTTTTCACTATTAGGACCTGTGCATACGACCGTATTTTCAGTCCAAGTGCTATCCGTTAAAAAATCGGATCGCCCTTGGACCAGTGTTATTCACTAGGGCAATGCAGATAAATATTTGTTTTCGTTAACAAAATTGGCGTATGCAAAAATTTGCAGCTGCATGATTTTCCTCAATAAATTGGATGAGATTCACCCATTCTAGTCTTTGGGTGCTCAAAAACAAAAATTGATGACACAGTATAGCATCAGAATTTTATGGATACATTGCAATTCTGCAACATATGAGACTGTTACAGTCCTGTAAATGATTAAAGTGCACCTGTCAGCAGTTTTGGCCGATATAAGATGCTGCCATCACCTTTCAGGGCTTATATACAGCATTCCATAATGCTGTATATAAGCCCCCAACCTGACCTGCAAGAACTGAAAAATAAGTTTTATCATATTTACCTGGGGGGGTGGTCCAGTCCGATGGGTGTCACTGTTCTTGGTCCGGTGGCTTCCATCTTCTTATGATCGCCGCTCTCCTGCTTGCTTTAGGTGGAGGACGCGACACAGCATCATCCACACAGGCTCCCCGGCATCACGCTCCTGTTCGGGTGTACTTCTCTGTCCTGTTGAGGGCAGAGCAAAATACTGCAGTGCACAGGTGCTGTAAAAGGTCAGAGAGGCCCAGTGCCTGCACACTGCAGTAGTTTGCTCTGCCCTCAACAGAGCAGAGAAGTACGCCTGCGCAGGTGCTCAATGCCGGGGAGCCTGTGTGGATGATGTAGGGTTGCGTCATCCACAAGAAGCAAGCAGGAGGGTGGCAATCATAAGAAGATGGGAGACGCCGGACCAAGACCAGCGACACCTCTCAGACCGGACTGCCCCGCAGGTAAATATAATAAAACTTATTTTTCAGTTCTTACAGGTCAGGTTGGGGGATTATATACAGCATTACAGAATGCTGTATATAAGCCCTGAAAGGTGATGGCCTCATCTTATATTCTCCAAAACTGCTGACAAGTGCACTTTAAAAGCTTGTCATCTGTGTGCCGTAACAGCACACAGATGACAAGTGAGAAAAAATTGTCCCACTTTTCTAGATACAATTTTGACAATTTTTTTATACGGTCATGTCAACCTACCCTAATGTGGATTCTAAATGTTAATGAAAACCCTAGCCCCAACACACCACTAACCTTAATCCCAACCCTAACCATAACCCTAGCCACAAACCTAATCCTAACACACCCCTAACCCTAATCCCAATCGTAACCGTAATCCCAACCATAGCCACAACACTAACCCTAGCCCAAACCTAACCCTAACTTTAGCCCAACCCTTACCCTAGCCCCAACCCTAACCCGAGCCCCAATCCTAACCCTAGCCCAACCCTAACCCTAACTTTAGCCCAACCCTAACCCTAATTTTAGCCAAACTCACTTTACCCCAACTCACTTTAGCACAACTCACTTTAGCCCAACTGTAACCCTAATGCAAAAATGGAAATAATTTTTTTATTTTATTATTTTTACCTAACTAAGGGGGGTGATAAAGGGGGGGTTTGATTTACTTTTTTTTATTTTGATCACTGTGATAGGGTCTATCACAGTGATCAAAATGAACCAATAGGAAAAATTTCCTATTGTTGCCGGGTGCCGGCCGGCAGATCTCGGCATGCGCACTGCGCATGCACCAGCCATTTTCAACCGGAAGACACCGGAGGCCAGGGGGACTTCACAGGGTGTTGCAGGGACTCCATAGGTGTTAGGGACTGCGGAACGCACCAAATAAAAAAAATAATAGATGCGTTCACAGTCCGGGGTTCACTGTGCAGGCAAAGCCTGCTGCTAGTAAGATGACAGGATATGGAAGTATAAGCGAGCTCTGTAACTTCACAGAGTCGCAGACATAGACGCTGTGGAACTATATGGCAGTATGAGCGAACTCTGTTACTTCATAGAGTCGCTGACATGGATACAGAGATAGATACTGTGTCCTGTTAACACCACAGGGGAACACAGATAACTGCTGTGCGGATAGCAGTCTGTGGTCACGCAGTCAGAAACGCAAACAACCAACTCCTCACCGGAGTAGTCGGTATTCTAGAGGCTATTTCAGCCAAGCCCTGAACACGTACATACAAAAACTCCTCACCGGAGGTGCCGGTATTCTAGGGGCTTATTTCAGCTGAGCCCTAACCGCATGCGTGCGTGATCACACTGGCGCAAAGCATATAACATAATTGATACTAGCGCATGGCCGTGCGGCCATGCAACCCTTTTATAGCAGAAACTACAAGACCTTCCAGATAAGGACCAATGAGAGACTGTGTAAGGTTCTTTGTCTCTTTTGACATGTTCCTTGAAACTCAGTTTTCCGTCGGCCATTTTGCTTTCTGTCTTGCTGCAGCTATCTTGCCCTCAGTTAATATGGAGGTTCCAGCTTTCATGTTCCCGCCCTGATTCTCTCCTCTTGCTTCTTAAGCAGCCTCAGCTGAACAATCAGTGCTCCTGAATCAAGCTTCAGTCAGCCTGTGACCTGACTCCTGGAAACCTAGAATTTTGGACTCCAGCTATTTCCTACTGAGGAACTTTGGAACACTTTTGGACTCTGGAAACCTGCTGTCTGGTGAATCCATGTTTGCAGAGGAATTACGGTACAGAGAAGAGATCCTGAACCTGCTTTGGAGAGTTATTGTAGAGCTTGAAGTTACTCTGGCCTGCTGTGTCTCCTGCCTCTGTTCCTGCAAACTGTGACCTTTTCTGCATGCTTGTATGAAGTAATACAAGTCATTTCATATCAACCTGTGTCTCATGTGTTTTCCCCGCACCCAAGCACAAGACGCTATAGGAACTGTACACTATACATGACAAGATTCAGGAGCCAATGTTTAGTGTCTGCTGGGTCTGGGAAAGCCGTGTCTGCTGTGACTGTGGATATCAGATGTCCGTTTAATACCTTCTGTGATGACAGTGGTTGTGACTTCTCACAACCATTCCAGGTGAGCGCATTCCCTTAAATGTTACTCTGGAGTGTTACCACAGGTAAACACTATTGTTTTTTTTTTTTTCCTTTTCTCTTCTCCTTCCAGCACTTCTGCCTTAAAAGATCTGGAAGATGGAGGCCCGCATAAAGGAGCTTTGGGGAGTGACTGATACAATCCTTGCAGATATACAGACTATAAAGACCCGTTTTGCAAGCCTACAGGACCTCACTAATCATAATTTGCAAGTGTTTGGACAAACTACCCAGGAATTACGAGCCAGGATTGAGGCTCTAGAAGAACAAGTCCAGGCTCCTGCCATAACCCCGAGTTCTGGGATCCCAAGTTACCTCCTTTTCGTTTTGGCGGTGAACGTGAGAAATTCAGGGGATTTATTAACCAATGCAATCTATTTTTCTCTGCACATGCTTCACAATTTCCCACTGAACGATCCAAAGTGCTTACTATAATCATGTTGCTTACCAATAAGGCTTTGATGTGGGCAAACCCTCTGATTGAGACTGAGGATGATTGTTTGAATCACCTTGATGCTTTTATTTCAGCCATGGGGCAGGTGTTTGATGACCCCAATCGAGGTGCAACAGCTGAAGCAGCCATGTTAACTTTGCGCCAAGGTAAGCGTTCAGTAGCCGAATATGCCTTGGATTTCAGGAGATGGGCTCTTGATACCACTTGGGACACTTCCGCCAAAAAATCTATTTTCGGAAAGGGTTGTCTCCACTGATTAAGGATGAACTTGCTCGTGCCGACCCTCCCACTGCGTTAGGTGACTTTATTAACTATTGTATCCGTATTGATGCTCGTCTGACTGAACGCATACAAGAGAGATGGTTCGAAAATAATCGCACTAACCTTTTCCTATCTCCCTCCTCAGCTAAGGAACCTTTGAGTAGGATCACAAGGGAACCAGAACCTGAACCCATGCAGGTGGACTCTTTACAAAGACGGGTTAGTGATGCACGCAAAGAACATCGTATAAAGGAAAATCTATGTTTTTACTGTGGTAAGTCAGGGCACTTCATTATAAACTGCCCCAGCCGTTCTCGTAAGACTACTGCAGCAGTCATTCACTGTGAGTGTTGCGAGAGGAGCTCTGTCATGTCCGAGCCTCAGATTCCAGAGAGATCTGCTGCAAGAGATCTTGATTTTTCGGACTTAAACTCTGTTAGTTCTGGGGACAATGACGGTATAAACGCTGCAATTTTTCAAGTTTCCTCAGCGGTGTCCCAGCTGAGTTGTAAAAGAAACAATTCTCATTGCTTCCTTTCCATCAAACTCTGGGTTGACTCAGTCTGGGTGTCTAGCTCTGCTATGATCGACTCAGGAGCAAGTGGAAATTTTATGGATATCTCCTTTGCTCTGAAACAGGGGATACGTTCAGTGAAGAAGGCTACTCCAGTACAGATGGAGACTGTGGATGGCTCTCTACTGACTTCTGGACCAGTGGATCAAGAAACAGAGCCTTTGAGGGTCCTTATGGGTAAAGATCATCAGGAGAAAATGTCTTTTATGCTTATCTCTTCTCCCCACTTTCCCATTATTCTAGGGCTACCATGGCTGCAGGCGCAGAATCCTACGATTAACTGGGAGACCAAGGAATTACACTTTCCGGAGAAACAGATGAGTCAAGGAGTTTCAGCTTGCTCTGTTCCTAAAGGAACCATGTCAGTCCTGAACTACCAGCTGTATACCAGGACTATGTGGATTTATGTGACAAGAAGAACGCTGATCAGCTTCCTCCTCACCGTCCATATGATTGTCCAATTGAATTATTGCCTGGAGCCGAGATACCTTTTGGTAAGATCTACCCCCCAGCGGGGCCCGAGCTAAAAGCTTTGAAGGATTATATAGACGAAAATTTAGCCAAGGGCTTCATACGCCCCTCTTCATCTCCCGCAGGTGCACCCATCTTCTTTGTGAAGAAGAAAGATGGATCTCTGAGACCCTGCATAGACTATAGAGAACTCAATAAGGTTACTATTAGAAACCGTTATCCATTGCCTTTAATCCCTGAGTTGTTGGAGAGAGTGCGGCACGCCAAAATTTTCTCTAAACTGGATCTCCGTGGGGCCTATAACTTGGTCCGTATTAGACCTGGGGATGAATGGAAGACTGCATTCAGGTCACGCTATGGACACTTTGAATATCTAGTTATGCCTTTTGGTCTGAGTACCGCCCCAGCCACTTTCCAACACTTGGTGAATGACATCTTCAGGGATCTCCTAGATACATTTGTGGTGATTTATCTGGATGATATTCTAATTTTTTCTAACTACACAGAGGAACATCATGGACATGTGAGAATGGTCTTAGAACGCCTAAGACAAAACCATCTCTACATCAAACTTGAAAAGTGTGAATTCCATAGGACCGAAATTCAATTTCTGGGGTATGTACTATCTACGCAAGGGATTAGTATGGATGGAAGCAAGACCCAAGCCATCAAGGATTGGCCAATTCCTAGAAATGTGAAGGAGGTGCAGCGCTTCATCAGGTTTGCCAACTTCTATAGACGTTTCATTAGGAATTTCTCTGAGGTAGTGTCACCTATCACCCAACTTACCGGAAACAGTCTAGGTTCTCCTGGACCCCGCAAGCGCAGGAAGCATTTTCCTGTTTAAAGGATAAATTTACCACCGCACCTATCTTAGTACATCCCAACCCCGAGCTTGCCTTCATAATAGAGGTGGATGCTTCAGACTGTGCCCTTGGAGCTATACTCTCTCAGAGAACAGGTGAGAAGAATGTCTTGCATCCCTGTGCCTTCTTTTCCCAGCAGTTGTCTTCGGCTGAGAGGAACTACGATGTGGGCAATAGAGAATTGTTGGCCATTATTGCCGCCTTCAAGGAATGGAGACACCTTCTTCAGGGAGCTGCACAGCAAATAGTCGTCCTGACAGACCATCGTAACCTTGAATTTATCAGGTCGGCTAAGTGCCTGACTCCTCGCCAGGCTCGCTGGAATCTTTTCCTAAACCAATTTAATTTTGTAATTTCTTATAGACCAGGATCGCGCAATGGAAAGGCTGATGCACTCTCTAGGATTCATTCAGCAGAGACACGTCCACTTACTCCTCCTAAGACTATTCTTCCTGACTCTAGATTCCTGGGAGTGATTCATAATCAAGACCTACTTAAGGACATCAAGGAAGCATACCATGCGGATTCTTTGTTGGCTCAACCCCCAAGGGACGTAAGTCTTGTTTTTAAGAATGGTGTGTGGATTCAGGGACAACGTCTGTATATACCTGAAACAGTCAGATTGAGAGTATTGCAACTCATCCACGATTCCAAGATAGCCGGGCATAGGGGAATTCTAAAGACACAAGAATTTCTTTCTCGTTTCTTTTGGTGGCCCACTTACAGGAAAGATGTTTTAAACTATGTCACTTCATGTGAAGTCTGTGCAAGATGCAAAACACCTCGCTCCTCACCAACTGGTCTGTTACAACCTCTTCCCACCCCGTCCCGCCCGTGGGGATCCATTTCTATGGACTTCATTGTGGAGTTACCAACCTCTCAAAGGAAGAACACCATTCTAGTGGTGGTTGATCGTCTAACAAAGGCAGCTCATTTTATCCCTTGTGTCGGTTTACCCACTGCAAAACAGACATCAGACTTAATGATTAAGAATGTGTTTCGCTTACATGGAGTACCGGATGAGGTCATTTCGGATCGAGGGGTGCAATTCACTTCAAGGTTTTGGCAAAATTTCTGTGCCGCATTGGACATTAAAGTAAACCTTTCTTCTGCTTTTCATCCCCAGACTAATGGACAGACAGAACGAACCAATCAGACCCTGGAGCAGTATCTCCGCTGCTTTATCTGCCACCTACAAGATGATAAGGTGGATCTACTTCCACTGGCTGAGTTCTCTTATAACAACTCTCAGAGCGCCTCCACTAAGCAGTCTCCTTTTTACTCCAATCTAGGTTATCATCCTAACATTCTTCCTCGATTTCCCATAGATACGCCCTTGCCGGCAGTGGCTGAAAGAATTACTTCTTTACAAAAGAATATGGATCTTCTAAAGGAAATCTAGAATTGGCTCAGGAAAGGTACAAGAAAGCAGCAGATAAATTTCGTAAACCTGCACCAGCTTTCAAGGTAGGAGATTTGGTCTGGCTGTCAACCAGAAATCTTAAAATAAAGATTCCATCGTCTAAATTGGGACATAAGTACATTGGACCTTATAAGATCAGTAAGATTATAAGTGCTGTTGCTTGTCGTCTTCAACTGCCCAGAACTATGAGAATCCACCCTGTCTTTCATGTATCCCTACTAAAGGCTGCAACACCCAATACGTTTCCTGGACGCTCTTCTCCTTGCCCTGACCCAGTGCTGGTCGATGGTCAGGAAGAATTTATGGTGGAAAGGATTCTAGATTCCAGGTTGTACAGAAATCAGTTGCAATATTTGATTAAATGGCAGGGCTACCCAGTGGAGGACAACTCATGGGAGCCAGTCAATAATGTAAATGCTCCTCGCCTGCTCCGCCAGTTTCATCAGAGGTACCCTGACAAGCCTGGTCTGAGGTCATCCGGAGGTTGTCCCTAAGGGGGGAGTAATGTAAGGTTCTTTGTCTCTTTTGACATGTTCCTTGAAACTCAGTTTTCTGTCGGTCATTTTGCTTTCTGTCTTGCTGCAGCTATCTTGCCCTCAGTTAATATGGAGGTTCCAGCTTTCATGTTCCCGCCCTGATTCTCTCCTCCTGCTTCTTAAGCAGCCTCAGCTGAACAATCAGTGCTCCTGAATCAAGCTTCAGTCAGCCTGTGACCTGACTCCTGGAAACCTAGGATTTTGGACTCCAGCTATTTCCTACTGAGGAACTTTGGAACACTTTTGGACTCTGGAAACCTGCTGTCTGGTGAATCCATGTTTGCAGAGGAATTACGGTACAGAGAAGAGATCCTGAACCTGCTTTGGAGAGTTATTGTAGAGCTTGAAGTTACTCTGGCCTGCTGTGTCTCCTGCCTCTGTTCCTGCAAACTGTGACCTTTTCTGCATGCTTGTATGAAGTAATACAAGTCATTTCATATCAACCTGTGTCTCATGTGTTTTCCTCGCACCCAAGCACAAGACGCTATAGGAACTGTACACTATACATGACAGACTGTTCCAGAACACAAGCAGTTTCAGGACCTTCCTGGCGGACCAATAGGAGTTGCTGCAGTACCTGAGCATGTGACCCTTGGTCTCCAATGGAAGACCTTGCCCTGGGCATGCTCAGAAGGGGAAAAGCAGGACTTAATCCTACAGCCGTCTGCTGGCCGCTGACCAGTACTGGCTACAATGACAGAGCCTGGAAAGGCAGCAGTAACCCTTTGTACCATATCAGGCTGTGCAAGACGCTGGGACCGACGTCTCTGCTGAGGAGGTTCCACTGCGGCCGGAGATGGATGGGAGACCGCAGAGGGAACGACTCGAGATTCCCCCTGTGCAGAAACGTGAACTCGACCTCTAACAAGAGGTACCAGGGGGATCGGGGGACCCTATTTCTCTCTCCTCTGATGTGCGATCACATCAGAGGAGAGAGAAATTAAATGGAAAACTGGACTTTTTTTTGCAGTCAACTTTATACCGTTAATAACGGCGATCACAACACTGGGGTTGGTAGAAATCGACTCGAATCATGTTCTCTGGGGTCTCGGCTACCCCCCAGTAGCCGAGACATCAAAGAAATTCTGACTCTGGGGGGCACTATACACTTATTTCTCAGCGCTGTTAAAAAGTGGCGCTGAGGTATAAGTACCCTTAACTGTGCTGCCACCATTAAAAGGCTTATCGGCAGTTGTTAAGGGGTTATAAAGCGCTATTAATTCCACAGTGCTTTACAGACATCATGTGGGGCTCACAATATACATTCCCTATCACTATGAATTTGGAATGTGGGAGGAAACTGGAGTAACTGGAGGAAACCAACACCTCTTATCCCCTGGGATGTCCAATTGTCTCTGGCATAGGAGGGCTATGCGATCCAGTATGTAAATTCATTGAATATTATTTACTACCACTTATTGAGACCTTGCCCTCTTACGTCAGGGATGCTAGTGATGTCCTGAAACTTCTCGATGGACTCCATCTAGATCTGGGAACACTTCTTGTAACTGCTGATGTTGAATCCTTATATATGAATAAAAGGCATAGAGATGGACTAAAAACTTCTTGTTTTTAACTTGGGGTGAGCAACCTTGATCCGGACATGCAGAGCCTCATGTTGGAATTGTTATGATTCATCCTGACTCATATTTTTATTTTCAAAGATAGATATTTTCTACAGAAACCTCTTCCTGGCCACTAGGAGAGGGGACATATTCCATGATGACCCACGGTTCATTTCCCATGTGCTGGGATGGTTTTGCTATATTGATGACCATCTGATCTTCTGGAAAGGTTCCGCCTGTGATCTGTAGACATTCATGCTAGGTTTGCATTGCAATGACTCCTACGTCAGGCTCTTGTATGATTACCATGTTATGGGAAATATTTTATATTTAGTTTTGATTATTATTTTAGACAATTAAATCTACCTATATATCTTTAATAATTTTGTATTTTAATAATAGCTTTATAAGTGTTATTCATAAAAGCAATAACACAGGACGTTGTCTCTACAGTATATACAGTTGTGTGTGTTAAGCTTTCATTTTCTGTTTTTTGAAAGTCTAGTTAATTGGACAAAACAAGCTTCAAGGACTTCTGCGGAATTCATAATAAACTTCTGCAGGAGTCTTAATTTATGACTCGTTATTTTTCCAATTAAAATACTTTCTTTCCCCAATTAAAATAGCTTCTCTCTTAGGTGATGTAATGTAAGAAGTCATCCCTATTTTTTTTTTTGTATCTGTGATTGTAAAAAAAATTTGTGACTTGGCTTCTGAGATCCGACAAACCAGTACACCATGAAAGCCTGCTTGTGTGCTCTTGTCTTCGATCGATTGCCTTCCTGATTTAATCAAAACTGGCAAACGTGTGAAACCTTTTGAATTTCTCCTAAACCTTTCCATACAGGTTTCCACATCAACCATCATAGTGAAATCAGCTTCCTTGACATCAAATTAATAGTTCAGAGTGATGGTTTAAGACACTGGGATGTTCTCTGGAAGGAGACATCTGTTAATTCACTGTTAACTTACATGCCTCCTCCATCCACATGGGATCAATGATCTGGGTTGTGAACAATTTCTGAGGATGAGTTGAATATTCTCATTTGACAAACATTTTGATGGCCAAGCAGCAGGTCTAAAAGAAAGATTTTTGGCACGTGGATACAGCAGGAGTATTAAAAAGGATTACCATCATGCTAAGAACATGGCCTGTTATGATCTGTTAAACTCCATTAAAGATGAATAATGTAAAAAATCTGCAATACGTTATATCTCTACATGCAATCATCAATGGGAGACCATGCAAACCATTTAAAAAAATAGACAATATTAAAAACTGAACCTACCTTATTTGGGGTGCTTCCTGATTTCCCCTTGTGACTGCCAGAACTGGTAAAAATCTCAAGGATATTATGATGAGAAGCTAGTACGTGATAAAATTGCCAAATATCTTTAATGCAGGCAAATGCAAATGGGGATGCTACCCATGTGGAGATTGTCTGGTATGTAATAATATGCAGCGAGCCAAATCATCTACATGAGCACATGGCACAAAGGAATTTCAAATTATGGATTATATTTCTAGTAGCACCACCCATGTCATCTATTGTATCACCTGTACGTGTAAACTGACATTTGTGGGCCTTACATCCTGAGAGTTGCATATACAAACTTGTGAGCATGTAAGAGACATTTTGGCAGCCCGAGGGGAGATGGATTTGTTTACACTGAAAACTATTCCCAGACATTATTTATATTTGACAGGGATCTATTTGATTGATGTATGTATAGATCTGTTTATTCTGTATATGTTAATGTGCTGATGTTATATATATCCATGTTGTACTATATGTGCACTATATGGCAGGCGCTTTGCTATACTGGACTGCGCTTGCGCGATGCCGAGCTGGCTTGGAGCATCATCAGGTCAGCTGATGTTGGTCAGGTGATGTTATGGTGTGATGTGGACACGTGCGGCTGGCTGATGACGTCTCACACCATGTATGGATGTGATATACGTCACGCTGCGCCTGCGCGTGTTGACTTCCACTCGATGCTTCGTCCTGTCGGCTGATGGACACTGATCGGACAAGGAGGGACTCTACATCATCACATTGAACAGTGATTGGAGATTGGTTTCTATGGAAACAACTATGCCACTGATTTGTTTGTTATTATTGGAAAGATCTATTGTGAATCTATGTGTATGGATGTAATTTTAACATGCTATGTGTGGGATAATGATGTTTATGTATATTATGGTTCCTATGTAATTTTGATGTTTATTATGTATAAGATATGTATGTTTATTGTAATGTGGGATGTGGCTACATTGTGATTGGATCTGACTCTAGCTCCACACTATTTATAGCCCACCATTTGCACTGTTTGATATACTTGACAAAGATCCTTTTAGGATCGAAACGTTGTATTTTTATGGCGGAATAAAGTTTCCTGTTTTTCACCAATATACCTGGATGGAGCTCTGTATTCTAATTTTCTATTTGGACTGTATTTCTCCAAGAAAGTTCCTTTGAATGAATACGGGCGCCCTGACTCTGTGAGTGCTGTTTGCTATTTTTTACTTTTGGACATATGAAAGCCCACTGTCACGTAGTGACTGTTACGGTGTGACACGACCCCACGAGTGGTCAGTAAACGGACGGCTCAACACACAAGGGAACACCAGGGAAACAATAACAACGGTGGGCCCTGACGATAGGGAATGGGGGAATGGACACCTCCTGTACTCACCTAAGGATGTACCTGATCTCCCTAGCATCCCTATATGGGTTTTTTCACCCCATTGCCAAGCAGTATACCTAAACCCTCACTTGCCCTGCTCTTATCCCTAAGTAGGGAGCTGGCAGGTGAGAGCACTAGTCCCACCACTGCACTAATACAACAAGAAGGAATGGAAAGGCAGACACCAAAAGGGACAAGGTAACAAAAATACAACACTTAGCTTTCTCTGCTGCAAAGCACCGCACAGCAGAATAAGACACCAGAAAAATGAACTCAGCAAAGCACCACTGCATCCAGAGAGCTCCTTCCTCCAGCTTGGTCACTGAAGAATGCTCTATCACCGACAGTCAGCTGATGCAACAGGTGACCTTTTAAAGGATGGTGGGAGTGGTCACCGCTCACATCAGTTGACCCAGCAGCAATGCAATTACACCAGCTTGCCAGCAGGGAAAAACTGACATTAACCCCTGCTGGCCTGAAGGGAAAAAAGTTTTAATTTTGAGAGAAACCAGATCTGCCACAAATCCAAAAATGGATCTTGATAGAGATTGCTAAAAAAAACACATGAAGGACTCCAGACTATGAAAAATAAGATTCTCTGAACTGATGAGACAAAGATAGAACTTTTTCATGATAATTCTAAGTGGTATGTGTGGAGAAAACCAGGCACTGCTCATCACCTGCCCAATACAATCCCAACAGTGAAACATGGTGGTGGCAGAATCATGCTATGAAGGTGTTTTTCATCTGCAGGGACAGGACGACAGGTTTCAATTGAAGGAAACATGAATGTGGACAAGTACAGAGATAGCCTGGATGAAAACCTCTTCCAGAGTGCTCTGAATCTCAGACTTGGCCGAAGGTTCACCTTCCAACAAGACAATGACCCTAAGCACACAGCTAAAATAACAAAGGAGTGGCTTCAGAACAACTCTGTGACCATTCTTGACTGTCCCAGCCAGAGCCCTTACCTTAACCCAATTGAGCATCTCTGGAGAGACCTAAAAATGGCTGTCCACCAACGTTCACCATCCAACCTGACGGAACTGGAGAGGATCAGCAAGAAAGAATGGCAGAGGATCCCCAAATCGAGGTGTGAAAAACTTGTTGCATCATGCCCAAGAAGACTCATGGCTGTAGTAGCTCAAAAGGGTGCTTCTACTCAATAATGAGCAAAGAGTCTGAATACTTATGACCATGTGATATTTCAGTTTTTCTTTTTTAATACATTTTCAAAAATTTCTACTTTTCTGTTTTTTTCAGTCAAGATGGGGTGCACAGTGTACATTAATGAGAAAAAAATGAACTTTTTTGAATTTACCAAATGGCTGCAATGAAACAAAGAGTGAAAAATTTAAAGGGGTCTGAATACTTTCCGTACTCACTGTATATCAGGGTGGGATAATAGTGGGCCCCTCTGCCAACATGTAATCATGCAGGTACAGCTCATCATACAGGTGGTAGTATGGATAAGTGGGTCTTATACATATGATCAAACCTATTACTGTTTGGCTAGTGGATTGTAGTACCCTGTATAGATGGGGAGAACATACAAACTCCTGGCAGATGTTATCCTTGGTGGGATTTGAACCCAAGACCCCAGCGCTGCAAATAACAGTGCTAACCACTAATCCACCATTATATAACTTCTTTAAGGATAATAAGTCGTCAAAATGTTACAAAAAAGCCAAAAAACATTTTATGATGCCAAAATGTATGTACAATCGTTTTTAGGTATTTGTGTTTATGGTAAAAGACCCGCCAATATGTCAGTGTTCTCAATTTACAGTAATGATTGCACAATGATTTAGCTCTATTTATAGAACCAGACATATAGAATAAACTGAACTTCAGACACACAATTTCAGAAGATAGGATGTTCATATGGATAAAGATCAATTTTGTATAGATGAGAACTCAAGGGCAGTGTGCTGACATTTGCGTGCCACAAAGCAACCTCTTTTTTCTCGTATAGAAACTATAGTATGATTATTTTAACTTGATACATTTTCATTTTTTTTCTTTTTTTTGTTCAAGTTTTATATTTGTGTAGGATTACTACTGACAAATAAAATTATGCATTTAATTAAATAAGCTTAAACCACACAATAGAAACACAAAATCCTAAATCAAGTTCATGATTAAAATGACTCAAGGCCGGTGTTACGCAGTTACAGAAATAACAAAATCACTGATGTCACAGTACATTTTGAAGTCAAAGGAATGAATTGCTGCATATACTGATGTCACAATAATGAAGACAGAATGCCACAGTACAAGGATTACTGCCAGAAGCATGGAAATGTTGTATTTTTTACTCAGGCCACCAATAGTCCACTTTCTGTTCCTGTTCTGTAAAGATCCCTTTTCAGAACTCATCTCATTATCACCCCAGACAGGATTACAAAAAACGGTATCACATACACATATATTACATGATCCATTATTCACACAAGGTGATGGACACAGCTCCAATAGTCCCCTCCCTGCACAAGGATCTCTGCATAGATCACAGAATACGCCTAGAAAACTTTCCCACAATAGTCAATTAACATCTCTAGACTATTTTTCTCATATTTCCATGTAACTGCATGGGAGCATAACTTAGGAAAAAAGGCAGCCTGCATGATTATGTTCACCAGAATAGAATAAAAAATGAAAAAATCTGCAAGATACGTCTTGGCTACTAAAAAATATCACAGCCTGGATCTCGGCCACAGCAGTGATTCAGTTAAAGAGAAAGCTCCAGACTTATAATTTAACCATGCGGGTGAGCTGACAGGCTGCAGAGACATGAGAGAGATGATGAGTGATTTCCTCTTGTCCCTGTGTAATACTAGATTTTATGGGATTACATTGTTAACTCCATTTTTTTTAGGGACCACATTACATTTGAAGTGACTTTGAGGGGGCCTATATGACAGAAAATACCCAAAATTGAAACCATTCTAAAAACTGCACCCCTCAAAGTGTTTGAAACCACATTGAATAAGTGCATTGCATCCTTAAGGTGCTTTACAGGAATTAATGGAATGTGGGAGGCAAATATGAGCTTTTAACTTTTTTCACAATAATTTTACTTTAGACCCCAATTTTTTTTTTTGTCAGGGTAACAGAAAAAAATGGACCACAAAATTTGTTGTGCAATTTCTCCTGAGTATGCCGATAGCCCATATGTGGGGGAAAACCACTTTTTTGGCACATGGCAAAGCTAGGAAGGGAAGGAGCGCCATTTGACTTTTTGAATGTAAAATTTGCTGGAATAATTAGCGGATGCCATGTCGCATTTGGAGAGTCCCTGATGTGCCTAAACAGTGGAAATCGCCCACAAATTACACCATTTTGGATACTAGACCTCCTCAGTGAACTTACAGTTGTGCTCAAAAGTTTACATAACCCAGCAGAATTTTTGCTTTCTTGGCCTTTTTTCAGAGAATATGAATGATAACACCAAAACTTTTTCTCCACTCATGGTGGGGGGTTGGGTGAAGCCATTTATTGTCAAACTACTGTTTTCTCTTTTTAAATCATAATGACAACCAAAAACATCCTAATGCCCTGATCAAAAGTTTACATACCCTTGTGACTTTGTCCTGATAACATGCACAGAAGTTGACACAAATGGGTTTGAATGGCTACTAAAGGTAACATCCTCACCTGTGACCTGTTTGATTGTAATCAGTGTGTGTGCATAAAAGGTTTTTTAAAACAGCATGTACCAATTGGATAAATCTAGCACACTTTAAGGGTGGGTTCAGGGTCCCGTCACACTCTTCAATGTCCCAGTGATCCCACCAACGATACGACGTGGATGGGATCGCTGGGACATCGTTAGCTGATCGCTGGTGAGCTGTCACATGGGCAGACTCACCAGCGATCAGGAACAGCGAGCACGCTGGTATCCAATGTACACATCGGGTAACTAAGCACCGCGCGGCACCTAGTTATTCTCCATTTCTCCATATTCTCCAAATTCTCCATTCCCAAATCCAAATGAATTCTGAGCCCCACAATGTATCTAAACCACATATTACCTCCAAGTTTGGCATTTCTGAAGCGATGAGAGCCTAACTTATAGGTGCATGCCTCCAAAAGAATGGGCTGGGCATAACGTACTAGTGACTGCAACATAATGGTCACTACAGCGTACTGGTCTCTACAACAGAAGTTTGCGATTTTCACTCTGCAATATTCATTGCTGCTTGTTTCTGAAAATTACCCTTGGTGTAAAAATCGTCACTACACCTGAAGATAAATTCCGCAATTGGTATAGTTTCCAAAATGGGGTCACTTGAGGGGGGATTCTGCTCTTCTAGCAATTAGGGGCTCTGTGTATGGAGTCTTCAAACTGTTCTAGGAACATCTGCGCTCCAGGAGGCAAATAGCACTCCGTTCCTCTCGAGTCTCTCCGTATGGCTAAGTAGTACTGTACAGCCACATATGGGGTATAGCCTCATTCAGTAGAAATTGTGGGACAAATTTTGGTGCCATTTTTACCCACTTCTTGTGTGAAAATGTAAAATCTGGGGCTAAAACTAAATTTGGTGGCAATTTTTTTTTCTTCACTGCCCAGTGGTATAAAATTCTGTGACACACCCGTGATGTCAATATAATCACTGCACCCCTAGATGAATTCATTGAGAGGTTTAGGTTGTAAAATGGGGTCACTTATGTGGGGTTCTGCTGTTCTGGCACCTCATGGGCTCTCCCAGTGAGTCATGGCACCTGCAAACCATAACAGTAAAATCTGGCGCTACTTGCCTTCTGAGCTTTGCACTGTGCCTGAAAAATATTTCCCGATTACATGTAGGGTATTGGTGCACTCAGGAAAAAATGGACCTCAGTTTGATGTAAAAAAAAAAAAAGTTCCCACTAGTCCAAAGGAAAATTAAAAACTTGGTGCTAAAACAACATTTTAGCAGTAAAAATGTAATTATAGTTTTTTCACCACTCAATGGTATAAAATTCTGTGAGGCACATGTGGTGTCAATATTATCTCTGCACCCCCAGATGAATTCATTGGGGAGTGTGGTTTGTAAAATGAGTTCACATATAGCGGGTTTCTGTTGTTCTGGCACCCTCAAACCTTTACAGCAAAATCTGAACTCCGATATGGCGCCTCTTCCTTTCTGAGCTTTGCATTGTGCCTCAAAAGTTGTATTCCCCCACATATAGGGTATCAGTGTACTCAGGAGAAATTGCATAACAAACTGAATGGTGCAATTTCTCCTGTTCCCCTTATTAAAATGCAAAATTTGGGGCCAAAATAAAATATTTTCGGGGAACATGTGATTTTTTTATTTTCACGGCTCAACGTTATAAACTTCTGTGAAGCATCTGGGGGTTCAAGGTGCTCACTATACATCTAAGTACATTGTGTGAAGGGTCTAGTTTCCAAAATGGGGTCACCTGTGGGGGTTTTTCACTGTTAAGGCACATCAGGGGCTCTCCAAATGTCACATGACATCTGAAAATGACTCCAGGAAATTTTACATTCAAAAAGTTAAATGACGTGGCTTCCCTTCCTAGCCCTGCCGTGTGCCCAAACAGTAGTTTTCTCCCTCATATGGGGTATCGGCGTACTGAGGATAAATTGCATTACAAATTGTATAGTGCAATTTCTCCTTTTACCCTTATGAAAATGCAAAATTTGGGGCTAAAATAACATTTTTATGAGGAAAATTCGATTTTATTATTTTCACAGCTCAACGTTTTAAACTTCGGTGAAGCACCTGGGTGTTCAAGGTGCTCAACACACATATAAATACATTCCGTGAGGGATCTAGTTTCCAAAATGGGATCACTTGTGGGGGGTTTCCACTGTTTAGGCACAGCAGGGGCTCTCCAAATGGGACATGAAGTTTGCTAATGATTCCAGGAGATTTTACATTCAAAAAGTCAAATGAGGCTCCTTCCCTTCTGAGCTCTGACCTGCACCCAAACAGTGGTTTTCTCCCTCATATGGGGTATCAAACGATGAAGCTGTACAGTCGTGGCCAAAAGTTTTGAGAATGACACAAATATTAATTTTTACAAAGTCTACTGCTTCACTTTTTCTAATGGCAATTTGCATATACTCCCGAATGTTATAAAGAGTGATCAGCTTAACAGCAATTACTTGCATAGTCAATATTTGGCTAGAAAATGAACTTTATCCCCCAAAACACATTTCAACATCATTTCAGCCCTGCCTTAAAAGGACCAGCTAACCTCTTTTCAGTGATTGCTCCATTAACACAGGTGTGGGTGTTGATGAGGACATGGCTAGAGATCAATCTGTCATGATTAACCCCTTAATGACCAAGCCATTTTGTAGGTTAAAGACCAGGCCAATTTTTACAATTCTGACCACTGTCTCTTTATGAGGTTATAACTCTGGAACGCTTCTACGGATCTTGGCGATTCTGAGAATGTTTTCTCGTGACATATTGTACTTCATGATAGTGGTAAAATTTCTTCAATATAACTTGCGTTTTTTTATGAAAAAAACGGAAATATGGCAAAAATTTTGAAAATTTTGCAATTTTCAAACTTTTAATTTTTATGCCATTAAATCAGAGAGATATGTCACAAAAATTAGTTAATAAATAACATTTCCCACATGTCTACTTTACATTAGCACAATTTTGGAACCAAAATTTTTTTTTGTTACGAAGTTATAAGTGTTAAAAGTTGACCAGCAATTTCTCATTTTTCCAACAAAATTTACAAAACCATTTTTTTTAGGGACCACCTCACATTTGAAGTGAATTTGAGGGGTCAATATGACAGAAAATACCCAAAATTGACACCATTCAAAAACTGCACCCCTCAACGTGTTCAAAGCCACATTCAAGAAGTTTATTAGCCCTTTAGGTACTTCACAAGAATTGAAGCAATGTGGAAGGAAAAAATGAACATTTAACTTTTTTTCCCAAAATTTTTCTTTCGACACAATTTTTTTAAATTTTGTCAAGGGTATCAGGAGAAAATGAACCACAATATTTGTTGTACAATTTCTCCAGAGTACACCGATATACCACGTGTGGGGGTAAACCACTATTTGGGCGCATGGCAGAGCTCGGAAGGGAAGCAGCGCCATTTGACTTTTTTGGCTGGAATTGAGATTGGACGCCATGTCGCATTTGGAGAGTCCCTGTGTGCCTAAACAGTGGAAACCCCCCACAAGTGACCCCATTTTGGAAACTGGACCCCTCAAGGAACTCATCTAAATGTGTTGTGAGAGCTTTTAACCCCCAAGGGCTTCACAGAAGGTTATAACGTAGAGCAGTAAAATTAAAAAATCATATTTTTTCCACAAAAATGATCTTTTCATCCCAATTATTATTTTCCAAAGGATAAAAGGACCCCAAAAGTTATTGGGCAATTAGTCCTGAGTACGCTGATACCCCATATGTGGGGGTAAACCACTATTTAGGCGCATGGCAGAGCTCGGAAGGGAAGCAGCGCCATTTGACTTTTTTGGCTGGAATTGAGATTGGACGCCATGTCGCATTTGGAGAGTCCCTGTGTGCCTAAACAGTGGAAACCCCCCACAAGTGACCCCATTTTGGAAACTAGACCCCCCAAGGAACTTATCTAAATGTGTTGTGAGAGCTTTTAACCCCCAAGCGCTTCACAGAAGGTTATAACGTAGAGCCGTAAATTAAAAAATCATATTTTTTCCACAAAAATGATCTTTTCATCCCAATTTTTATTTTCCAAAGGATAAAAGGACCCCAAATGTATTGTGCAATTAGTCCTAAGTACGCTGATACCCCATAGGTGGGGGTAAACCACTATTTGGGCGCATGGCAGAGCTCGGAAGGGAAGCAGCGCCATTTGACTTTTTTGGCTGGAATTGAGATTGGACGCCATGTCGTATTTGGAGAGTCCCTGTGTGCCTAAACAGTGGAAACTCCCCACAAGTGACCCCATTTTGGAAACTAGACCCCCCAAGGAACTTATCTAGATGTGTGGTGAGAGCTTTGAACCCCCAAGGGCTTCACAGAAGGTTATAACGTAGAGCAGTAAAATTAAAAAATCATATCTTTTCCACAAAAATGATCTTTCCACCCCCAATTGTTATTTTCCAAAGGGTAACAGGACCCCAAAAGTTATTGTGCAATTTGTCCTGAGTACGCTGATACCCCATATGTGGGGGTAAACCACTATTTTGATGCATGGCAGAGCTCGAAAGGGAAGGAGCGCCTTTTTCAAATGCAGACTTTGATGGAATGGTCTGTGGGTGTCATGTCACGTTTGGATAGCCCCTGATGTGCCTAAACAGTAGAAACCCCCCACAAGTGACTCCATTTTGGAAACTAGACCCCCCAAGGAACTTTTCTAGATGTGTGGTGAGCACTTTGAACCCCCAAGTGCTTCACAGAAGTTTATAACGTAGAGCCGTGAAAATAAAAAAATCATATTTTTTTCCACAAAAATAATCTTTTTGCCCCAAATTTTTATTTTTATAAGGGTAACAGGAGAAATAGGACCCCAAAAGCTATTGTGCAATTTGTCCTGAGTACGCTGATATCCCATATGTGGGGGGGAACCACTATTTTGACGCATGGCAGAGATCGGAAGGGAAGGAGCACCGTTTTTAAATGCAGACTTTGATGGAATGGTCTGCGGGTGTCATGTCGCGCTTGGAGAGCCCCTGATGTGCCTAAACAGTAGAAACCCCCCACAAATGACCCCATTTTGCAAACTAGACCCCCCAAGGAACTTATCTAGATGTGTGGTCAGCACTTTGAACCCCCAAGGGCTTCACAGAAGTTTATAACGTAGAGCCGTGAAAATAAAAAAAATCATATTTTTTTCCACAAAAATGACCTTTTTGCCCCCAAATTTTTATTTTTATAAGGGTAACAGGAGAAATAGGACCCCAAAAGCTATTGTGCCACCTAAATCAGATCTGTGGTGTAACAAAACAAAGCTGCAGCCACTGAAAAAACAGGAAAAAGCAAATGCACAAATAACAGTGGCTACAGATAAATTGAGAGGAGCGCAGGCCCCAGAAGGGGACCCGGCTGACCTCCACAAAAGTGCAGAAAACTATGAAAAAAGCAAGCACAAAAAGAAAAGCAGAAAATATCTTATCTGAAGGCAGCAGGTGCAGGCAAGACTCCAGCAAGCTTCTAAATGAACCAGGAACCACAATTGAGACAAGAACAATTGATCACCGGCGACCGTCATGGGAGGGAACCTCCCTTATATCAGTCCATTCAGTGATCCCAGATTGTCATTCCTCGCTGGACGGTTCAGTACTGTCTGTAAACACCAGAGGGAGCCTCTGCTCAGAAACCATCTCTAGCACATTCACAACAGTACCCTTTGAGGAGGGGTCACCGAAACCTCACCTGTGCAACCAGGCTGATCAGGATGAGCTCGGTGATAGGCACGGATCAGTCTCCTAGCATGGATGTCCGAAGCAAACACCCAAGAATTGTCCTCCTGACCACAACCTCTCCACTTAACCAAATACTGGAGTTTCCGTCTAGAAAAAAGAGAATCCAATATTTTCTCAACCACATACTCCAGATTGCCCTCAACCAAAACAGGGTCAGGAGGCGCAGCCATAGGAACCACTGGCTCGACAAACCTCTTCAATAAGGACTTGTGGAACACGTTATGGATCTTAATTGTCCCTGGAAGAAGCAAACGGAAGGAAACCGGATTAAGAATCTCCATGTTCTTATAAGGTCCAATGAACCTAGGCTTAAACTTTGGAGATGCAACCCTCATAGGGATATTTCTTGAGGACAACCAAACCAAGTCCCCCACTTTAAACCGAGAACCAACAGTCCTATGCCGGTTGGCAAACCGCTGGGCCTTCTCTTGAGAGAGAGACAACCTCTCCACTACCTGGTCCCAAATCTGCTGCATTCGCTCCACAACAGAGTCAACACCCGGACAGACAGAAGCCTCCGCCTGTCCTGAAGAAAATCGAGGGTGAAACCCAGAATTGCAGAAAAATGGAGACATCAAGGTGGCAGAGCTAGCCCTATTATTAAGAGCAAACTCAGCCAAAGGCAAAAAAGAGACCCAGTCATCTTTGTTATGTTTCGGTAGCTGAGGAGAGCAGGCAAAAAGGCAATACACCAGAGCAGTTGGAATCTATGAGATTGCAGTACCCTGACTAACCACCACAACTAGAGGCAGCCGTGGAGCGTTCCTACGTTGGTCCTAGACGCCTCGTCACAGCCTGAGAAACTAACTACACCTAAAGATAGAAATAGGAAAGCTATCTGCCCCGGAGCAGAACCCCAAAGATAATAGAAAGCCCCCAAACATGTAATGGCGGTTAGACAAGAGGAAATACTGACACAGAAAGAAAATAGTATGAGCAAACGCTGGGGCCCAAACTATCTAAATAGAAAAGGATAGGAAGGGTACTTACTGCAATCCCAGAAAACCCTGATAAGCACCAACTCTACTAATTTCAAAATCACCTGAGATCACACGACCTCTACCACCTAAATTAGTTCTCTGGTGTAACAAAATCAAAACAGCAGCCACTGAAAAAACTGAAAAAAGCAAAAGAACAAAACTCAGTGGCTAAACTAAACTGAGAGGGCAGAAGCCCCCGGAGGAATATTGTTTGAGGACAACCAGACCAAGTCCCCCACTTTAAACCGAGGACCATCAGTCCTATGCCGGTTAGCAAACCGCTGGGCCTTCTCCTGAGAGAGGGACAACCTCTCCACTACCTGGTCCCAAATCTGTTGCATACGCTCCACAACAGAGTCAACACCTGGACAGACAGAAGCCTCCGTCTGTCCTGAAGAAAATCGAGGGTGAAACCCAGAATTACAGAAAAACGGAGACATCAAAGTGGCAGAGCTAGCCCTATTATTAAGAGCAAACTCAGCCAAAGGCAAAAAAGAGACCCAGTCATCCTGATCAGCAGACACAAAGCATCTTAGATAAGTCTCCAATGTCTGGTTTGTTCTCTCAGTTTGACCATTGGTCTGAGGATGAAATGCAGAGGAGAAAGACAATTGAACACCCAGTTTAGAACAAAAAGTCCTCCAAAATCTGGAAACAAACTGGACTCCTCTGTCAGACACAATGTTCTCAGGAATTCCGTGTAAACGAACCACGTGCTGAAGGAACAACGGCACCAATTCAGAGGAGGAAGGCAACTTAGGTAATGGCACAAGATGTATCATTTTGGAAAACCTATCACAAATTACCCAGATGGTGGTCATTCTCTGAGAAACAGGAAGATCGGAAATGAAATCCATAGAGATATGGGTCCATGGTCTCTTGGGCACAGGCAATGGCATCAACAAACCACTAGAGCGAGATCAAGGCTTGGAGCGAGAGCAAGTCCCGCAGGACTGCACAAATTCCCTGACATCACGAGACAAGGTAGGCCACCAAAAGGACCGACTAACCAAGTCTCTGGTACCAAAAATTCCGGGATGCCCAGCCAATGCGGAACAATGAATCTCAGACATCACACTCTTTTTCCATTGGTCCGGGACAAACAATTTTCCAACAGGACAGCGCTCGGGCCTATCCTCCTGACACCCCTCCAGAGCAAGTCTCAAATTGGGCGAGATGGCGGAAAGAACTACACCCTCTTTCAAAATAACAGAAGGATCGGATAACTCAGGAGAGTCCGCAAGGAAACTCATCGAGAGGGCATCCGCCTTAACATTCTTAGTGCCAGGAAGAAAGGAAACCACAAAATTAAAACGTGTGAAAAACAAGGCCCACCTGGCCTGTCTAGGATTGAGTCGCTTGGCAGATTCCAGATAGACCAGATTCTTATGGTCCGTAAGGACCACCACCTGATGTTTGGCTCCCTCCAGCCAATGTCTCCACTCTTCAAAAGCCCACTTCATGGCCAATAACTCCCGATTACCCACGTCATAATTACGTTCAGTAGGAGAAAATTTTCGAGAGAAAAAGGCACAAGGGTTACTTTTAGAGGTCTCTGGATCTTTTTGGGACAAAACGGCACCTGCCCCAATTTCAGAGGCATCAACCTCCACCTGAAATGGCAGAGAAACATCAGGCTGCCGTAGAACAGGAGCAGAAGTGAATCTCTGCTTAAGTTCCTGAAATGCAGAGACTGCCTCAGGAGGCCAATTCACCACATCAGAACCCTTTCTGGTCAAATCAGTTAATGGTTTAACAATAACCGAGAAATTACCAATAAATTTACGATAAAAATTGGCAAAACCCAAAAATCTCTGAAGAGCCTTTAATGAAGTAGGTTGGACCCAATCACAGATGGCCTGAACCTTGACCGGGTCCATTTCAATAACAGATGGGGACAAGATGAATCCCAGAAATGAGATCCTCTGTACGCCAAAAAGACACTTTGATCCCTTCACATACAGAGCATTCTCTCTCAAAATCTGGAATACAGTTCGAACATGTTTCACATGAGAGTCCCAGTCATTAGAAAAAATCAAGATATCATCCAAATAAACAATCAGAAATTTATCCACAAAATCCCTGAAAATGTCATTCATGAAGGACTGGAAGACGGAAGGAGCATTAGTGAGCCCAAAGGGCATCACTAGGTACTCAAAATGCCCTTCAGGGGTATTGAATGCCGTCTTCCATTCATCCCTGTGCTTAATGCGAATAAGGTTATACGCCCCCCTGAGGTCAAGCTTGGTAAACCAAGTAGCGTTTTTCACCCTGGAAAACAGGTCAGAAATCAAGGGTAACGGGTATTGATATTTCACAGTAATATTGTTCAAGAGACGATAATCAATACACGGCCTTAATGAACCATCTTTTTTGGCCACAAAGAAAAAACCGGCACCTAAGGGTGAAGAGGATGGTCTGATATGACCCTTCTCCAATGATTCCTTGATATAAGACCGCATAGCGTCATGTTCAGGTACAGACAAGTTAAAAAGGCGACCTTTAGGGAATTTACTACCCGGCACTAATTCAATAGCGCAGTCATAGCTCCTATGGGGAGGCAAGGATGCAGATTTACTTTCGCTAAACACATCAGAAAAATCAAACAAAAAGTCAGGAACCTCCTGAGCCTGGGGGGAGGCAGAAAAAACAGGAGTGTTGGTATTAACACATTGGCAGCCCCAACTGGTTACAGACACAGATTTCCAATCCAAAACAGGATTATGAGACTGTAACCAAGGGAAACCCAGCACGATAATGTCATGCAGATTATATAGAACCAAAAATTTGCAGCACTCCTGGTGATCAGGTTCAACCCTCATTATCACCTGAGTAGAAAACTGGGGTTTATTCTCAGCCAAAGGGGTAGAATCGATCCCCAGTAGGGGAATAGACTTCTGTAGGGGTATCAAGGGAAACCCACAACGTTTAGCAAAATCATAATCCATCAGGTTAATAGCTTCTCCAGAATCAACGAAAGCCTGAGCAGAAAATGAGGACAGAGAGCATATCAGAGTGACAGTTAATAAAAACTTAGTCTGAACACTACCCAAGACAACTGAGCGTGCAAAACGTCTTCCCCGCTTAGGGCAGACTGAAATAGCATGAGAGGCATCACCACAGTAGAAACATAACCCATTGCGCTTTCGAAACTCATGATGCTGTGCCCCAGACACCACTCTATCACACTGCATGGGTTCAGAAGCTGGCTCACAAGGCAACACCATTCCACGCATACCTCTCCTCTCACGCAAACGTCTGTCAATTTGAATCGCTAATGACATAGAATCATTGAGACCAGAGGGGACAGGGAATCCCACCATAACATCCTTTACATTATCTGACAGACCCTTCCGGAAAAGGGCCGCCAAAGCGTCGTCATTCCATTTGGTCAGGACTGCCCACCTACGGAATCTCTGACAGTATAACTCAGCGTCCTCAAGCCCCTGACTTAATGCCAACAAAGTTTTTTCAGCCTGATCAGTGACATTAGGCTCATCGTACAATAACCCCAAAGCATGAAAAAACGCATCAACATCACTCAAAACAGGATCCCCAGGTGTCAGGGAAAAAGCCCAATCCTGAGGGTCGCCGCGCAGGAGAGAGATGACAATTTGAACCTGCTGCGCTGCGTTCCCTGAGGACTTAGATTTTAAGGCAAAAAACAATTTACAGTTATTTTTGAAATTCAGAAACTTAGCTCGATCCCCCAAAAACAAATCTGCCATGGGAATCCTAGGTTCCACAACAGGCAACCTAGCAAGATAGGTTGCAATACTCCGAACCTCAGTGGCAAGCTGATCCACACGGCCAGACAACTGTGCAAACTCCATTGAGAGGAAAAAAAAAAAAAATCCTCCTCAGCACCCAGAGATACAGAGGGAAAAAAAAAAATGCAACAAACAAAAAAAAAAAAAATCTCTGACAACTCTGACAACTTTTTTCTTTCACAATATTTTTCCCTTCTGTGAGTACAATATAATTTTCAGTTTAGGCCGGTGATACTGTTATGTTTCGGTAGCTGAGGAGAGCAGGCAAAAAGGCAATACACCAGAGCAGTTGGAATCTATGAGATTGCAGTACCCTGACTAACCACCACAACTAGAGGCAGCCGTGGAGCGTTCCTACGTTGGTCCTAGACGCCTCGTCACAGCCTGAGAAACTAACTACACCTAAAGATAGAAATAGGAAAGCTATCTGCCCCGGAGCAGAACCCCAAAGATAATAGAAAGCCCCCAAACATGTAATGGCGGTTAGACAAGAGGAAATACTGACACAGAAAGAAAATAGTATGAGCAAACGCTGGGGCCCAAACTATCTAAATAGAAAAGGATAGGAAGGGTACTTACTGCAATCCCAGAAAACCCTGAAAAGCACCAACTCTACTAATTTCAAAATCACCTGAGATCACACGACCTCTACCACCTAAATTAGTTCTCTGGTGTAACAAAATCAAAACAGCAGCCACTGAAAAAACTGAAAAAAGCAAAAGAACAAAACTCAGTGGCTGAACTAAACTGAGAGGGCAGAAGCCCCCGGAGGGGACCCTGAAGGCCCCCAAAGAAGTGCAGGACAAAATGCAAAAATATAGCAAAAACAAAAAAGAAGCAAAAGTCTTATCTGTAAGCAGGAGATGCAGACACGACACAGCAGGCCACAAGGGAAACTGGAATGAAGGATTCAGACCAGAACAATTGATCACCGGCAACCCTGATGGGAAAATGACTCCCTTATATAAGACCAGTCAGTAACACCTGATTCCCAGTCCTCACAATCTTCACTAGCACCGCTTGTAACCACCAGAGGGAGCCTCTGCTCAGAACTCATCTCAAACCCATTCACAACACATCTTGATCAGCAGACACAAAACATCTCAAATAAGTCTCCAAGGTCTGGTTTGTTCTCTCGGATTGTCCATTGGTCTGAGGATGAAATGCAGAGGAGAAAGATAATTGAACACCAAGTTTAGAACAAAATGTCCTCCAAAATCTGGACACAAACTGGACTCCTCTGTCAGACACAATGTTCTCCGGAATGCCATGTAACCGAACCATGTGCTGAAGGAACAAAGGCACCAACTCTGAGGAGGAAGGTAACTTAGGTAATGGCACAAGATGTATCATCTTGGAAAACCTATCACAGATTACCTAGATAACGGTCATTCTCTGAGAGACAGGGAGGTCGGAAATTAAATCCATAGAGATATGGGTCCATGGCCTCTTGGGCACAGGTAATGGCATTAACAAACCACTAGAGCAAGAGCAAGGCTTGGAACGAGAGCAAGTCCCACAGGACTGCACAAAGTCCCTGATGTCACGAGACAAAGTATTCCACCAAAAGGACCGACTCACCAAGTCTCTGGTACCAAAAATCCCGGGATGACCAGCCAAAGCGGAACAATGAATCTCAGACATCACACTCTTCTTCTACTGGTCTGGGACAAACAATTTCCCAATAGGGCAGCGCTCAGGTTTTTCCTGCTGACACCCTTCCAGAGCCAGTCTCAAATTGGGCGAGATGGCGGAAAGTACTACACCCTCTTTCAAAATAACAGCAGGATCAGATAACTCAGGAGAATCCGCAAAGAAACTCCTCGAGAGGGCATCCGCCTTAACATTCTTAGTGCCAGGAAGAAAAGAAACCACAAAATTAAATCGTGTGAAAAACAAGGCCCACCTGGCCTGTCTAGGATTAAGTCGCTTGGCTGATTCGAGATAAACCAGGTTCTTATGGTCCGTGAGGACCACCACCTGATGTTTGGCTCCTTCCAGCCAATGTCTCCACTCTTCAAAGGCCCACTTCATGGTCAATAACTCTCGATTACCCACGTCATAATTACGTTCAGTTGGAGAAAATTTTCGAGAGAAAAAGGCACAAGGGTTACTCTTAGAGGTCTCTGGATCTTTTTGGGACAAAACGACACCTGCCCCAATTTCAGAAGCATCAACCTCCACCTGAAACGGTAGAGAAACATCAGGCTGCCGTAGAACAGGAGCAGAAGTGAATCTCTGCTTAAGTTCCTGAAACGAAGAAACTGCCTCAGGAGGCCAATTCACCACATCAGAACCCTTTTTGGTCAAATCAGTCAATGGTTTAACAATACCGGAGAAATTACCAATTAATTTACGATAAAAATTGGCAAAACCCAAAAATCTCTGAAGAGCCTTTAATGAAGTAGGTTGAACCCAATCACAGATGGCCTGAACCTTGACCGGGTCCATTTCAATAACAGACGGAGACAAAATGAATCCCAGAAATGAGACCTTCTGTACGCCAAAAAGACACTTTGATCCCTTCACATACAGTGCATTCTCTCTCAAAATCTGGAAAACAGTCCGAACATGCTTCACATGAGAGTCCCAGTCATTGGAAAAAATCAAGATATCATCCAAATAAACAATCAGAAATTTATCCACAAAATCCCTGAAAATATCATTCATGAAGGATTGGAAGACGGAAGGAGCATTAGTGAGCCCAAAGGGCATCACTAGGTACTCAAAATGCCCCTCTGGAGTATTAAACGCCATCTTCCATTCATCCCCGTGCTTAATACGAATAAGGTTATACGCCCCTCTGAGGTCAAGCTTGGTAAACCAACTAGCACTTTTCACTCTGGAAAACAGGTCAGAAATCAAGGGTAACGGATATTGATATTTCACAGTGATCTTATTCAGGAGACGATAATCAATACACGGCCTCAATGAACCATCCTTTTTGGCCACAAAGAAAAAAACGGCGCCCAAGGGTGAAGAGGATGGTCTGATATGACCCTTCTCCAATGACTCCTTGATATAAGATCGCATGGCATCGTGTTCAGGTACAGATAAGTTAAAAAGGCGACCCTTAGGAAATTTACCACAAGGCACTAACTCAATAGCGCAATCGTAGCTTCTGTGAGGAGGTAAGGACACAGACTTACTTTCACTAAACACATCAGAAAAATCAGTCAAAAAGTCAGGAACATCCCGAGACTGGGGAGAGGCAGAAAATACAGGAGTGCCAGCATTAACATATTGGCAGCCCCAACTGGTCACAGACACAGATTTCCAATCCAAAACAGGATTATGAATCTGCAACCAAGGGAAACCCAGAACAATAATGTCATGCAGATTATGCAACACCAGAAATTTGCAACTCTCCTGATGATCTGGTTCAACCCTCATTATCACCTGAGTAGAAAATTGGGGTTTATTCTCCGCCAAAGGGGTAGAATCAATTCCCAATAGGGAAATAGACTTCCGCAGGGGTATCATGGGAAAGCCACAACGTTTGGCAAAGTCGAAATCCATCAGGTTAATAGCTGCTCCTGAATCAACAAAAGCCTGAGCCGAAAATGTGGACATGGAGCAAATCAGGGTAACAGTCAACAGAAATTTAGTCTGAACACTACCCAAGACAACTGAGCGAGCAACACATCTTCCCCACTTAGGGCAGATGGAAATAGCATGAGAGACGTCACCACAGTAGAAACATAACCCATTGCGCTTTCAAAATTCATGACGCTGTGCCCCAGAAGTCACTCCATCACACTGCATGGGCTCAGGAGCTGGCCCACAAGGCAACACCATCTCACGCATACCTCTGCGCTCATGCAAACGTCTGTCAATTTGAATAGCCAAAGACATAGAATCATTGAGACCAGAGGGTACAGGGAATCCCACCATAACGTCCTTTACATTCTCTGACAGACCCTTCCAAAAAAGAGATGCCAAAGCATCATCATTCCATTTGGTCAGGACTGCCCACTTTCTAAATTTCTGACAGTACAGTTCAGCGGCTTCACAGCCCTGACTTAATGCCAACAAGGTCTTCTCAGCCTGATCAGTGACATTAGGTTCATCGTACAACAACCCCAGAGCCTGAAAAAATACATCAACATCATTTAAAACAGGATCCCCAGGTGTCAGGGAAAAAGCCCAATCCTGAGGGTCGCAACGCAGGAGAGAGATGACAATTTAAACCTGGTGTGCTGCGTTCCCTGAGGACTTAGGCTTCAAGGCAAAAAAACAACTTACAGTTATTTTTGAAATTCAGAAATTTAGCCCGATCCCCCAAAAACAAATCTGGCATGGGGATCCTAGGTTCCACAACTGGCAACCCAGCAAGATAGGAAGCAATACTCCGAACCTCAGTGGCAGGCTGATCCACACGGCCAGACAACTGTGCAAACTCCATTGAGAGAAAAAAAAATCCTCCTCAGCACCCAGAGGGAAAGAGGGAAAAAATGCAATAGAGAAAAAAAAAAATCTCTGACAACTTTTTTTTCTTTCCACACTATTTTTCCCTTCTGTGAGTACCATATAATTTTAGTTTTGGGCCGGTGATACTGTCATGTTTAGGTAGCTGAGGAGAAAAAGCAAAAATGGTAATACACCAGAGAGGCTGGAACCTATTGGATTGCAGTAACCTGAATTAACTACACAACTAGAGGTAGCCGTGGAGCGTTCCTATGTTGATCCTAGACGCCTCGTCACAGCCTGAGAGATAACTACACCTAAAGGCAGAAAGATGAAAGCTATCTGCCCCGGAGTGGATCCCCAAAGAAAATAGGAAGCCCCTAAACATGTAATGGCGGTTAGACAAGAATAAAACACGGACAAAGACAGAAAATAGAATGAGCAAACGTTGGGGCCCAATCTGTCTAGACAGAAAAGTACAGGACAGAATTCTGAATGCAATCCAACAAAAACCCTAAAAAATACCAGCACTTCTGACTGCCAAAAACCTGAGATCACACGATCTCTACCACCTAAATCAGATCTCTAGTGTAACAAAACAAAGCCGCAGCCACTGAAAAAACAGGAAAAAGCAAATGAACAAATAACAGTGGCTACAGATAAATTGAGAGGCGCACAGGCCCCAGAAGGGGACCCGGCTGACCTCCGTAGCAATTAATTGAATGAATAGGGTTTGTTCAAAAGTATAGACATGCATATAAACCCAAACAGAAAATATATAAAATATAACTTTTATTATAACTCTAAAACGGGACATACAACAAAAACACCACACATTTAAAAAGTGCACACTAATTTCACCCTAAAACAATTGATACTGTAGGGATTCGCTCTGGTAGGCTGAGGCTGGGCACGCAGTAATGAGGCAACACACAGGCATCATGTCCAAAAATCACTATTTTACTGTCTCTTTAAATCAGGTAACAAAGCATAACAAAACATAAATGCATTCCATCCTGGATGATTCCAGACTCACCCTTGCATGGGGACGGGCTTAACTAAGCGGCTGCAAGCCAGCAGGGACCAGCAGGTGCCATTCCCGGGTGGTCTGGACTTGCTTCCGGTGCTCACTGACACACTGTAACAAAACAGTCCTTTCCAGGCTGACTCCAGCCAAACTCAATAGAACCGCATGGTTCTCAGTGTGAGACCGTCACAGACTCTGCACACACGTGTCCTGTCCGGGTGCTATACCCCAGTCCAACACCCTGGCTACCAAGCTCCAAGTCTCACCACGTGCTTCCAGGAATCTTCCAACACCGGCAGACTTTCCAGGAACCTTCCAGGCAGCCCTGTGCAGGACACACTCTTCACTCGTCTCAGCCAGACTCCCTTGAGACAGACATCAGAGACATTTCCCAGCCTCCACCACGTTCTCCTCTCATGTGCACAGCACTGGCTTTTACAGGTGTAACCCCACCCACAGATGAGGTCAGGATCACATGGTTATGTCACCTGGTCATGACCTCATCACAGGTCCTTTACCACAACACACTATTATATACAGGTTTTATCCCAGGTATTCAAACACATACCCCTTGAGTGGGTTTGTAGGTGACTGGACCCACCCAGCTCTCCTAGTCACCTGGAAGCCTCCCAATACATAGCACAACTCTCAGCAGTAGATCTGCTGAACAAACATATCCAGGCTTCCATCACATAGCCACCCATCTCTGCGATACATACCGTCCATCCATGACATGTCTCCATGCATATCCCGAGGGCCATACACAGTGCCCCCTAGCTGCATCAGGGGTCATTATACCACATACTTTCCCCATCTGTTCAAACTTGTTAGGTTGAACACCTGTTTCAACCCGAGGACCCCGAGACAGGTCACCCATGTCATCTTGCCCTACCAGTCGAGGAGACCGTCTCAGTCGATTTTGGGCATCCTGCAATATTACCCCTTGGTCAGGCCTCCCCCGCCCCCAGCGGTCAGAATGTCGGCCTTGTTTTTCCCTCGGTGTCACCAGACCTCTCCAGTACCGTCTCCTACGGTTATTGCGGTCCTGAGTCCATCGTCCAGTCAAGCTCACTGGTTGATCTGAGTCGGACACTCTATCCCTTTGTTCGTCCCTGGGTCTCACACTTAGGTCACTCAGCCCTGAGCTAACCGAATCGTCATCTCTACCCCTCAGTGTTTCAGCTCGTCTACTGCCAGTCCCCAGAGAAGCCTCTTGTTTCTCTATATGTTGGGATGGAAGCTGTTGCCGTCTTTGTTTTAATTCCTGCAGCTGTTCCTTCATCTGCTTTCTTCCTGAGATCAGCTGCTCTACTTCTCGTAGATACGTCACTCTATACTCCAGGAGCGTTCGGATGTTCTTCAGGCTCTCCACTGAGCCCACACCAATGAATGGAACCATGTCTTCTCCAGCCACCTTGATCTCGCCATCAGCTGGAATCCTCACTCTCCTTACACCGGATTCATCCACCATCTCCTGCATCACTTTTCCAAGTCTTCCGACGACTCTCCCCACCAGATTTCTGGGTACCGGAATTACCTCTTCTGCCAAACCCAGCCGATTTTGATCTTCCTTGGCCTGCTCCAGACGTTGAGCGGCTTTCATGTTACTTAACATAATCATCTGTTTTGCGTGAAGACATTGCAGATGCATATCCTTCAGGACAGCCACCAGCTTCTCTGTGTCTTCCCCCTCTGCCAGGATCACCAACTGGTTCGTCTCTGGTGCCCAGTTCACACTATCAGCTTTAACCGCCTTTTTAAAGGCCTCATGCACCCCCTCACTGGCACAGGCTTCTCGCATGTCTGCAGGTACCTTTATCACACACCTAAAGAGTGAAGCCTTCTCCTCTTCCTGAGACTCACGTTCTTCACGACCCCTTGCCAAGATGGGCACTGGCACTTCCTCCTGGTTATCACTTGGGCACAGCCACTGTAAATTTTCACCCACCAACTTCTCCTCCTGCAGAAGACCTCTTACTGCTTCTCCGAGCGCAATCACATATTCCCTGACGGCCTTATTCCCACTTTGCCACGTGGACAGGTGACCTCTGAGCTCAGAGACTTCCCTCTTTAGCTCATCCACTCTTTGTTCGGCCGTTTGTCTCAGGGCCTTTTCTTGTTGGATCTGCTCTTTAAGGGTCTCTAGTTCAGCAGACCTTTGCTTCTCAGCAGACAACTTTTTAGCGATGTTCCGCTTTATGGCCGCAACCTCGGCCTCCAGGTGGCGCATCTGCTCCAACTGTATGGCGTCGGCGACTTCCGTATTCGACCCCTTCAACTTTTCTTGAGGCTCGGCCCGGTCATCCTTAGGCCCCTCTTGACTCTTTGTACCTTCAGCGAGCTCTACACTCTTCAGCTCTTCAGTGTCTGGAAGAGTACTCACATCTTGCACTAACACATCAGTACATACATTGTGTTCCGGCGCTTTGCGCCCTTTACGTTTCCGACGACGGGAGGATTTTCCCTCCTGGTGGGGGCCTTCCTTACTGTACTCCTTTTCTAACTTAGAGTCACAGTCACCCTCGGAGTCTGAGTCACCCCCTCCTGGCACCCATCAAGAGACTTCAGGTCTGTCAGTTGGGTAACCGCACCCTTTCCGCTGGTGTCACCGTCTGCTAAGTCACTGAGTTGGTCAGACCCGTCCACTTTGGTAGGTGTCGCCGTACTAATACCCACCATCCCAACAGTAGAGCGATCTCCCTCCTCCTGCAAGTCGGAAAACAGTTCAGAGTCTCGACCTATAACTACGGGACACACCAAATTTGGGACTATAGCGACCTCCTGTTTCCTCATGTCCCAGCCTGCCCCCACAGTTACCGCGGCCACGGGATACTCCTTAGTGTTCCCATGTATGCAGGTGACCCCGACCTTTCTACCGGGTATTTGAGACCCCTTTGGTGCAACTCTCACTAACGTCACCGGACTCCCCGGGTCGATCAGGCCAACCATATCCTCATTATCTATCGGCAGGTCACAACCCCGTAGCCTTACTCCAGGTGGATAGTTCATAAGACAAATTGGACACACATATATTTTCGCCTGGCAACCGTTAGGCTGCCCCTCCAGGTACACCCCGACATCCTCTGATGTCTCCCTTTCTGGAATTGCTGCACGCACCACTCGCCGGACATCCCGGCGTCCCTGGGCAGCTCCAGCTGTCTGCTGCGCTGTGATGTGCTGCATCAGTAGCCTGTTGGTTTCCTGTTGCTGATGATTAAATATCTGCTGCTGCTCCATAGCCTGCTGCTGTATAGCCTGCTGTTGCTGCTGTGTAGCCAGCTGCTGCTGCATAGCCTGCTGTTGCTGCTCCATAGCCTGCTGCTGTATAGCCTGCTGTTTCTGCTGTGTAGCCTGCTGCTGCTGCATAGCCTGCTGTTGCTGCTGTGTAGCCTGCTGCTGCTGTCGCATGGCCTCCACCAGCATTTTTAGGCCGGCGTCACACACAACTACAAAAAATCAGTCCGTTTTAGTTGGTCGATTGTCGGATCAAAATGCAAACATCACACATCCTTCTGGCATCCGATTTTCCTTCAAAGATGCGATTTAGTCGCATGTGTGTGTACCTTGTAACATCCGATTTTCATCCGACTTGCGAGAATTTCTCGCAGGCTTGCAAAACTGACATATAATGGATCCAAAAGAATAGTATTTAAATCACAAAAGAAAGAATAGATATATACACATAGAATACATATATATATATATATATATATATATGTCATTGTGACATATATATATATATACATATATTTATAGTTCTTACACTTCTACATACTATAATAGCCGCTAATTCAATTGCCGGCTTTTGTGAAATCACAGAAGCCGACATGAAATGATACATTGTTTCCACACAGTTAACCATGTAATTTCCTGTATTTTGATATATGGTTTGAACTTACAATTACATGAGTGTATTTGTACAAAATTTCAGACATGTAGGGGTTAATTAAAGGTGTAAATTCGTTGAAAAAAAATGCGTGGGCTCCCGCTGTATTTTCTCCACCAGACAGACAAAGCAAGCGAGTGGGGCAGATAATAATAGCCTAGGGAGGGTACATTTTTTTTGTGCCCCCCTGGCTACTAACATCTGCCCCCAGACACCCCAGAAAGATTAGATTCGCCCTTTCTGCCACTTTGCCCGTCTATTCCCATTGCCCTGTAGCGGTGGCGAATGGGTTAATAAGGCGTTAATGTCACCTTAGTATTGAAAGGTGACCTTAAGGCAGGTTAATAATTGAGAGCTGTCAACTAGACAACTATCAATTATTAATCCTATTGAAGTAAATAAAAAAACACAAACACACTTTAAGAATAAATAATTTTAATGAAATCAAAACACATATTTTTGACCATCTTTTATTTCACTCTTAATCCGTTCGAAGCCCTTGTTCTTCTAAAATAAATATAAAATAATAAAACAACATTATTCTTACCTATCTGGCGATCTGTCACGTCCCACGATGTAATCCTTCACAAAGGGTTAACTAGCAATCAGATAAGCAGCGCAAGTAATCCTGCGTGCTCATCTGATAGCTCCTGAATGAATGAGCTTATCTCCTGCCGACAGGAGAGGATGTGATTAATGAATGAAGCTTAATTGATTGTATCCACTTTCACGTTAGGTCAGGTCACTGAAGTGAAAGTGGCAATAAATCAATTAAGCTCCATTCATGAATCTATTCCTCTCCTTTCACTGGGAGAGTAACTGATTCATTCATGGGGTTACTACTTGGAGACAGCATTAGCTCTCTGCAAGCTGTAACCTGTTAACCCTTTCTGATGGATTACACCGTGGGACCTGACTGTACATCGGATTGGTAAGAATAATTTGGCTTATTTTATTTTTATTACAGGAAATGGTTTTAGCAGGAAAATAAAATATGGTCAAAAACTGTGTGATTATTTCATTAAACTTATTTTTTATTAAACTGTGTGTGTTTGATTTTTGTATCATACAATAGGATTAATAATTGATAGTTGTCTAATTGACAGCTCTCAATTATTAACCTGCCTTAAGGTCACCTTTCAATACTAAGGTGACATTAACACCTTATTAACCCATTCGCCACCGCTACAGGGCAATGGGAATAGACGGGCAAAGTGCCAGAAAGGGCGAATCTAATTATAGATTTGCCCTTTCTGGGGTGTCTGGGGGCAGATCTTAGTAGCCAGGGGGGGCACAAAAAAAATTTACCCTCCCTAGGCTATTATTATCTGCCCCGACTCACTTGCTTTGTCTGTCTGGTGGAGAAAATACAGCGGGAGCCCACGCATTTTTTTTCAACGAATTTACACCTTTAATTAACCCCTACATGTCTGAAATTTTGCACAAATACACATATGTAATTGTAAGTTCAAACCACATATCAAAATACAGGAAATGACATGGTTAACTGTGTGGAAACAATGTATCATTTCATGTCGGCTTCTGTGATTTCACAAAAGCCGGCAATTGAATTAGAGGCTATTACAGTATGTAGAAGTGTAAGAACTATAAATATATGTATATGTATGTGTCACAATGACATATATATATATATATATGTATTCTATGTGTGTATATCTATTCTTTCGATTCTTTATTAAAGCTGTCAGTGTGATTTTACAGTATAGCCGGGGATGAATTGCCGGCTTTTCTAAAGGACACCGATGCGATTTAATCGCAAGTCACACGTGCGGTCCGTTTGTAATCCGATTTTTCATCGCTCCCATAGACTTGCATTGGCGATAGTCGACCCACAATCGGTGACAATCGCAGCATGCTGCGATTGCACACGGACGTTTAAAACGGACCACAAAAAATCTGATACTGGGAGCTGCTCCATAGATTAACATAGGGCAGACTGCAATACGATATTTCATCGTATTGCAGTCGTCCGATTCTGTCGCCAGTGTGACGCCGGCCTTACTGTGCTCTCCATCTCTGAACAGTTCTCCACCCCCTTTTTACCTCCCATCCCTGCTGGTGGGTTACCGCCCCTTTTGGCCACCACCCCACTCTGGGATACAACCTGTGGACTCCCCCACAGTTTTCTTAGGCACAACCCCCTCAGTACAGTTTTATCTCTTTTGGGCTGTTACTGGACCTTTAAGAGTCTGTGTGACCTGATTCACACTGTCCTATTCCCACACCAGCTCGTGCGGGTACTGCCGCCGCTCCGTTGCAGCCACGAACCACCAACACCTCCGGATGTTGCTCATAAGCTGCTGTGGCTGTTACTGCAGCTCCTGCAGAACCTCTTGCTGCAAGTCACTGTAGCTCCTGCTACCACCAGACTCTGCACGTTGCGCTGTCTTGCCGCTTGTCACCTTCGTGACCCCACGAGTCACAGCCAGCCGCTTGTCCCCTTCGCAACCCCACCAGGTTACAGCCAGCCGCTTGTCACCTTCGCATTTGTTATGCAGAGTAAAAACATCCACAAAAAAAAACAGCCTGACCTCACTGCGTATGCCCGCATTCGAGCACCAATTGTAGGGATTCGCTCTGGTAGGCTGAGGCTGGGCACGCAGTAATGAGGCAACACACAGGCATCATGTCCAAAAATCACTATTTTACTGTCTCTTTAAATCAGGTAACAAAGCATAACAAAACATAAATGCATTCCATCCTGGATAATCACTGATTCCAGACTCACCCTTGCATGGGGACGGGCTTAACTAAGCGGCTGCAAGCCAGCAGGGACCAGCAGGTGCCATTCCCGGGTGGTCTGGACTTGCTTCCGGTGCTCACTGACACACTGTAACAAAACAGTCCTTTCCAGGCTGACTCCAGCCAAACTCAATAGAACCGCATGGTTCTCAGTGTGAGACCGTCACAGGCTCTGCACACACATGTGTCCTGTCCGGGTGCTATACCCCAGTCCAACACCCTGGCTACCAAGCTCCAAGTCTCACCACGTGCTTCCAGGAATCTTCCAACACCGGCAGACCTTCCAGGAACCTTCCAGGCAGCCCTGTGCAGGACACACTCTTCACTCGTCTCAGCCAGAATCCCTTGAGACAGACATCAGAGACATTTCCCAGCCTCCACCACGTTCTCCTCTCATGTGCACAGCACTGGCTTTTACAGGTGTAACCCCACCCACAGATGAGGTCAGGATCACATGGTTATGTCACCTGGTCATGACCTCATCACGGGTCCTTTACCACAACACACTATTATATACAGGTTTTATCCCAGGTATACAGACACATACCCCTTGAGTGGGTTTGTAGGTGACTGGACCCACCCAGCTCTCCTAGTCACCTGGAAGCCTCCCAATACATAGCACAACTCTCAGCAGTAGATCTGCTGAACAAACATATCCAGGCTTCCATCACAGAGCCACCCATCTCTGCGATACATACCGTCCATCCATGACATGTCTCCATGCATATCCCGAGGGCCATACACAGTGCCCCCTAGCTGCATCAGGGGTCATTATACCACAATACCCTTATATGTACACCTGCCTAGCATGCGGAGGTTGGCACCCTAAGACAGCCCCAACGAGAGTGGTGCCCCCAGTCACGTCGGCTGTCCCTAGGCTTCTATAATGCCCTTATCAATGGGTGCTCCCCACTAAAGCATGCACAACAAATGAAGATAGTTCCCTTGACAGAATGGGAAGCCGGCAATGTGTCTCTGTATGTTCAGGTCAGGGATCAAGGCTGAAATTCCATGCCTGATTCAATGGAATGAATTAACAAAAGAATATTGTGAGTATACCCCTCAATATATGACAATGCTGGTCCCTGCTTACCAGCTTAAATGTGAGCCCTGTATGGTGTGAAAATAATAACTGGGCTAAACAGCTTATCCAGATAAATGCTGACAGATAGACATTGTGCAAATGTGCATAGTAATAAAGGCACTCAGTATTATTTATCTTGATGTGTCACACCAGGGGATTGTACTATCTCCCCATCAGGATAGCTTACAGGGACGCTCACATAACCAAAATCATTATAGACAGAGAGGGGTACTCATCTGATATATATTTCATGACACCTCTACGTGTTTCGCCCAGCGGCTCATCAAGAGGTTAGATGTAATGATATTGCATGGTGTCAGAAAGAAACTCTATCCGGTCTTATATAGCTGCACCAATCACCACATATGGCGAACCATCTCTTCTAATACCACAAATGTCCCCATTATTCCCATATATATAACGATACCAGATGATGGCTCCACAATGTCCAATTCACATTCATTGCTCTTGTAAGGGGCGCTCACAAAATGTCCATATATTGATTAACAAACTATCCCACACAGAGCACTCGCTCGTTCATCTGCTTCTGGCGTGCGTTCCACTGTGGAACGCATTCAGCCCTGATAGGAACGCCCACCGACGAAGGACCAAGAGGCGGAAGTGACTCGCTTAATACTCTATGCATGCACTCCAGCCTGGAGCGCACGCTGGCCACACCTCCTTCCGGTTTTGAATATCGATGCGGAAGCGGTATGATACGTTGTGCTTGCATTCCACACTGGAACGCACAACTGTCCAGACATCCGGTCCTGGATGTAAAAAAGCCGGAGGTACCCAACATGTATACCGCTAATCAGAAATACATTTTGCAGCCCCGGAAATTATGATGTATCTATATGGCAAATGTAACCTCACGGTCTAATTTATGCAGATAATCTGTAAATAAGATGGTATTACGTGGAGCAAATTATTCGGCATTATTAGATAGTTGGTATGAATAGTATGATAATTATATGTGATATCAATACTAATGGTGGACATACTAGGTGAAACGCCATAATAGCGGTGATGGGAAAAATAACCAGACATATAATAAATAATAAATCCCATAATATTTGATAGCAAAAAAAAATATAGATACCAGAAAAATATCACCACCCATAATCGTGGGAACCCCCCATCTGGGGTATAATAAGAGAAATCATGGCCATCCAATAATCAATAAATACACAGTCCTATGTAATGCAAATGGTTTCTTACATGAAGCAGGCATATGCTCATTTAGTCCATTGGGGGCCCTTGAGCCCATCCGAAAAATCCACTCACATTCTCTCTGAAGTAAGTGTTTATCAAAGTTGCCCCCCCTTGGGTTTGGTTTGACTACTTCCAGGATGCGAAATGACACCTGGTTTAAATTACCCTTATGTACAGTATTGAGGTGTCTAGCCAAAGGGGTGTCCCTCTCATTTCTCACATCCCCAATGTGCTCGCCCACCCTTCTCCTGAATTCTCTGCAGGTCTTGCTTACATAATCAAGGGGACAAGTACAGCTCGCCACATAAATAACACCACTCGTTTTGCAGTTTGAAAAATCACGTAAATAGAACTCTTTGCCAGATGCGGCGCTGCATATAGACTTGCAGGGTTCATCCATTTACAATTTACACAGTCCCCACATCTGAAAAAAACACACACTTTGCGATCAAGCCAAGTCCCTTTAGGAGTGGGCCTCCTGAAAAAACTGTGTACGACACTGTCTCTGATAGAACGTCCCCTTCGGTAAGTAACCAGTGGTCTAGGTCCTATCGTGTCCCTCAGATCTGGATCTGCTAAGAGAATTCCCCAATGCCTATTTAGAATCCTCACGACCTGATGATTCTGACAATCAAAGGAACCAATCACTCTCAGTAGTTCAGGAGATGACTCCTGCGTTCTAGTTCGAGTCTGTAATAGTCTCGTCCTGTTACTGGACAAAGCATGCTGATAGGTACCTTCTACCGTGTGTCTCGGGTACCCTTTGTCCAGGAATCTTGAGCCCATTTCTCTGGCCTGATCAAAGAAATCGTTCATATTGGAACAATTTCTCCTCAACCTCAGAAATTGCCCCTTGGGAATGCCTCGTTTCAATGGTAGAGGATGGTGACTATCCCACCTCAGCAAACTGTTGGTGCTTGTGGGTTTTCTATATATCTTGGTTTCCAAACCACCATTTTCATTTTTCCGTATATGTACATCCAAGAAAGGCAGGGCATCATTGCCTAACTCAAAGGTAAGTTTAAGGCCTACAGAGTTAGAGTTTAGTTCTTCAATAAACCTAGATAGCTCAATCTCTGTGCCCTGCCAAATCAAAAAAATATCATCGATGAACCTGTACCAAATCCCTATAAGGGACTGCCACCATTTAGGTTCATCGATGAAAACAACGGTTTCCTCCCACCAGCCCAGGAACAAATTAGCGTATGACGGGGCACAGAGACTCCCCATCGCTGTGCCCCTGAGCTGGTGGAAATACTTCCTGTCAAAAATTAAAAAGTTGTGTGTCAATGTGAAATACAATAACTCAAGAACAAATGCATTGTGTTCCATACAGTCATTAGATCTTGACCTCAAAAAGTGTTGCACTCCCTGGATACCATAATCATGTGGAATATTACTATATAAGGACTCGACATCAATAGATACTAGCAGAGAGTTACAATCAACATGGATACGATCGAGTTTGGTCAGCAGGTCAGCAGCTGACCTCCACAAAAGTGCAGAAAACTATGCAAAAAGCAAGCACAAAAAGAAAAGCAGAAAATATCTTATCTGAAGGCAGCAGGTGCAGGCAAGACTCCAGCAAGCTTCCAAATGAACCAGGAACCACAATTGAGACAAGAACAATTGATCACCGGCGACCATCATGGGAGGGAACCTCCCTTATATCAGTCCATTCAGTGATCCCAGATTGCCATTCCTCGCTGGACGGTTCAGTACTGTCTGTAACCACCAAAGGGAGCCTCTGCTCAGAAATCATCTCTAGCACATTCACAACACTCAGTAGTGTGTTTGGCCTCCATGTGCCTGTATGACCTCCCTGTGCCTGTATTACCTCCCTACAATGCCTGGGCATGCTCCTGATGAGGTGGTGGATAATCTCCTGAGGGATCTCCTCCCAGACTTGGACTAAAGCATCCGCCAACTCCTGGACAGTCTGTGGTCCAACGTGACGTTGGTGGATGGAGCGAGTCATGATGTCCCAGATGTGCTCAATCGGATTCAGGTCTGGGGAACGGGTGGATCAGTACATAGCTTCAATGCCTTCATCTAGCAGGAACTGCTGACACATTGCAGCCACATGAGGTCTGGCATTGTCCTGCATTAGGATGAACCCAGGGCCAACCGCACCAGCATATGGTCTCACAAGGGGTCTGAGGATCTCATCTTGGTACCTAATGGCAGTCAGGCTACCTCTGGCGAGCACAAGGAGGGCTGTGCGGCCCTCTAAAGAAATGCCACCCCACACCATTACTGACCCACTGCCAAACCGGTCATGCTGAAGGATGTTGAAGGCAGCAGATCGCTCTCCACGGCGTCTCCTGTCACATGTGCTCAGTATGAACCTGCTTTCATCTGTGAAGAGCACAGGGGGCCAATAGTGAATTTGCCATTCCTGGTGTTCTGTGGCAAATGCCAAGCGTCTTGCATGGTGTTGGGCTGTGAGTCGGTTTCTAACCACTTGTGCAGACACATGCACATTTGTGGCCTGCTGGAGGTCATTTTGCAGGGCTGTGGCAGTACTCCTCCTGTTCCTCCTTGCACAAAGGTGGAAATAGTGGTCCTGCTGCTGCGTTGTTGCCCTCCTACGGCCCCCTCCACGTCTCCTGGTGTACTGGCCTGTCTCCTGGTAGCGCCTCCAGCCTCTGGACACTATGCTGACAGACACAGCAAACCTTCTTGCCACAGCTCGCATTGATGTGCCTTCCTGGATGAGCTGCACTACCTGAGCCACTTGTGTAGGTTGTAGAGTCAGTCTCATGCTACCACGAGTGTGAAAGCACAACCAACATTCAAAAGTGACCAAAACATCAGCCAGAAAGCATTGGTACTGAGAAGTGGTTTGTGGTCCCCACCTGCAGACCAACTCCTTTATTGACTGTGTCTTGATAATTGCCAATAATTTCCATCTGTTGTCTATTCCATTTGCACAACAGCATGTGAAATTGATTGTCAATCAGTGTTGCTTCCTAAGTGGACAGTTTGATTTCACAGAAGTTTGATTTATTTGGAGTTATATTCTGTTGTTTAAGTGTTCCCTTTATTTTTTTGAGCAGCGTATACCGTATATATTTCCTGCTTGGTGTAAATCTAAATATCTGTATATATAAACTGCACAGTACCACTTCTCCTGTCCTGCATATATATACTGCACAATACCACTACTCCTGTCCTGTATATATACACTGCACAGTACCACTTCTCCTGTCCTGTATGTACAGCTCTGACAAAAAATTAAGAGACCACTGCACAGTTTTATAAAAATCAGCTTCTCTACATGTCTGACAGCCATTCCATTCCAGTGTCAGTTGAATTACAACCAGAGTACGCCTTATTCTATTTAATGTGCTTCTGATTAGGTGATCACCTGAACCAAATCTTATTTAGCAAAGGAAAGTATAAAAACCTCTGCTGTGGTGTTCACAATCCTCTTGCAATAGCACAAGCTGGATGACAAAACAAGTGCTATTAATATCCCAAAAGTAATAGGAATGAAAAAATAACTTTCAACCATGCCAAAGGAGTTAAAAAGAAAAGTCTTGAGTGAGGAAAAGAAGGGCTCAATTCTGGCTTTACTAGCAAAGGGATACAGTGAGGGATGGTTGCCTCCATCCTTAAAATTTTTAAGACGGCAGTCCATTACAACCAGGTCAAACATCAGACACTGGGGATAACAAAGCTACAGACTGGCAGAGGGCAAAAACGACTCTCCACTGACCGGAATGACTGTCATCTTATTCAAATGTCACTCAGCAACCATAGAATGACATCAAGTGACCTATAAAAGGAATGGCAAATGGCAGCTGGGATGAAGTGCACGACAAGGACAGTTCATAATAGGCTCCTAGTGGCAGGGTTCAAGTCATGTAAAGCTAGAAAAAAAGCTTTTCATCAATGAGAAGCAAAGGAGAGCCAGACTGAAGTTTGCCAAAGACCATAAGGATTGGACCATAGAGGACTGGAGTAAGGTAATCTCCTCTGATGAGTCTCATTTACAGCTTTGCCCAGCACATGGTCGTCTAATGGTTAGACTGAGACCTGGAGACTAGAGGCGTACAAGCCACAGTGTCTTGCACCCATTTTGAAATTTGGTTGAGGATCAGTGATGATCTGGGGATGCTTCAGCAAGACTGGAATTGGGCAGGTTAATCTTTGCGAAGGACGTATGAATCAAGCCGCATACAAGATTATCCTGGAAAAACAGTTGATTCCTTCTGCTCAGGCAATGCTCCCCAACTCTGAGGACTGATTTTTCCAGCAGGACAATGTGCCATGCCACACAGCTAGGTCAATCAATGTGTGGAAGAAGGACCACCACATCAAATCCCTGTCACGGCCACCCCAATCTCCAGGCCTGAACCCCATTGAAAACCTCTGGAATGTAATCAAGAGGAAGATGGATAGTCACAAGCCATCAAACAAAGAAGAACTGCTTAAATTTTTGTACCAGGAGTGGCATAAGGTCACCCAAAAGCAGTGTGAAAGACTGGTGGAAAGCATGCCAAGACGCATGAAAGCTGTGATTAAAAATCATGGTTATTCCACAAAATATTGATTTCTGAACTCTTCCTGAGTTAAAACATTAGTATTGTTGTTTCAAAATGATTATGAACTTGTTTTCTTAGCATTATTTGAGGTATGCAAGCACTGCATTTTTTTGTTATTTTGACCATTCCTCATTTTCTGAAAATAAATACAAAATTTATTGCTTGGAAATTCGGAGACATGTTGTCAGTAGTTTATAGAATAAAAGAGCAATTTACATTTTACTCAAAACTATACCTACACCATGTTCCAAATTATTATGTAAATGATATTTTTTTCTGATTTTCCTAAGTGGTCGGTGCAAATGACAGTCAGTCTAATAAAAGTCATCACCCGTTAGAGTATACATCGAATTTCATTGAAGAAACCTCCCAATGATAACAGTATAATCTCCAAAATGAATAAAAACTCAAAATGCACTGTTCCAAATTATTAGGCACAGTAGAATTTCTAAACATTTGATATATTTTAAAGAACTGAAAATGCTCATTTGTGGAATTTGCAGCATTAGGAGGTCACATTCACTGAACAAAAAAGCTATTTAACTTAACTTCCTTAACATCCTAACAGGCCAAGTTACATGTTAACATAGGAACTCTTCTTTGATATCACCTTCACAATTCTTGCATCCATGGAACTTGTGAGTTTTTGGAGAGTTTCTGCTTGTATTTCTTTGCATGAAGTCAGAATAGCCTCCCAGAGCTGCTGTTTTGATGTGAACTGCCTCCCACCCTCATAGATCTTTTGCTTGATGATACTCCAAAGGTTCTCTATAGGGTTGAGGTCAGGGGAAGATGGTGGCCACACCATTAGTTTATCTCCTTTTATGCCCATAGCAGCCAATGACTCAGAGGTATTCTTTGCAGCATGAGATGGTGCATTTTCATGCATGAAGATGATTTTGCTCCTGAAGGCACGTTTCTGCTTTTCATACCACAGAAGAAAGTTGTCAGTCAGAAACTCTATATACTTTGCAGAGGTAATTTTCACACCTTCAGGAACCTTAAAAGTCCCTACCAGCTGTTTCCCCATGATTCCGGCCCAAAACATAACTCCTCCACCTCCTTGCTGACGTCGCAGCCTTGTTGGGACATGGTGGCCATCCACCAACCATCCACTACTCCATCCATCTTAACCATCCAGGGTTGCTCGACACTCATCAGTAAACAAGACTGTTTGAAAATAAGTCTTCATGTATGTCTGGGCCCTCTGCAACCGTTTCTGCTTGTGAGCACTGTTTAGGGGTGGCCGAATAGTAGGTTTATGCACCACAGCAAGCCTTTGAAGAATCCTACACCTTGAGGTTTCAGGGACTCCAGAGGCACCAGCAGCTTCAAATATCTGTTTGCTGGTTTGTAATAGCTTTTTAGCAGCTGCTCTCTTAATCCAATGAACTTGCCTGGCAGAAACCTTCCTCATTCTGCCTTTATCAGCAAGAACATGTCTGTGCTCAGAATCAGACACAAATCTCTTAACAGTACGATGATCACGCTTAAGTTTTCGGGAAATATCTAATGTTTTCATCCCTTGACCAAGGCATTGCACTATTTGATGCTTTTCAGCAGCAGAGAGAACCTTTTTCTTTCCCATGTTACTTGAAAACTCTGGCCTAATGTGGAACATCCAGTTTTCCTTTCCTGTCCTGTATATATACACTGCACAGTACCACTTCTCTTGTCCTGTATATATACACTGCACAGTAGCACATCTAATGCCCTGTATATATACGCTGCACAGTACTGTAAAGGTTCGTCGGATGCAGTGAAAAGCAGGAGGCAGAGAAGGGGTTAACAGGAATTTACTTAGAAAATTGTTAAATACGAATTCAAAGAAAACCTCCACGCAGGGAGGTGATTAAGCAAATGATGAATTACACAATAACCGTAACAAGGAGAAAAGTGAAGGTAAAGACTTAAAGGTTAACTTAGAGGACAAATCTACCGTGTCTAGTGCGCCTCCTCCGATAGCTACTAGACGTGATGGTTCTCCCTGTTGCCTGGGACATTTATTGGCATAATGACCAGCCTGCCTACAGACAAAACAGGTCGGTTGAGAACAAACGGAGCGGAAATTAGATTCCGCCCGTGAGACTTCCATGAACTCCACATGATTGCTTATTTGAGCCGGAGATTTTAAAGGATTGGCGAAGTTTGGAGCCAACCGAATCCTTTGCCCACAGTGGTCTCGCTGTAATCTTCTCTCTGCATGACGATCAATGCGAGTGGACATCGATATTAATTCCTCCAGAATAGTAGGAATCTCCCTAGTGACCAAAGCATCCTTTATATGGTCAACAAGACCCCTCCAAAAATGGGGATCAGGACCTTATCAGACCATTCCAGCTTGGAAGCTAAAGTCCGGAACTGGATGGCAAACTGACTAACCAAGGAAGAGCCCTGAGTTAACGCCAAGAGTTGGAGCGCAGCATCATGGGTAATCAGAGGTCCCAAAAAAACCTGTCTCAGAGCATCCAGAAGGCGACAGGCACTCTGAACCACCTGATCATTACTATCCCATAATGGCGTAGCCCACTCCAATGCCCTGTCAGTCAAAAGGGACACCACAAATCCCGCCTTGGTCCGTTCGGATGGGAATCATGACACCAATAGCTCCAGAAGAATTGAGCGCTGGTTCACGAAGCACCTGCAAGCCTTGCTGTCTCCCGAGAACTTATCAGGCAGGGAATATTGTGAAAAAGGTGGAACTAAAGTCACAACAGCAACCTTAATGACGGCTTTGCTGGCTGCTTGTGCTGCCACTGCGGTAGGATCCACAGCTGAAGTTGCCTGCTCTAGAGAGGACAGTCTGCCCTCCAGTTGCTGCATGTTTCGCTGAAGCAGCTGCACATCTGCCATCACTATCCAAACCCTGGCGCTAGTATAGTGTTAGAATTAGCGGATTGCACTAAATAAAAAATATAAATTTAGTGCAATTGCAACCCGGGGTCCAACGTGCAGAGATGAATCTGCTGCTAGTGTAAGCATAGACGGAACCGAACAGCGAACGATTCCTAGAACACAATGTCACACAGAGTGATAGGAACACAGAGTACCAAGCTCCGTTACTTCACGGAAGTAGCGTAGCTACTGGGGGGGCAGAGGGGGCCGTCGCCCCGGGCTCAGTCACATGCAGGGGCCCACTAGGAGACATGGCCAGTATCTGAGGAGTCAGGGAGAGAGCAGCACTATGCCGGCTCCCTCTGCCACAGGTTGCAGTGCCTGTCTGTGTGTGCAGTGCACGGAGCTACTGTCTCTCCAGAGGAGGGAGCTCCTTCCTGGCCGGCAGCAGCTGTAGTTTCACTTTCTGCCCTGCAGGCTCTGGTTGTCTCAGCCACACTGGGTCCTAGTGCCCTCTGTGTGCATACACTGGACACTTCCTGCTCCTGCCTCAGCCACTGCCTGCAAGCTTCATGGTAAGAGGGGATGGAATTTATTAAATTTATTCAGCTTAGGCATGTCATGGTCACTGTGGGGGAATGTGAGAGGATGGGGGTATTGTGGGCGCTAGGGCACTGGGGGGGTTGTGAGGGCTGAAGTGGGGGAGAGGCAACAGGGCACTGAGGGTGAATGAGAGGTTTGGGTATTGTGGGGTCAGGGGGACAGAGCACTGAGGGGTGCATGTGAGAGGATGGGCTGTTGGTGTGTGGGTGGGGGACGGGGGAGGTAGGGTTTTTTTTTACTTGTGAGCTCGTTAATACTTTAATAATAGATTAATATTTCAGTATTATTATAACAAGGGCACAGCAATCCTCGGACTGGCTGGGACCGCTCCTGACATGAGCGCGACAGCGTGATGTATTACTATGCATCTGCCACACTCAGGTGTGGAGAGCCGACGGTCAGTCTGAGGATTGCGATGTGATCCTCGCATCAGAAATACGTCCATCTGCCTGCCCCCTAACAAGTATAACCATACAATAACCATGAACTGCATTCTAGTTAATAATAATAAGCAATTTATTATTATGAAGTTATTAAAGGCTCGGAATAATTGTCTGCAGTCACTTTGAGACTACAGATTGCAAAATCATGATGGGGTGCATCTGCCGTCATGAGACCCCATGACCACTGGTGCGATCAGGCGGTCATGCGACCACGTTTGCTATTTGCACATGTCGACTAGATAAGTTTGACTTCACTCAATAGTAGATAATTGGGAGAAGCCGAAAGAGTCATCACACCACCCCCTGCTCACATCAGTGATGCTGGGGCCATTACTACTGTACATAGGGGAACTCAGATAAATATTAAGTGGACACTAAAGAAGCATTATTATTTATAGGGGCACCTGTAGGGTAACTACCGGTTGTCAGACGGTGCTGAGCCGGCTGTCAGTAAGTGCCGTGGTGCTGTTACAGCCGCCACTCTTTATACACAGAGCGGTGACTGAAACCGTGCAGCGCAACCCTTATGACTGGAAGAGCAAGGCTGCCGGGAGGAATAAAGTTAATTTCCTCCCTGCAGAGGAGCTCTCCATGCAGGCGTGTCAGAACACTATTAACGATTATACTGTGTATTGGAGGAGCAGTGGGGACATCATCATATGTATAGGGGAACTCTGGGGGACATTATACTGTATGTACGGGAGCTGCGGGCCCATCGTACTGTGTATAGGGGAGCTGTGGGATCATCATACGGTGTATAGGAGAGCTGTGGGATCATCATACGGTGTATAGAGGGAGCTGTGGGATCATCATACTGTGTATAAGGGAGCTGTGGGCCCATCACACAGTGTATAGCGGAACTGTTGGATCATCATACTGTGTATAGGGGAGCTGTGGGATCATCATATGGTGTATAGGGGAGCTGTGGGATCATCATATGGTGTATGGGGAGCTGTGGGATCATCATATGGTTTAGAGGGGATCTGTGGGCCCACCATACTGTATATAGAGGAATTATACATGGGGAACTCAGTGGACACTATTAAATGTTAAGTGAGCACTTAAACATTATTGTTATAGGGGCTCTCAGTATCTCAGTATTGTGACTATCAAAGTTGCACATGGAGTATTATTACTTTCTAGGGACAAAATGTGGACAGCACATGTACAGGAAATTAATATTTTCTAGGGGGCAATTTTACCATTTAGAGAGCACACAGGAGACATTATTACGAGGTAAGGGGCAGTGGTGGCATTACTATGTGAGCCAGGAAGAGGAGCTCTGTTTTTATACCACACAGCAGGTGCAGTAATAGGGACACGGCAGCAGGGGCTCAGTATTGGGGTATTGGCAGGATGAGGAGTTTGTGCAGGTTGGGAATACATTTGCACATGAAAACAGGAGACGCAATGGGATGAAACTGATGGGGAGAAGATACACATTAGATATTAGAAAACACTATTTGACAGTGAGGGAGATCAATGAGTGGAACAGGCTGCCATGAGAGGTGGTGAGTTCTCCTTCAATGGAAGTCTTCACACAGAGGCTTGACAGACATCTGTTTGAGATGGTTTAGTGAATCCTGCATTGAGCAGGGGGTGGGACACGATGACCCTGGAGGTCCCTTCCAACTCTATCATTCTAGGATTTCATGATTCTACATGTGAACGGTGCTGGAAATGTAAGAAGACAGATGTGTCTTTGTTGTAATCTTTGCAGATGAGTCCTGGCTGGAGAAGTTGACATGTCGGTCTGGGCCAGATAGAAAAGTGAATGACTCCACCTGAAAGGACGTCCTCTGTAAGTCACCATCTGTAACTGTGCAGTAATCTCTATATGTCCTGCAGGACTGGTATCTACCACTATATGTCACCAAAAGGCGGTAATATCAATGCTGGTCTTTGTATAGACTTTTATTTTCAATAACAGTGCGGTCATCTCCTGAGGTTCCCCTATACCACCATAGCTATAATCATGATTACCTGGTTAGGGGCCACAGGCGACCACAGACAGAAAGGGAACCTGTGCAAGAACAATATATGATCCCTTTGCAGCCCAAGAGCCCCTAAAAATGCAAATTTGCACCTTTTTTGTAGGTAGAAATGGACCCCTTTACTTCTTGTGCCCATGTGCTGCCACGCAGGTTGCACCAATGATATGTTCGCATGTTAGGGGCCCACTTAGATGTTTCGCCCCCCCTGAGCTGAACCCCTAGCTACGCCTCTGCTTCACGGAGAGGTACTGCAATTAAAGAATAATATGTGCTATACCCTGTTAACATCACAGGGATGTTAGCATGTGGATCGAGCTTGCTCTGCAACCGAACTGAGCAACCGCACACATGAACGGAACAGATGCTAAGCCAAAAGAAAGAACTATATGACGCTAGGTAATACACTATTACCTACATAAAGGTTGAGCTTGCTTTGTGACTGAACCATGCTAATAACACAAGTGAACGAAACAGTTGCTAAGTCAAGCGGTAGTTACCCCAGTCCTGACGCTAACAAACTTGTGCCTAACCAGCACCCAAAGCATGTAGCAGATTAGAGACTCAGGCATTGAGCCATAGGTACAGAACTGCATAAGTGTGCATGTGTCGACCCGCCACCACAATTGTGGATTACCAGGGCAATGGGGTACTCAGAGCCGAGCCCATTGAAGTCTATGGGGTTTGTCACAGGTAGCGGTGGCTCGGTCTGTGGCCCTGGCGGTCTGGCGTATGTTGGGGGAATATTTACAGGGGATAGATATATTTACAGTTCGTGACGCCACCTGTAGTTCTCTGGTAATTTGTACCAGCGCTGCTGTAGATCTCTGAGGGGATGGTGAGGCAGCTAGATGTCGGGTCCCCTACAGGTGGGACTCTTCCCTCAGGTCGATGGTTATGGTGGGGTTGTGCAGGGATGCAATCAAATAACACAGTCTCACACATCAGCGTCTTTCCATACCTTTTTACTTGTTAGATGGTAAGGCAGGTCCCAGGGAGGCTGATCCAATGGAGGATGTGTTTCAAGATAGCAGCTGGACAAGTTAGGGGCCTCCTTTACTTTCACAAAGATGAGTCCAACCAGCATGAAGCGTAGTTCCCTCATAAACTCCAGCTTCTCTAAGCTGTACTGCCCGGTCAGTTTTGTGGTCGGAGCCTTCCTGTGATGAAACTAGGTTCTTCTCTGCTTGGCCTAGCTCAAAGTTCCTATTCCACCTGACCCCAGTTACGTACTGACACTCCAGGGCTGCTTGCCGTTACCTAAGGTCCGGTAAGCCTCTGGGTTTTCTACCACCATGCGTGAAGCTATGGTGATGCTTCGGTCTCCAGTGACCGGTGACAACGTGCAGGACTTCTCCAATCCTATAGCACTCAGAATTTCTACCACTGTGCCTTTCGCCTTGTCCGCGCTGGTAGCATAAGCATTTCTCACTTCACAGGTTAATAAAGTCAGTCCCTTACTTAATTCCTTTCTTGAGCTTGTTGCCAGACTCTCAGTAATCTTCTAAGCAGGAGCACGTCTCTGAACCTTCACTGTCCTTGGGACAGGAGACTGAAGTATATCTGCAACTCACTTCTTTCTTCTTAATAAATGTCTCAGTCCGTCTATCAGTGAGGCACAGCTCTGACCAGGCTGAGGTGATCTGGCTCACCTTTACTGGACTCCACTTTCTGAACTGCACAATCAATCCCTCCTCTGTCTTCCTGACAGGAAACTGAACTCCTCACAACTCCCTGACTGAATGACTGCAAGACTGCTCAACACTGCATGTGACTAGACTATATATATGTGGGCGTGTCTAAGTGTGTGTTGAAATGAATGTTCATTGAGCATTAAACTGCTATCTCTCCACACATCCTCCAGGGTACTGCGTGTGCCTTCACACCAGGGCTACACATTCCCCCATGGTAAACGACAGCACTCCCGGCTGTGAAATACAAAAGACAGAAATTTTTGTTTTTGCAATAAACATTAACATTAACTCGTCCCATCCGGGAGGTAAGGATTTCTTGAACGTTGCAAACAAAACATTAAATATAGAAAAATACAAAATATTAAATAGACATGTTCATATAATAAACGGCAAGATTCTTGTGAAGGACCCGCACCAAACCTTCAACGTGGGTCCTGGGTGGGCTGCAGGACATAGGAATGCAGACCTCACTCAGTGCCACACCACACGGGTTTTATTATTCAGAGGTAGTTGTGGTGGTTTTATGTAAAACCAAGATAATGCACAAGGTGCAACTATATACAAAATCAGTTCTTGGGCTGGCTCAGTCCTCAGCCTCGAAGTCCATTGTGAAACACGATAAGAAAAGACACAGATATAAATACATTTCTAATATGCATTAAATTTTCAACTTTGGTACCCAGCCGGGCATTCTACTCAATATAGAAAAACATAGAAATTATCTCTGGCAATAAAGTGCAAAATTGGCAACATTCTCAAACTTTTTACAACATTACATATGGTAGACCCCTGTCTGGATCTTACCGGTTTTTCACTGTTTAACTATTTCAAATACATTTTCCACCCCGGGGGCTGAACAATGCGATGGTCCCTAGATCCCATGACTAACAAGTCGTGTGCTGCTATTAGGGTCTGGGTCGCCACAGTTCTCGTGCGAACCTCTAGGGGCGCAACGGGTACTTTCTCCTTGCGAGACACCGATTGCGTTTCAATTTGCGTTACAGTTAGCGATATCGATCGTGTCATAGATTGCGATGGAAACTGGGTCGCAAGTTGCGATGTAGAAGGATGACAAGATAATGAAGAGTGTGTAGATGTTGCTTCCATTTGCGAGGAGCCTGAAGGGGGCGATGCTGGGGCACGGCCTGGTGCTGTTTGAGCTGGAGACGGGGACGCTGCGGTAGTGGTGACGTTACCAGCGTCGGGGACGGGGTCACGGACGATTGTGACATTAAGGGCATACCATCCCTTCATACCCCAGTGTCGTGTATAATTGACAATGTCTCCATTAACTAGGTCCCTCCCGGGATGACCTTGCGGTAGGTGGGATTCTACATCACGTCTGCTGACAAAGACCCCTGGGTAGAGGCCCGGTTCTCTTATGAAGCCCCAGCCCTTCCGGAGCTGGAACTCTGTCACACACCCCTGCCGCCGCGGTTCCCTCAGAGTACCTTTTTCTCGACGGACACTTTCCTTGTCCGCGATCAGCTCTGCATGCTGCCGCTGTCGGTTGCGCTGAGCTTCCCGCTCTTCCTCCTGCTGGCATTGTTGTTTCTCCTCACGACGCTGCCACTCACGTTCCCACTGGGCGGCGTAGGCGACGTCATCCAGGCGCGCCATCTCGTCCCAGTCCACGTCTGGTAATGACGGACAGGACCCCTCCGGTGTCCCTGCCGGGGATCGATCATCTGCTGCGGCCTCCTGGCCGGGCGGGCGTTCCGGAACTGGCGGTACCTCCTCAACCTCCTTCGCCTCCACCGCTTCACCGGTGGGATCAGGATCGGTACTTTCGGGGGCAGCCTCCGGTTGCTCCTTTGCCTTGGGCAGCAGAAGTTTTGGTAACTCCAGACGTAGGGGGTCATCGAAGGGAGAGATCACCGCGTCCCACAGCCGCCGCTGCTCCAGGGTACGCCGGCGTCTCTCGATCTCTTCAAATCCAGATTGGTGCTGGACCATCTTTTTCAGTCGTGCATTTTCTTCTTTGATTTCCAGCAATGCTTGCTGCAGGTGCAGGACCACGGATGACTCCGGTTCTAGTGGCAGCTTGGCTGGGGCACGGGGCCTGCCTTCCTCCGCTTCCCTGCTCGGCTGCACACGTCCTGCTTCCATGATGTTCCAGAGCGTTCTTTCATCTCCCTCCAGAGACGTCCGGTCTCTTCCGTGGAGGCGGGGTTTGCGTCTCCTCCTCTTTGCAGGAAAGGTGAAGAGGAGGCGGACCTCCTTTGCTGTAGGGCAGGATCGCATGTTGTAATAGCACTTTGAGAGGGCAGGCATTTTCTTCGCGCCACAGGGGGGTACACGCCCACGAAGGTACGCCCACCTTCTTCTCCAGCGCCTGAGGGCGCGAATATGGCGACAAAGATGGCGATTTTTGGCGCCAAAAGTGCAAACAGTCCTTTTCACAAAAACAACTCCATAGGCACACAGGGCTCGCAATTTTGCGAGTTTCGCATCCTGTTCGTGACGCCAAAGTTTTGTGTCGACCCGCCACCACAATTGTGGATTACCAGGGCAATGGGGTACTCAGAGCCGAGCCCATGGAAGTCTATGGGGTTTGTCACAGGTAGCGGTGGCTCGGTCTGTGGCCCTGGCGGTCTGGCGTATGTTGGGGGGAATATTTACAGGGGATAGATATATTTACAGTTCGTGACGCCACCTGTAGTTCTCTGGTAATTTGTACCAGCGCTGCTGTAGATCTCTGAGGGGATGGTGAGGCAGCTAGATGTCGGGTCCCCTACAGGTGGGACTCTTCCCTCAGGTCGATGGTTATGGTGGGGTTGTGCAGGGATGCAATCAAATAACACAGTCTCACACATCAGCGTCTTTCCATACCTTTTTACTTGTTAGATGGTAAGGCAGGTCCCAGGGAGGCTGATCCAATGGAGGATGTGTTTCAAGATAGCAGCTGGACAAGTTAGGGGCCTCCTTTACTTTCACAAAGATGAGTCCAACCAGCATGAAGCGTAGTTCCCTCATAAACTCCAGCTTCTCTAAGCTGTACTGCCCGGTCAGTTTTGTGGTCGGAGCCTTCCTGTGATGAAACTAGGTTCTTCTCTGCTTGGCCTAGCTCAAAGTTCCTATTCCACCTGACCCCAGTTACGTACTGACACTCCAGGGGCTGCTTGCCGTTACCTAAGGTCCGGTAAGCCTCTGGGTTTTCTACCACCATGCGTGAAGCTATGGTGATGCTTCGGTCTCCAGTGACCGTGACAACGTGCAGGACTTCTCCAATCCTATAGCACTCAGAATTTCTACCACTGTGCCTTTCGCCTTGTCCGCGCTGGTAGCATAAGCATTTCTCACTTCACAGGTTAATAAAGTCAGTCCCTTACTTAATTCCTTTCTTGAGCTTGTTGCCAGACTCTCAGTAATCTTCTAGGCAGGAGCACGTCTCTGAACCTTCACTGTCCTTGGGCCAGGAGACTGAAGTATATCTGCAACTCACTTCTTTCTTCTTAATAAATGTCTCAGTCCGTCTATCAGTGGGGCACAGCTCTGACCAGGCTGAGGTGATCTGGCTCACCTTTACTGGACTCCACTTTCTGAACTGCACAATCAATCCCTCCTCTGTCTTCCTGACAGGAAACTGAACTCCTCACAACTCCCTGACTGAATGACTGCAAGACTGCTCAACACTGCATGTGACTAGACTATATATATGTGGGCGTGTCTAAGTGTGTGTTGAAATGAATGTTCATTGAGCATTAAACTGCTATCTCTCCACACATCCTCCAGGGTACTGCGTGTGCCTTCACACCAGGGCTACACATGCAGGCTGCCTGCCAAAGTGTACAGTCATAGCACAGACAGAAGGTGAGTAGGTGGTAGAGTATCCACCCACACACACACCAAATATGAATGACACTAGCGCGCCCGTGTACACCGTTGAGAGTCTTTTATACATTAGGCTCCTCCCCAAACACTCATGCCCAGTCAGCCGAGACATCGCCCGCGGGCCAATCCGGAGCTGCCACATCATCAGAGCAGATAGCGTCCGACCACCAATGAGCAGACGCCACATCACGAACATGCTCAGTAAGGTGATCTGACTCCAGATCGCAAGGAGGCACCTGTATGCCACTGGTTACTAAAGACTTGGCTGGAGAGCCAGCAGCAACCAAATGCACACCACGAGCCTGAGCAAGACGCTGGACCGACGCCTATGCTGAGCAGGGCTCGCAGTGGCGGGGCCCGAATGGGAGACCGCAGAAGCAGAGAAGGCTTGGGATCTATCCCACACGGCGGGAGAATCCGACACCTAACACAGGGTACAATGAAATCTCAAGACTATCAATGGATTCTAGAGAGAAAGGTGCTGCCCAGTGTCAGAAAGCTTGGTCTTAGTCTAGGTCATGGGTCTTGCAACAGGATAATGACCCAAAACACACAGCTAAAAACACCCAAGAAGGGCTAAGAGGAAAACATTGGACTATTCTGAAGTGGCCTTCTATGAGCCTTAACCTAAGTCCTATTGAGCACCTTTGGAAAGAGCTGAAACATGCTGTCTGGAAAGGCAACCTTCAATCGCGAGACAACTGGAGCAGTTTGCTCTTGATGAGTGGGCCAAAATACCTGTCGAGAGGTGCAGAAGTCTCATTGTGCAACAAAATATTAAGTTAAGGGTACCATCATTTCTGTCCATGCCTATTTCATGAGTTTTATTTTTTTGGCTCTAGGAAGTTTTGCCCCCAGCATTATCCCCCAGCATTTCGCCCCCAGCAGTTCGCCCCCAGGTACACGTCGCCCCCGAACATTTCGCCCCCAGCATTTCGCCCCCAGGACGTTTCGCCCCCGAACATTTCGCCCCTGGCAGTTCGCCCCCGAACATTTCATCCCCGGCAGTTCGCCCCCAAACATTTTGCCCCCGAACATTTCGCCCCCGGCAGTTCGCCCCCGAACATTTCGCCCCCAGCATTTCGCCCCCAGGATGTTTTGCCTCTAGTAATTAAAGACCTGCCTGAACTGAACGTTCGCTTATCACTAATAATACACCATATGAGTCTAAGATATACAATTCTGATCAAATGAGTTTTTTAATTATAAAACATTGTTTTCTAGATAAGTCATTTTACAAACAGACAGGAAAATAGTAGGATTTCATTGGTTACTAAGGAGGTTGTGCCCCCTTGGTAGTAGAACGGATCCTGGCTCCCTGTGATACATTCAGGGCTGCTTGTTCACAGTCCTCTGCAAAGCTCCCCTTCACCCTCCGCTCATGTGCTCTGTCCTGGACATGAGGAGGGATCCCCCCACCTGTGTAAAGCCGTTACAGGACGGAACACATGGGGGGGGGCTTTGCAGAAGGCTGTAAACCAGCAGCCCTTTATACATCATAGGGAATATATTGTTACGGTAGTTGCAGGCTCCTGTGCAGCCACGGCCTCTAGAATCCATTCACAAGTACTGCTACTAAGGAGAAACAACCTCCTTAGCAACCACTGAAATCCTGCAGCACATGGAGCTTTAACTTGGATGAGACTTTTCACACAGAAGTGAAGCTGCTGGATGGTCTCCTTTGGAAATGAATATCATGGGCACAGGTACTATAACATAACTTATGTTTTTTGTAGAGTTATGCTTTAACTGTATATATCAAAACTGTTGTAACAGGAAACATAAAAAGGTATAGAGGGGAAGGATTGGAGAAAAAGAGAAAAGACAAATTACAGGTTATAATGCTTGAATGATTTTACAGCTAAAAACACTGCTCTCAAAACATACAATATGTGACCATGAACTAAAATTCAAAGCTGTAGGCAATGCCTTTCAGATAATCCATCAAGCTTCTATTATTGAAATCTTGCACGATACGTTTAACCCTTGCTGAAATTGCAGCAAGCGATGGGATTTCCTGCTATTATCTGAATAATTTCAAAACTATGGAGCTCTTGCTGATGTTTCAGACAGTTAATGAACCGGTATATATTTTGGAAAACAGTACCACATGTTTCTTGAAAGCTACGGTGCCATCCTTCAACATCATTATTTGCTCGCTGTTGATCATTCAATGTTCGTTCATACACATTCCAGAGATGAACTGGAAACAAAGGTGCTTGACGCCCTCTGCGATTCATTCGACCGATATAGCTGTCTTCAAAATAGTTGGCAATAGGTAATGCTTCTTGTGGAAAGTCAGGATCTTCCACCAATTC
>JARQOD010000002.1:338409690-338513290 GCA_033576555.1 Oophaga sylvatica | reverse complement strand
ACTGTAATATCAATACCCGTTACCCTTGATTTCTGACCTGTTTTCCAGGGTGAAAAACGCTACTTGGTTTACCAAGCTTGACCTCAGGGGGGCGTATAACCTTATTCGCATTAAGCACGGGGATGAATGGAAGACGGCATTTAACACCCCTGAAGGGCATTTTGAGTACCTTGTGATGCCCTTTGGGCTCACTAATGCTCCTTCCGTCTTCCAGCCCTTTTCATGAATGACATTTTCGGGGGATTTTGTGGACAAGTTTCTGATTGTTTATTTGGATGATATCTTGATTTTTCTAATGACTGGGACTCTCATGTGAAACATTTTTCGAACTGTATTCCAGATTTTGAGAGAGAATGCTCTGTATGTGAAGGGATCAAAGTGTCTTTTTGGCGTACAGAAGATCTCATTTCGGGGATTCATTTTGTCCCCATCTGTTATTGAAATGGACCCGGTCAAGGTTCAGGCCATCTGTGTTTTGGGTCCCAACCTACTTCATTAAAGGCTCTTCAGAGATTTTGGGTTTTGCCAATTTTTATCGTAAATTTATTGGTAATTTCTCGGTTATTGTTAAACCATTAACTGATTTGACCAGAAAGGGTTCTGATGTGGTGAATTGGCCTCCTGAGGCAGTCTCTGCGTTTCAGGAACTTAAGCAGAGATTCACTTCTGCTCCTGTTCTACGGCAGCCTGATGTTTCTCTGCCATTTCAGGTGGAGGTTGATGCCTCTGAAATTGGGGCAGGTGCCGTTTTGTCCCAAAAAGATCCAGAGACCTCTAAAAGTAACCCTTGTGCCTTTTTCTCTCGAAAATTTTCTCCTACTGAACGTAATTATGACGTGGGTAATCGGGAGTTATTGGCCATGAAGTGGGCTTTTGAAGAGTGGAGACATTGGCTGGAGGGAGCCAAACATCAGGTGGTGGTCCTTACGGACCATAAGAATCTGGTCTATCTGGAATCTGCCAAGCGACTCAATCCTAGACAGGCCAGGTGGGCCCTGTTTTTCACACGTTTTAATTTTGTGGTTTCCTTTCTTCCTGGCACTAAGAATGTTAAGGCGGATGCCCTCTCGAGGAGTTTCCTTGCGGACTCTCCTGAGCTATCTGATCCCTCTGTTATTTTGAAGGAGGGTGTAGTTCTTTCCGCCATCTCGCCCAATTTGAGACTTGCTCTGGAGGGGTGTCAGGAGGATAGGCCCGAGCGCTGCCCTGTTGGAAAATTGTTTGTCCCGGACCAATGGAAAAAGGTGTGATGTCTGAGATTCATTGTTCCGCATTGGCTGGGCATCCCGGAATTTTTGGTACCAGAGACTTGGTTAGTCGGTCCTTTTGGTGGCCTACCTTGTCTCGCGATGTCAGGGAATTTGTGCAGTCCTGCGGGACTTGCTCTCGCTCCAAGCCTTGCTCTCGCTCTAGTGGTTTGTTGATGCCATTGCCTGTGCCCAAGAGACCATGGACCCATATCTCTATGGATTTCATTTCCGATCTTCCTGTTTCTCAGAGAATGACCACCATCTGGGTAATTTGTGATAGGTTTTCCAAAATGATACATCTTGTGCCATTACCTAAGTTGCCTTCCTCCTCTGAATTGGTGCCGTTGTTCCTTCAGCACGTGGTTCGTTTACACGGCATTCCTGAGAACATTGTGTCTGACAGAGGAGTCCAGTTTGTTTTCAGATTTGGAGGACTTTTTGTTCTAAACTGGGTGTTCAATTGTCTTTCTCCTCGGCATTTCATCCTCAGACCAATGGTCAAACTGAGAGAACAAACCAGACATTGGAGACTTATCTAAGATGCTTTGTGTCTGCTGATCAGGATGACTGGGTCTCTTTTTTGCCTTTGGCTGAGTTTGCTCTTAATAATAGGGCTAGCTCTGCCACTTTGATGTCTCCATTTTTCTGTAATTCTGGGTTTCACCCTCGATTTTCTTCAGGACAGACGGAGGCTTCTGTCTGTCCAGGTGTTGACTCTGTTGTTGAGCGTATGCAGCAGATTTGGGACCAGGTAGTGGAGAGGTTGTCCCTCTCTCAGGAGAAGGCCCAGCGGTTTGCTAACCGGCATAGGACTGATGGTCCTCGGTTTAAAGTGGGGGACTTGGTCTGGTTGTCCTCAAAGAATATTCCTATGAGAGTAGCATCTCCTAAATTTAAGCCTAGGTTCATTGGACCTTATAAGATCATGGAGATTATTAATCCTGTTTCTTTTCGTTTGCTTCTTCCAGGGACATTTAAGATCCATGACGTGTTCCACAAGTCCTTGTTGAAGAGGTTTGTTGAGCCAGTGGTTCCTGCTGCTGTGCCTCCTGACCCTGTTTTGGTTGAGGGCAATCTGGAGTATGTGGTTGAGAAAATATTGGATTCTCGTTTTTCTAGACGAAGACTCCAGTATTTGGTTAAATGGAGAGGTTATGGTCAGGAAGACAATTCTTGGGTGTTTGCTTCGGACATCCATGCTAGGAGACTTATCCGTGCGTATCATAGAACTCATCCTGACCGACCTGGTTGCTCAAATGAGGGTTCGGTGACCCCTCCTCAAGGGGGGGTACTGTTGTGAATGGGTTTGAGATGAGTTCTGAGCAGAGGCTCCCTCTGGTGGTTACAAGCGGTACTAGTGAGGATTGTGAGGACTGGGAATCAGGTGTTACTGATTGGTCTTATGTAAGGGAGTCATTTTCCCATCAGGGTTGCCAGTGATCAATTGTTCTGGTCTGAATCCTTCTTTCCAGTTTCCCTTGTAGCCTGCTGTGTCGTGTCTGCATCTCCTGCTATCAGATAAGACAATTTCTTATTTTGTGTTTTTGCTATATTTTTGCCTTTTTTACCTGCACTCCTCAGCTACCGAAACATAACACCTCCCACTCGTTATGAACGAGACCAATTTATTTGGCAGCGGATCATTCAAGAGATGGAGGAGTGTCACCTTCTACTGGGGAAACTTTCACCCGTGGAATGGACAGCTAAAGGAGAGGGGAGTGTAAGGAGGAAGACAGGGCTGCAGGTACCTGTGTCGAGCCGGGTCCGGAATTGTTGAGGCTGTGTCCCATGTTGCCTGGGGGAAGAAATAGGGGACCGGATGGACCCAGGAAGAGGGGGCGTGTTTAAAAAAAAAGCACATAAATCGGCAATTAGTTTCCCGCTGACAGAGACTGAGGCAAATGGGGTGCATACACAGCGTGCTTCGGCTTCCCAGGGACTGAGTCGCGACAGACTGCAGTCGACATCCCACAGGCACGGCATCAGGACTGTGAGCAGAGGCACACCCATGGGCTCAGTTAAGTTTAGGGCTGCGCTTGTGCATAGAAGCGTTGGTTGCGTACAGGACCCAGGGCTGCGGTCCCCCTTACTGACCAGCGTACCAGAGACCTCACTCGATACCGGGGGTTTTGCAGAACCTGTGAATTTGGCTACACAAGTTTATGGACTAGTGGCCCAACGGGTGAGACCAGAGACCGCTCTTTGCCACCAGAAGTTGGACTGGGAGCTGAGGATCCCCACTGAGGACATTTTGCAGTCCGCTACTGGGACTACAACCTCATGGGAACATTTGCTGCTGAGGAAACCACGGACACGATAAGTTTGTTGAGAGAACTGTAGCTATTTTTGCCATTCTCCTTTATTCATCCCCAGTTTAACTGTTTATCTCCCTGCGAGGAGTACCTTTATTGATAATTTGTTAACTCTTGCTCTGCCTTCCTTGCGTCATTGCATCTTGCACCCTGCTTACATAATTCTCCAGGACAGTATGATCATCGTGATACCAAACGTGTATAGATTTTTTTTAATTGGAAAACTGATACAAAACTCTGCAGTTTGTCGCCATTTTCCGAGACTGAAATGTTTCTATTTTTCCATTGATGGAGCTGTGTGAGGGCTTGTTTTTTTATGTGACGGGCGGATGACTGACCTGTTTATTGATACAAATTTGGGGTAACTAAAAATGGTGAAACACGTCCTTTTAAGGTTTTGTGCACTTTCAAGACATTTTTTACCTATAGTTGGACACAATGTGTAAAATAATGAAAAAATGATGAAATAAAAGGTAAATAAAATGAAAAAATATGTAAAAATGCCACTTTCAATCCCAATTGCTGTTACTAGTCCCAGCCCTGTGTCCAATATACAGAAATATTTGTTACAGAAGGGAGAATAAAGAGTAAAATGTCTGATAAGTAGTCCTGGCCGCTCATAGCAAAATGGAAAGACAGACGCATCATTTCTTTCCAGCGATATTGTCCGATATCAGGAAGAGAAAAAGGAGACCATGACAGTGACATAGAAATAACGCCCCGAGAATCATGAGGAAAAACGCGACAATTACTTCAAGGTCCGAGCGAGAAACCGTATTCTGCCTCCTTAAACCGCATGTACAGAAACCTCCCCCCTCCCAACCAATGTGTCTGGTCAGGACTGGGGGTAAAGACTCGGTCTAGAAATGGTTAATGATATGTTTACAGAAAACTAAAAAACTATTGCTCAAAAATCAAATATAAAAAGGATCATCTTGTGATAAGGGTAAAAACTGGCCTCAAGCAGCAAGGGGTTAAATACATTTAAAAAAAAATCCATGATTCACACAGTCTTGAGGTCACTACAACGTGGCTGGAGGGAAAGGCAAATCAAGCCTAACAAGTTTGGCTCAGACAGGCTTCCGTAGCGCTGCTGATCAGCCGTCGTCAGGATGTAGCTAAGATACGGCTTGTTGTTTGGCTTTAGTGTCCATACACTTGGTTGTGGTGGCTGTCGTGATCCGCATCCAGTGACCTGCCGCTGAGCAGCCGGGGCCAGTTCTCGCAGTGAGTGCGTCCATGTTATCGATGTCGTGGCGTGTGCTTCTTTCTGCTTCGCGGGTAACAATGACCGTTTCACGGGTGTCAATGGCAGTTTGGGTTAATGGGCGTGGCTAATAGCCGTAAACTGCACGTAGTGATGAGCGGTGCCCGGCGGAATACCGAGCCACTGACGCTGCACTGTTACTATAGCAACCCACTGGCCTCCAGGCTCTGCCCTGTGATGTGACCCAGAGACTCCTGTCAGATACACTGGCTGTCAGTCCAGGGTACACACCAGATAGCTGACAGAGGGAAACCGGACACAGGGTACATGTTCTGCACACTATATACTGCACACAGGGTACATGCCCCGCACACTTTATACTGCACACAGGGTACATGTCCTACAGTACACACTATATACTGTACACAGGGTACATGTCTTACAGTACACTATACTACACACAGGGTACATGTCCTACACACTATATACTGCACACAGGGTACATGTCCTACAGTACACACTATATACTGCACACAGGGTACATGTTCTGCACGATATATACTGCACACAGGGTACATGTCCTACAGTACACACTATATACTGCACACAGGGTACATGTTCTGCACGATATATACTGCACACAGGGTACATGTCCTACAGTACACACTATATACTGCACACAGGGTACATGTCCTACAGTACACACTATATACTGCACACAGGGTACATGTTCTGCACGATATATACTGCACACAGGGTACATGTCCTACAGTACACACTATATACTGTACATAGGGTACATGTTCTGCACGATATATACTGCACACAGGGTACATGTCCTACAGTACACACTATATACTGCACACAGGGTACATGTTCTGCACGATATATACTGCACACAGGGTACATGTCCTACAGTACACACTATATACTGCACACAGGGTACATGTTCTGCACGATATATACTGCACACAGGGTACATGTCCTACAGTACACACTATATACTGTACACAGGGTACATGTCTTACAGTACACTATACTACACACAGGGTACATGTCCTACACACTATATACTGCACACAGGGTACATGTCCTACAGTACACACTATATACTGCACACAGGGTACATGTTCTGCACGATATATACTGCACACAGGGTACATGTCCTACAGTACACACTATATACTGCACACAGGGTACATGTTCTGCACGATATATACTGCACACAGGGTACATGTCCTACAGTACACACTATATACTGCACACAGGGTACATGTCCTACAGTACACACTATATACTGCACACAGGGTACATGTTCTGCACGATATATACTGCACACAGGGTACATGTCCTACAGTACACACTATATACTGTACATAGGGTACATGTTCTGCACGATATATACTGCATACAGGGTACATGTCCTACAGTACACACTATATACTGTACACAGGGTACATGTTCTGCACGATATATACTGCATACAGGGTACATGTCCTACAGTACACACTATACTGCACACAGGGTACATGTCCTACAGTACACACTATACTGCACACAGGGTACATGTCCTACAGTACACACTATATACTGCACACAGGGTACATGTCCTACAGTACACACTATATACTGCACACAGGGTACATGTCCTACAGTACACACTATATACTGCACACAGGGTCATGTCTGCACATATATACTGCACACAGGGTCATGTCCTACACACTATATACTGCACACAGGTACATGTACTACACATTATACTGCACACAGGGTACATGTCCTACACATATATACTGCACACAGGTCATGTCCTACGTACACACTATATACTGCACACAGGTCATGTTCTCACACATATACTGCCACAGGGTCATGTCCTACAGTACACACTATATACTGACACAGGTACATGTCTGCACATATATACTGCACACAGGTACAGTTACTACACACTATATACTGCACACAGTACATGTACACACACTATATACTGCACACAGGGTTCATGTCCTAACATATATACTGCACACAGTTACATGTCTACAGTACACACTATATACTGCACACAGGTACATGCTACAACACTTATACTGCACACAGGGCATGTCACACTATATACTGCAACAGGGTACATGTCCACACACTTATACGACACAGGGTCATGTCCTACACATATATCTGCACACAGGTACTGTCCTACACCATATATACTGCACAAGGGTCATGTCTACGTACACACTATACTGACACAGGGTACATGTCCTACACACTATATACTGCACACAGTACATGTCCTACACACTATATACTGCACACAGGATACATGTCCTACAGTACACACTATATACTGCACACAGGTACATTTCGCCATATATACTGACTCATACTTCCCCACAGTACTGACCGTACAGTACACACTATACTGCCACAGGATACATGTCCTGACACCTTATACTGCACACAGTTGCAGTACGACAGGTACAGTCCACTATATACTACACACAGGGTACATGTACTACACACATATACTGCACACAGGGTACATGTCCTACACATTATACTGCACACAGGGTACATGTCCTACATAACACTATTATCACACAGGGTACATGTCCCACACACTATATACGCAAGTAAGCAACATTCACACTAATTGACAACAGGGAATTTTAAGTGCCGACTTACTGCAACAGGTACAAAAGTTCCTTTCAAAATACGACACAGGGTTTAGTCTAGACACCTGTAACGACACAGTTCGTCCTAAGATATATACTGCAAAGGTACTGTCTACAGTACAACTAATAAACGCACCCAGGATAAAATTCTACGTAAAAGAAAATGAAAGTATGTCCTAGATGTAACCATTACTGACACAGGTTTTCAATATATACGACACAAAGGAACATTCTCATTTAAAATATATACAGATTTCATGTTATAAATTGTAATCACACGAAGCATCACAGTTACACATTAATATACTTACACTTAATGTACAACGAAATATTTTACTGCCAAGTCATTGTTTATTTTTTTTTTTTTTTTTTTTTTTTTTTTTTTTTTTTTTTTTTTTTTTTTTTTTTTTTTTTTTTTTTTTTTTTTTTTTTTTTTTTTTTTTTTTTTTTTTCCCAGTACACACTATATACTGCACACAGGGTACATGTCCTACAGTACACACTATATACTGCACACAGGGTACATGTCCTACAGTACACACTATATACTGCACACAGGTACATGTCCCTACCACATATACTGCACACAGGGTACATGTCCTACAGTACCACTATATACTGCACACGGTACATGTTCTACACATATATACTGCACACAGGGTACATGTCCTACAGTACACACTATATACTGCACACAGGGTACATGTTCTGCACGATATATACTGCACACAGGGGACATGTCCTACAGTACACACTATATACTGCACACAGGGTACATGTCCTACACACTATATACTGCACACAGGTACATGTCCTGCACGATATATACTGCACACAGGGTACATGTCCTACAACACTATATACTGCACACAGGGTACATGTCCTACACAGTATTTTACTGCACACAGGGTACATGTCCTACAGTACACACTATATACTGCACACAGGGTACATGTTCTGCACATATATACTGCACACAGGGTACATGTCCTACAGTACACACTATATACTGCACACAGGGTACATGTCCTACAGTACACACTATATACTGCACACAGGGTTCATGTCCTACACATATATACTACACAGGTACATGTCCTACAGTACACACTATATACTGCACACAGGGTACATGTCCCGTACACACTATATACTGCACACAGGGTTCATGTCCAGTAACAGTATCACACATATTATGCACACAGGATACATGTCCTACAGTACACACTATATACTGCACACAGGGTTCATGTCCTACAGTACACACTATATACTGCACACAGGATCATGTCCTACAGTACACACTATATACTGCACACAGGTACATGTCCTACAGTACACACTATATACTGCACACAGGGTTATGTCATGACATACACACTATATACTGCACACAGGGTTACATGTCCTTCAGTACACACTATTACTGCACACAGGTTCATGTCTACAGTACACACTATATACTGCACACAGGTTACATGTACTACACACTTATACTGCACACAGGGTCATGTCCTACACACTATATACTGCACACAGGGTACATGTACTACACACTGTATACTGCACACAGGTACATGTCCTACACACTATATACTGCACACAGGGTGCAAAAAAAAAAAAAAAAAAAAAAAAAAAAAAAAAAAAAAGGGGGGGGGGGGGGGGGGGGGGTACATGTCCTACAGTACACACTATATACTGCACACAGGGTACATGTCCTACAGTACACACTATATACTGCACACAGGATACATGTACTACACACTATATACTGCACACAGGGTACATGTCCTACACACTATATACTGCACACAGGGTACATGTCTCGCACACTTATACTGTACACAGGGTACATGTCCTAGCACACTTATACTGCACCAGGGTACATGTCCTACAGTACACACTATATACTGACACAGGGTACATGTTCTACGACACACTATATACTGCACACAGGGTACATGTCCTACAGTAACACTATATACTGCACACAGGGTACATGTCTCATACACACTATATACTGCACACAGGTACATGTCCTACAGTACACACTATATACTGCACACAGGGTACATGTTCCTACATTAACACTATTACTGCACACAGGGTACATGTCCTCTGTCACATATATACTGCACACAGGGTTACATGTCCTACAGTACACACTATATACTGCACAGGGTTCATGTCCTACACGATATATACTGCATCACAGGGTCATGTCCTGTACACACTATATACTGCACACAGGATACATGTCCTACGACCTGTATACTGCAACAGGGTACATGTCCTACACATATATACTGCACACAGGTACATGTCCTACAGTACACACTATATACTGCACAAAGGGTTCATGTCCTGCACACTGTATGCTGCACACAGGGTACATGTCCTTCACGATATATACTACACACAGGGTACATGTACTACACACTGTATACTGCACACAGGGTACATGTCCTACACACTGTATACTGCACACAGGGTACATGTCCTACATTAAACACTATATAATGCACACAGGGTACATGTCCCACACACTATATACTGCAAAGTCAAAGAAAATCACTTCACACGTATGGTAGATCAATTTTGCATCTGGTGAGAATTTATTGAAAGTGCTGTGGCGACTTGACGTTTCGGCCAAACATGGCCTTTATCAAAATTGTTGCCTTTCAAAATGGAGTAACGAGACACCAGGTAGGTGTGTGAGAAATTCGTGAGAGAGACAGCCGTTGGTGGAGCACAGACACAGTTGCGTCCTAAGATATACTTACTGCAATAATGAGATGCACTTTTTGTTGTACCGCCATATCCCCTGATGAATCCATAATGGAAGAAACGCTTTGGTAAACGGCCTATTGACTTTGATATGAAAATATCTGACGGTTTTTGAAAAGGAGATGGCATATGAAAGTGATGTCCTCATGGATGGGTGAGAGTGTTCCAATCTACCTTATGACATTCTAGATGTTTTCAAATGATATACAGTACAGACCAAAAGTTTGGACACACCTTCTCATTTAAAGATTTTTCTGTATTTTCATGATTATGAAAATTGTAGAATCACACTGAAAGCATCAAAACTATGAATTAACACATGTGGAATTATACATTACACTTTACAAAAAAATGTGAAACAACTGAAAATATGTCTTATATTCTAGGTTCTTCAAAGTAGCCACCTTTTGCTTTGATTAGGGTGAACGGATGGATTCTACATACCTGGTTCCCACCGTGAAGCATGGAGGAGGTGGTGTGGGGGTGTTTTGCTGGTCACAATGTTGGGGATTTATTCAAAATTGAAGCGGTGAGCGGTCCAGCTCACCCCAAACCATCTCGATTGGGTTCAGGTCTGGTGACTGTGGGGGCCAGGTCATCTGGCGTAGCACCCCAACACTCTCCTTCTTGGTCAAATAGCCCCTACACAGCCTGGAGGTGTGTTTGGGGTCATTGTCTTGTTGAAAAATAAATGATGGTCCAACTAAACGCAAACCGGATGGAATAGCATGCTGCTGCAAGATGCTGTGGTAGCCATTCTGGTTTAGTATGCCTTCAATTTTGAATAAATCCCCAACAGTGTCACCAGCAAAGCACCCCCACATCATCACACCACCTCCTCCATGCTTCACGGTGGGAACCAGGCATGTAGAGTCCATCCGTTCACCTTTTCTACGTACAAAGCAGTAATCAAAGCAAAAGGTGGCTACTTTGAAGAACCTAGAATATTAGACATATTTTCAGTTGTTTCACACTTTTTTGTAAAGTGTAATGTATAATTCCACATGTGTTAATTCATAGTTTTGATGCCTTCAGTGTGATTCTACAATTTTCATAGTCGTTAAAATACATAAAAATCGTTGAATGAGAAGGTGTGTCCAAACTTTTGGTCTGTACTGTATGTACAACTCTAGCGGTGCAGGGTTGAAATGAAGTATATCTGTATTGCAACTCTAGCGGTGCAGGGTTGTTATAAAATACAGTACATCTGATTTGAGGCTATTCTCCTTAATTCTCTTTTTCGGTCAATGTTTTGACTTGTCTCTCTGGATTATATCAAATATCCTCTTGTGAATTTAGTTGAGGATGTTTCTTAATGTGTGTGTCCGTTTTTAAACAAAACTTGGTGAATAAATGTTAAGTTTTAATAAGTATCCTTCTGCTGCTAATTTTGACAGTACTATGAGGATATAATTATCTGTTTGTGATTAATCTCTGGAGCTCAGCCACAGTGACATTGGGGTTCTTCTTTACCTCTCTCACCAATGCTTTTCTCCCACTGATTGCTCAGTTTGGCTGGACGGCCAGGTCTAGGAAGACTTCTGGTGGTCCCAAACGTCTTCCATTTAAGGATTATGGAGGCCACTGTGCTCTTAGGATCATTGAGTACTGCAAAAATTTTAGGCTGGAGGGGTCAATATCCATGGCCCCTTACTAGCCTGAGAATACCAGCCCCCAGCTGTGAGCTTTAGCAAGACTGGATGTCAAAAATGGGGACCCATGCAGTTTTTTTTAAAAAATTATTTATTTAAATGTAAAAAAACAAAGTGGGGACCCCTCTGTTCTTGATAACCAACCTTGCTGAAGATGACAGCTGAGGATTGCAGCCCCCAGCTATGAGTTTTGCCTGGCTAGTTATAGAAAAATCATGGGAACCCATGCCGCTTATTTCATTCATTTATAGCATAGGTGGCGGCTGATGAATACCTCCATCAGCCGCTCCTGCTGTTACTGTTATTAGCAGCAGCAGGGGTTGGCTGATGGGAGTAATAGTCCCATCAGCCGCTGCCTGCTGTCTCTTTTATCACTTAAATGTAACTCTCATCATTCTCCCCTGCTCGTGCCAATCGCCGGCAGAGTAGGGGAGAATGATGAGAGCCGTGTTCAGCACCCTTGCGCCGGGGAACAGCGCTTACTGTAACGCTTCTTCCCTGGTGCCGATGCGTGTCACATGGATGACATCCATTTGAGTTATGCGTTTGCACGTGTGTGGGACGTTTTGTGGCCCGTGCTGACATTAAAAAACGGACATGTCAGCGTGTTTTGCCCACGGACATACGGTCAATGGAAACACACTGACGTGCACAGACCCATTCACTTGAATACGCAAATAGCGCTCCTTTCCTCCCGAGTCTCTCCGTATGGCTAAGTAGTACTGTACAGCCACATATGGGGTATTGCCAAGTTCAGTAGAAATTGTGGGACAGATTTTGGTGCCATTTTTACCCAATTCTTTGTGAAAATGTAAAATCTTTGGCGAAAACAAAATTTTGGTGGTAAAAATTTAGTTATTTTGTCTTCACGGCCCAATTGTATAAAATTCTGTGGCACACCCATGGTGTCAATACGATCACTGCACCCCTTGATGAATTTATTGAGAGGTTGTCATGGCTCTGGATGGGAATTCCTTCCCCGCCCTGGGCTTGCTGGGGTTAACTTTTCGTGGCCTCTCTTTGGTCTAAGGAGGGCTTTATTTACCCGCCCTTGTGTGGGGTTCCTTGTCAGTGATACTTCCGTTCTCGGCTGAGCAGCTGACCTTGTTATACTCATGTATACCGCTTGTTCATGTGTGCTTATTCTGTGTATGATTCAGCTTGTCCCTCGTTTTGTGTCTGCGCTCTGATTCTGTACCTCTGCTATTCTCTGCTTCTGATCTCCGGCTTGCCCTCTGACTACCCCCTTGTCTGTGCCTTTGGTTACTGCATTCCTGTCGGGTTTCCGACTTCAGCTTGTATTTGACTACCCCTCAGTCTCATTCCCTGGATACTGCGTTACGCCCTGGTTATTGAACTCTGCTTGTTTGACCTCTCTCCCGACTCTCCTGGGTCCCGCTCTCATTCTCTCCTTCGCACAGGGGTTAGCTCCACCTCCAGCCACTCCCCCTGTGGTCACATGTCTCAGGTCCTGCTGGCACTCCGCAACAGCCATATGGTCCAGGCACTCCCCTGGTGGTCACGTGTCTCAGGTCCTGCTGGCACTCAGCAACAGCCATATGGTCCAGGCACTCCCCCGGTGGTCACGTGTCTCAGGTCCTGCTGGCACTCAGCAACAGCCATATGGTCCAGGCACTCCCCCGGTGGTCACGTGTCTCAGATCCTGTTAGCACTCAGCAGCTTGCTGCTATCTGAGACTGTTGTTTTCCCACTCTCTTCCCTGATGTACATACTATAGACACACATTCGGTGTGTCACTCACAGAGGTGTAGTTCTTAAAATGGGGGTCACTTTTGGGGGTTTCTTTTGTTCTGACACCTCATGGGCTCTCCCAGTGGGTCATGGCACTTGCAAACCATAACAGTAAAATTTGGCACTCCTTGCCTTCTGAGCTTTGCACTGTGCCTGAAAAATAATTCCAGATTACATGTTTTGTATTTGCACACTGAGGTAAAAATGGACCTCAATTTGTTGTAAAAAAAAATTCCTATTAGCCCTTAGGAAAAATTAAAAACTTGGGGCTAACACAACATTTTAGTGGTAAAATGTAATTTATTCATTCTTCATCGCTCAGTGGTATAAAATTCTGGGAGGCAAATGTGGTATTATTATGATAACTGCTCCCCTAGATGATTTCTTTGGGGAGTGTAGTTTGTAAAGTGAGTTCACATATAGGGTGTTTCTGTTTTGGCACCTCAGGGGCTCTTCTAATGTTACAAGGCAAACTCAAACCATTCCAGCAAAATCTGAACTCCAATATGGCACCTCTTCCCTTCTGAGCTATACACTGTGCCTCAAAAGTAGTATCCCCATACATAAGAGGTATTGGCGTACTCAAGAGAAATTGCACAACAACTTTTGGGGTCGAATTTCTCCTTGTTACCCTGGGTAAAATAAAAAATTGGGGGCAAAAGATAATTTTTGTGGAAAAAATGATTTTTTTTTTTTAGGGTGAGTTTCCACGGTCAGGAAACGCTGCGTGTTTGGCGCTGTGCGCTGGCGCAGCGCCAAACACGCAGCGTCCAGATGTTACAGCATAGTGGAGGGGATTTCAAGAAATCCCGTCTCCACTATGCGTAACAATACGCAGGTGGCAAACCTGCGTAAACGGACATGCGGCGCGTCTTTTTAGACCGCAGCATGTCCTCGCGTATTGCGGCGACGGTGCGTCGCCGCAACATAATTAACACAGGGCTATGTAGCCCTGCGCTCTTTCCGGAGGTGTTCCGGAGGTGTTCTGAACACCTCCGGAAAGATCGCGCGTCAGAAAGGGGGCGGGGCTTAGACGGAGCGGAATTTCCGCTCCGTCCAAAGCGCTATGGTTCCGGACCGTGGAACCATAGCCTCACAGCTCTACGTTATAAACTTCTGTGAAGCACTTGGGGGTTCAAAGTGCTCACCACACATCTAGATAAGTTCCTTGGCAGGCTAGTTTCCAAAATGGTGTCACTTGTGGGGGTTTTCCACTGTTTAGGCACATCAGGGGCTCTCCAAATGCGACATGGCAGCCGATCTCAATTCCAGCCAAGTTTGCGTTGAAAAAGTCAAATGGCGCTCCTTCCCTTCCAAGCTCTGCCATGCGCCCAAACAGTGGTTTACCCCCACATATGGGGTATCGGTGTACTCAGGACAAATTGCCCAACAACTTTTGAAGTCTACTTTCTCCTGTTAGGCTAAGTTCACACGTTGCGGAATTGCCGCGGAAATTTCCGCGGCAATCCCGCACTTCTCCCGCAGGAAATACGCACGTTTTTTTATGCTGATTCCCGCCAGAATAATAGCGTTTTGCAAGCGTAATTAGCTTGCAGAATGCTAGCGTTTTCCTAGCGATCTGTAGCATCGCTTGGAAAACTGATTGACAGGTTGGTCACACGAGTCACACATAGTGTTTGACACGTGTGACCAACTTTTTACTATTGATGCCGCCTATGCCGCATCAATAGTAAAAAGATCTAATGTAAAAATAATAAAAAAAATAATAAATAATGATATTCTCACCTTCCGGCGGCCCCCGCAGCCTTCCCGCCTTCAGCGACGCTCCCGGCAACTCCGGTCCCAAGGATGCTTTGCGACAAATCACACCGATGACGTAGCATCTCGCGAGACCGCTATGCCATCTGGGTGATTCTCGCAAAGGACTCTTGGGACCGGAAGTTGCCGGGAGCGTCGCTGAAGGCGGGAAGGCTGCGGGGCCGCGGGAAGGCTGCGGGGGCCGCCGGAAGGTGAGAATATCATTATTTTTTATTTTAATTATTGTTTTACCAGGGATATGGTACCCAGGGCCTGGAGGAGAGTCTCCTCTCCTCCAGACCCTGGGTACCACCGCACATGAACCGCTTACATTCCGCAAAATTAATGAACATGTTGCTATTTTTTCCGCAAAGCGTTTTTTTCGCGGAAAAAAACGCAACATGTGGCCAAAACATGCGGAATCAATTAACATGTATAGGATGCTTAATGCTTGCGTTTTTAGGCTAAGGCCTAAGGCTAAGTGCACACGATCAGGAATAATTGCGTTTTTTTCGCGGTTTTTCCGCGGTTTTCCGCGGTAAAAACGCGATAAAAACGCAAGCATTAAGCATCCTATACATGTTAATTGATTCCGCATGTTTTGGCCACATGTTGCGTTTTTTTCCGCGAAAAAAACGCTTTGCGGAAAAAATAGCAACATGTTCATTAATTTTGCGGAATGTAAGCGGTTCATGTGCGGTGGTACCCAGGGTCTGGAGGAGAGGAGACTCTCCTCCAGGCCCTGGGTACCATATCCCTGGTAAAACAATAATTAAAATAAAAAATAATGATATTCTCACCTTCCGGCGGCCCCCGCAGCCTTCCCGCGGCCCCCGCAGCCTTCCCGCCTTCAGCGACGCTCCCGGTAACTTCCGGTCCCAAGAGTCCTTTGCGAGAATCACCCAGATGGCATAGCGGTCTCGCGAGATGCTACGTCATCGGTGTGATTTGTCGCAAAGCATCCTTGGGACCGGAGTTGCCGGGAGCGTCGCTGAAGGCGGGAAGGCTGCGGGGGCCGCGGGAAGGTGAGAATATCATTATTTATTATTTTTTTTATTATTTTTACATTAGATCTTTTTACTATTGATGCGACATAGGCGGCATCAATAGTAAAAAGTTGGTCACACTTGTCAAACACTATGTTTGACTCGTGTGACCAACCTGTCAATCAGTTTTCCAAGCGATGCTACAGATCGCTAGGAAAACGCTAGCATTCTGCAAGCTAATTACGCTTGCAAAACGCTATTATTCTGGCGGGAATCGGCATAAAAAAACGTGCGTATTTCCTGCGGGAGAAGTGCGGGATTGCCGCGGAAATTTCCGCGGCAATTCCGCAACGTGTGAACTTAGCCTCACCCTTGGGAAACTAAAAAAAATTGTATTTGAAGTAAATTGTTTGGGAAATAAAGTTAAATGTTCATTTTTTTTAAAAAAACATTCCAAAAATTCCTGTGAAGCACCTGAAGGGTTAATAAACTTCTTGAATGTAGTTTTGAGCACCTTGAGGGGTGCAGTTTTTAGAATGGTGTCCCTTTTTGGTATTTTCAGTCATATAGACTCCTCAAAGTGACTTCAAATGTGATGAGGTCCCTAAAAAAATAAATGGTGTTGTAAAAATGAGAAATCGCTGTTCAACTTTTAACCCTTATAACTTCCTAACAAAAAAAAAAATTTGGTTCCAGACTTGTGCTGATGTAAAGTAGACATGTGGGAAATGTTACTTAAGTATTTTGATCTACTTTATCCAGTCCGCATGTAGCCGGGAAAAAAAGAGGCTACACGTGTAGTTTATAATTGTGAAATTCCCTTGTTTTATTTTATTTTTATGATCAATAAATTGATATTTTAATAGAACCTTATTTCGCGTATGCCTCTTTTTGCCCTGCTACACATGGAGTGGATAAGTTACCGTATATCATTTGTAAACTGAAGGTGGTGATTCTTTATTTTTGGACTGTTGTTATAAATTAAGTATTTTGTGTGACATATCTCTGAGATTTAAAGGCATTAAAAATTCAAAGTTGGAAAATTGCGCAATTTTTGCCAAATTTCCATTTTTTTCACAATTAAACGCGAGTCATTTCAAAGAAATTTTACCCCTATCATGAAGTACAATATGTCACGAGAAAATAGTCTCAGAATAAGCGGGATCCGTTGAAGCGTTCCATAGTTATTACCTCATAAAGGGACAGTGGTCAGAATTGTAAAAATTGGCCCAGTCATTAACATGCAAACCACCCTCGGGGTAAAGGGGTTAAGTGTTCACAATAACAGTAATTTTGGCCAGGTGTGACCAAACTGTTAAATGCCACTGTATATACAGTATATAACGCGATTGGCAGAACATACCAAATATATGTATACAGTTGAAACCGGAAGTTTACATGCCCTATATAAAAAGACACATATGCATGTTTTTCTTAATATCTGACATGAAATCAGAATAAACTTTTCCTGTTTTAGGTCATTTAGGATTACCATAATTATTAATATTTGCCAAATACCAGAATAATAATGGGAGAGAGAGAATGTTTTAAGGCATTTTTTATAGCTTACTGCAAAGTCAAAAGTTTACACTAAGATTACTATGCCTTTAAACAGTTCTGAACTGCCCATATGATGATGCCATGTGTTTGAAAGCTTCATGTTTTTTGGCAGCATCTGAGTTAATTAGAGACACACCTGTGGATGTTTTTTTATGCACACCTGAAAGACACTGTTCTTTGTGTAGCATCGTGGAAAATTCTAAGGGTCCCGTCACACTCTTCAATGTTCCAGCGATCCCACCAACGATACGACCTGGATGGGATCGCTGGGACATCGTTAGCTGTTCGCTGGTGAACTGTCACATGGGCAAACTCACCAGCGATCAGGACCAGCGAGCACGCTGGTATCCAATGTACACATCGGGTAACTAAGCACGGCGTGGCACCTAGTTACCCTATATGTACCCTAGACACCGGCTCTCAGCTTCTGCTGTAGAGCGCTTAGAGCCGGTATCCAATGTACATATCGGGTAACTAAGCACCGCGCGGCACCTAGTTACCCGATATGTACCCTAGATACCGGCTCTCAGCTTCTACTGTAGAGCGCTGAGAGCTGGTATCCAATGTATATATCAGGTAACTAAGCACCGCGCGGCACCTAGTTACCTGATATGTACCCTAGATACCGGCTCTCAGTGCTCTACAGCAGAAGCTGGGAGCCGGTAACCAGGGTACATATCGGGTAACTAGTTGCCGCGCGGTACTTAGTTACCCAATATGTACATTGGATACCAGATCGTTGGTTTCCCGCTGTCACACACAGCGATGCGCGCTGGCCAGCGGGAGACCAACGATGAAAAAATGGTCCAGGACATTCAACGACATTTAGCGATACACAGCAGGGGGGCTGGTCGTCGCTGCGTGTCACACTAAGCGAGATCACTGGCTAGGTCGCTGTTGTGTCACAAAATCGGTGACTCTTCAGCGATCTCGCTTAGTGTGATGGGGGCTTAAAGAAATCAGCGAAGATATCAGGAAGAAAATTATGGACTTACACAAGTCTGGCTCATCCTCGGGTACAATTTCAAGATACCTGAAGGTGCCTCGTTCATGTGAACAAACAAGTACAAACAAGATGGGAATTTCCAGCCATCATACCGCTCAGGAAGGAGATGGGTTCTGTGTCCCAGAGATGAACGTGCTTTGGTCCGACATGTGCATATCAACCCAAGGACAAAAGCAAAAGATGTTGTGAAGATGATGGGGGAAGCTGGTAAGATTGTGTCAATAGCCACAGTGAAATGAGTACTGTACCAACATGGGCTGAAAGGCCACTCTGTCAGGAAGAAGCCATTACTCCAAAAGAAACATAAAAAAGCCAGATTAATGTTTGCAAATGGACACATGAACAAGGACCTTAATTTTTGGAGATATGTCCTGTGGTCTGATGAAACTAAAATTGAACTTTTTGGGCATAATGACCATCGTTATGTTTGGAAGAAAAAGGGAGAAGCTTCATGGCAGCATCATGTTGTAGGGTTGTTTTGCTGTTGGAGGGACTGGTGCACTTCACAAAATAGATGGCATCATGAGAAAAGAAGATTATGTGGCAATACTGAAGCAACATCTCAAGACATCAGCCAGGAAGTTAAAGATTGGGCTGAAATGGGTCTTCCAAATGGACAATGACCAGAAGCACACTGCCAAAATGGTAACAAAGTGGCTTAAGGATAACAAAGTCAATGTTTTGGAGTGGTCATCACAAAGCCCTGATCACAATCCAATTGAAAATTTATGTGCAAAGCTGAAAAGGCAGGTGCAAGCAAGGTAATCTGCAAACCTGGATCAGTTATACCAGCTTTGTCAGGAGGAATAGGCCCAAATTCCGACCAACTATTTTGAGAAGCTTGTGGAAGGATATCCCATACGTTTGACCCAACTCATTCAGTTTAAGGGCAATGGTTCCAAATACTAATGAAATGTATGTAAGCTTTTGACTTTGCAGTAAGTAAATAAAATGCCTTAACCGCTTCGTGATCTGAGTTTTTTTTTTTTTTTTGGCGTTTTCATTTTTTGCTCCCCTTCTTCCCAGAGCCATAACTTTTCTATTTTTCGGTCAATATGGCCATGTAAGGGCTTGCTTTTTGCGGGACGAGTGGTACTTTTGAATAACACCATTGGTTTTCCCATGTCATGTACTAGAAAATGGGAAAAAAAATAAAAATCCAGTGAAATTGCAAAAAAAAGTGCAATCCCACATTTGTTTTATGTCTGGCTTTTTTTTGCTAGGTTCACTAAATGCTAAAACTGACCTTCCATTATGATTCTCCAGGTCATTACGGGTTCATAGACACCAAATATGTCTAGGTTCTTTTTCATCTAAGTGGTGAAAAAAATTCCAAACTTTGTTAGAAATAATAAAAAAAAAATATTGTGCCATTTTCTGATAACCATAGCGTCTCCATTTTTTGTGATCCCGGGTTGGGTGAGGGCTTACTTTTTGCGTGCCGAGTTGACTTTTTTTAATGATACCATTTTGGTGCAGATACGATCTTTTGATCGCCCGTTATTGCATTTTAATGACCAAAAAAAGGTAATTCTGGCGTTTTGAACTTTTGACTTTTTTGTCAATACGTTGTTTAGCTATCAGGTTAATCGTTTTTTTATTGATAGATCGGGCAATTCTGAATGTGACGATACCAAATATGTGTATGTTTGATTTTTTTATTGTTTTATTTTGAATGGGGAGAAAGGGTGGGTGATTTCAACTTTATATATTTTTTATTTTTTTATATTTTTAAAAACATTTTTTTTCACTTTTGGCATGCTTCTATAGTCTCCATGGGAGACAAGAAGCTTCCACAACCCGATCGGCTCTGCCACTTAGAGGTGATGATCATATCGCCTCTATGTAGCAGAATTACTCACTTGCTATGAGCACCGACCACCTGGTGGCGCTCACAGCAAGACGACACTGGCAACCATAGAGGTCTCCAGGAGACCTCTGGCTGTCATGCCAACGAAACGGTGACCCGCTGTCACGTCACGGGGTCACCGGCCAATTGCCGGAAACGCAAGTTAAATACCACTGTCAGCGTTTGGCAGTGGCATTTAACTACTTAATAGCCACGGGTGGATCACGATTCCACCCGTGGCTATTGCGGGCACATGTCCCGGGCTCACCACCGGAACCCACATCAAAGGGAGGGAGTCCGACGTCAGCATACTATTACGCCTGATGCCGGAAAGGGGTTAAAACATTCTCTCATTATTCTGGCGTTTGGCAAATATTAATAATTATGGTAATCTTAACTGACCTAAAATGGGAAAGGTTTATTGTGATTTCATGGCAGATATTGAGAAAAACATGCATATGTGTCTTTTTATACAGTGTATGTAAACTTCTGGATCCAACTGTATATGCATACGGTATATATCTGCTCTGCAGATCACAGGGTCTATACGTGTATATTGTTCTTGTCTAGAAGAATAGAGCATGATAGGAGCTCTGTATTTTTTTTTTTTTTTCTTTGTGTAGGTGGAATAATTACGTTAACTATTAAAAAAAATAAATAAATAAGGCTCAGGGTTAGTCTGGTCCCCATGACAAGAACAAAATCTTGTCAACCCCTTCAATACTCAATTCTGAGCTCTCAGTACTGGTATTACTGGTAATCCACAGCTCTACACTGGGTATAAGTTCCAGCTGGAGTTCCAAAAAGTTGTGGAGTAACTTATCACTTTCTCCATTTAGCCTACAGCAGCACTTATCATTGGCACTGACGGATATGTAAAATGGCGAGCTTTTCAGCCGAGGATGAGGTCTCCCTCCAGTCCATGGTTAGACAATTGCTACAGAGTGTGAAGGAAAAGCTGGCTGTGGCACCATCTGCAGAATGTGCGGAGGAGATCCTGCTCCATCTGGAGGAGACTGATGAACACTTCCACAAGTAAGTGTTCTAGCTTTGAGTAAAGGCTAGGTCATCCTATGCTCCTCGTTTATTGCATCTAATCAATGTCTTTATTTTCTGACCATTTTCACAGCTATGAGCTGGTGAAGTACTTGAGACATTACATCAAGAGCTCCTTGGGATCAGTGATTGATGACGAAACGGAGAGATGCACTTTTGCTCAGACACAAGGAGAGGGATCTGGTTATGACACACTCGTACAACGCGTTACCAAACAGACTCGAGAGTCCAAGGAGTGAGTTTGTACATTGATGTGATCTGCAATTGTACTAGCCCCTGTATGTTTCTGAAACAGGGAGGATAAGTGTGCTGTAGTTACCTGCTCCTGTAAGTGACTGCACATAGGTTCAACGCCGCTTTATTCATTCTCCTATGGTTTGGCAGCTATCACCTAACTAAAATAAAATAGGATGTTAAAGGGCGCCTATTACATCTTTGAAGACTTCATGATGCTAAGAATCCAAAAATAAAAAATTTCTATCTATTCTTGTGTAAATACATATATATCATATATGTACAGTATGTATTGAGATGTTTTGAACAATTTTTCTATTTTTTTATCATTTGCATATTATTAACATGTCTATGGATCCTGTGATTTCCATAATTCCACTACTTTTCCTTCGTGGTGTTGCGATTTCAATGTTGAGTGTAGTGAGGAAAACTAAGAAATTGCTGTTAAATTTAGTGATTAGCTCTGGCCCTATAAGAAAGAGAAGTTGAAGTCCAGGCTTTCTGCTGTCTCACTATGTAACAGATGTGGGAGACTTCCTGCTTCTCATTTGGAATCTCGATAGAGACTGGGTGTGTGCAGCGTTTTAAACCCAGAAAAGGTGCTGTTTCCTTCATACACAGGGGGAGATGCTGTTATCGCCATACTATATGTAGTTACTTAAGAGGGGATATAAGATGGATCACTGAGCTTCTCCCCAGGGCATATGCAGACTACTGTAGATCTTGCAAACCGTACAAGAAGCAAAATGAACATAAACCCTGCTGTAACTAAATAAGTAAAAAGCAAAAGCGCATTTAGATAATACAGGGTTTTTAGTAATACTGTTTTTGAGTAAAAATAGCATAAAAGCCATCCCACCATCGGCAAGGTGACCCTGATTGGGAAGGTCCTACACTGTCTAATATTAAAAACCTTACCATGTGTCAGAGTTGACCTCAGTGCGTGAATAAAGGCAGACAAAGGTGGGATGACTTTTATGCTGTTTTTGATCAACAACAGTGGTGCACAGTTGGCCTGTATGCTCAAATGAGTGGGCAGTGACGTGGACCCATTTATGTGATTTGTGACTGTTCTCTCAATAGAAGAGAATTGGAGCCTCATTGTCATGATTCGACAGTCACATAGAATGACTTCTGACTTTTCATTTTAGCCCGGAAAACCGCTTTAGTCGTGCTATTACATATGGCAAAATCAGTTGTAACAGTCAGCGCTTGCACGACCATACATCTTCATGAAAGTGTTCTAGCTGTACTTGTCTGGTTCCCAACAATGAATGAAATGGTGTATGCATAACCGCTGCTTCATTCATACTCCTCTGTGCAGGAAGGATTGTTGGGGGACTCGCGGACCATTCTAAGTCATAGATGAAGACCTAGCAGTATGGCCCACAACGTTCAGACGCTCTTATCCACTGGACATCCTCTTTAAAGAGGTTGTCCTCTGTATATTGCGACTCTTGATATACTCTATTAACAGTGCTCCACCAATAAGAATTCCAATACCTCTCCTTATTTGTCAAGGTGGAGTAAAAACGTTATCATTTTGAAAGATTGCTGACACCTTTCAAGCCTTTCATAGGGTGCTCAGAAATTTCAACTGCAGAGGTGATGTGAATAGACATCAAAGAGTTTACCTGGTATCTCATTGAGGTTTCATCAGCAGTGTTACTAGTACCTGCTAATTGCTAGAAGATCTGCTTAATTAAATCTTCTCAAAATTTGGCCCCAAATGCAAAAATAATTCTGAATAGCTTGCTAGTATGAACTGATTAGCTCCAAATGCTTTAATAAAATGTTGATTTTACTTAAGGTACACGGAGATGATGCTGTCACTAAAGAATGTGATGATGGCCGTGGTGGAGACTCTTCTCAATAAGTTTGAAGAGGATCAGGCCAAGAACCGAGAAATGCAGAGGAAAGCTTTGCATGAGCAGCATAGCAGTCGATTCATGGATAACTGCTCTGACAGCGATTCTTCTTTCAATCAGGTACATTTTAATTTGCTCTTTCAAATATTCACTTATATATCCACTAATTCTTCATATATTCACTGCAGCAGCCATGATCCTCTGATAAATCACTTCATGTGACCAATGAAGACAGTACATGCTGTCAATTAAAAAAATGATCCTATGTAGTCAAACCATAGCGATAACTGTAGTAAAAAAAGACATGTTAGTGTAAAATATTCAGAATGATTAAAGGGCACTCACCTGTAGAAGAGATATCTTTAAACTGAACATGTCAGCAGTTTTCTATGTAATCCAAGAGCAGCACAAGTAGTTATCTGTCACTTACTGGACTGTTTAAAGATTGAAATGAATAGCTGCCTGAATATATTCAATTTTAAAGAAGCCCTCCTCCAATCAAAGTATTTACCCTCTTAATATATTGCAGTCATCATATTATATAGCACTGTGTACCTAAAATTGCTCATTTTACCCTTCTACCCAGATAATTATTCTCTTTTCCATTAGGTCTATGACATCACTTGATTAAAAACTGACTAGCTGAATCCTTCTAAACTCTATGGAGAAATAGGAGGTGTCTTTTCCCTGCGTGAGTCATAAGTCACTGCACAAGTCCCTGGCGGGGAGGAGGGATTAGCTGGCTCAGGAGTTGAAGAAGGGAATGATTTATGTAGGAACTAAAGACTTCCTGTTTCCACATAGAGCAGAGAAAAGAGAAGAATTTACTGGGTAGAAAGGCAAAATGAGCAATTGTAAGTACACAGTGCTATATAGTATGACTAAAATAAATTAAGTGGATAAAAGCTTGATGGGCGGAGGGCTTCTTTAATCTCATACACGCACTAAGGCCAATTTTGTAGAAAGCTAGATAGCTATGTCCTTGAGTTAGTTGGGTAAAACTGGAGTACTCAGAGGAGACATACTGAATATGGGTAGAACATAGGAACCACATGCAGATGGTGCCCTTGGTGGGTTTTGCTCCCAGAACCCCAGTGCAGCAAATGAACAGCGCTAACTACTGAGCCCATTAGGAAATTGCACATAATGCAGTGCTCATACACACACATCGCACAGCCATGGTCCTGTGCCCCCCAGAAAGACTAAAAGACGAGATACAAAGGTTAGAAGGAGCTTCCAATGCCATCGACTAGAAGAATATCAAGACCCTCACCCATATTACAATTTCTGTATATTTTTTCTCATTTTTCAGAGTTATACTTTCATGAATCAGGAACAGTTACAGATAATTGCTGAGCAGCTGGACCCAAGTCAGCCCGAGGAGGTACTGGATATACGTGATGGTTATTACTGGTGATTAGTGATGAGCGAGCGTGCTCGCCACTCTAGAACGCATCGGGATGCTTGAGCGCCATGCTTGAGTTCCCGCCACGCTTGTTTCGCGGCTGTTAGACAGCCAATAAACATGCGAGGATTGCCTGGGTATGGCAGGCAATCCCTGCATGTTTGGCCGTTGTTCAAAATGCGATTTGTCAAGGATAACCATGTCTACCTTACACCTAATATCTACCAGCATATAATGACTTGCAGTGTATGTAGAGAAGCCTACTTTACTCTAAAGTGTTCTTCTGTACTTTTTTATAACATTGGGCCATCCTTGAATTTGTCCTTGACGTGCTTTTCTTTATGAAATGCCTTTATTATATGCGTGCCCTGCCATTAGTGGGAGGGAGGCCAAATGGTGGCAGGCTGTGTGTGAGAAAATGACTCCCTATCTTGACTTACACTGTTTTATAGAAGCCATTTACTGACATTGACAGTGTCCTACTTCTAGACGGACCAAGATGATTCTTTTGAGTTGCAAAACTCCAAAAGTTTCATTTTCCACCCTAAAGCACCGTTTTAATAACCATTTATTGAGCTGAAATCTGTGATATATAGTGGAGAGTTTTATCTGCTTTGTTACATGATGATCTTCATTCACTGAACGCGTGGGTGGAAAACAGGAATTCACAGTATTCTGTGTTGGGTGTTCTTAACCAGATAGCAAATTTTGTTTAGGTCAATAGTATGGTGGACATTTGCCTACATTACTGCCTTAATCTGATTAGTAGCAAATGCTTACGGACCATGGCTTGTTATCACCCTAGTGATTATTCTGAGAATTCTCTCCTATAATATCTAAAGTGCTATTTCAGTTGTTCAATTCCCCTTTCTCTCTAAAGGTACGGAAAGAGGCCATGCAGACGTTATGTTCTGCTCCCCCATCAGACGTCCTCAATTGTGAGTGTTGGAATGTTCTTCATAAAAATCTCACCGTGGCTCTGGCTGATCCGGACTCCTCGTTCACAGTAAGGATGTATAAAAGCATAGAAAGGGAATGGGTACCTATCATAGTGGTATTGCATCTGTGGAAATGCTACTATACATATTAGACTATAGTCGGCCAAACTTGCCAATATAAGCGGGATCAGCACACAGTCTGGATACCCCCATACACATTAGACTATTTACCGACATTCCGCCTATTGCATTTCCAACTGCCTATCCTGGGATACAAGCCAGATGATTCCGGCAGCAGCTGGGTACTCGACCAACCGATTGTGCCTGTGCATGGGGGAGTCGAGGCGATAGATCAGGCTGTTCCTTAACTTTAATTGACCTATCACTATATTGTTTTCAAAGCAGTGTCACGCTTTGTCCTATGGACTGTTGGTAGATTATTCATCTATACCAACACCAAAACCATCTTCTTAGTTGACTCTGTGCGTTTCATCATTTAAAGTACCTGCTCTGTAATTTATTTCAAGTAATGAATCTGAATATTTTTGGATCCAACATTGTGAAAAGTTGCAGTAAAAAAAAAAAAAACTTTTCCAAAAGAGAGCTGTACGGGGCACTGTTTCTGCATTACAGAATACTATATGTTCAGCCTTCTTTACACACTTTTTGCATTTTTTTAGCTTTAAAGTAGCCATTGCTATATGAAGCTGACAGATGAACAAATTTATATGAATGTACACCTAAAATATTCAATTGATTGTTTTCAGGAAAGAATTTTACGCTTTTATGCTAAAACATTCTCTTCATCCCCTTTAAATATGGCACGAGAAGTCTACACGAGCTTGGGTATGTGTTTTATCTCTCTCTGTACAGGTTATATAATATACTGATTTTAATACATAGGGTAGAATGATCCATAACACTGTGTATTCATCACTGCCCCCCCAGTAATAAACATGTTCTCAATATAAACTGTGTGCTCACCAATTTTGCCTTTACAGCATCGCACTAAGCCGGGCCAGAGCCAATGTTCTGGCAAGCTTCAGAGCATTGCCTACTGGCTCTGTTCTAAAGAGCTTGTAAGCACTGTGTTTCTTGCCTATGAGAAAAGCCACCTCTGATAGACTACAGGGTTGGCTGGTAATCTAGGCAGCAAGCAGGAAACAACAAAATTAAAAATCCAAAGTGACACCAGCGCTGATTGGGCGCAGGGCTCGCGTGACGTAACAACCTCATATGAGCCCCGTGAACGGAGTTGGAGTACCAACACCGCTGGAACGGCATCAGCACAGAAGGTGTGTAAAGTAGTTTTTACGTTCATGGGTGCAAACATTCAGATTGAGAGAAGGTGTTGTAGTAGTGGACAACCCCTTTCAAGGGAATCTGTCACCCCAATTTTGCCATATCAACTAAAGATATGGCTGAATAGTGCGTCCCATAACAAAGCTATCGGTATTTACCTTATATCATGATACCCCCGTTTTCATATCAAAATTCCTTAGTAAAGTTCGTATTTGGCGCTGTCAATCAGGGCGGTCAGGTCAGGAGGGCCGCGTTTTCTATGTCCTCCCCCAGCGCTCCTCGGCATCACTTGCGTAGGACCGTCTGTGAATCCCACAGACGGCGTTCGGCCTCCCGCAATTGCGCATTTCAAATTCAGCCATGCGCTGTGTGCTTTGCCCAACAGTGGGCAAAGCATAAAATCATTACAGCGCATGCGCTTCTCTTTCCTTGCCCTGGAAGTCGTCCAAGGCAAGCAGTCATTTCCGGGCAAGGAAAGAGTAGAGCATGCGCTGTAATGATTTTATGCTTTGCCCACTGTTGGGCAAAGCACACTGCGCATGCGCGGGGCCGAATTTGAAATGCGCAATTGCGGGAAGCCGAACGCCATCTGTGGGATTCACAGACGGCCCTACGCAAGTGATGCCGAGGAGCGGAGGGAGGAGGACATAGAAAACGCCGCCCTCCTGACCTGACCGCCCTAATTGACAGCGCCAAATACGAACTTTATTAAGGTATTTTGATATGAAAACTGAGGTATCATGATATAAGGTAAATTCCGATAGCTTTCTTATGGGACGCACTATTCAGCCATATCTTTAGTTGATATGGCAAAATTGGGGTGACAGATTCCCTTTAAAGGGGTGGTCTGAAACTAGAAATTATTTTAATCCTAAATGCCTATGTATTTAATGTCATAATCTAATCTCTTTTCTAATATACTTTAATTAGAAAGTCCCTTTCGATCCCTCATTACCCTAACTGCTTTATTTATTTTGGTTTTTTTTACTGCTTCCTCTTTGTTGAGACTTTGTTTGAGAATACCAGTACATGCTGGAATAGTCACATGAGTCATCAGGGGGCAGCGGTCACTGTCGCAGCCTGTGCCCCTTCCCTGAAAAGAAGCATTGTCAGTAACGTCTGTTTTAGGGGCTGGGTTAGTCCCTGCTCTACTGAGCATAAGTCGGTTGTCAATTCCTACATATGCTCAGTATATTCTTGTCACTCTGCAATACGCAGAATGACAGTGCACTTTCTCACCAGCTTTGATGAGAAGTGACAGGCCGACAAGAGAGTGCACTGTCAGTGCTTGTTGTAAGAAGATTATCTGGCATGCAGGAAAATCCTTCATCAGCCCTGCTGCTGATCCCTAATGATGACTCATTTGACTATCACAGCATGCACTGGGATTATCAAACAAAGCATCATTAAAGAAGAAATCATTTATGTTTAAAATAAATGTTAGGTTTTGACCACTCCTTTAAATGTCATACATTTTAATGATAATGAGATGACTCTTCTGATTCTACACTAGTCTGTACAGTAAAACTAAAAATTAAGCTACAACAAATGAAAATGTCATGTGTACTCCAGTGGCTGGTGTGAAAACTTTGTAAGCTTTCTATTCTTTTTTTATATAGATAGTTACATAAAGAAAAAGTCACTACTAAAAAACGTAACACAAATATATTTAGAATGAATCATGCGTTTATTTTACGTAATACATGTTTTTGTTTCTTTCAGCCAAACACTTAGAATCATCCTTTGTTTTAAATCATAAACCGATATTATTAACTGGTATCGATATTACCAATCCTGAAGTTGTGCGAACACTGAAAAAGGTAAGGTTATGTGCTTGTTTCCCGTTTTAGCTATCTTTGCCTTTTTAAATTAATTCGCAATTATTTGTTTCTTTAGATTCGCCTTTTAAATGATTACCAAAAGGAAGCTCCATCTTTTTGGATCAGACATCCTGAAAAGTATGTGCTGTTCTCCTTATGTTGCGATAAATACAAAAAAACACTTTCTCAAGAAGAGAACTGTATGGGGCACTCTTGTTTATACACTTTTTGCATTTTTTTTGTAGCCTAAAAGTGACTATCACCATATGCAGGAGTCAGATGAACAAATTAATATAAATGTACACTAAAAATAGTCTCTAAAAATTCATCTAATAATCCTAAAAAAATACTTGCAAAAACTGCACTGTCTGTACAGTGTTTTCCTATGCCAAACATGTCAATCTCAGTTGTCCATTTACAGTTGCATTTGGTTCAGATGGTTCTTAATAGAAGTTACTACTTGGTGACTGTCCCACATTGCCTGCTTTGTGATCATATATGCCTTTCCATGTCTAAACACTAAGTGCCATTTTTCCTTGTGATTAGGTACATGGAAGAAATTGTAGAGAGCACGTTGTCTCTGTTGTCAGTCACTCAGGAATCAAGCTCACAAATGCTCCTAGATCCAGTTTTCTACTTGTCAATGATTGATACAAAGGCTGTGTGGTTCAAGAAATGGATGGTAACTTATAATGACGTGCTGCCATTGTATTCTGTCTCTAACCAGCACATTGTATATTGCGAACAAGCCATTCTCCATAACCAGTGGCCAAAGCCGATGTGGAAGGAGTCATTTTAACTGAGATAAGCTTCAGCAATCACTAACTTTACTCCATTCAGTCACTTCTCGTCAGGTGATATACAGTGAAAAATGTAAAGGGGTCTGAATACTTTCCATACCCACTGTAATGGCAGTAAGACACCACCCAGGGGCACCTGGGGAGAAACAGGGCCCAGGAGGGTACCTGCCATCACATTTGCACAACATTTTGTAGCTAGTGGGACCCAGAAATGTAGCCTGCCTGATGCTGGCAGTAAAAATGGCTACTTTCTGCATCAATGAAAGGATTTAGCACTGGTCAGGTAGTCTCAGTAGTCCCAACTCTGACGCCCTGGTAAGCTTCAGTTCTTCCTGGCACCATATACATGTTTAGGGAAAGCAAGTAGATTGTCCCCAGCATCACCCACTTGCCTGTGGGTAGCTATATAATGCCCTCAGGGATGGAAGGAACTGTAAAGAAATATTTTATAAAGCTGTATTCAGTAGATTAACTAACAGAAATCCTTTTTGTATTATTATTATTTTTGTATATATTTTATATATTTTTTTTAAATATAATCTTAATATAAAATATTATTTTAATTTAGTAATAAAAGTGAAAAGCAATACAAATAGTACAATGTTTTATGTGCCCTATATTGTAAAGCTGTAGTAAACACTCTAAATGTGTCTAGTTATGTAATGACAGAATGATTTTTAACAAGTTGATGAAAACGAATGACTACCAGACTTCTGCTTACTCCTGTCTATACATTTGTCATACTGTTTTATCTTTTGCCGTTATTTTTGCCGTTTCCTCTCCAGCACACCTATTACAGCAGGACTGTGGTGTTGCGTCTTCTCGATAAAAGATACAAATCTTTGGTGAGTATTCATCTAGCTGCTTCTCTAAAACCCAGTTGTTTCCTCCCTCCAGCTGATGATTTTCTGCAGTCCGTGGTCACATAGCAGAATACAGACTGCTGTCATGAGCAATAGAGCACCTGTAGTTATTGTAATTGCTATACTGAGAAAGCGCTAAGACCGTCAAAATGAATGAACAGATGCATTGCAATGTTCAGACGACTTGATGTGTACATGATTCCTCTTCTTTTAACAGCTTCAGGCTTCAAAAGTCGTGAAGTGGCTAAAAGAAATGACCTGACCTTTCTACTGGTGGCTTCCACTATGCTACATGTATATATGATTTTAAAAAAATGGCCACAAAATATGTTCGATGAGAAAGACGCTTCAGACGCTTACTGAAGCATTTTTTTCTACAAAAGCTATGCAGATAGGCTGGCGTCTAAAAGGTTCTGTGTGAACATACCCTTAGGAGTCTTGGGAAATGTTCAAATAGAACTTTATGTGAATTTTTATAGATTTTTATTTTGCAGATACTGTATGCTAAAAAAAACAAACCCACAAAAGAAATTGCGTGAACATTCCTTTAGGCTTGGCTCAAATGGAGTTTTTCTCTGCTCCAAAAAGGCTTCGAAAACTCTTCCTATCTATTGTTTGTCCTGAAGAGCTTCTGGAAACTACCTGCTCAAAAAAAGTGCATGTCACTACTTTGAAGTGGATCATGATGGAATCTGTTCCAAACTAGGTACTTTCAAATCAAAGGGCTGCAAAAATAATTGAGGAAAAGAAAAACTCCTTCTTAGCTGGTGGTGCGCCAGAGTAAGAGAGTTTAAAGAAGCAGTCCAATGAAAGTTTTTATCCTCTTAATATATTGCACTCATCATATTATACCGCAGTGTATTTACAATTGCTCATTCTGCCCCCCGCCTGCCAGTGACTTTTGCAGTGATGACTTATGACTCATGCAGGGAAAATTGACTTCCTTTTTCTATGTAGAGCTTAGAAGGATTCAGCTAGTCAGTTTTTAATCATGTGATGTCATAGACCTAATGGAAAGAAGAATTAACTGGTTAGAAAGGCAAAATGAGCGATTGTAATTACACAGCGCTATATATTATGATTGCAATATATTAAGACGATAAACACTTTGATGGGAGGAGGGCTTCTTTAACCCTGTATTTGTTATACTGTCTTCCAGATAATTGCAGCCATAGAGCAGTGCTTTGCTTATTATGAGTCCTCGCAGTCAGGAGCTGATGAAAACACTAAAACATCATCTTCCCAGCCGTATCCAGGTCAGTATAATATGTATATAGACACGTGATCAAAATTATTGGTACCGTATTTTCCGGCGTATAAGACGACTTTTTAACCCCTGAAAATCGTCTTCAAAGTCGGGGGTCGTCTTATACGCCGGGTACGGAACATATGGTGGGGGGAGTGGGCGTCTCAGAGGCAAGGTGTTTACCTGATCATATCAGCGAGGGTCTAGGCGCTGGGGGGTGGCATCGGCGGCTCCTCTTTGTGCAGCCTTGGGGGGGCTCTGTGCTGGGGGACGGCGGCGGTGGTTCTTTCTGCAGAGTCGGAGGCCACCGCATCGCCGCAATGGAGCTTCCGGGGCCTCCAGGGATTGAGGAAATGCCTAAAGAGCCCCGACTCTGCAGAAAGAACCACCGCCGCCGTCCCCAGCACAGAGCCTAGGGGGGCTGCACAAAGAGGAGCCGTCGCCGTCCCCCAGCACAGAGCCCCCCCAGGCTGCACAAAGAGGAGCCGCCACCGTCCCCCAGCAGAGCCTACCCAGGCTGCACAAAGAGGAGCCGCTGACGCCGCCCCCAGCGCCTAGACCCTCACTGATATGATAAGGTAAACACCTTGCCTCTGAAACGCCCACTTCCCCCACCATATGTTCCGTACCCGGCGTATAAGATGACACCCGGCGTATAAGAAGACCCCCCCACTTTTAAGACGATTTCATATTTTGACTGTAAAAGTTGGGGGGTCGTCTTATACGCCCAGTCATCTTATACGCCGGAAAATACGGTACCTCTCGTTTAATGACTGAAAAACCCACAATGGTCACAGGAATAACTTGAATCTGACAAAACTAATAATAAATAAAAAATCTATGAAAATGAACAAATGAAAGTCAGACATTGTTTTTCAACCATGCTTCCACAGAATTAAAAAAAAATAAATAAAACTCATGAAAGAGGCCTGGACAGAAATGATGGTACCCCTGAAAATAATGTGACAAAAGGGACATGTTAAATCAAGGTGTGTCCACTAATTAGCACCACAGGTGTCTACAATATTGGAATCAGTGAGTGGGCCTGTATAGAGGGCTACACATACTCAATGTACTGTTTGGTGACATGGTGTGTATCACACTCAACATGGACCAGAGGAAGCGAAGGAAAGAGTTGTCTCAGGAGATTAGAAAGAACATTTTAGACAAACATTTTAAAGGTAAAAGTTATAAGACCATATCCAAGCAGCTTGATGTTCCTGTGACTACAGTTGCACATATTATTCAGAAATTTAAGCCTCTTGGGACTGTAGCCAACCTCCCTGGATGTGGCCGCAGGAGGAAAATTGATAACAAATCAAAGAGATGGATAATACGAATGGTAACAAAAGAGCCCAGAAAAACTTCTAAACAGATTAAAGGTGAACTTCAAGCTCAAGGAACATCAGTGTCAGATCGCACCATCCGTCGTTGTATGAGCCAAAGTGGACTTCGTAGGAGACGACCACGGAGGACACCATTATTGAAAAAAAATCATACAAAAGCCAGACTGGAATTTGCCAAACTACATGTTGACAATCTACAAAGCTTCTGGGAGAATGTCCTATGGACAGATGAGACAAAAATGGAACTTTTTGACAAGGCACATCAGCTCTATGTTCACAGACGGAAAAATGAAGCATATCAAGAAAAGATAACTGTCCCTACTGTGAAACATGGAGGAGGCTCTGTTATGTTCTGGGGCTGCTTTGCTGCATCTGGCACAGGGTGTCTAGAATCTGTGCAGGGTACAATGAAATCTTAAGACTATCAAGGGATTCTAGAGAGAATGTGCTGCCTAGTGTCAGAAAGCTTGGTCTCAGTCGCAGGTCATGTGTCTTGCAACAGGATAACAACCCAAAATGCACAGCTAAAAACACCCAAGAATGGTTAAGAGGAAAACATTAGACTATTCTGAAGTGGCCTTCTATGAGCTCTGACCTAATTCCTATTGAGCATCTTTGGAAAGAGCTGAAACATGCCGTCTGGAAAAGGCAACCTTCAAACACAAGACAACTGGAGCAGTTTGCTCTTGATGAGTGGGCCAAAATACCTGTCGAGAGGTGCAGAAGTCTCCTTGACAGTTACAGGAATTGTTTGATTGCAGTGATTGCCTCAAAAGGTTGTGCAACAAAATATTAAGTTAAGGGTACCATCATTTCTGTCCAGGCCTATTTCATGAGTTTTATTTTTTTTTTTAATTCTGTGGAAGCATGGTTGAAAAGCAATGTCTGACTTTCATTTGTTCATTTTCATAGATTTTTGATTTATTATTACTTTTGTCAGATTGAAGTTATTTCTGTGACCATTGTGGGTGTTTCTGTCATTAAACGAGGGGTACCAACAATTTTGACCACGTGTGTATGTTTTTCTTTTTCAGCTGCAGATGGAAGGAAGAGAGCCACAGTAATTCATTACTGATGGGTAGGCGGAGCCCCAGATCAGGATGTCACCTCAGATCAAAAGAGTGCTGACTGGCTGGCCCCTCCAGCTCGGGCTCCTCCTACTCAGCTCCAGTCTAAGATTTGAGGTCCCAGAGGATGGTCGCTGCTAATGCAGCTCCTCAGAAGATTTTATTATTTTATATTCGGACAGGAGACTTGGATCACCAGTTGGTCTAGAGGTCTCAGGGGTACCAGCGCTGCTGTACCCCAACCTCTCCCTTGGCGGATCTGTATTTACTCAATAGTCCCTGCAGAATCCTTGCCGGCCCGGGGGGATGAGGATGGCTTCCCTGGCGGGACGCAAACCACACGTGCGGTCACTGCGTTCCTCGCCCTGGGGGGAAGCATGGGCACAGCGCCAGAAACCCCTGAGGGTCCCTGTGGCGCTTTGGCTGGTGAGTACTCCACACAAAATGTTATTTTCAGCTGCAGATGGAAGGAAGAGAGCCACAGTATTCATTACTGATGGGTAGGCGGAGCCCCAGATCAGGATGTTACCTCAGATCAAAAGAGTGATGACTGGCTGGCCCCTCCAGCTCGGGCTCCTCCTACTCAGCTCCAGTCTAAGATTTGAGGTCCAGAGGATGGTCGCTGCTAATGCAGCTCCTCAGAAGATTTTATTATTTTACATTCGGACAAGAGACTTGGATCACTAGTTGGTCTAGAGGTCTCAGGGGTACCAGCGCTGCTGTACCCCAACCTCTCCCTTGGCGGATCTGTATTTACTCAAAGTCCCTGCAGAATCCTTGCCGGCCCTGGGGATGAGGAGAGCTTCCCTGGCGGGGACGCAAACCACACGTGCGGTCACTGCGTCCCTCGCCCTGGGGGGAAGCATGGGCACAGCGCCAGAAACCCCTGAGGGTCCCTGTGGCGCCTTGGCTGGTGAGTACTCCACACAAAATTTTATTATTAATGTGTGAGTGTTTTAGCGTCTGATGGCAGCGCTATTACATGTATATCAGTATGCTTCAGCACTGCGGTGACAGCGCTATTACATGTTTATCAATGTATTTCACCAGCCTCTCCCTTGGCGGATCTGTAACTACATTATGGTCCCTGCAGAATCTTGCCGGCCCTGGGGGATGAGGAGAGTTTCCCTGGCGGGGGCGCAAACCACACACTGGGGTCACTGCGCTTCCCGCCCTGGGGGGAAGCATGGGCATAGCGCCAGAAACCCCTGGGGGTCCCTGTGGCGTTTCGGCTGGTGAGTACTCCACATTTTGGTAAAATGTGTGTGAGTGTTTTAGCGACTGCTGCGGCAGCCGCTGTACAAATATATGCCGATAACTAGTTTTTCTATGTCCGCAGGAGGATGCCTGCAGGACGAGGGAAAGGAGGGGAGTACGCGCTCTTTTTATTTTTTGAATTTCGCGCCGCTTCTGAGCGCGCGCTTTACTGCAGCCTCCATTTCCGGCTCCTCTACATGGAGCACACGGAGGCAGAGCGCGGCGGCCATTGCTGACAAGCGAGCCGGCCGGGCAGAAGCTTAACCCCTTCACCTCCACAGCGTGGCTATTGCTGATAAAGCGCTGTAGGTTGAAAGCTCCCCGGATCGTTCTCCTCCCCTCCCGGCTAGAATACGTGTCCAGCTTGGTGAGTCGCTTCTAGCCCGCCGGGCAGAAGCTTAACCCCTTCACCTCCACAGCGCGGGCGCCGTCTGGGGCACTTCTGAGTGACAGATTGTGCTGTCCTGCGGCTGTTCTCGCATAAGGGGCTCGCACACTCTTTTAATATTAATAAAGAGGCTGTGGGGAGTCTGCGACATTAATGCTGCCACTATACGTTTCAGCTGACGATCCTGATGGCGTCGCATAATATTGCGATCGTTTGTGTGTCATTTTTAATGTCGCTATTAGCTGCCAATCTGGGCGATCTCATTAGCATCGCATAGGCGATTAGCGATCTCCTTGACAACTTTGGCGGTCATTGCGTTATAAAAAACAGCGCAATTTTTTAGCGATCTTGTGGAACGTTTTCTGTTTAGTGTGGCATGGCTGTCCTGCAGCTGCGACCTTATAAGAGGCGCCTGAGATTCGCACACCCTTTTTCACTATCAAGGTTGTGGGGAGTCAGCTACTTTAACCCCTTCTTAGGAGGTTAACTCTTAATGGGAGACAGCTGGGGTAGCTCTTTCTTTTGAGCTTTAACCCTTCAGCGTTTGTTTTTTTATTTAAGTACTGCTCTGGTTACTGACAGGTTTATCCTGCCATATACTATGCAAGGGTATGTCAGAGACCCTCTCCCAGATCCGTTACGGATCAGCCTCGCGTATCTGACACGCAGACCTCGACTCATACACGGTCAGAGGTTCCAATGGTGTCAAAATGAAGGCCTTCACTGGTTTCTATTGATGACCTTTTAGGTTATGGAGTGTCAACTAGATCCTCTCAAGGGAGCGACACAAATCGGTGTTTTTCCTTCTCGCTTAGCGAAGAAGTCCGATTCGGTTAAGGAGGATCGGCAGGGACACCCTGCCTCTCTCTCAGGGGCCGTACTAAAATTTCTGTGGAAGCCATGTGGACGTTACAGTTACCAGAGGAGGTAACTAGTCGTCCTGGTAAGTCGGCCCGGATGTTGCAAGGGTCGCATGGGTCGCGATGACCTTACAAACTGTATCCGTTTTTCTACGGAGTTATTTGTTAATTGGACCCTTCTCCTGAAGTGAATGTTCCTTCATTCCAGCTTAGCAAATCTTCCTAGTAAAAGGGAAGACGAGTCTGCAGGACACGCTGGACAGAAAAACGGAGATGGCAACAATTTCCATCTGCGAGGCCGTGGATCATAGATTCGGTATTAAGGATCTAGGTGTACTTGTTAAGTTCCCCTGAGCCGGTTGGACCGTCTAAGGACGGCGTGGCAAGTTTCCCTCTATCAAGGTAGATGGGCTTTTCTAGTTGAAGGATAATGCGTCACTGCTATCCAGGGCGCAATCCTCGGCAGTTACAGTCAGAAGAGCACTGTGACTTGGATGGAACGCAGTTTTCCAACAGGGTTTGCTATCTTTAGCTTAGAAAGTGGTCAGCTATTTGACTGACCTCACGGAGCTGATGCCAAGGCAAAGACAAAAGAAGCAGCTTTACCGCAGCGCAGAGCTGTGACTTCTGCGTCTGGCAGGACTTGTGCCGATAGTTATCGGCAGTCCTTTTCGGTTCAAGGGATGATCTGACCAACCCTCTGGGGGTTTGTGTCGTCTCTCTCTTTTTAAAAAAAAAAAAAAAAAAAAAAGGGGGAATTCTCAGAAATTCCGCATACCCTGGAAACAGAACTTCTGTTAAGGCAGAAGCTGGCAAAAAAAAAAAAAAAAAAAATTCGCTAAGGCGGACTGACTTCTGACATTCCGTCAGAGCCGAGCATGAAGTCGCTTCGCTCAGTTATGGCAGCCCTGTCGCAGAACGATCAATCGACATTCGCGACGCTTTTTGGCATGTTCCCATCGGAAGACCTCACCCAGGTTGTGGCTCGACCATTCGGTTTGGCTTTAACGCCCAGAATTTTTACAACGATTCTGACGCCAGAATCTCATGGCAATCCTTCAAAGACGGGGATTTACGATTCGTCCCTATTTGGACGGCCTTTTCGGTTGTGGCTTCAAAGGAGAAGTCGTCTCTGGAATCGTCGCAGGCAATCCTGTTTTTGAGGATGCATTTCGACATGGTACGGGCGGTGTTGTCCCTACCTCCAGACAAGCAGGCATGTCTGCTCCAGCATGTACAGACTATGAAGTCTGCGACAGCAGTGTCCCTTCGGAAGGTATGCGCCTTCTGGGTCTGATGGTGGCGTCCATGAGGTTTTTTCCGTTTGTCCAATTTCATTCCAGAGCTCTCCATAGGCTCATTCTGAGTCGTTGGGATCAATCGCAAGGTTCGCTGGATTGCAGCGTCATCATCTCTCACAGGGTGCGAGAATCCCTAGGATGGTGTTTATGTCCAGGAGCGTTATCCCTGGGAAAGCTTTTTCCTCCCTCCGAAGTGGTCGGTCATAACCACCGATGCCAGCCTGACGGGCTGGGGGGGGGTGTTTGGAACAATCTCTGGATTCAGAGAGTATGGTCATCGGAAGAGTCTGTTCTTCCGATCAACATCCTGGAATTGAGGGCGATTTTCCTTTGCCTCCAACATTGGACGGTCCCTTTGAGCGGTCTGCCAGTCCGAGTGCAGACAGACAATGCGACGGCTGTCGCGTATATCAATCACCAAGGTGGGACAAGGAGTTCCAGACTCATGGTAGAGGTGTCCCGAATTCTGATTTGGGCAGAGGCCAGTGTATCAGCCATTTCGGCGATTCACATTCCAGGGGTTCAGAATATTACAGCGGACTTTCTCAGTCGCAGAAGGATGGATCCCGGGGAATGGAGCCTCCACCCGGAAGTTTTTGCACTACTGTGCTCTCGCTGGGGAACTCCCCAAGTGGATTTGATGGCATCCAGGTCCAATGCCAAGTTACCGACGTTCATGTCCAGGTACAAGGACCCGAAGGCTGTGGCGGTGGATGCTCTAGTGGCTCAGTGGGATCAGTTCGAGCTGATCTATGTATTCCCGCCGATATCCTTACTTCCTCTAGTACTGCGTCGGATCAGACTAGAGAGAATTCCAGCTATTTTGATAGCTCCAGACTGGCCAAGAAGGGTGTGGTTCTCGACAATAATGTCGTTGTTGGCGGCACCTCCTTTTCCACTCCCTCTTCAACCGGACTTGTTGACTCAGGGGCCCGTTTGTCATCCGGACTTGATGTCCCTGCGTTTGACGGCGTGGCTCTTGAGACCGAAATCTTGACCCGTAGAGGTTTCTCAGCCGAGGTCATTGCTACCCTTCGTGCTGCAAGGAGTCCGGCTACTACTAGGATTTACCACAAAATTTGGGAAACCTTCTTTTCGTGGTGTTTGGGGTCCTCTCGGAACCCGAGAAAATTTTCCATTCCCAACCTGTTGGCTTTTCTGCAGCATGGGCTAGACAAGGGTTTGGCAGTCAGCACCCTGAAAGGTCAGATTTCTGCTCTGTCCTTATTGTTCCGGAGAACCATTGCTTCAAATAGAGACGTGCTCTCCTTTTTCCGAGGTATATCTCGTAAGTTTCCACCGCGGAAGACGCCCGTGTCTCCTTGGCGGCTCAACCTTGTTTTGGAGGCTCTTCAGCATAAGCCTTTTGAGCCTATGGTTTCTGCTAGCCTTTCTTTACTTTCTTGGAAGGTGGCTTTCCTTGTTGCAGTCACTTCCTTGAGGAGAGTTTCTGAGTTGGCAGCTCTTTCTTGTTCGCCTCCTTTTCTGGAGTTTTTTCCGGATCGTGTAGTGCTTCGCACTCGGGGTGATTTTTTGCCTAAAGTGGTATCACAATTTCATGTTAACCAGGATATTGTGTTGCCTTCACTCTGTCCGGATCCGAAGAATGCGAAAGAGCGAGATTTACACACATTGGATTTAGTGCGGGCCTTGAAGTTTTATCTATCTATTACTCAAGGTTTTCGTAAGACGGACTCCCTGTTTGTGGTTCCAGCAGGTCGTCGGCGTGGTCAACGAGCTTCCAAGGATTCTATAGCTCGTTGGATCCGGTCAGCTATTTTGGAAGCTTACCGCCTTCGGGGTGAATATTGCCCGATTAAGATTCGAGCCCATTCCACGAGAGCTGTGGCCTCATCGTGGGCTTTTCATCAAGGTGCCTCGGCAGTGCAGCTCTGCCGAGCGGCAACTTGGCGCTCTGTCCACACGTTTACAAGGTTTTATAAAGTGGACGTCAGTGCTTCCGCTGATGCAGCCCTCGGACGTAGGGTCCTGCAGGCAGCTGTAGTTTAAAGTTCTGGATGAACTTGTGTTTAGCGCTGGTTGCGCTTTGTTGTTAAGGTTGTTGGGTTTCTGCCTTTTGTTGGTTTTTCCCACCCTTATTTTTGAACTGCTTTGGGACGTCCCATCAGTAATGAATACTGTGGCTCTCTTCCTTCCATCTGCAGCTGAAACACGGATTTTGGTAAAAACTTACCTGTAAAATCCTTTTCAGCGAAGGAAGGAAGAGAGACACAGCACCCTCCCAAGGCAGAAGTGTGTTGATGTTTTCAGATGCAGCGCGACCCTTATCTGATAGCGATTATCTGGGCTGAGGTCAGCGCGCTAAGGCTCTGTTCCAGCATCGCCAGCTCATCGCAGTAGTCAGGTTCCGTGAGTAGTACCTGGAACTCTGTGGTTTTTGGCTTTCTTTGCATGCATAACCTGTATCCTTGTGTTTTTTCTCTGAAGTTCCTTCAGAAGGGGTTATGTTGCTCCGCTGGTGATCTTGGCTCTTTTCCTAAAAGCTTTGGTACGACTGGAGCTGAGTAGGAGGAGCCCGAGCTGGAGGGGCCAGCCAGTCATCACTCTTTTGATCTGAGGTAACATCCTGATCTGGGGCTCCGCCTACCCATCAGTAATGAATACTGTGTCTCTCTTCCTTCCTTCGCTGAAAAGGATTTTACAGGTAAGTTTTTACCAAAATCCGTGTATTAATGTGTGAGTGCTTTAGCGTCTGATGGCAGCGCTATTACATGTATATCAGTATGCTTCAGCGCTGCGGTGACAGCGCTATTACATGTTTATCAGTGTATTTCACCAGCCTCTCCCTTGGCGGATCTGTAACTACATAATGGTCCCTGCAGAATCTTGCTGGCCCTGGGGGATGAGGAGAGCTTCCCTGGCGGGATGCAAACCACACGTGCGGTCACTGCGCTTCCCGCCCTGGGGGAAGCATGGGCATAGCGCCAGAAATCCCTGGGGGTCCCTGTGGCGTTTCGGCTGGTGAGTACTCCACATTTTGGTAAAATGTGTGTGAGTGTTTTAGCGACTGCTTCGGCAGCCGCTGTACATATATATGCCGGTGACTAGTTTTTCTATGTCCGCAGGAGGATGCCTGCAGGACGAGGGAAAGGAGGGGAGTACGCGCTATTTTTATTTTTTGAATTTCGCGCCGCTTCTGAGCGCGCGCTTTACTGCAGCCTCCATTTCCGGCTCCTCTACATGGAGCACATGGAGGCAGAGCGCAGCGGCCATTGCTGATAAAGCGCTGCAAGCTGAAAGCTCCCCGGATCGTTCTCCTCCCCTCCCGGCAAGAATACGTGACCAGCTTGGTGAGTCGCTTCTAGCCCGCCGGGCAGAAGCTTAACCCCTTCACCTCCACAGCGCGGGCGCCGTCTAGAGCACTTCTAACAGTACTGCTCTGGTTACTGACAGGTTTATCCTGCCATATACTATGCAAGGGCATGTCAGAGACCCTCTCCCAGATCCGCTACGGATCAGCCTCGCGTATCTGACACGCAGACCTCGACTCATACACGGTCAGAGGTTCCAATGGTGTCAAAATGGAGGCCTTCACTGGTTTCTATTGATGACCTTTTAGGTTATGGAGTGTCAACTAGATCCTCTCAAGGAAGCGACACAAATCGGTGCTTTCCTTCTCGCTTAGCGAAGAAGTCCGATTCGGTCAAGGAGGATCGGCAGGGACACCCTGCCTCTCTCAGGGGCCGTACTAAAATTTCTGTGGAAGCCATGTGGACGTTACAGTTACCGGAGGAGGTAACTAGTCGTCCTGGTAAGTCGGCCCGGATGTTGCAAGGGTCGCATGGGTCGCGACGACCTTACAAACTATCCGTTTTTCTACGGAGTTATTTGTTAATTGGACCCCTTCTCCTGAAGTGAATGTCCCTTTATTCCAGCTTAGCAAATCTTCCTGGTAAAAGGGAAGACGAGTCTGCAGGACACGCTGGACAGAAGAACGGAGATGGCAACAATTTCCATCTGTGTAGCCGTGGATCATAGATTCGGTATTAAGGATCTAGGTGTACTTGTTAAGTTCCCCTGAGCCGGTTGGACCGTCTAAGGACGGCGTGGCAAGTTTCCCTCTATCAAGGTAGATGGGCTTTTCTAGTTGAAGGATAATGCGTCACTGCTATCCAGGGCGCAATCCTCGGCAGTTACAGTCAGAAGAGCACTGTGACTTGGATGGAACGCAGTTTTCCAACAGGCAGCTATTTGACTGACCTCACGGAGCTGATGCCAAGGCAAAGGCAAAAGAAGCAGCTTTACCGCAGCGCAGAGCTGTGACTTCTGCGTCTGGCAGGACTAGTGCCGATAGTTATCGGCAGTCCTTTTCGGTTCAAGGGATGATCTGACCAACCCTCTGGGGGTTTGTGTCGTCTCTCTCTTTTTTAAAAAAAAAAGAAGAGGGGGAATTCTCAGAAATTCCGCATACCCTGGAAACAGAACTTCTGTTAAGGCAGAAGTTGGCAAAAAAAAAAAAAAAAAATTTGCTAAGGCGGACTGACTTCTAACATTCCGTCAGAGCCGAGCATGAAGTCGCTTCGCTCAGTTATGGCAGCCCTGTCGCAGAACGATCAATCGACATTCGCGACGCTTTTTGGCATGTTCCCGTCGGAAGACCTCACCCAGGTTGTGGCTCGACCATTCGGCTTGGCCTTAACGCCCAGAATTTTTACAACGATTCTGACGCCAAAATCTCATGGCAATCCTTCGAAGACGGGGACTTACGATTCGTCCCTATTTGGACGGCCTTTTCGGTTGTGGCCTCAAAGGAGAAGTCGTCTCTGGAATCGTCGCAGGCAATCCTGTTTTTGAGGATGCATTTCGACACGGTACGGGCGGTGTTGTCCCTACCTCCAGACAAGCAGGCATGTCTGCTCCAGCATGTACAGACTATGAAGTCTGCGACAGCAGTGTCCCTTCGGAAGGTATGCGCCTTCTGGGTCTGACGGTGGCGTCCATGAGGTTTTTTCCGTTTGTCCAATTTCATTCCAGAGCTCTCCATAGGCTCATTCTGAGTCGTTGGGATCAATCGCAAGGTTCGCTGGATTGCAGCGTCACCATCTTTCACAGGGTGCGAGAATCCCGAGGATGGTGGTTATGTCCAGGAGCGTTATCCCTGGGAAAGCTTTTCCTCCCTCCGAAGTGGTCGGTCATAACCACCAATGCCAGCCTGACGGGCTGGGGGGGGTGTTTGGAACAATCTCTGGATTTAGGGGATATGGTCATCGGAAGAGTCTGTCCTTTCGATGAACATCCTGGAATTGAGGGCGATTTTCCTTTGCCTCCAGCATTGGACGGTCCTTTTGAGCGGTCTGCCGGTACGAGTGCAGACAGACAATGCGACGGCTGTCGCGTTTATCAATCACCAAGGCGGGACAAGGAGTTCCAGACTCATGGTGGAGGTGTCCCGAATTCTGATTTGGGCCGAGGGCAGTTTACCAGCCATTTCGGCGATTCACATTCCAGGGGTTCAGAATATTACAGTGGACTTCCTCAGTCGCATGAAGATGGATCCCGGGGAATGGAGCCTCCACTCGAAAGTTTTTTGCACTACTGTGCTCCCGTTGGGGGACTCCCCAAGTGGTTTGATGGCATCCAGGTCCAATGCCAAGTTACCGACGTTCATGTCCAGGTACAAGGACCCGAAGGCTGTGGCGGTGGATGCTCTAGTGGCTCAGTGGGATCAGTTTGAGCTGATCTATGTATTCCCGCCGATATCCTTACTTCCTCTAGTACTGCGTCGGATCAGACTAGAGAGAATTTCAGCTATTTTGATAGCTCCAGATTGGCCAAGGAGGGTGTGGTTCTCGACAATAATGTCGCGGTTGGCGGCACCTCCTTTTCCGCTTTCTCTTCAACCGGACTGGTTGACTCAGGGGCCCGTTTGTCATCCGGACTTGATGTCTCTGCCTTTGACGGCGTGGCTCTTGGGACCGAAATTTTAACTCGTTGAGGTTTTTCAGCCGAGGTCATTGCTACTCTTCGTGCTGCGAGAAGTCCGGCTACTACTAGGATTTACCACAAAACTTGGGAAACCTTCTTTTCGTGGTGTTTGGGGTCTTCTCGGAACCCGAGAAAATTTTCCATTCCCAATCTGTTGGCTTTCCTGCAGCATGGGTTAGACAAGGGTTTGGCAGTTAGCACCCTGAAAGGTCAGATTTCTGCTCTGTCCTTATTGTTTCAGAGAACCATTGCTTCGAATAGGGACGTGCTCTCCTTTTTTTTCCGCGGTATAGCTCGTAAGTTTCCGCCGCGGAAGGCACCTGTGTCTCCTTGGCGGCTCAACCTTGTTTTGCAAGTTTTTTAGCATAAACCTTTTGAGCTTATGGGTTCTGCTAGCCTTTCTTTACTTTCTTGGAAGGTGGCCTTCCTAGTAGCGGTCACCTCTTTGAGAAGAGTTTCTGAGTTAGCAGCTCTTTCTTGCTCGCCTCCTTTTCTGGAGTTTTTTCCGGATCGTGTAGTGTTTCGCACACGGGGTGATTTTCTACCTAAAGTGGTGTCACAATTTCATGTTAACCAGGATATTGTGTTGCCTTCACTCTGTCCGGATCCGAAGAATGAGAAAGAGCGAGATTTACACACTTTGGATTTAGTGCGGGCCTTGAAGTTTTATCTATCTATTACTCAAGGTTTTCGTAAGACGGACTCCCTGTTTGTGGTTCCAGCAGGTCGTCGGCGTGGTCAACGAGCTTCCAAGGGTTCTATAGCTCGTTGGATCCGGTCAGCTATTTTGGAAGCTTACCGCCTTCGGGGTGAATCTTGCCCGATTAAGATTCGAGCCCATTCCACGAGAGCTGTGGCTTCATCGTGGGCTTTTCATCAAGGTGCCTCGGCAGTGCATCTCTGCCGGGCGGCAACTTGGCGCTGTGTCCACACGTTTACAAAGTTTTATAAAGTGGACGTCAGTGCTTCCGCTGATGCAGCCCTCGGACGTAGGGTCCTGCAGGCAGCTGTAGTTTAAAGTTCTGGATGAACTTGTGTTTAGCGCTGGTTGCGCTTTGTTGTTAAGGTTGTTGGGTTTCTGCCTTTTGTTGGTTTTTTCCCACCCTTATTTTTGAACTGCTTTGGGACGTCCCATCAGTAATGAATTACTGTGGCTCTCTTCCTTCCATCTGCAGCTGAAACACGGATTTTGGTAAGAACTTACCTGTAAAATCCTTTTCAGCGAAGGAAGGAAGAGAGACACAGCACCCTCCCAAGGCAGAAGTGTGTTGATGTTTTCAGATGCAGCGCGACTCTTATCTGATAGCGATTATCTGGGCTGAGGTCAGCGCGCTAAGGCTCTGTTCCAGCATCGCCAGCTCATCGCAGTAGTCAGGTTCCGTGAGTAGTACCTGGAACTCTGTGGTTTTTGGCTTTCTTTGCATGCATAACCTGTATCCTTGTGTTTTTTCTCTGAAGTTCCTTCAGAAGGGGTTATGTTGCTCCGCTGGTGATCTTGGCTCTTTTTCCTAAAAGCTTTGGTACGACTGGAGCTGAGTAGGAGGAGCCCGAGCTGGAGGGGCCAGCCAGTCAGCACTCTTTTGATCTGAGGTGACATCCTGATCTGGGGCTCCGCCTACCCATCAGTAATGAATTACTGTGTCTCTCTTCCTTCCTTCGCTGAAAAGGATTTTACAGGTAAGTTCTTACCAAAATCCGTGTTTTGCACTCATGATAAGAACTTGTGCAGTTTTCACACTGACTACTGAGGCTGTTTTAGATTCATATTTCCTTTTTCAAACAAACTTTATTAACAATTTTAACATGCAAACTGGGCTAGGAAAGGAAATTAGGTAATATAAGGAAAATGGATCACTGTTTCTCTCCAATTTTTTACTTGATTTTGAACCTGATCAACCATTCAATTGTAAACCTCTAACTGCTGTTAAACAGTTATAAATATTGTTTTATTTATTTGTTTGTTAAAGTTAAGCCCCTGTGTTACATAGCGAGATCGCTGAAGCGTCACCGATTTTGTGACGCAGCAGCGACCTAGCCAGCGATCTCGCTACATGTGACCCGCAGCGGCGACCGGCACCCTGCTGGATATCGGTGATCGTTCTCGAATGTCCTGGACCATTTTTTCATCGTTGGTGTCCCGCTGGCCAGCGCGCATCGCTGCGTGTGACAGCAGGAGACCAACGATCAGCGAGCTCCCAACGCCATATAGCAGACACTGGGAGCTGGTATCCAGGGTAAACATAGGGTAACTAAGCGCCGCGTGACCCACCTGACCCTGCTCCCCCTCCTTTCATAATGACCTTTCCACACTCTCATTAGACACTTCAGTGCAAGAGATAGAGCAGGGATCCGAACACACTGACTTATGTGCTATTTCCAGAACCAATAGGAAGTTAGCCTAAAAAGGCCCCAGTGGTCAGTAGGAAGATTGTAGCATTTCTATTTTTTTATTTTTAATGCAGATTGTGAAATGTAAAAAAAAACATTTAACACAACAACTTGATTTAAACAAGAAGTCATTTTCTGTTGGAGGGAAGCTAAATTCTGATTCTTTGTCAAGCAGGGTCCATGCTGTGGAAACACTACGAGGCATCTGCTTGGCATCTGATGACGTAGTTTTATACAGTGCACATTGATATTAGTGAGCAGCTATATAATGCTGACAGCCCTATAGTAGTGTCTTTCTTTGATCTGGCCAACAGAGATTAGTTTTTGATTAGGGGACAACACAGAAGTAAAAGGAAACCCTCTGTGCTATTAAACAAGTATCATTAACCCTTAATAACACATGAGGGAAGGCTACTTTATAAAACCATGGAAAAATATGGCCAACAGCTTCATATTGTGACACTCAGCTTCCTGTACATCAGTTTACTGGTGACTAAGTTGGAGGGAATTTAAATTTCTTTATCGCTTAATTGGGGGACACAGGTAACTATGGGTGTATGCTGCTGTCGCTAGGAGGCTGACACTGGGCAAAAAAAATAAAAATAGTTCCTCCGCAGCAGTATACATCCACCCGACTGGCATAAAGCAGCTCAGTTTAAGCTTAGTATCAGTAGGAGGCGGACCTGGATCTGATCACAGATCCGCAGTTTTCCTTTTCAGATCACCTGTTGTGTTTTTATTAACCTTTTTCCTTTGTCTTTCAGGTTCTTTTTCGTCTTTAGAGTAACAGGGTGTAATTTGTCACCCTGTTTTTTCCACACCTTTGCAACCGAGAGAGCAAGGTGGTGTCACCCACATCGCCCACTCTAGCTCTCGGACCTGCAAGGCAGGACCTAATCCCCTGTCACTTTCACGGGTCTTCAGGGTGATTCCCGGTGGCCAGTCCTTGCCTTTTCCTCACCCCACCCCTCTCCTTGGAAAGGGTTGGGAGGAAGACGGTGGTCACCAGTGGTGGCCTTCCCCCTTCTTGTTTGGAGACAGTGCGGGAAGGAGGATTTCTCATACCAGTGACCCCCATCCACTTGGGGGCTCCTGATTGCATCCTCATCAGTGAAGAGGACCAGGAACTCACCTTACAGGTATGTATGATCCCCTCCCTGTAGCTGGACTGGTCCGGGAAACGTTACTGTCCCTTCACACGTGGGACAGGGCGGCTGTAACGTAGTAATCCTCGCCTACCTGGCCACCCTCAGAATTGGTGGGCCACACCCCTCCCATTTTTCCTGGCCGCGCCTCCTCCCACTTTTCTCTGGCCACTCACCACTGCGTTTTGAAATTGCTCGCTCTTTTCAGTCCAATAGCAGAGCTTTCCCCCGCTTCACAGCGTGCGTCTTCTCGGCGCGCTTTTGCTCCTATCATGGAGCTTCCTCTTCCTGCCAGTACACGCCCTCGGCGATTTAGCCAATCGGAGGGGTACTTCACTTTACCTCTCCGGCCGGCATATCAGTCACGCCCACCGCATTGCATCATGCTTGTTGTGACACAGCACAGTCGATGCTCCATTACAGCTTGTGCCTCAGCAGATTGGATCGTCACTGCCTGCTGTCTCTCGGCTTTGGATCTCTGCACATCTACCACAGGGGGACACAGCCAGCCACACAGCAATGCTGCTCATTGCTGATATCGGGTACGCTCTGCCCTCCCTCTCCCTTTTTTACTGTCCTCCTAAATAACCCTTCACAGCAGTATTACCAAGGCTCGACTTATGCCCAACCCTAGAGAGGCTTCTTTTTGCCCCTCTAAGCCTACTGTGATTCACTACGCCTGTGCCCTCTGCAAAAGAAAGTGGTCTTCAGGTTAGCCTTCCCCTTTCTGCCAGTCCTACAGTCCTTCCACCATGTCTGCCCCACAGGAGCCCCCTATCACCTGGGATGAAAGCACACTCCTCCCTCCGGAGTGGGCTATTGCCATGTCACAGTCGGTCTCCGACCTGACAAAAGTATCACAGTCCCTAGTCCAGATCCTGGAGCGACTTCCACACTTCTCTGCTGCCACCAGTGCTCCAAACACCTCTCATGGTGATTCGCAGGCACCTGACCACGACCTTCACAGGGACAGATTGGGTAAAAAGCCGAGGAAACGGGCTCTTTCCAGTTCCTCCTCCAGTTCTCCGGGCCACTCTGCATTCTCCAGGATGCATTCTTCACCCCCTGCCCCCTCCTCGGTGGCAGCTTTTGGGTCAGATGCAAATTCCCAGTCTGAGTCTGATACAGAACAGGTTTCAAAAATGCAGGATATGGTCAATAGCCTTATCTTGGCAATTACTCAAACTCTTCACCTAAAGGAGGACGAGGCACCTGCTCAGGAGCACTCAGTTTCCTTCAAACGGGTAAAACATCCTTCCCAGACTTTCCCCAATCACAGGGAATTTGAAGCGATTATGTCTAAACACTGGGAATACCCTGAAAAGCGCTTCATGGGATGGAAACAACTAGACATCCTTTAGCCCAGACCTCGTTTGTAGATGTGGAAGCCCTGGTTTCTCGCCTGCCTTCCAAGACAGTCTTGTCTCTGCCGGACAGTGCATCTCTACGGATAGGTAGATTGAATCCTTGGCTAAGTCAGCCTTTGAAGCAGCTGGCGCCTACCTCTGCCCCATTTTTGCCTCCACCTGGGTGGCAAAGTCCATGTCTGCCTGGGCAAGAATGCTTCGTCAGGGTATCCTAGCAGCAGTCCCTCCGGTTGATCCGGCCGATTTGGCAGATGAAATTGCCCATGCCAGCAAATTTCTTCTGGCTGCCTCCTTGGAAGCGGCAGGTTGTTTTGCCAGGGCTACCAGCAACATCGTTGCTATACGCCGCATTCTCTGGTTGAAAGCATGGAATGCGGACCCACCGTCTAAGAAGTTTCTTACTAATCTTTTGTTTCAGGGCTCTAGACTGTTTGGGTCCAAACTGGATCAAATAATTTCTGATGCTACCAGTGGGAAGAGCACTTCTCGTCCCCAAGCCAAACCTAAGCGTCCTTTCAATAGGAAGAGTTCTCTCCAATTCCGTTCCTTTCGGCCCTTCTTTTCTTCAGGGACTTCCTCCCAGCAGGACCGCTCTTCCGCCCAAGTGGAAAGAAAGAAGTCGTCCTTCAAACTTGCACCTCACTGGCGGCCAAAGAGTCGCTCCTCCAAGCCCCCTGGGTCTCACACCAACAGGTTCTCCTCGACGCGACAGGTCACCCCCACCCAGGAATCTCTCCAGGGTGGGAGGCTAGCTTCTTCTCTTCCGGGACGCCTGGTTGTCTGTGGTAGACGATGCCTGGGTCAGAGAAATAGTGACTTCCGGCTACAAAATTGACTTTTCTTCCCCTCCACAGGAAGACATTTCTTTCAGTATTGTCCGCCAAGACTCCCGACTTAGGCTCCAGGTATCCTCCAGGCCGTCTCTTACCTACTACGCATGGGAGTAATCGTACCCTTCCCTGGCACGAGCGGTTTTCAGGGTTCTTCTCCAACCTCTTTGTAGTCCTCAAGAAAGATGGGTCTCTCAGTCTGATTTTGGACCTAAAGCAATTGAACCATTACGTTCGGATCCGTCATTTTAGGATGGAGTCCCTACTCTCAAAAATTGCCTCCATGGAACCAGGGGAATCTCTTTGCTCTGTAGACATTCAGGATACTTACCTCCACATTCCTGTTTGTGTTCAGCATCAGAAATTCCTTCAGTTCGCGATCCAGAGGGATCACTATCAGTTTATCGCTCTTCCCTTTGTCCTGGCCTCTGCCCCCAGAGTATTCACGAAGGTCATGGCCATCCTTCGTTCCAAGGGGATTCTCATAATCCCTTCCTTAGACGATCTTCTGATCAAAGGGCCATCCCGCCGAGACCAGAGTGTTCAGATGACCTTGGACACTCTGGTCCATCTCGGCTGGATAGTCAACAGGGAAAAGTCCTCCCTGACCCCAGCACAGAGCCTTGTGTTTCTGGGCATGAGGTTCGACACGGTCCAAGCCCAGGGGAAGTTCTCCTCTCTCTGCCAGGGGATCCCGCTCTAAGGTGACCATCTCCACTCCCCCTACGATCCTGCATGAGAGTTCTAGGGAAGATGATTGCCGGCATGGAGGCTGTGCCCTTTGCCCAGTTCCATACCGCCCCCTTCAGCTGGCCCTCCTGTCTGCATGAAACCAGAGGACTGCTTTCCTGGATCGGCCCATTCAACTGCCTCTCAAGGTGAGGCAGTCCCTGACTTGGTGGATGCTCTCCACTTTAGTCCTGTGCAGAAGATCCTTCCTTCCTCTCCGGTGGCAGGTCATCACCACTGACGCCAGTCTCCTAGGTTGGGGAGCGTTTTTTCTTCATCACACAGCGCAGGGTTGCTGTAACTCCCAGGAAGCCGCTCTCCCCATCAGTCTCCTGGAGATCAGAGCAATTTTCTTTGCTCTTTGTCTCTGGCAGACGCTCCTCACAGGCCAGCCGGTCTGCATACAGTCAGACAACACCACTGCCATGGCTTACATAAACCATCAAGGCGGGACTCGCAGCAAACAGGTCATGGTGGAGGTAGCAAGGATTCTGTTATGGGTGGATCGTCACGTTCCCGTCATATCAGCCGTGCATATACCAGGGGTGGAAAATTTGGCAGCCGATTTTCTGAGTCATCAAGGCCTTGCATCGGGCGAGTGGTCTCTCAACCCCGCCATCTTCAACCAAATATGCCATAGATGGGGCACCCCGTACGTCTACCAGATGTTGTCTCGGTTGAACCACAAGGTTCCTCACTTTGTAGCCATCGGTTTTGATGCTCTAGTAATCCCATGGTCCCAATTCCAGCTGCCTTATCTTTTTCCGCCTCTCCCATTGATTCCAAGAGTCGTGAATCAATCAGTAGTGAAAAAGATAAAGGCGGAAGGAATTCCCGTAATTCTGGCAGCTCTAGACTGGCCCAGAAGGGCCTAGTATGCTGAGCTAGTGAACATGCTCATGGATGTCCCCCTGGAGGCTTCCCGACCATCCAGATCTTCTCTCACAAGGCCCCCCCTCTTCCACCAGAGTTCACAGTCTGAGTTTAACGGCATGGCCGTTGAGGCCTCAGTTCTGAAGGAGGCTGGTTTTTCACATCAGGTCATTCAGACCATGATTAGAGCAAGAAAACCAGCATCCCCGCGTATCTATCACAGATGCTGACAGGCTTTCTTCCAGTGGAGTGAGGACAACAATTTGGTGCCTATGTCCTTTTCCCTGCCTTAGGCTACTTTCACACTTGCGTTTTTTTGCGCAGCGCATCTTGCGCTATCGGACGCATGCGCAATGTTCCCCTATCTTTAACATGGCGGGCGCAGGGTCTAGCGCTTGCACGCGTTCATGTGCGTTTGTCGTGCGCTGCGCATTTTCCCGGTGTGCGCCCATACGCGCCAGACGCTACATGTTGCATTTTTTTTTCCGCCCAACCGCTTTAAAAAAACGCGTGCGCACGTGTGCGCATGCTATGCGCAAAAAATAACATTGCAGTCTATGGGGGCGCTGGCGTGCGCATGGCTTTGCGCTCGTCAGCGCTTTTGCACGCACGCGGTTTTTCTGTAAATAATGGAGCCAGAGATGATGGAGGCAGAGATGATGGAGGCAAAGATGATGGAGGCAGAGATGATGGAGGCAGAGATGATGGAGGCAGAGATGATGGAGGCAGAGATAATGGAGGCAGAGATGATGGAGGCAGAGATGATGGAGGCAGAGATGATGGAGACAGAGATGATGGAGACAGAGATGATGGAGACAGAGATGATGGAGACAGAGATGATGGAGACAGCTGATGGAGGCAGAGATGATAGAGACAGATGATGGAGGCAGAGATGATAGAGACAGCTGATGGAGTCAGAGATGATGGAGTCAGAGATGATGGAGTCAGAGATGATGGAGTCAGAGATGATGGAGCCAGAGATGATGGAGTCAGAGATGATAGAGCCAGAGATGATAGAGCCAGAGATGATGGAGACAGCTGATGGAGGCAGAGATGATAGAGCCAGAGATGATGGAGACAGATGATGGAGTCAGAGATGATGGAGTCAGAGATGATGGAGTCAGAGATGATGGAGTCAGAGATGATGGAGTCAGAGATGATGGAGACAGAGATGATGGAGACAGAGATGATGGAGACAGCTGATGGAGACAGAGATGATGGAGACAGCTGATGGAGGCAGAGATGATAGAGACAGATGATGGAGGCAGAGATGATAGAGACAGCTGATGGAGGCAGAGATGATGGAGACAGATGATGGAGGCAGAGATGATGGAGACAGATGATGGAGGCAGAGATGATAATGTGACAAATAGAAAACGCATGCGCCAAAAAAACGCAAACGCATGCAAAAACGCATGAAATCGCAGACAAACGCTGCGTTTTTTTGTCGAAATGCGCATGCTGATGCGACTAAATATTGCAGCGTTTACAAGCGTTTGCATGCGTTTTTTTAATGCGCTTCATGTGCGCTCGAAACGCAGCGCAAAAAACCGCAAGTGTGAAAGTAGCCTTACATCCTGGGTTTTCTCCAAGCCGGTCTTGACTCTGGTTTATCACTCAGTACCCTTAAGGGTCAAGCTTCCGCATTGTCAATTATTTTCCAACTAAATCTGGCTTCTCGTTCCCAGGTAAAGACTTTCCTTCAAGGAGTCACCCACCTGGCACCTCCTTTTCGCCCTCGGATAGATCCATGAGATCTTAACCTTGTTCTTGGTTCACTTCAGCGCACTCCTTTTGAGCCCATGCAAGACATTTAGTTTTCTCTCCTGTCATGGAAGGTCACCTTTTTGGTTGCCATTATACCCATCAGGAGAGTCTCTGAGTTAGCAGCATTATCCTGCTGTTCTCCATTCCTGATTCTGCATCAGGACAAGGTGGTCCTCAGACCCGTTCCTAAAGTGGTCTCTTCATTTCACATTAATGAAGAAATTGTCTTTCCTTCTCTATGTCCCTCTCTGGTCCACCCCATGGAGAAGTCCCTCCACAAGCTGGATCTGGTTAGAGCTATCCGAGTTTACCTTTCAAAGACTGATTCCTTTCGCCACTCTGATTCCCTATTTCAAATCTCCGAAGGTTTTCGTAAGGGGCTTCCAGCTTCCAAGTCCACTATTACCTGTTGGATTCGTTCTGCAATACTGGAGGTATATCGCGTTCAGGACAAACAGCTTCCTCCAGGGGTAAAGGCTCACTACACCCGGGCAGGGGCAGCTTCATGGGCAGTTTGTCTCTAGGCTTCGGCTTTACAGATTTGTAAGGCCGTGACCTGGTCTTCTTTGCACATCTTTGCGAGGTTTTACAGGGTTCATACCCACGCATCGTCCGATGCAGGCCTAGGGAGGAAGGCGCTGCAGGCGACTGTCACGCACTGGCCGACCTGAGTCCGCTTTTCTTTGCATTCTTTCTGTTTCCCACCCTAGGGACTGCTTTGGGACATCCCATGGTTACCTACCTGTGTCCCCCAATGAAGTGATAAAGAAAGAGAGATTTTTGGTACTCACCGTAAAATCTTTCTTGCAGCCTTCATTGGGAGACACAGCACTATCCCTAACGATTTGTACCTCTATTGGGCCTACGTGCCTATGTTGTGGGTTTTGTACATAGGTTGAGTTTTTTGGTTGCTTCTCCTACTGCTTTTACACTAACTGAGCTGCTTTGTGCCAATCGGTTGGTGTATAATGCTGGGGAGGAGCTATTTTTATCCTTTTTGCCTAGTGTCAGCCTCCTAGCGACAGCAGCATACACCCATGGTTACCTGTGTCCCCCAATGAAGGCTCCAAGAAAGAGATTTTACAATGAGTACCAAAAATCCCTCTTTTGGAATTAAGTGCAGTCAAAAATGAATTGTGGAGACAGGTGTGAAATTACACTTTTTCACTACTAAAGGGAATGAGTCGCCAGACCCTTAGGCTATTTTCCGTTTTTTTTTTAAAATTTTTCCTCCCTTTTTTCAAGAGTCATAACTTTTTTATTTTTCCGTGAATATAGTGGTATGAGAGTTTGTTGTACTTTTGAGTAACACCATTAATTTTACCATATAGTGTACGTGAAAGTGGGAAAAACATTCAAAGTGCGGTGAAATTGCAAAAAAAAAGTGCAATTCCACAGTTTTTTCTTAATTTAGCATTTCCATTATATGGTAAAACTGACCTGGCAATATGATTTTCCAGGTCAGTACCAGTAGCAGATACCAAACATTTATATTTTTTATTGTCATTTAAGTGGTGAAAAAAATTTTGAAAGTTGTATGAGAATATTTTTTTGTGTTTGTCACCATTTTCCGGATCTGTAGCGTTTTCAATTTCAGCTGCAGATGAAGAAAGGGAGACACAGTCATTACTAGTGGGTAGGCGGAGCCCACATAGGATAAACACACCTCAGATTAAAAAAGTGTTGACCGGCCCTTCCAGCTTATAGGGCTCCTCCTACTCCAGCTCTCCAGTCTAAAATTTGAGGTCACAGAGGATAGTCGCTGCTGGAAGCAGCTCCTCAGAAATTTTTTTTATTTTAGTCGGACAGAGACTTGGACCCCCGTGGTCTAGAGGTCTCAGGGGTCTCAGCGCTGCTGGACCCCCACCTCTCCCTTGGCGGATCTGTATTACCCTGTAAGGTGGTCCCTGCAGAACCCTGCCGGCCCTGGGGGATGAGGATTGCTTCCCTGGCGGGGACGCAAACCGCGCTTCTGGGGTCACTGCGTTCCCCGCCCTGGGGGGAAGCTACGGGCACAGCGCCACAAATCTCTGAGGGGTCCCTGTGGCGCTCAGCGGGGTGAGTACTCCACATTTTTAATGTGTTTGAGTGCTTCAGCGACTGCTGCGGCAGCCGCTGTTACATGTGACATGTTGGTGACTAGTGTCTTTTGTCCGCAGGTGGTGCCTGCAGGACATGGAGAGCGGAGGAGTCGCGCGCCCTTTTTTTGAATTTTTTGCGGCGCTCTGAGCGCGCGCTTTACTGCTGTCTTCAGAGACACAGCGCGGCGGCCATTACTGGAAACGGAAGGCTTCCTTCCTCACTCTCCTCTCCTCCACACAGGACAATCGAAGACGCTACACCGCGGCCAGCTGGGTGAGTCGCTTTTGGGGCAGAAGCTTAACCCCCTCACCTCCACAGGGCAGGACACTGATTCTACCGCTAACGATCATTATAACGACGCATACTAATGCGATCGTTTTCTTGTGATCTTTTTAATGTCGCTAGTAGCTGCCACAGTGGGCGATCTCATTGACGACGCATAAGTGGTTAGCGATCTCCTTAGCGACTTTGGCGGTCATTGCGATGTACAAATCAGCGCAATTTTTTAGCGTTCTTGTTTAGTGTACAAAGGCAAAATAAGCATACCTTTGAGAGCACTGTCCTGCAGCTGTTACCTCATAAGAGGCACCTGGGGCTCGCACACCCTTTTCATTAAACAAGGGTTGTGGGGAGTCTGCGTCATTAACCCCTTCTTTGGCGGTTAACCCTTTATTGGGGGACAGCTGGGGTAGCTCTCTCTTTAAGAGCTTTAACCCTTCAGCGTTCGTTTCTTCTTTAAGAAACCACACTGTCCTAGTTACTGTCAGGTTTAACCTGCCATATACTGTGTGAGGACATGTCAGATCAGGGTCCAGGAGGTGCGGACCGTCTCCCAGATCCGCTACAGGATCAGTCTCGCGTTTCTGACGCAGACCTCGACGGCGTCAGGCGCAGCGGTCAGAGGTTTTCAGTGATGTCAAAATGGAGGCACTCGCTCGTTCTATTGATGGCCTGTCTGACCTTCTAGGTTATTGGGTGTCAGCTAGATCCTCTCAGAGGAAGCGACACAGGCCGGTGCCTTCATTCCCGCGCAGCGACTCGGAGATCTCGGGCATGGAGGGTTTCCCTTTCAAGCTCAGATGGGGAGGTGTCCGATTCGGATAAGGAGGATCGGCAGGGACTCTCTGCTTCTCTTTTGGGTCGTACAGAGGCTTTTATTGGAAGCTATGTGGGAGGCATTACAGTTACCGGAGGAGGTAACTAGACGTCCTAGTAATTCGGCCCGGATGTTTTCAGGAGTCGCATAGGTCGCGATCACCATTACCACCCTAAACACGCCCGATCTCATCTGATCTCGGAAGCTAAGCAGGGTTGGGCCTGGTTAATACTTGGATGGGAGACCGCCTGGGAATTCCAGGAGCTGTAGGCTTAAAGGAACGCCTGTTCCAGATAAGTGTTTTCAGCTGTATCCGTGACGACGGAATTGATTGATAATTGGATTCCTTCTCCTGAAGTGGATGTCCCTTTATCCCAGATTAGCAAGTCCTCATTACTTCCTGTTAAAAGGGAAGGCGAGTTTGCAGAATCCGCTGGGCAGAAAAACGGCGAAATCCATCTACGAGGCCGTGGATCATGGATTCAGAGCATGTGTGCTTGTAAAGCTTCTCTAAGCTGGTTAGACCGTCTACGGACGGCGTGGCAAGATAGATCCCCTCTATCCGAGGTAGATGGGCTTTTTAAGTTGGGGATGCAGCCCGATATGACAGTGATGCAGGTTTGGATACTGCGTCACTGCTGTCCGGGGCGCAATCCTAAGCAATCACAGTCAGGAGAGCACTGTGGCTTAGACAGTGGAACAGAGACGCGGTTTCCAAGCAAAGGATTGCCAAGGCAAAGGCAAAAGAAACGGCTTTACCACAGCAAAGAGCTGTGGCTTCTGCGTCTGGCAGGCATAGTGCCGGTAGTAGTCGGGTCCAGGGGACAGTACGGTCAGCCCTCTTGGGGATCGGGGCGTCCCTCTTTTTCAGGAAAAAAGAACGCTCAGAAATCCCGCACTCCCTGGAAACAGAGCTTCCGCCAAGAAAAGCGGGAAGCTGACAAAAAGCCCGCCGAGGTAGACTGACGCCAGGGCCTCACTCGAGGGCTCTCGAGTGGGAGGTCGCCGGCTCCAATTCGAACCGATTTGGGCTTCCCGCGTGTCGGACGCCTGGGTGACGCGGGTTGTGTCGGCAGGCTACTTCATAGAGTTTCTTTCTCGACCCCCAGACAGTTTTTTTGCCAATCCCGCATTCTGTCAGAGCCCGAGCTATTTGCCGCTCTACTGCGGGAGGTCGATTCCCTTCTACAGAAGGGTGTGGTGGTACCAGTTCCACCAGAGGACCGGGGAAGAGGGTTTTATTCCAACCTCTTTGTGGTCCCCAAAAAGGAGGACAAATTTCGCCCCATTCTGGATCTCAAAAGATTGAATCGGCATGTCCGCTCCCGGAAATTCCGCATGGAGTCACTTCGCTTCGTTGTGGCGGCCTTGTCGCAGAACGATTTTTTGGTGTCAATCGACATTCGCGACGCTTATTTGCATGTCCCCATCGTAAGGGCCCACCAACGCTTCCTTCGTTTTGCCATAGGCCAGGACCATTGCCAGTTTGTGGCCCTGCCATTCGGGTTGGCCTCAGCACCCAGAGTTTTTACAAAAATTCTGGCTCCTCTCATGGCGATTCTGCGAAGACAGGGGGTTACGATTCTTCCCTATCTGGACGACCTTTTGATTGTGGCGTCCTCAAAGGAGGAGGCGGTGACGGCTCGCAATCTATCCCTTCAGTTCCTGGAGGACTTAGGGTGGCTGGTCAATTGGGAGAAGTCGTCTCTGGAACCGTCGCAGTCAATCCTGTTTTTTTGGGAATGCATTTCGACACGGTACGAGCAGTGGTATCTCTGCCTCCAGACAAGCAAGCGAGTCTTCTTCGTCATGTACAGGTTATGAAGTCTGCGACAGCAATGTCCCTTCGAAGGTGTATGCGCCTTCTGGGTTTGATGGTGGCGTCAATGGAAGCAATTCCGTTTGCCCAGTTTCATTCCATGGCTCTCCAAATGTTCATCTTGAACCGTTGGGATCGATCGCAGTTTTCACTGGATTGCAGTGTCATCATCTCCCACAGGGTGAGAGAGTCTCTAGAATGGTGGTTACGTCCGAGGTGGTCGATCATAACCACCGATGCCAGCCTGACGGGCTGGGGGGGTGTCTGGAACGATCTCTGGATTCAGGGAGTATGGTCGTTGGAAGAGTCTGTCCTGCCGATCAACATCCTGGAATTGAGGGCAATTTTCCTTTGCCTCCAACACTGGACGGTCCCTTTAAGCGGTCTACCAGTCCGAGTGCAGACAGACAACGCGACGGCGGTCGCGTATATGAACCATCAAGGTGGGACGAGGAGCTTCAGGCTCATGATGGAAGTGTCTCGAATTCTGGTATGGGCCGAGGCCAGAGTGCCAGCCATCTCTGCGATTCACATTCCAGGAGTTCAGAATATCACAGCGGACTTCCTCAGTCGCGAAAAGATGGATCCTGGAGAATGGAGTCTTCATCCAGAAATTTTTGCACTGCAGTGCTCCCGTTGGGGAACTCCCCAAGTGGATTTGATGGCATCCAGGTTCAATGCCAAGTTACCGACGTTCATGTCCAGGTACAAGGACCCGAAGGCTGTGGCGGTGGATGCTCTGGTGGCTCCTTGGGACCAATTCGAGCTAATCTATGTGTTCCCGCCGATATCCTTACTTCCTCTGGTGTTGCGTCGGATCAGACTGGAGAGAGTCCCGGCTATGTTGATAGCCCCAGATTGGCCAAGGAGGACGTTGTTCTCGACACTGGTGTCGCTTTTGGCAGCGCCTCCACTTCCACTCCCTCTTCGCCCGGACCTGTTAACCCAAGGGCCCGTTCGTCACCCGGACCTGAAGTCTCTGTGTTTGACGGCGTGGCTCTTGAGACCGAAATCTTGACCCGTCAAGGTTTTTCAGCCGAAGTCATTGCCACTCTGCGAGCTGCCAGAGGTCCGGATACTAATAGGATTTATCACAAGACTTGGGAAGCCTTCTTTTCGTGGTATTCGGGTTCTTCTAGGAACCCGAGGATTTTTTTCCATTCCCAATTTGTTGGCATTTTTGCAGTACGGGCTGGACAAGGGTTTGGCAGTTAGCACTCTGTAAGGACAGGTTTCTGCTCTGTCCTTGCTGTTTCAGAAGGCTATCGCCTCGCGTAGGGACGTACGTTCCTTTTTTTCGCGGGGTAACCCGTCAATTTCCGCCGCGGAAGGCGCCTGTGTCTCCTTGGCGGCTCAATCTTATCTTGGAGGCTCTTCAACATGGGCCTTTTGAGCCTATGGACTCTGTTAATCTTTCCTTTCTCTCTTGGAAGGTTGCCTTCCTTGTGGCGGTCACTTCTTTGAGAAGGGTTTCTGAGTTGGCGGCTCTTTCTTGCTCGCCTCCTTTTCTGGAGTTTCACCCAGATCGCGTAGTGCTTCGCACACGGGGCGACTTTCTACCTAAAGTGGTGTCACAGTTTCATGTTAACCAGGATATTGTGTTGCCCTCGCTTTGTCCGGAGTCAAGGAATGCGAAGGAACGGGCCTTGCACACATTGGATTTGGTGCGGGCTTTGAAGTTCTATTTGTCTATTACTCAAAGTTTTCGGAAGTCGGATTCTCTGTTTGTGATTCCAGCAGGTCGTCGACGTGGGCAATTAGCTTCCAAGGATTCTATAGCTCGTTGGATTCGGTCGGCCATTTTAGAGGCTTACCGACTTAAGGGCGAACCTTGCCCGATTAAGATTCGAGCTCACTCCACAAGGGCTGTGAGTTCATCGTGGGCTTTTCATCAAGGAGCCTCGGCAGCTCAGCTCTGCCGGGCGGCGACCTAGCGCTCCGTCCACACATTTACGAAATTTTATAAGGTGGACGTCAGTGCTTCCGCTGATGCGGCCTTAGGACGTAGGGTCCTGCAGGCGGCTGTAGTTTAAAGTTCTTGTGAACTTGTATTTAGCGCTAGTTGCGGATTTATTTAGGTTGTTGGGTATTTGCCTCTTTTGGTTTTTTTGCCCACCCTTATTTTTGGACTGCTTTGGGACGTCCCACTAGTAATGACTGTGTCTCCCTTCCTTCATCTGCAGCTGAAACACGGATTTTGGTAAGAACTTACCTGTAAAATCCTTTTCAGCGAAGAAGGAAGGGAGACACAGATCCCTCCCATGGCAGAAGTGTGTTGTTGTGTTTTCAGATGCGGCGTGACCCTTCTCTGATAGCGATTATCTGGGCTGAGGTCGGCGCGCTAAGGCTCTGTTCCAGCATTGCCAGCTCATCGCAGTGGTCAGGTTCAGTGAGTAGTACCTGGACTGTGTGGTTGTTTCGGCTATATGCATAACCTGTCTTCTTGTTTTTTCTCTGAAGTCCTTCAGAAGGGGTTATGTTGCTACGCTGGTGATATTTGCTCTTCCTTAAGCTTGGGTACGACTGGAGAGCTGGAGTAGGAGGAGCCCTATAAGCTGGAGGGGCCGGTCAACACTTTTTTAATCTGAGGTGTGTTTATCCTATGTGGGCTCCGCCTACCCACTAGTAATGACTGTGTCTCCCTTCCTTCTTCGCTGAAAAGGATTTTACAGGTAAGTTCTTACCAAAATCCGTGTTTTCAGGATATGGGGCTGTGTGAGGCCTTATTTCTTGGGCCTTGAGCTGACGTTTTTACTGATACCATTTTGGGGTAGGTACGGTTAGCACATTCACAGATTCTTGTATTCTAATATATTTTGCGCTGTCTTATACACTGTTGTTTTAATAAATTAATTTTGTATTTATATCTGGGTTCGTGTTTTTCTTGTCACGGTTTTCTTTCTCCTTTTGTTTATACGTCTATCATACCACATGTATTTTATTTATTTATATAATTATATTTATCTAATCAATTTCACATATATGTATATAGGTATGTTTTGGTATAGTCAGTGTGGAAAATAAGTATTTGATACACTGCCAATTTTGCAAGTTTTCCCACCTACAAAGACTGGAGAGGTCTGTAATTTTTTATCTTAGGTACACTTCACCTGTGAGAGACAGAATCTAAAAATAAAAACAGAAAATAACATTGTATAATTTTTACATACCGTATATACTCGAGTATAAGCCGAGGCACCTAATTTTGCCATGGAAAATTGGGTAAGCTTATTGATTCAAGTATAAGCCGGGTATTCATTATTCCCTCATCCCTGTCCTGCTATGCGTGGCTCTCCCCCCCGTCCTGATATGTGGCTCTCCGTCCTCTTCTGGTATGTGGCTCCCCCCGTCCTGTCCTATGTGGCTTCCCCCCGTCCTCTCCTTCGTCCTGTCCTGGTATGTGTGGCTCCCCCCCTCCCCCCGTTGTATGCATGGCTCTGCTCCCCTCCCCGGTCCCATCGTGCATGGCTCTGCTCCCCTCCCCGGTCCCATCGTGCATGGCTCTGCTCCCCTCCCCGGTCCCATCGTGCATGGCTCTGCTCCCCCACCCGGTCCCATCGTGCATGGCTTGGCTCCCCCTCCTCGTCCTACTCACCCTACCTGGCGCCGTTGCTCGATTTCCATCCCTGCACCACCGTTGTCCCGGGACGGCAGCTTCTTCCTGTGCTCAGCGGTCACGTGGTACCGCTCATTAAGGTAATGAATATGCTCTCCACACCTATGCAAGTGGAGATGCGTACATATTCATTACCTTAATGAGCGGTACCACGTGACCGCTGAGCACAGGAAGAAGCTGCCGGCCCCGGGACAATGGTGATGCAGGGTCTTGCAGAGACCGTGCCAGGAGGGTGAGTATAATGTCACAGCTGCCGGCTCCCCCCCCGGCTTTCTGGACAATGACTCGTGTATAAGCCGAGGGGAGCGTTTTCAGCACAAAAATGTATTTACGGTAATTCATTTGTGTTTTATTGCACAAAATAAGTGATTGATACAATAGAAAATCAGAACTTAATATTTGGTACAGAAACCTTTGTTTTCAATTACAGAGGTCAGACGTTTCCTGTAGTTCATGACCAAGTTTTCACACATTGCAGCAGGGATTTTGGCCCACTCCTCCCTACAGATCTTCTCCAGATCTTCTCCAGATCTTTCAGGTTTCAGGGCTGTCTCTGAGCAACATTAAGTTTCAGCTCCCGCCACAGATTTTCTACTGGGTTTAGGTCTGGAGACTAGCTCGGCCACTCCAGGACCTGAAATGCTTCTTACTGAAATGCTTCCACTCCTTAGTTGCCCTGGCTGTGTGTTTCGGATCATTGTCCTTCTGGAAGACCCAGCCACGACCCATCTTCAATGTTGTTCCTGAGGGAAGGAGGTTGTTAGCTAAAATTTTGCAATACATGAGCCAATCCATCCTCCCTTTAATACGGTGCAGTCGTCGTGTCCCCTTTGCAGAAAAGCACCCCCAAAGTATGATTTTTACCCCACAATACTTCATGGTTGGGACGGTGTTCTTGGGTTTGTTCTCATCCTTCTTCCTCCAAACACAAAGTGCAGTTGATATGCTCACACTACTAAAAATGAAATCATCAAAGAAAAAAGGCCCAAAAGTTGAGATTCACAAACCGATCAGAAAATTAAACATTATGACCAAAAGATAATATAGCTATCTGGCACCTACAAGGATAACCACTTGCGCAAATGTGTTTGTTTAAAAGTATAGAATTTTATTAACAAATTTTCTAAAATCAAAATATAATTTATGATCACAATTAAGATATAGTGACTGACAAGATGCCTCTTGTGTGAGGGAAGAACTGCCAGAAAAAGCCGCAATGATCTTAATTACAGCAAAAATCTCAAAACAATAAACAAATACAAAGAAATCCCATTAACCCAACTTATGTGCAAGGTAACAAAGTAATAAAATGGAATAAAGATTTGTATTAATGCACTTTCTAACATCTCTTTATAATGACACCAATATGAGCAAGCAATGGGGTAGAAGTGCCACAACCTATACATTCATGTGCCAAACAAGAGCCTTATATTCCAGTGCTACATACATATGTCATAATTATAAGAGAGTCAATTTTACCTATTGCAGTGAGGGTCCAGGCTAAAAATCCAGCGTAATGCTGTGGGGTCTGGCAGAGCTTCCCTCCACCCCAACGCACATTACGGGAGGGGAAGCTCTGCCAAACCTCGCAGCACTACGCTGCTGAGGAAGACATTACGAAACGTACGTTGGGGTGGAGGGAAGCTCTGCCTCTGTATGTGTTTATTTTTTTAAAAATTTTTGCTGTAATGAATATCATTGCAGCTTTCAGGCCCTATATCTTAATTGTGTTCATAAATTATAATTCGATTTTAGAAAATTTGTTAGTAAAATTCTATACTTTTAAATTAACACATTTGCGCAAGAGGTTATCCTTGTATGTCCCAGATAGCTATATTATCTTTTGGTCATACTGTTTGATGTTATGCGCACTCTACTAGGCCGGTTATTGGGGAACTAACAGTGAGTGTATGGTATATACACCTCTGATTCCAACGCATAGAATATATGTATATTCCCCGGTACGGTCACTGACATCTCCACAATAAGAGAACTACTAGCTGCCACCACCAATTGTTTATACAGGCTGATTGTACACGCGTTACAGGTAGCGTATGATTTCAGGGTTACGGTTTACAGAACAAGAGGAACAGAGCTAATAAATTTTGTATTTAATCCAGAAAGATAGTCATTGTTTATAAAAATATACAAGATGATACCGAATGCGAACATAAAAATATGATATATACAATTACATTAATTAAACAACATAAAGTGATTAAGACAGAAACTTACTAAACCTGGTCACAGAAATGACTCTGAGCTTAGCGGAGGGAAGCACTTCTGGTTTGGAAAATGGGCATTCACATAGTGAACTATGTCTTCCCAGAATTACAAAGACCCAAACCCAGTTTCTGCTTTTTATTAGTTCTAAGTTACGCCCACATACCTCCCCTTGATGACCTCATGTGGGGCCTGTTTGTGGGATGTTCTCAGCCCTTCAGGATTTTATGAGATCCCCAGCTTACAAGATATTTTGTTCTCTGAAGGACCCTGGTGTTAGATATTGACATCATATTTCCTGTCATGATTTTATCTTTACATAGAGACCAAATATGACCTGGTTTGCACCATGTATCATCGGACTGATCGTAAATTGGAGTAGTAAATCTATATCCCATACAAATTGGATCAATACAATCTCCAATATTCTTATCTGTACAATGGAGACACAACATCTGCAACATTCCCTTTGAACCAAGGATGTTCCATTCTTGTGCATAAACAAATGTCAGACTTACTGTCCCCTTCCCAGCACAAATCTCCATGGGTCCGCTGCTTCTTGAATGTAGAAATATTAGACTATGTCTGTTTCCCACAATAGACCTCTGTGATGATTATTTGTCCATGGCTTCTGCTTTAAAGGTTGTTTTAGCATATAATGTGAGGATCAATTAATGTATTTTTTCACAAAATCACCAAATATTAAGCACAAAAAGTGTAAATCATTCCACCAATATGTCCAAGGTGCTGCGAATCATCAAAACACAATTTTTTCTTATTCTAGGAACCTGATCTTTAGTTCATACTGGATTTTGTATGAGCCATGTAGCAAGGGGGGACATAGCTGCTTCAAGAAAGGTTTAACTAAGTGTCTCAATGCATACATACAAAGTCTTCAACAGACACTGAGGCGAATAGATATGTTTTACCTCTGTAGCTGGTTCTTTTTAGCGCTCTCTCCTGCCTCTCCCTAATACACAGGAACCAATCTTATATTGCTACATATATCACTACATCTTGCACACAGCCTCCCCTCATACAGTGGTAGGAAATATCACACAGCAGTTTAAATAGTGAGAACGTGAAGAACCTGACAGTCATTCTTTTTAAGTAGAAAATCGTGACTAACTATAAATATTTGAGACGTGGCATTATTTTGATCTTTTATCTCATAAAGTTCCCCTGAAGGTTATAGATCCTTTTTTTTTTAATATGTTTCTGTTTATTTCCAGGCATTAAACAAAAAACGTTCTACTCAAGGAAAGAGCTGCAGTATTTGTACTTGGTTCACTCACTTAATGTTATTGGAAGGCTGCTGATCTACAAACACGGCAGAAAACTGTTCCCCATAAAACTGAAAAACCGAAAAGGTAACCAGGAATTAGATAATGTACACAAAGATAGTGTACAGAATACACTAGGTTCTTCAGTACATGGAGTGCAAGAGTCAATTCACAGTGCGTTCACAGCATATGTACTTGCCATTTTTTAGAAGTTTTCCTACAACCTATAACCATACAGGGAATTGTTTTTTTTTCATGTTGCCTCAAATTGGAATACTGAAGCAGTTTGAGTAAAGCTGGCCATACACTTACAAGTAAAGTCAAACAATAGTTTGATCAGTCATGTTGGATTCTTTGGCCATTGCCGGCCTAAACTCTCGTATATGTATGGCACATTATTTGCTACTTTCCAAAAGCCCATTCTGTCTTACTCTTAGAAAAAGTTGGCCCACAAACAAAGTACATTTTAACCAATAGATCTTGAAATAATAATAAGTTCAACAATGTTCCTGTGCTGAGATAATCTTATGAATGTGCCCCTGCAATATACTGTTATTTGCTGTGCCCGACCATGCAGAGCTGCTCCAGTTCATTGTCAACACCACAGTTCCTGGCCAGGGCAAGAAGCATAAGTCACTTATAAGTATGCAGATGAAACAGCAGGGGCTTGCAGCTGCTACTATCTCAGATAACGCATTTCTCTGCCTGTTTTATCACAGGAGCAAGTTTTTCTGCTGCATCTCCAACCATCTGTGCTCATCATAAATCAAGTCAGTGACATAGAAGCTCCATCTGCCACTGAAATGATATGTCACTGACTTGATATATGATGAGCTCACAGGACTGTTGACACAGTAAAAACACACCTGTGATAAAACAGACAGGTAGGGAAATGTGATCCCTCACAAAAATATCGCCCTCTAATTCTAAGTTACTTATGTTTTCTTTTCTGACCAGGAGCTGTGGTATGTGCTAATCATGAACTGGAACAGCTCCACATTGTCAGACACAGCCATTACACAGTACACAGCAGGGGCACATTTCTAAGATTGACAGCACAAGAACACTTTTTAACACATCCAAATGTGGAATTTATTATTCTAGATCTATTGATTAAAATGCACTGTGTTCATGTGACAACCCCTTTGAATATGTGCCTAATTTGCCAGTGTAGTTATTCAGATCCTTCGATCTGTTGTATGATTGACTGGCCAATAATTTAATGTGTAACTCCATGCTGATGCGGTTAAAAATGACTTATACCTTCCAGATGATGTAGCTCCCAATGTAATTTTTTATCACATGCACGACAAGCAATGATGGAACTTACAGTACTTAACCCTTATCGGGCAATTTTACTAGGCCTTGCAGTAAGATTCTATTGTCAGTTATGTTAAAGATGTTAGGCTACCCTCTAATAACCTCTCATTCATGCTGGTTTGAAAAAAAGAGTGATTCTGAATAGTATAAAGTGATAGCATTGTTTTTTTTGCATAATTGCAACAGTTGTATTTGTTTGTATTGCTATAATTGATGTTTCAGAATCAGTCTCCCTGTGTGACCTGATCGTGCTGATTACCCATATTATGCTATATTGCCCAAATGGACAGAAAACAGCCTATGCAGGTAATCATTTTTACATTTTGTATTTTTGTTTATTTACTTATGATACAGAAGTTTGAGGTTTTGTGATTTTATTGTAACAAGCATTATAATGTAAAGAGGACTTGTCACTTCATAAAAAAAAAACTAAGTTAAGTATCTTGTAAAAAAACAACCCTCTGATCTCCCCTTTATCCTGCTTCTTTTCCGTTTTGAGTTGCAGAGATATTCATATTTGTTGCTTTTGGAGCACAGTAAGTGAAGTCTCTGCTTGCAGGCCAGCTGTGCATTTCTTCAGAGTCTTCTCTGCCGGTTTGCACTTTCACACTCCTGCTAATCACAGGCATTAGCTGTCTATCAGTTTGAAATGTTGCCAAGTTGCGATTGGCTGTGATTGGGAAGTTGGGTTGAAAGCCACACCCACAAGAGAAGACTCTAATTAAATGTACAAGTGGACTGCAAGCATAGATTTCACATACTGCGCAACAAATCTATTTATTTTACTCACTTTTATAGTGCTTTGCAGACATCGTCATGACAGACACTGTCCCTATTGGGATGTTTTTCCAGCTTCCTCTAAGTTCAGTGTTATATTAAATATTCATATTTATGGACCTCCCCCTAGTGGGGGTTGCAGAAGAAAAAAACAAAATTTAGCATTGTAGTTATACCAGTTGTAATCTTTTGCCGACGTACAAGTTGGCAAGTCCTAAATCTCGAGTAATTGTTAAGTGTATATAATGCTTCATGGCCGGGCGATACGTGCACACTGCACCAAGGTCCACGATTACTATTAATACAGCTCCTCCTATGAAGACGTGGTGTAAAATTATGGTGAACATTAAATTAAAAGTGTATAAATGTATAAAAGTGTTAGTGGAGGTTGAGTCCTATACTAACTTTCTCTTAAGGACCCTATGATTTCTGTGTACATTAATGAACTTTACCATAAAGGTTCAATTAGAAGATAAGTAAATAGAATTTTTAGAATTGAAGACACATTTTATTATTCATTTTATTATTTTTTAGTGAAATGCTACCAACTCATGTTCATTTGTGAATGTATTCAGATGATATATGTCCCAACTATGAAATATTAATTCAAAAAGATTGTTTCAGCTGCAAATGGTTAAAATAATGCTTTTCATTAATATAATTAAAAGTTCATAATCCAAGTGAAAAAATAGTAGAAAAAATACAAGACTACTATAGATGGGTAGATCCTGGGCATGGCTAACAACGGCATGCAAATCACAAGCTGTCACCATGCCATGGCTTATATTAGTAATAAATTAGGACCACTCATTGGAAATTCTGTATAAACATTAATTTCACGTATAAACATGAATATTCCAATGTATCAAAGAAAACGCTCTGGTGTCAGGGAAAAACTCATTAAAACGTTCATGGTTATTGAAAAATTAATAAAAGTCCGTCTTGCTATCCTACGCGTTTCGTTCTTGTATGTTTTTATGTGGACCACTAATAAGGGCACCCCAGTTTGAATACATAGGCAAGCGAGGCGGGCTCCGAATTTATTTTTATGAATTTGAAAATAAATTGGCAAGAGATTTTGTTTTGCTGTTGGGATTTTTCTTTTATATATAGTCTGTCTTACCACGTGTCGAAATATCTACGTAAAGAGGATCTGGAGCCGCATAGAGCTACTTTTCTGTGGTGTATATGGATAGTTTCCTACAATGATGGGCTGCTACTTTCTGGAAAAGTCCATCATTTTACTGCTGTCTGAGTGTAGTATTGGCAAATATCTCCTACATTGCTGGCCGGATTCAGACATTTCGTTGTACTGATGCCCGTGTGTAAATAATATATTAGACTAGAATTCCCTTTTTGTAATGGACCTCCATGGGTAGTGATGCTACAAAATCAAAAATACATTAAACTGTGGCCATTTAAAATTGTTTCTATTCTAATTTTTTTTTGTAAATGCATTGTTGTACTCCCAGGCAGCTTTGCCCCAGCACATTTAGCTATGGAAGTTCTCCAAATACTGTGTGATCGGAAAGAATGCGCCAGTGAATGTCTGTACACTGGGGCTGTTATATCGAGTCTGCTGTCTCCAATCCAAAAACTGCTGAAAGGAAAAAAGGTCAGTGCTGGGACTCATTCTCATAGAATGTAAGAGTTGGAAGGTACCTCTAGGGTCATCGAGGCCAACCCCTTGCTCAGTGCAGGATTCACTAAACCATCTCAGACTGATGTCTGTCCAGCATCTGTTTGAAGACTTCCATTAAAGGAGAACTCGCCACCTCTAGTGGCAGTCTGTTCCACTTATTGATTATCCTCACTGTCAAAAAGTTTTTTCTAATATCTAATCTGTGTCTCCTCCCATTCAGTTTCATCCCATTGCTTCTAGGCTTTCCTTGTGAAAATGAGAATAAAGATGATCCTTCTACTCTGACCAAAGAGGAGTAGAGGGCAATAATGACTTCACGTGATCTAGACTGTGTGCTTCTGTTAATACATCCCAGAAGTGTGTTTTCCTTTTTTGCTGCTGCATTACACTGCTGACTCATGTGATCTATTAGTAAACCTAAGTCTTATTCACATGTGTTGTTGCTTAGTTATATTCCTCCCATTCTGTAGATGTCATTTTTGTTTTTCTTGCCCAGATGTAGAATCTTGTATTTCTCCGTTACAAACCATTCTATTAGTTGCTGCCCATTGTTCAAGCTTATCTAGATCTTTCTAAATCCTTTCTGTCGTCTATAGTGTTAAGGCTGGGTCTCACATAACGATACACCAGCGATCCCGACAACGATATGCACTTGTCAGGATCGCTGGTGTGTCGCTACATGATCGCTGCTGAGCTGCCAAACAGGCAGCTCAGGCAGCGATCTGGGACAGCGACACTGCGGGTAACATCGCTTAGTTACCCGCAGTGTACGTTGGATACCAGCGCCCTGATGCAGGGAGCTGGTATCCAAGGTACACAGCGGGTTTCCAAGCGCTGCGCGGTGCCTGGAAACCCGCTGTTTACCTTGGATACCAGCTCCCTGCATCAGGGCGCTGGTATCCAAGGTACACAGCGGGTTTCCAGGCACAGCCCCGCGCCTGGCAACCCGCTGTGTACCTTGGTTACCAGCGGATCGCTGGTCTCCCGCCTGTCACACGCAGCGATGCGTGCCTGTCAGCGGGAGACCAGCGATCAAAAAAATGTCCTGACATTTCAGCAACGATCAGCGATACCCGGCAGGGGGGCTGATCGTCGCTGAATGTCACACACAGCGATATCGCTGGTGAGCTCGGTGCTGCGTCACAAAACTAGTGACTCAGCACCGATCTCGGTAGCGATATCGCTATGTGAGACGGGCCCTTTAGTTATTCTTCCTAGCTTTGCATCGTCTGCAAATTTGATCAGTTTACCTTCAGTTCCCTTATCTAGATAATTTATAAAAATGTTGAGCAATGTTGAACCTTGTCATTCTAATCCAATGTACACATCCTAGTGCTGAAGGTTACTTTGGAAGGAAATTTAAAAAATTGAGTTTTGACTGAAGTGTTTGTGGTCTGCCACCCTTATCATCTTAGAATTCTCATTTTTTCATCTTTGAATGGGTTGTTTACTTTGCGTTATCCCTACTTTTAAGAAAGATCACTGCAGTACAATTATGAGAGAGAGACAGAGAGATACAGAGAGAGAGACAGACTCGCAATCCGGGCGTAGGATTGGTTCAATAGCTGGTAGACTATAATGGTGGTGGCAGAGCAAACATGCGCTTTTCTGTTCATCATTTTCAGGCATTTATGCCTACTGGAGGTGGACACAGAGATGCAGTCTACTACGTCAGATAAGAGATAAATAGGAAGCAGGAGCGTCTAGGATGAAATGTAACAAAACTTTATTAAAGGATTTTTAAAAACAATCAACTTCCAAAATGGAATAAATCAAAGGTTGAGAGAGACACCAAAGTGCCACATAATACCAGGGAGCATGCATCAGTAAGACAGCAAAGTGTGTATAGCTGGGGGTAGCAGAGACAAATAGCAACCTAAGTGACAATATTCTAAAGGTAAGTGCACCATAAACCCTCAGTGGGGATATTAGATATAAGAGGCAACATTAGATGCACTGGCACTTTAAATAGTATCGATACATTGTTACACCTGTCTAATGTTGCCTCTTATACCCACTGAGGGTTTATTGTGTACTTACCTTTAGGCTATTGTCACTTAGATTGCTATTTGTCTCTGCTACCCCCAGCTATACACACTTTGCTGTCTTACTGATGCATGCTCACTTGTATTATGTGGCACTTTGGTGTCTCTCTCAACCTTTGATTTATTCCATTTTGTTACACTTCATTCTAAAAACTCCTGCCTATTTCTCTCATTGGGTATGGGAAAGTGTTTGTTTGTTTTTTTCACCAGAACAACCTTTTTAATAGGTTGGCATACATGACGTAGCTGCCTCTCTTCTTTTTTTGCACAAAATATAAAATATTTAATTTAACATGTCTTAATGTCACTTGTAGAAATCTAGGTGGTAGCCAATATGGCATTTCTAGGCCTCGCATTTCCCTGAGGTGACAACTCATGCAGCAGCTGTAATGGGAACCATATAGCTTGTACCCAGACGCCATGTAAAACTTGGCTGTAGTGTACCTTTCATCATCACCATTACAGCAGGATTGTGTTACCACAACCTGAACATTTACTGGGGATATTTAGATTTTTGGAGGCGATGTATATGATTAACGCTTGTGTAATGTCACTTATCAGTTCTTTATGTGTTTTCAGGTTCACCAGAACTGCGATGAATACACACTGACATTTCTCGCTGATATTTTGGCCAGGATTGGCTCTAATGAAGCAGGGCTCTCCTTACTTCTCTATGGAGAAAAGGCAGATTCTCCTAAAGATAGGTAAGGTCTGCTGGAAAATTTGTCACAGGGATTCTCCACGTCAGACCACTGATATAAAGTGGCAGCTGGGTCTCCTAACCTGAGGGGATGTAATGCTCAGTATAAGGATACACCACTTTGGCTCAGATCTGACTCCCTAGCACCACTCATGGTCCTCAGTGCTGAGCTAGATCATCAATATATAGAAGTTGTCCAAGAAAGATTTCATCTTCATGTATCTTTCTTCAAGTTAGTTAAGAAATAAACTCTACAGGGATAATTCATTAAGATTGGCATTGCACATGCCAGTGTTAATGTACAGGCTCCCTGACGTACGCACACCCCACTTAATGAATTAATGGTTTTATAGTTACCTGGCTACCACACACAAAGCCACCTTGACAATTGCGAGATGTTACAGTTTCAGCGTTGTGTACTTTTTCATTTATTTGCTAAAATTAAGACCTTTGTAATGCCAAAAAGCATGTGCTGCCCTAGAGTACCATTATAGGCAGCATACTAAATGTCATCATCCAAGAACAAATACTGCGTCTAGTGATTGACTACATAGCTCACCCATTAGACCATAGGAACATCCATGGGACTTATTAATGTTGTCTGCCAACTGTTTTATCTCCTGGTAAGAAACCACTGAAAAAATAAGATAAAACATTCTATTTTTAATTTTATTAGTCATTTCACTCATTGACTGATGTCTCTGCTGATAAGCTTGTATGTATGGGCATAGTTTTGCAGAAAGTCACGTAACTGCCCAATTCTAAATCTTGCTTATGTCATTCTAGTTCCGCAGGGGCTCATGTTATTGCCCAATTTTCCAAGAAACTTCTCAACGACGATATTACCATGTTAAAGGAATCAGATCTACTTCCTGTCTTGAAAGGATCCTTCCTATTTGTGTGTCGTCAAATATACCAGACTTGTGAAGGTCTCCATGTGCTGGCTCCTTACCAACTACATGTATGCATTGCAGCCGCCTGGAGAAAGGTAACATCAGTTTCCATTAAATACATGATGCCAGTTTCCCACAGCAGGTCATAACAAAATTAGAAGTGATATACACAAACAGAGAACCGCGTTGTTTCAGATGCTATTTTGGTATGGATGTGATGGTTTGATCCCCTGTTGCAGTATTTTTTGAGGTATTGCAGCAACCAAAAAAACGTAATTTTAGCATTCTTGAATTTTCCTTATACTGTTTACTTTTCTGAACTAACGATGCCATATATATGCATTTTTTAAAATCTTTTTATCTTTACTTTAAATGGGGAAAAGGGCGGTGATTTGAACTTTCTCCTTCATCTCATTGGGGGACACAGGACTGTGGGTGTATGCTACTGCCGCTAGGAGGCTGACACTAAGTAGATATAAAAAAAGGTTAGCTCCTCCTCCGCCATATACACCTTGACACTGGCCGTAGGCAAACCCAGTTCATGCTTAGTGTCTGATGGATAGAAAATGAACTCGGCACTCAACTTTAGTATAGTGAGAATAAAGATTTTTATTCACAGTAGTAACACGAAACGTTTCGGTCCTATATCATGGACCTTCATCAGTCACAGATACTACTGGGAAGGGGGTTGATCCACATAGGGAAGAAAGAAAAGGCTGGATATAGTGTGTGTTGGTGGGGTGAGATGAGGAAGAGGACAATGCCTCTATTGCACTAGTAACCTGTTGTGAAGGAGTCCGGTAGTGAGGATAGGTCTCTGCATTGGACGCGGTGTCCACCGCTAGTCTTTGCGCTCAGACTAGCGGTGGACACCGCGTCCAATGCAGAGACCTATCCTCACTACCGGACTCCTTCACAACAGGTTACTAGTGCAATAGAGCATTGTCCTCTTCCTCATCTCACCCCACCAACACAGGCTATATCCAGCCTTTTCTTTCTTCCCTATGTGGATCAACCCCCTTCCCAGTAGTATCTGTGACTGATGAAGGTCCATGATATAGGACTGAAACGTTTCGTGTTACTACTGTGAATAAAAATCTTTATTCTCACTATACTAAAGTTGAGTGCCGAGTTCATTTTCTATTAGATACGGTGTGGGAACCTACTCTGGCACCTTCTTGGTTGTGCACACGGTTATTTTTTCATAGTGTCTGATGGAGGCACATGTCTGGTTTTCTTCAGACTACTTTTTTTTTTCATTTTTTTTTTTCATGAAGACGAGATAGGGGCGACGGACCCTTTTGAAGGGGGTCCGATCTCCCCAAACCAACAACGGGCGAGCACGTGGAGTGTCGCCTTCACGTATTCTCTCCCGCAACGTGGGACAATATGCCGGACTGTTGTGAATGTGTTAGAAATGAATTCTGAGCAGAAGCTCCCTCTGGTGGTTACAAACAGTACTGAACTATTCAATGAAGATTGTGAAGATTGGCAATCAGGTGTTACAGACTGGTCTTATATAAGGGAGGTTCCCTCCCATCAGGGATGCCGGTGATCAATTGTTCTTGTCTCATCTTTGGTTCCTGGTTCTCTTGGAAGCTTGCTGTGTCTTGCCTGCATCTTCTGCTAACAGATAAGATATTTTCTGCTTTTATTTTTGTGCTTGCTTTTTGCATTTTGTCCTGCACTTCTGTGGAGGTCAGCCGGGTCCCCTCCGGGGGCTTGTGCTCCTCTCAGTTTATCTGAGCCACTGTTATTTGTTCATTTGCCTTTTCCAGTTCTTTCAGTGGCTGCTGCTTAGTTTTGTTACACCAGAGAACTAATTTAGGTGGTAGAGGTCGTGTGATCTCTGGTGTTTTTGCAATTAGTGAGTTGGTATTTTTTTAGGGTTTTTTTGGATTGCAGTAAGTGTCCTTCCTATCCTTTTCTTTCTAGGAAGATTGGGCCCCAACGTTTGCTCATACTATTTTCTGTCTGTGTCTGTATTTCCTCTTGTCTAACCGCCATTACACGTTTGGGGGCTTCCTATGTTCTTTGGGGATCTGCTCCGGGGCAGATAGTTTTCCTCTTTCTATCTTTAGGTGTAGTTAGCTTCTCAGGCTGTGACGAGGCGTCTAGGACCAACGTAGGTACGCTCCACGGCTGCCTTTAGTTGTGGTGGTTAGTCAAGGTACTGCAATCCAGTAGATTCCAGCCTCTCTGGTGTATTGCCTTTTTTGCCTGCTCTCCTCAGCTACCAAATCATAACACCGGACTCTGCCCTGACCACCCTACGGTAGTGAAACCCTAGGCTGTACAGAGGCAAGAGGCAGTCCGTGCGGCCCCCACTGCACCGCCAATTCTGGACTGCGGTGGTGCAAGGAGGCGGACGGTCCCTCTCCTCATCCCCTGGAGGGATGACGGAGTTAGGGTGCCTGCACCGTCCCTTTTTACCTTTTCTACAAAGCCACCCTCTAACCTGGTGAATGGGGGGGCTGGGAGGCTCCTGCGGCAGTCGTCCTCGGATGCGGAGCGGAGGCATGGAGGGAGACGGTGAGTCTGGCCTGGGCACCCCCCCACGCGCTGTCGGGCGTTTTTACTGGGGCTCTGTGACCGGGCCTGGCTTCTGCTAGCGCTAGGCTGTGGCGGAAGTTCCGCCTCCAGAGACCCGCGACTTCCGGCGGGCCCTAGGGTGGCCGCCGCCAATAATTTAGTCCCCGGCTTCAGCCGGAAACTAGGCCCGGCCTTAGCTCCTCCCCCAGCATCTCGCTCTTCCGGCGGGCCCGACCCTCGGGCGGGCACCGGCAAAAATCTAATCCCCGGCTTCGGCCGGAAGCTGGGTCTCTAGCCCTAGCAGCAGCAAATTTAGCCCCCGGCTTCGGCTGACGCTAGGCCGCAGCCTGAAACCCCTTTCCCAAAGCTCGCAAGGCCCCCAGCATCTCAGACTGGGCAAGGATCCGCCCACAAGCCCTATTTCAGGCACGCCCACCCTGGACTGGGCGCGCTTTTTGAAGTAAGGAAACCGCAGCATACAGCAGCAGCCTCCGTGGCCTCTTCTGCGCCCACTCACGCCATTCAAGGACGTCCGGGGACACAGGACTGGGGTAAGTGCTACTCCCTCCAGCCTGGTAGCCCACTCCACTACACTCCGCTCCGCTGCACCCTATTTCTGCTGCCCCAAAACATAGCGGCACAGGTCCAACATGTCCAGAAGGGCTAAGACTCACACGGTGCTGTATACCTCATGCATTGCCTGTAGGACCCCTTTTCCGCATGCCCAGAGTAATCGGGTCTGCGAAACCTGTGACTCCGAACGTGCCCAGGAGCCCTCCCCTATAGCTGAGCCCAGTGCGTCAGGTCCCCCTAAGTGGGCCCTGTCTCTGTCACAGTCCATGGCGTCACTAACGAGAGCAATCAAGTCCCTTCAGGCTCCCGATAGGGGCAGGGACAGTGGTTCACCCGTTTTGGAAGGGTCCTCCATTTTACAGGAACCTCTGGCTTGCAGGGGCCGCGCTCTCACAAAGCAGACGCAGGGGAAGCGAACCCACACAGCGTCGCTTGGGCCGTCTGGGGCCTCGGCATCTCTCAGTTCCGTCTCTCGTTCTCCCTCACCGGCGGAGGTGAGTGAACACGGTTCGGACTCTGATTCCGAAGGGTCCCTCAACCTAGAGGCACCTAATTGGCAGGAGACAATCGACAGTCTCATCGAGGCCGTCAATCAAACCCTTGGGGTAGACGATGAATCCACCTTGACCTATGGTCACAAGGTGTCCTTCAAGCGGGCCAAACGACCCCATAAGGTATTTTGCTCTCACCCTGAATTTGAGGACCTGGTGCAGCGCCACCGAGAGAGGCCAGACAGGCGCTTTTCAGGACAAAAGGCTCTCAATGCCAGATATCCTTTTTCTCCTGAACTCCTTAGGAAATGGGCGGAATCTCCTGCGGTCGATCCTCCGGTATCGCGGTTGGCATCTAAAATGCTACTTTCCCTTCCCAGCGGTTCCTCGATTAGAGATCCGACGGACCGTCTCATTGAAAGCTTGGCTCGCTCAGTGTTTGAGGCATCAGGCTCTGCTCTCTCTCCCTCTTTTGCAGCAACTTGGGTGGCTAAGGCCATGATATCCTGATCGGAGTCTCTGAATAGAGCCCTCCACAGTAGTGCCATCAGAGGTAGTGGAGATCTCTAATCAGATCGGTCTTGCAGGAGATTTTTTGATTAATGCTTCCTTGGATGCGGCAAATTGCGCAGCACTAGCTGCCGCAAACGCGATTGCTATCAGGAGAGCCTTATGGTTGAGGACATGGCGAGCGGACTCAACCTCAAAGAAGTCCCTTACGTCCTTGCCCTATCAGAGTGGCCGATTATGCGGCGAGAAGCTGGATCAGCTCATATCTGATTCCACAGGAGGGAAGAGCGGTTTTCTTCCCCAGCAAACAATTAAGCAGCTCTTTCGTCACCAGCTTCAGCCACTGTTTAAGGCCTTTCGCAACTCTGTTTGCGCCACGACAGCAAGCTCCGGCAGCTCAGGTCGACCCAATCAGGCCAGAGATTGTCCAACCCTTTGGGAAGGATGCAATCCCACCAGCCAAAACCTAGAGGATCCAGGTCCCACAAGTTTTCGGACAAATGACTAGAGGCAGGATCCGGTCAATTCATCCAGAGTGGGCGGCCGCCTACTCTGGTTTCGCCCTGCCTGGCTTACGGTCACTCACGACAAGTGGGTCAGGGAGTTAGTCTTCTCGGGGTACAAGATCGAGTTCATCAGCCGTCCCCCAAATCGATTTTTTCCTTCTCGTCTTCCCAGAGCAGAAACTCAGGTTCGCGCCTTATTCAAGGCTGTCGAATCACTTCAGCGCAGCGGGGTTATCGTCCCAGTACCGGAGGTCGAGAGAGGTCAGGGGTTCTATTCCAACCTTTTCATAGTACCCAAGAAGGACAGCGCTGTAAGGCCCATTCTGGACCTAAAGCATCTGAACAGGTTTGTCAGAGTTCGGCATTTCCGAATGGAGTCTCTCCGCTCGGTCATTGCGGCCATGGAAAAGGGGGAATTTTTGGCGTCAATAGACATCCAGGATGCCTATCTCCACATCCCCATATTCCCCTCTCATCAGAAGTTTCTGCGGTTTGCCATCAGCAACCTTCACTTTCAGTTTCCAGTCTTGCCCTTCAGGCTAGCCACAGCTTCCAGGGTGTCCACAAAGGTCATGGCTGCCGTTGTGTCCATTCTGCACTCCCGGGGGATAGTCGTCTTGCCATATTTAGACGACCTCCTCGTCAAGGGTCCGTCTTTTTAGGCCTGCGAAGAAAGTGTCATCATCACGCTGGACACTCTGGTTCACCTGGGGTGGCTGGTGAATTTGAAAAAATCATCTCCTGTGCCATCTCGGAAGATCACCTTTCTGGAATGATTTTCGACACCGCTTGAGGTTTGACATTCCTCCCTCGGGACAAGGCCCTAGTTCTCCATCAGGAGGTACGGGTCCTTCACCAGCCGGTTCCTCACACCGTCCGGTTTTGTATGAAGGTCTTAGGAAGGATGGTGGCAGCAATCGAGGCCATTCCCTTTGCACAATTTCATCTTCGCCCCCTTAAGCATGCCCTTTTGGCAGCTTGGGACAGGAACCCTCGCTCGGGTCAGACAGACACTTACATGGTGGACAGGGAGCACTTCTCTTCAGCAGGGGAAATGTTTTCCCCCAGTCCATTGTCTGATGGTCACAACGGACGCCAGCCTTCTAGGATGGGGAGCAGTGTTTCACCACTACACAGCCCAGTGATCTTGGTCCCTGCAGGAATCAACCCTCCCGATCAACATACTAGAGATTCGGGCTGTTCGGCTGGCTCTGAGGCATTTTCATCACCATCTGGCTGGCCGCCCTGTCCGGATACAGTCGTACAACGCCACGGCCGTGGCATACATAAATCATCAGGGGGTACCCGCAGCAGGGCGGCCATGCACGAGGTAAAACATATTCTTACCTGGGCAGAGAAAAATCAATCTGTGATATCGGCAGTCCACATTCCGGGTGAGGAGAACTGGGGGGCGGATTTCCTCAGCCGTCAGGGTCTAGCGTCCGGGGAATGGTCACTCCATCCCGACGTATTTCAGCAGATTTGCCTACGCTGGGGAACTCCGGACGTGGACCTGATTGCCTCCAGGATAAACGCCAAGGTACCCAACTTCGTCTCCCGATACCAGGATCCACAGGCAATTGCTGTGGACGCCCTGGTTCTACCATGGAATCAATTCCACCTCCCGTACTTGTTTCCTCCATTAGCTTTGCTCCCAAAGGTGATCAGAAAGATCACGACAGAGGGAGTCTCAGCGATATTAGTCGCTCCAGATTGGCCTCGTCGCTCGTGGTATGCAGATCTGGTACAGCTGCTCGCCGACGCACCCTGGCGTCTGCCAGAACGCGCGGACCTTCTCTCCCAGGGCCCAGTTTACCACCAGAACTCAGGGATCCTGTGTTTGACGGCCTGGCCGTTGAGTCTTGGATCCTGTCCAGGGCCGGATTCTCCCAGAAGGTCGTTGCCACAATGGCTAGCTCCCGAAAACCTGCCTCAGCACGTATCTACCACCATACTTGGAAGGTCTTCTTTACATGGTGCAGGGAACATGGCTATTCCCCTCTCCAGTTTTCGGTTCCCAACATTCTGGCTTTTCTCCAGGCTGACCTAGATTCAGGCCTAGCGCCAAGTACTCTTAGAAGACAGATATCAGTCTTGTCTGTTCTTTTTTAGCATAGAATTGCCACCAATTTACAAGTAAAAACCTTTATTCAGGGGGTTGTCCATGTAGTACCCCCCTATAGGGCTCCCTTAGAGGTCTGGGATCTCAACCTGGTTCTGGGAGTGCTGCAGGAATCTCCATTTGAAACCCTTCAGGAGGTTTCTTTGACATACCTTTCTTGGAAGGTTGTGTTTCTGGTAGCCATAACATCCATAAGGCGGGTCTTGGAGCTGGCGGCGCTATCCTGCCGAGCTCCGTACTTTTTCATCATGATAAGGTGGTGCTCAGGCCAACACCACCTTTTATGCCAAAAGTCGTGTCCTCATTCCATATCAATGAGGACATTATTTTGCCCAGCGCCGACGCATCGGGTGGAGAAAGCTCTCCATACGCTGGATCTGGTGAGAGCACTCAGGAGGTATGTATCTCGGACGGCATCCTTTCGGCAGAAGATCAACTTTGGCCAGATTACCGCATCATAGGCGCGGTTGTTCCGGCAGGAATCAGGGCTCACTCCACGAGAGCGGTGGGTGCCTCCTGGGCTCTTCGGCATCAGGCTTCGGCGGAATAGGTTTGTAAGGCGGCAACCTGGTCCAGTCTACATACTTTTTCTAAGCATTATAGTATCCATACTCAGGCTTCAGCGGATGCAAGTCTGGGTAGAAGGATTCTTCAGGCAGCGGTAGCGCACCTATAGGCAATGCCTGGTTACGGCTTATACTGTGGAGTCAGTTTCCCACCCAAGGGACTGCTTTGGGACGTCCCACAGTCCTGTGTTCCCCAATGAGACGAAGGAGAAATACGGATTTTTGTGTTACTCACTGTAAAATCCTTTTCTCCGAGACGCTCATTGGGGGACACAGCACCCAAACTGATAGCCAGACAGCTTCGTTTTAGATTTAACTCTATTTTTTTCTGTTCCGGTGGGTTTATTTCTGGATATATTGTACCTGTGTTTACGCTGATTTACTTTTTGTCCTCCTACTGCTTTTTGCACTAAACTGGGTTCGCCTACGGCCAGTATCAAGGTGTATATGGCGGAGGAGGAGCTAACCTTTTTTTATATCTACTTAGTGTCAGCCTCCTAGCGGCAGTAGCATACACCCACAGTCCTGTGTCCCCCAATGAGCGTCTCGGAGAAAAGGATTTTACGGTGAGTAACACAAAAATCTGTATTTTATGTTTTTTTTTAATTTTTATTTACTTTTTTTTTTTTTAAATTTTTTTTTTTAAATTTTTTACTGTACTTGTTAGTCCCCATTTAACAGACCCATGATTGTTGGAGGCAGATTCTGGCTGTAACACACAGCCATTCAAGTCGTGAAGGAGTTAAGGTTACATATTTGAAGAGAAACTGAAAAACACAGCAAAACTAGATTGTATAGAAAAATGTATAATAGAGTCAATGGCCTTTTTTGTGGCATCCATTATTTGTAAAGTCTGTTTGCCATGCTATGTACTCAGCCAATAAAAATATCCACATGGTGTTTCTACAGATGCCATACACTGTACTAGTCTTATTTGTTCACAGACAGTTTTAATTTCTGAAAGAACTCCAACTCCTGTCGCTGGAGCTATGTCTCTATCATCCGGAAGTCAGGATTCCCAAGGGGTGTAAGTATATATTCTAATGTTAGTACCCTCTCTAACATGCTATTGAAACGTGGTAGAAGACCGCATTGTCAGAGCCAATCAATTTCCCGGGGTGTGGTTGGACAAGGAGGCATGCGTACAACTAGCCCGATAGTGATAAAAACACTTTTTCTCCTGCTGATAAAATACTTACTGTATTGAATGCACACCACACAACTTAATAAGTGACACATTGCTAAAATCAGTGTCTTAGCCCCTACTTCATGCTGTTGACAGATTACCGTATTTTTCGGACTAAAAGACGCAAAAATTTTGGGGAAAAATGGGGGTGCATCTTATAATCGGAATATACTTACAAATACTGTGGCAGCAGCAGGAGTCGGGTGATCCTGTGGCGGTCCTGGTCCGACGCTGTCGGGCGATGATCACACTCCCTTCCTATGCTGGTGCGGCACGTTCGGCGGTGGTGTGGGGGGAGCTCCGCCAGCATTTTGTGAAATCCCGGAGGCCCCGCACATCCATTGATGCGATGCGGTGGCCTCCGGGAAAATGGTCACCGTGGGCGGCGCATGCTCAGATTGAGATCTCTAACCTCCAGACCTGCAGTGCCAGGACTTAACCCTCACCTAACTGGCCTTGCTACAGTACACATGATATTTCAGTGTTGCAGTGTTTCTTTTTGTGCCATAGATTGGTTTGGGAGGAATCATTACTGGACAGTTTGTTAAATTTTGCATCTACTCCAAGAGGACTTCTTCTTCTCCAGCAGACTGGAGCCATCAATGAGTGCATACATTATATGTTTGGCAGATTTACAAAAAAACTACAGGTAATTTGACCCAAGATTGGAACTTTAGATTACCTAAAATATGTCTGAAGAAGATTATGATATAATAGCTTTATCTTTACTGTGCTATAAGTGCTAAAATGAAAGCCCAGCTGTACTTTGTCCTTTTCGTACCTTCGTTTTTCAAGATGATGAGTGTGCATGTATGTACAGGTCCTTCTAAAAAAATTAGCATATAGTGCTAAATTTCATTATTTTCCATAATGTAATGATTACAATTAAACTTTCATATATTTTAGATTCATTACACACCAACTGAAATTTGTCAGGTCTTTTATTGTTTTAATACTGATGATTTTGGCATACAACTCCTGATAACCCAAAAAACCTGTCTCAAAAAATTAACATATTTCAACCATCCAATAAAATAAAAGTGTTTTTTAAAAACAAACAAAAAAACCATCAAATAATAAAGTTCAGTTATGCACTCAATACTTGGTCGGGAATCCTTTTGCAGAAATGACTGCTTCAATGCGGCGTGGCATGGAGGCAATCAGCCTGTGACACTGCTGAGGTGTTATGGAGGCCCAGGATGCTTCGATAGCGGCCTTAAGCTCATCCAGAGTGTTGGGTCTTGCGTCTCTCAACTTTCTCTTCACAATATCCCACAGATTCTCTATGGGGTTCAGGTCAAGAGAGTTGGCAGGCCAATTGAGCACAGTAATACCATGGTCAGTAAACCATTTACCAGTGGTTTTGGCACTGTGAGCAGGTGCCAGGTCGTGCTGAAAAATGAAATCTTCATCTCCATAAAGCATTTCAGCTGATGGAAGCATGAAGTGCTCCAAAATCTCCTGATAGCTAGCTGCATTGACCCTGCCCTTGATGAAACACAGTGGATCAACACCAGCAGCTGACATGGCACCCCACACCATCACTGACTGTGGGTACTTGACACTGGACTTCAGGCATTTTGGCATTTCCTTCTCCCCAGTCTTCCTCCAGACTCTGGCACCTTGATTTCCGAATGACATGCAAAATTTGCTTTCATCAGAAAAAAGAACTTGGGACCACTTAGCAACAGTCCAGTGCTGCTTCTCTGTAGCCCAGGTCAGGCGCTTCTGCCGCTGTTTATGGTTCAAAAGTGGCTTTACCTGGGGAATGCGGCACCTGTAGCCCATTTCCTGCACACGCCTGTGCACGGTGGCTCTGGATGTTTCTACACCAGACTCAGTCCACTGCTTCCTCAGGTCCCCCAAGGTCTGGAATCGGTCCTTCTCCACAATCTTCCTCAGGGTCCGGTCACCTCTTCTCGTTGTACAGCGTTTTCTGCCACATTGTTTCCTTCCAACAGACTTCCCATTGAGGTGCCTTGATACAGCACTCTGGAAACAGCCTATTTGTTGAGAAATTTCTTTCTGGGTCTTACCCTCTTGCTTGAGGGTGTCAATGATGGCCTTCTTGACATCAGTCAGGTCGCTAGTCTTACCCATGATGGGGGTTTTGAGTAATGAACCAGGCAGGGAGTTTTTAAAAGCCTCAGGAATCTTTTGCATGTGTTTAGAGTTAATTAGTTGATTCAGAAGATTAGGGTAATAGGTCGTTTAGAGAACCTTTTCTTGATATGCTAATTTTTTGAGACAGGTTTTTTGGGTTATCAGGAGTTGTATGCCAAAATCATCAGTATTAAAACAATAAAAGACCTGACAAATTTCAGTTGGTGTGTAATGAATCTAAAATATATGAAAGTTTAATTGTAATCATTACATTATGGAAAATAATGAAATTTAGCACTATATGCAAATTTTTTGAGAAGGACCTGTATATGGGGGCAGGGAGTGAAACAGCTGTCGCCACCACCAGCTTTCTAAGCTGTGTGGTCGCCTGTACTAATGAGATTATGCGGCTGAGCCGCACTGAGGATGATATATACAGAGCAGTTCTAAGACGTGACCATTGGTTACCTTGATGTTGCATTATTTAATTACTTAGGATGCTTCAATATCAAACACATATACATACATATACATATGAAATACATATATTGATCTATTTTTTGCAGGTTAACAGAAGTGAAAAATTTGGCTATGGGGTTTTGGTAACACAGGTAGCAGCGACAGCGCCCGGTGCAGTAGCCCTCCAAAAATCAGGTAATATTTGTAATGAAATGATTGGTTGCTTTACTGCTTTTATCATAGTTTTTTTGTAAAATGTCCCTATTCACTCATCCCACAAGCGTCTCTAATTTGCTACATTAATAATAAATGTCAGCTGATTGACACTATTTTTTTTTTTTCTATTTATAATTTTATATCTGAATAGATACAAAATCCTTTTCGTTTTCATTTAATATAACTGTAGAAAAAAAGACTTGGACTGCACATCCAAAACTTATCCATTAACTCTTTCACGACCTTTGACACATAGTTAAATAGATACATCCAAGGATGTCTCCCTTCCTTTGATGCGGGCTCTGACATGGAGCCCACAGCTTCCCCGCCCCCCTCCGCACTTGACAGCTGATCTGATCAGCTGTCATGTGCCTCATACAGACACTGGTGGATCCAAGTTCCTCCCCCCTGGCTCTTAACTAGTTAAATGCCACTGACTCTGATGGGTCTATGACAATAGGAGCTCTGTGCTTGTCATTACGGAGCACACTTGAAACACTGCTTGTGGTCGGGCTTCTAAGGAGACCATAATTTTTACTATATGCAGCGATGCTGTGGCATCACTGTATATAGCACAAGTGGTCAGATGATCCCAGCTTCATATTCCCTAAGGGAACTTACGTAAGCAGTCAAAAGTAAAGAAAAAATCTGAAAAAAACAAACAAAAAAAAAACGTAAGTTGAAATCACCCCTCTTTTTCCCCCAATAAAAATAAAGATAAAAAAAACTACACATGTGGTGTATAGTGATGGGCGTGTACTAAAATGATCGGAGAAAAAAATAAGAATAAGAAGAAAAAAATGCCATCTCGCACCCTATTTCCCTGTCGTTTTTCGCAATAAATAAATGTAAAAAAATTACATGGGGTCCCCCCTCTATTTAATTGTTTGCATTTTTGTTCAGCAATGTTTAAACATAGTTGAAAAAAAAGGCTGAGTTAAAGAGATAGAGGGATGGATGGATAGATTAGATAGTTAGATACAGAGATAGAGGAATAGTCGAAATAACCAGCTAAGGCAAAGCAGATATCTGCGGGCTGATACCAGGCTGGGAAGGTCCATGGTTATTGGCCCATTCCCAGCTTAAAAATACCAGTCGTCAGACACCCCAAAACTGGCACATCACATTAGATGCACCAATTCTGGCGCCCTGTCTCAGCTCTTTCTGGTGCGGTGGCAATCTGGGTAATGGGATTAATAGTTGATGTCAGCAGCTGGTGCTGACACCAAGCCCTGGGGTTAGTAATAGAGAGGCGTCAGGCAGACACCCCCATTACTAACCCTCTAGGTAAAAATCAACAAACAAACACACACTCACGCCCAGACACCCTCTTTTACCAATTTATTTCACAAAAAAATACCACGCCGGACCTGTATGAATGAGGCTTTATATGCTGTGGACCTCAGGAGCGTTGATCGTAGTGCCAGGGACTACGTCAGACCTGAGCAGGACCTTTACTTTCTAATAAAGGGGTAAATAAGGGGAATTGTTGGGAAGTGTTTTCTTTTTTAAATAAAGGACTTTTGTGTGTGTTTATTTGTTTTTAAATAACTCATCTGCCAGATAAGCAGATGGAAATGCTTAATGAATATTCACTATTTCCTCACCCATCTCTTGCACTGAGAGATGGGCAGGAGAAGCAGTGAATATTCATTTTATCCTCTGATTTTAGAGGTCAGTGGTCTTAACATCAGGTCCCCGGGTCTTAGCTAGATCCAGTGATGCGATGCGACCAGCCAATTAGAGTAATTCCATTAGCCAACATGGATATTGCATTGCTGTGTATGGCAGGCAATCTCCGCATATTGATTGGCTCTCTAACAACCACAAAACATGCGGGACAGGAACGCGAGCATTTTGCTCAAGCACTCCCGATATACTTGGCCGAATGACTAGCATGCCCGAGCTCCCTAATGCTCGATCAGGTAACGATCAGGTAGTGACGAGCACGCTCACTCATCACTAGTGGTCTATAATTACCTTCTTTTGATCGCTGCAGTACCACAAAAAATGCTGTCACATCTATCCCAAAGTCGTTTCAATTAGGTATTGCATGTATATTGAAAATAGGGATACAGAGATTGCATGACTCAGGAGAATCCAGAGACAAATAGTGCACACCATAGCTCAAGATAAACTAATAATACAGCATATGAGTAAACAGGTAAGAGCCGGGGACAATCATAAATACCCAGAGTTCCGAAGAGTCCAGTGTTCCCCTTGACGCGCGTTTCTTTTTTTTTTCTTCTTCAGAAGAGGAAGGGTTGCACTATATGCTGTATTATTTATCTTGAGCTATGGTGTACACTATTTGTCTCTGGATTCTCCCAAGTCATGCAATCTCTGTAACCCTATTTCAATATACATGCAATACCTATCTCAATAGGAGTCGCCAGAGACGAATCCCAGCAGTGTCCGGTTTTATTTATTTATCTTGCATCCTTCTTCGAACTATAATTATTTGCACTTTGCACTACATCCATTTATAAGATTACTGCTATCTACCCTGTATATTTCTTTATAGCAACAAAAATTCACCTTACAGGTAGCTACATTTTTGGATGTGATATACCCTTTATCTAAACTCCTGGACACAATCCTGCTTTATTGTCCAGTGTTTGCTTGTTCCAGTTTCTGTATGGTCTGTTTTCATCTCCAATTACTTTTTAACCCCTTAACCCCCGGAGCTTTTTTTGGTTTTGTGGTTTCGTTTTTCGCTCCCCTTCTTCCCAGAGCCATAACTTTTTTATTTTTCCGTCAATTTGGCCGTGTGAGGGCTTATTTTTTGCGGGATGAGTTGTACTTTAGAACGACACGATTGGTTTTACCATGTCATGTACTAGAAAACGGGAAAAAAATCCAAGTGAGGTGAAATTGCAAAAAAAGTGCAATCCCACATTTGTTTTTTGTTTGGCTTTTTTGCTAGGTTCACTAAATGCTAAACTGACCTGCCATTATGATTCTCCAGGTTATTACAAGTTCACAGACACCAAACATGTCTAGGATCTTTTTTATCTAAGTGGTGGAAAAAAATTCCAAACTTGTTAAATAAAAAAAAATTGCGCAATTTTCCGAAACCCGTAGCGTCGCCATTTTTCTTGATCTGGGGCTGGGTGAGGGCTTATTTTTTGCGTGCCGAGCTGACGTTTTTAATTATACCATTTTGGTGCAGATACGATTTTTTGATTGTCCGTTAATTGCATTTCAATTCAATGTCACGGCAACCAAAAAAACGTAATTCTGGCGCTTTGAATTTTTTTAATCGCCGTTTAGCCATCGGGTTAATCCTTTTTTTATTGATAGATTGGGTGATTCTGAACGCGGCGATACCAAATATGTATATCTTTGATTTTTTTGTTGTTGTTTTATTTTGAATGAGGTGAAAGGGGGGTGATTTGAACTTTTATATTTTTTTTTAATATTTTTAAAAACATTTTTTTTTACTTTTGGCATGCTTCAAAAGTCTCTATGGCAGACTAGAAGCTGCCATAACCTGATCGGCTCTGCTAAATAGAGGCGATGATCAGATTGCCTCTATGTAGCTGAATTACAGATTTGCTATGAGCGCCGACCACTAGGTGGCGCTCACAGCAAGCTGGCACTGACAACCATAGAGGTCCCTAGGAGACCTCGGGTTGTCATGTCGACACACCGGTGACCCGCGATCACGTGACGAGGGTCACAAGTGTGCGTATTTCCGGCTCGATTGCCGGCAGCGTCATTTAAATGCCGCTGTCAGCGTTTGACAGCGGCATTTAACTAGTTAAATGCCGCTGTCAGCGTTTGACAGCGGCATTTAACTAGTTAATAGCCGCGGGTGGATCGTTATTCCACCTGCGGCTATTGCGGACACATGTCAGCTGTTCAAAACAGCTGACATGTCCCAGTAAAGATGTGGGCTTACCGCCGGAGCCCTCATCAAAGAGAGGGATACCGACATCGTCGTAAATGTACGCCCGATGTCGGTAAGGGGTTAATGATATGTTTTCTTTAAATTGTTTGATCTAATTATTTACTTGTTTTGCAACTCATGTTTGGAGGACTTTTTCCGCTCTACATAGTTTTCTGTTTGTATCACAGTCCTCCGTGTTTATAATATAGGGCATTTTTGTGGTCTTCGCATAGTGAAGGGGTTAAACTCAAGCTACATTATTATTGGACCCTGAACGTTTTTGTCACCATGTCTTGCAGGCTTTATCCAGACTTTTGTATCTGAGTTGTGGGCTGCTCTTGAATGTGGAAGGGATGATGTCAGGGTTATTCATCCCAAACCCACCCCTGTGGATCCTATAGACAGGAGCTGCCAGAAGGTAAATGGGAATGTTATAATACGTTGCCAACTGAAAATAATATAAGTTTTTTCTTTCTTTTTTTTTTTTCAGAAGTAACAATATAAGTTATGTGATGCATTTCCCGATTCTCTAGACATGGCTTTATGAGCCACCTATATTTTACTTGTATTTATATGTGGAGGGACATGCCTACATCCCACTTTAAGGATTTCTCTTGTATATGTTACCCATTTTTTATGTTACCCAATAGTTATTAGAATACTTCAAGTCCCCCATACACTGTATATGTTGTATATGTATTTATTACTCATTCATACATATATGTTGCTATTGTGCAAAAAAAGTGGGGAAAATAAGTATTTGATACACTGCTGATTTAGTAAGTTTTCCCACCTACAAAGAATGGAGAGGTCAGTAATTTTTATCGTAGGGACATTTCAACTGTGAGAGACAGAATCTAAAAAAGGGGTGTGGCCTGGTAATGGCTCCAAGTGGATGTGTCCACTAAAGCTCCTGCTGCTCCCGGGGATTCAAGGGCCGTGGACAAGGCTAAACGCTGCGAAAAAGAGCTCTAGGACATCAGGCATCGAGAAGCAGCAAAGGAGAGGTGAGGAGGATGCAGCTGTGTATTTGAGGTGATGGAGAAGCCTGTGAGAGGAGAGAGAAGAGGGCCATGTGTCTTCAAGCAATTATCCTCCTGGAAAAACAATCTCTTCAAATTGCAGGCAGTGGATGTGTGGTGTATCTTACAGTCTAAACATAGAGATTACACCCACTACTCATCAGTTCACAACTCATATAGTATCTGCAACTTTAACCCAATCCCACCTCTTCCCTCCCTAATCCTCCCTTCCTTTGAAGTCCACTCTGTCCGCATCTACTCTCCCTCCAACCTCCAAGTGGCCGTCATATACCGACCTCCAGGCCCGACCACTGCCTTCATCGACCAATTCACTACCTGGCTTCTTCACTTTCTCTCCACTGACATCCCCACCATCATCATGGGTGACTTCAACATCCCCACTGATACCCTTCAGTCAGCAGCCTCCAAACTTCTGTCCCTTACTTAATCCTTTGGACTTACTCAGTGGTCCTCCTCAGCCACCCACACGGATGGTCATACATTAGACTTGGTCTTCACCCGCCTCTGCTCTCTATCTAACTTCACCACCTCCCCTCTCCCTCTATCCGACCACCATCTACTCACTTTCTCATCCCTGTCCTCCTCTCCTGTCACCCATGTCCAGCAACACGTGCACCCCCGCAGACACCTTGCACACCTAGACATCCACACACTCTCTGACTCTATTCTTTCACTGGCATCAATATCCTCACTCCACGATACAGACAGTGCCACTGCTTTCTACAATGCCACTCTCACATCGGCTATTGACACGGTCACCCCTCTCGGTCATGGCAGAGTGCGACGTACCAACAGACAACCCTGGCACAATAACACCACTAAAAAGCTCCGGCAAGTGTCCAGGATTACAGAGCGGCGTTGGAAAAAAAACAAATTCGCAAGACGACTTCACTGCATTCAAACAAGCAACACTCTCTTTCAAATCTGCCCTCACCTCTGCTAAACAGGCCTACTTCACAACCCTCGTATCTTCCCTATCCTACAACCCCAAACAGTTATTCAAAACTTTTAACTCCCTCCTCCGCCCACCACTGCCCCCTCCTACCTCCCTCATCTCTGCTGAGGACTTTGCCACACACTTCAAAAATAAGATCGACCAAACAAGGCAAGTCTTCATTGTTCAACCACCTCAACCACTTTGTATACCAGACCAATGCCCCAACCCCATAACCTCCCTCTCCAACATAACTGAAGGGGAGCTTAATTGTCTAATCTCCAAATCGCACCTCACAACCTGTGCACTTGACCCCATCCCAACCCACCTCCTCCCCAACCTCACTACCACTATTATTCCATCCCTAACCCACCTCTTCAACCTATCACTAACTTCCGGTACCTTCCCTTCTGCTTTCAAGCATGCCACAATCACGCCTATCCTTAAAAAGCCAACCCTCGACCCAACCGCTATGTCCAGCTATCGCCCAATATCGCTGCTCCCATTCGCTTCCAAACTCCTGGAGCTGCATGTCCACGCTGAGCTTTCCTACCACTTCTCTTCTAACTTGCTCTTTGACACTCTACAATCTGGTTTCCGCCCCCATCACTCCACTGAGACAGCCCTGACCAAAATTACTAATGACCTACTTACAGCCAAAGCAAACGGACAATACTCTATACTCCTGCTTCTTGACCTGTCCTCTGCTTTTGACACAGTTGACCACTGCCTTCTACTACAGATTCTTTCCTACTTTGGCGTCAAAGACCTCGCCCTATCCTGGATCTCCTCATACCTTTCCAACCGCACATTCAGCGTCTCCCACTCCCACACTACCTCCTCGTCCCACCCTCTCTCTGTTGGAGTCCCCCAAGGCTCTGTTCTAGGACCCCTACTCTTCTCAATCTATACACTTGGCCTGGGGCAACTCATAAAGTCCCACGGATTCCAGTACCACCTTTACGCTGATGACACTCAGATCTACCTCTCTGGCCCAGACATCACATCTCTGCTATCCAGAATCCCGGAGTGTCTATCAGCCATATCCTCCTTCTTCTCCTCCCGCATCCTCAAACTCAATGTGGATAAATCTGAACTCATCATCTTTCCCCCATCCCACAGATCTTCCTTACCTGACCTATCTATCACAATTAACGACATCACGCTTTCCCCCAAACCAGAAGTCCGCTGCCTCGGAGTAACCCTTGACTCTGCCCTGTCCTTCAAACCGCACATCCAAGCTCTTTCTACCTCCTGTCGCCTTCAGCTCAAAAATATTTCAAGAATCCGTCCTTTCCTCAACCCTCAATCTACTAAAATGATTGTGCACGCCCTCATCATCTCCCGCCTCGACTACTGCAACACCCTTTTCTCTGGCCTCCCTGCTAACACCCTCACACCTCTCCAGTCCATCCTTAACTCTGCTGCACGACTAATTCACCTCTCTCCTCGCTACTCCTCCGCTTCTCCCCTCTGCAAATCTCTTCACTGGCTCCCATTCCCTCAGCGTATCCAGTTCAAATTACTAATACTGACCTACAAGGCCATCTATAATCTGTCTCCTCCTTATATCTCTGAACTAATCTCCCGATATCTTCCCTCACGTAATCTCCGATCCTCCCAAGACATCCTTCTCTCCTCCACACTTATTCGCTCCTCACCCAACCGCCTCCAAGACTTCTCCCGAATATCCCCCATCCTCTGGAATTCTTTGCCCCAACACGTCCGACTATCAAACACATTCGGATCCTTCAGACGGAACCTGAAAACCCATCTCTTCAGGAAAGCTTACAGCCTGCAATAACCCTGCTACCTCCTCACCACTACCGGAGATATTGCCTCAACCAACACCGGAACTGCTGCAACCCCCCGACCTACTGTCTCCTGCCTCACAATCCTGTAGAATGTAAGCCCGAAAGGGCAGGGTCCTCTCCCCTCTGTATCAGTCTGTGATTGTTAGTTTGTTTACTGTAAGTGATACCTGTAATTTGTATGTAACCCCTTCTCATGTACAGCACCATGGAATCAATGGTGCTATAGAAATAAATAATAATAATAATAATAGTAGAATTGACTACTTTTGGTTAGTCATCATTTGCTTAGCTGGGGTCCCTCCACTTCTGTGGGCACTATGACCTGGTCTGACCATGCTCCCATCTTCTTTACTTTCCAGCCATCCACCTCTGTACCCCGCCCATGGCATTGGCGTTTTAAACCCAAACCTTCTTGAAGACATTAATATCAAAAATGCTGTAGAATCTTAAAAAAAACTTCAGAAAATCACATTGTATGAATTTTACATAATTAATTTGCATTTTATTGAGTGAAATAAAAATTTGATACAATAGGAAAACAGAACTTAATATATGGTATTGAAATCTTTGTTTGCAATTACATTGGTCAAACTTTTCCTTTTGGTTCTTGACCACGTTTGCACACACTGCAGCAGCGATTTTGGCCCACTTCTCCATGCAGATCTTCTCCTGATCTTTTGGGTTTCGGGGCTGAGTTTCAGCTCATTCCAAAGATTTTCTATTGGGTTCAGGTCTGGAGACTGGTTAGGCCACTTCAGGACCTTGAAATGCTTCTTATGGAGCCACGCCTTAGTTTCTCTGGCTGTGTGTTTTGGGTCATTGTGATGCTGAAAGACCCAGCCGCGACCCATCTTCAGTTCTCTTACTAAAGGAAGGTTGTTAGCTAAAATCTTGCAATACATGACCCAATCCATCGTCCCTTCAATATGGTGCAGTTGTCATGTCCCCTTTGCAGAAAAGCACCCCCAAAATATGATGTTTCTTCCACCATGCTTCATGGTTGGGACCATGATCTTGGGGTTGTACTCATCCTCCGTCTTCCTCCAAGCACAGCGAGTGGAGTTGATACAAAAACCTTCTATTTTGGTCTCATCTGACCACATGATCTTTTCCCATGTCTCCTCTGGATAATCCAGATGGTGATTGGTGAACTTGAAATGGGTCTGGACATGATCTGGTGTGAGCAGGGTAACCTTGCATGCCCTGCAGGATTTTAATCCATGACAGAGTAGTGTGTTACTAGCAGTAATGTTTGAGACAGTGGTATCCGCTCTCTTCAGGTCACTGACCAGGTCCTCCCATATAGTTCTAGGCTGATTTCTGACCTTTCTCAGAATCATCCTAACCCCACGAGGCGAGATCCTGCATGGAGCCCCAGAACGAGGACGAGTGACAGTCATCTTGTGTTTCTATTAGAAGATGAAAATTTTGCCAACAGTTTGGTGTCTTCTCACCAAACTGTTTGCCTATTGTCCTGTAGCTCATCCAGCCTTGTGCAGATGTACAATTTTGTCCCTGATATCCTTAGACAGCTTTTTGATATTGGCCATGGTGGAAAGGTTGGAGTGTGATTGATTGAGTGTGTTGACAAGTGTCTTTTTATGCAGTTAACAAGTTCAAACAGATGCAATTAATACAAGTAGTGAGTGCAGAGTAGGAGGGCTTCTTAAAGAAAAATTAACAGGTCTGTGAGAGCCAGAATTCCTTCAGGTTGGTGGATGATCTAATACTTATTTCATGCAATAAAATGCAATTTAATTATTTAAAACTCATTCAATGTGATTTTCTGGTTTCTGTTTTTAGTTTCTGTCTTTCACAGTTGAATTGAACCTACGATACAAATTACAGACCTATCCATTCATTTGATACACTTGCAAAATCGGCAGTGCATCAAATACTTATTTTCCCCATTATGTGTGTGTGTGTATATCATGGGGAAGACTGCTGGCTTCAAAGATATCCAGAAGGCAGTCATCACTCCACAAGGAGGGTAAGCGACAAAAGGTCATTGCTAAAGAAGCTGGCTGTTCAGAGTGCTGTATCAAAGTTGAGTGGAAGGAAAAAGTGTGATAGAAAAAGGTGCAAAAGCAATCGGGATAACCGCAACTTTGAAAGGATTGTTACAAAAAGGCCATTCAAAAATTTGGGGGAGATTCACAAAAGGTGGACTGCTGCTGGAGTCATTGCTTCAAGAGCCACCAAACACAGACATATCCAGGACAGGCTACAAGTGTTGCATTCCTTGTGTTTAAGCCACTCATGACCAATTGAAAACGCCAGAAGCATCTTACCTGGGCCAAGGAGAAAAAGAACTGGACTGTTGCTCAGTGGTCCAAGGTGTTTTTTTCAGATGAAAGTAAATTTTGCATTTCATTTGGAAATCAAGGTCCCAGAGTCTGGAGGAAAAGTGGAGAGGCACACAATCCAAGCTGCTTGAGGTCTAGTGTGAAGTTTCAACAATCAGTGATGGTTTGGGGAGCCATGTCATCTGCTGGTGTAGGTCCACTGTGTTTAATCAAGACCAAAGTCAGCACAGCCATCTACCAGGAAATTTTAGAGCACTTCATGCTTCCCTCTGCCGACAAGCTTTTTGGAGATGAAAATGTCATTTTCCAGCAGGAGTTGGCACCTGTCCACACTGCCAAAAGTACCAATACCTGGTTTAAAAACAACAGTATCACTTTGCTTGATTAGCCAGCAAAATCGCCTGACCTTAACCTCATAGAGAATCTATATGGTATAGTAAAGAGGAAGATGAGAGACACCAGACCCAACAGTGCAGACAAGCTGAAGGCTGCTATCAAAGCAACCTGGGCTTCCATAACACCACAGCAGTGCCACAGGCTGATCGCCTCCATGCCACACCGCATTGATGCAGTAATTGATGCAAAAGGAGACTTGACCAAGTACTGAGTGCATTTACTCAACATATATTTCGGGTTTTAAAATCATTTTTCAAGCTGGTGTTATAAAGTATTCTAATTCAGGGGTCCCCAACCACCGGTCCGCAGAACCGGGACCGGGCCGTTGGAGTTTTTTTGCTGGTCCGCGGCGGTTCACGCCCTGGTGATAATGAACCACCAGCCTGGTGGTTCATTATCACCTTGGTGCGAATGCTGCGACACATGGGGAGCCAGCAGCTGTAGCACTGTAATGACAGCTGCAGCCGCCGGCTTCCAGAAGACATCGATACTCACCCTCCGTCCCTGCATCTCTATCCTGGCGCGGCATCTTCTTCCTGTGCGGAGCGGTCACGTGGTACCCCTCATTAAGGTCATGAATATGGACGCGACTCCACTCCCATAGGCGTGGAGTACATATTCATGACCTTAATGAGCAGTACCACGTGACCGCTCCGCGCAGGAAGAAGCTGATGCACTGGGATAGAGATGCGGGGACGTGCAACGACAATGCGAGGAGGGTAAGTAGGATGGGGGAGCCCAGCCATACATACAAGGATGGAATGGGGGAGCGGAGCCATGCATACAAGGATGGGAGGGGGGGAGCCGAGCCATGCATGCAAGGATGGGAGGGGGGGAGCCGGGCCATGCACACAAGGATGGGAGTGGAGAGCCGGGCCATGCATACAAGGATGGGAGGGGGGGGAGCCGGGCCATGCATACAAGGAAGGGATGGGGGGAGCCAAGCCATGCATACAAGGATGGGATAGGGGGAGCCAAGCCATGCATACAAGAATGGGAGGGGGGGAGCGGAGCCATACATACAAGGATGGGAGCGAGGGGGGAGTCAAGCCATGCATACAAGGATGAGAGGAGGGGAGCCGGGCCATGCATACAATGATGGGAGGGGGAGAGCCGGGCCATGCATATAAGGATGGGGGGGGGGAGAGCTGGGCCATGCATACAAGGTTGGGAGGGGGGGAGCCGGGCAATGCATACAAGGATGGGAGGGGAGCGGTGCCATTCATACAAGATGGGACAGGGGAGCCATGCATATAAGATGGGTCCGGGGGAGCCAAGCCATGCATACAAGATGGGACCGGGGGGCCATGCATACAACAGGGGGAGCCACACAGAGCTGAACAGGACGGGGGTGACCACACATACCGGTTAGGAATGAGGGGACAGTGCATACGCAGCTTATGCTCGAGTCAATAAGCTTACCCAGTTTTCCGTGGCAAAATTAGATGCCTCGGCTTATACTCGGGTCAGCTTATACTCGAGTATATACGGTGTATATATCAATCAGTACTTTGGGGGCCATCATACTATACATGGGGGGATTATATGTGTGGGACCATCATACTATACATGGGGGGATTATATGTGTGGGACCATCTTGCTATACATACTACAACTCTGTCCATAGCCCCGCTCCCATATGACCAAAGCCCTGCCCCTGCCCCACCTCCATCCCTGCCCTGCTGGGCCATGGAAGAATGGTCTTGCTTGAAGCCGGTCCCTGGTGCTAAAAAGGTCGGGGACCACTGTTCTAATTTACTGAGATAATGACTTTTGGGTTTTCATTGGCTGTAAGCCATAATCATCAATATTAACAGAAATTAACGCTTGAAATAGATCACTCTGTAATGACTCTATATAATATGAGTTTCACTTTCTGTATTGAAGAACTGAAATAAATTAACTTTTTCATAATCTAATTTTGTGGGAAGCACTTGTATGTATGTGTGTATATATAGGAAAGATGTGTATCTTCGTACCGTGTTAGCCAGTAGATAGAAAAATATTTAGACTTGAGAGTCCTCAGTGGTTGATACCTTTTAATGGCTAACTGAAAAGATGGTAACAAATTGCAAGCTTTCGAGACTACTCAGGTCTCTTCATCAGGCATAGACTTGTGTGTATATATATATATATATATATATATATATATATATATGTATATATATATATATGTGTATATATATATATATATATATATATATATACATATATACAGCTCTGGCCAAAATTAAGAGACCACTGCACAGTTTCATAAAAATCAGCTTCTCTACATGTCTGAAAGCCATTCCATTCCAGTGTCAGTTGAATTCCAACCAGAGTACACCTCATTCTACTTAATGTGCTTCTGATTAGGTGATCACCTGACCCAAATCTTATTCAACAAAGGAAAATATAAAAACCACTGCTGTTGTGTTCACAATCCTCTTGCAATAGGACAAGCTGGATGGCAAAACAAGTGCTAGTAATATCCCAGAAGTAATAGGAATGAAAAAATAACTTTTAACTATGCCAAAGGAATTAAAAAGAAAAGTCTTGAGTGAGGAAAAGAAGGACTCAATTCTGGCTTCACTAGCAAAGGGATAAAGTGAGCGTCATGTTGCCTCCATCCTTAAAATTTCTAAGAGGGCAGTCCATTACAACAAGGTCAAGCAGTAGCCATTGGGGACAACAAAGCTAGACAACAAAGCTACAGACCGGCAGAGGGCGAAAACGACTCTTCACAGACCGGGATGACCGTCATCTTATTCGAATGTCACTCAGCAACCGCAGGATAACATCAAGTGACCTACAAAAGGAATGGCAGCTGGGGTGAAGTGTACTGCAAGAACAGTTTGTAACAGGCTCCTAGAGGCAGGGCTCAAGTCATGTAAAGCTAGAAAAAAAAGCCTTTCATCAATGATAAGCAAAAGGAGAGCCAGGCTGAAGTTTGCCAAAGACCATAAGGATTGGACCATAGAGGACTGGAGTAAGGTAATCTTCTCTGATGAGTCTAATTTTCAGCTTTGCCCAATACCTGGTCGTCTAATGGTTAGACGGAGACCTGGAGAGGCGTACAAGCCACAGTGTCTTGGGCCCACTATGAAATTTGGTGGAGGATCGGTGATGATCTGGAGATGTATCACCAAGGCTGAAGTTGAGCAGGTTAATCTTTGCAAAGGACGTATGAATCAAGCCGCATACAAGGTTATCCTGGAAAAACAGTTGATTTATTCTGCTCAGGCAATGTTCCCCAACTCTGAGGACTGTTTTTTCCAGCAGGACAATGTGCCATGCCACACAGCTAGGTCAATTAATGCGTGGATGAAGGACCACCAAATCAAATCCCTGTCATGGCCAGCCCAAACTCCAGGCCTGAACCCCATTGAAAACCTCTGGAATGTAATGAAGAGGAAGATGGATAGTCACAAGCCATAAAACAAAGAACAACTGCTTACATTTTTGTAACACCAGTGGCATAAGGTCACCCAAAAGCAGTGTGAAAGACTGGTGGCAAGCATGCCAAGACGCATGAAAGCTGTGATTAAAAATCATGGTTATTCCACAAAATATTGATTTCTGAACTCTTCTTGAGTTAAAACATTAGTATTGTTGTTTCTAAATGATTATGAACTTGTTTTCTTAGCATTATTTAAGGTCTGCAAGCACTGCATTTTTTTTTTTTTTTATTTTGACCATTTCTCATTTTCTGAAAATAAATACAAAATTTATTGCTTGGAAATTCGGAGACATGTTGTCAGTAGTTTATAGAATAAAAGAGCAATTTACATTTTAATCAAAAATATGCCTATAAAGAGCAGACAAAACGAAAACTTTGCAGTGGTCTCTTAATTTTTTCCAGAGCTGTGTATGAATGTATGTGTATGTATATATATATATATATATATATATATATATATATATATATATATATATATATATATACTCAAATAACACATCCTAGATCTAAATGAATTAATTATTCTCATTGAAAACTATGTTCTGTACAAAGTTGAGTGTGCTGTTAACATAATCACACAAAAATCTTCAATGGAAATCACATTTTTAAACCAATGGAGGCCTGGATTTGGGAGACCCCCAAAATGAAAGTGGAAACAAGTCAAAATGATGCTCAGTATTGTGTGTGGCCTCTACGTACATGTATGACCTCCCTACAACGCCTGGGCATGCTCCTGATGAGGTTGCGGATGTTTTCCTGAGGGATCTCCTCCCAGACCTGGACTAAAGCATCCGTCAAATCCTGGACAGTCTGTGGTGCAATGTGACGCTGGTGGAAGGAGCGAGACATGCTGTCCCAGATGTGGTCAATCGGATTCAGGTCTGGTGAACGGGCAGGCCAGTCCATAGTTTCAATGCCTTCATCTTGCAGGAACTGCTGACACACTCCAGCCACATGAGGTCTGGCATTATCCTGCATTAGGAGGAATCCAGGGCCAACCGCACCAGCATATGGTCTCACAAGGGGTCTGAGGATCTCATCTCGGTACCTAATGTCAGTCAGGCTACCTCTAGCGAGCACATGGAGGCCTGTGTGGCCCTCCAAAGAAATGCCACCCCACACCATTACTGACTCACTGCCAAACCGGTCATGCTGAAGGATGTTGCAGGTAGCATATCGCTCTCCACAGCGTCTCCAGACTCTCCTGACACATCTGTCACATGTGCTGAGTGTGAACTTGCTGCCTGCAAGTTGCACCACAGACTGTCCAGGAGATGACGGATGCCTCCACAGTCACCAGACCTGAACCCAATCGAGATGGTTTGGGGTGAGCTGGACCGCAGAGTGAAGGCAAAAGGGCCAACCAGTGCTAAGCATCTCTGGGAACTCCTTAAAGACTGTTGGAAGACCATTTCCGGTGACTACCTCTTGAAGACCATCAAGAGAATGCCAAGAGTGTGCAAAGCAGTCATCAAAGCAAAAGGTGGCTACTTTGAAGAACCTAGAATATAAGACATTAGTTCAGTTGTTACACACTTTTTGTTAAGTATATAATTCCACATGTGTTAATTCATAGTTTTAATGCCTTCAGTGTGAATGTACAATTTTCATAGTCATGAAAATACAGAAAAATCTTTGAATGAGAAGGTGTGTCCAAGCTTTTGGTCTGTACTATATATATATGTGAGTGTATGTATATAAAATGGTATTCGATATCTGGGGACGGGTAATATATAACTAATAATGTGTGTAAAAGTTTATAGATTTTCTGAATTTCTTTCAATTCTAGTCGTTTCTAGCCTTGGTGAATTTGCTGTCGTCCTACCATGCTGTTTATGAGCTTCTAGGAAAGCAACACTTGCCATCAAAAGAAGAATACTCTCTCCGTGAAATCCCTACATCTTTTGTTGTGAGTAAGACAAGGTTGTAGAAATGTTTGTTTATCAATATCCACTCTGATTATGGGAAACCATGGAATTGCCACAGATCTTTTCCACCAATATATAATTGTATTCCTGTATTTTTAGACTTGATTATAATTTCTCATATAACAGAATCAATAAATTATACATAATTGTCTTCTTTTTTTTTTCTTCAAGGATGTATTTGATCGTCTTGTCGTTGTAAATTCAGTCGCTAAAATTAATTCTTTGTTTAACTATGATCAGTCACACATATTCGGCTTAAGGTAAGGAAACATCATGTGCCTTCTTATCTGAGTCTTGTAGTAATTATAGGATACCATACAGCGGTTTTGTTTTTTGCAGATTATTGTATTTTTAAGACAATGCATAATCTGACGGCATTCTTTAAAGGGAATCTGTCACCTCATGCGATGTATATGAACTATAAATATGGGCATACAGGTAATAGAAATGTTTACACTAGTTCTCCCAGTATGCCTCATTTTAATGGTCTTGTTGCTGAGAAATGTTATATTTCTTTATGTTAATGATTTCTTACAGGCTCTGGGGCGTGCAGTGCCTAGAAAAAATCCCTTCCTCCTGTCCTCATTGTAATACTTACCCCCTCCAATCAGCGTCAGTTACTGCCCCGAAATACCGTTCCTGCACCGTGCACTCCATCAGAAATACATACCTCATCCTCCCTTCTGTGGGCACTGCATTCAGGGACCTTCTGCGCAGACGCCGGCGACTTCCGCTCCAGTGATCTCTGATGTGCCGCCGATAAGTTGCTCTCCCCGCTTCCTCCCTGCATAGTCATCACCATGTTCACATGGTTCCTAGAGATCACTATGCAGGGAGGAAGTGGGGAGAGCATATTATTGGCTCACACATCGGAGGTCACAGTGACTTGCCTGCGCAGAAGAAGGGAGGATGAGGTATGTATTTCTGAGGGAGTGCAGGGCGCAGGCTCGAGATTCTGGGGCCGTAACTGACGCTGATGGGATGGGGTAAGTATTATAAGGAGGAGAGGAGACAGGGATTTCTTACATCACCACCCGCCCCGGAGCCTGGAAGAAATCATTAGCATAAAAACAGAATATAACATTTCTCAGCAACAAGACCATTAATATGAGGCATACAGGTATGACTAGTGTAACATTTCTATTACCTGTATGCCCATATTAATAGGTCATAGATGTTCCGAGGGGTGAGAGATTCCATTTAATTTAGGTCAAATGTTAGATATTCTCGCAGCATAAGATTGCAGCTGTTACTGCTTCCACTATACACAGGACATGGCCATATATGTGAATCACCCATTACCGCTCAGATGTTGGTACAATAGGAGCTGTAGACTACACCAGCTAATTAGCAAATAACGTTATTGTGCCAGTGACTGTTAGAAATTGTTCCATTTTTATCTGATTTCTAAATCTTGTTCGACACCACAATGAGGGGATGTAGGTCATCTGTATTGGCCTGTTTGAAGGTTATATAGAGAAGTACGACTATATTAAAATAAAGTGATGCCTTGGATACTCATTTTCTTTCTTTTTCAGATTATTAAATGTCATGTGCTGTAGTCTCGATACTCTGTTACTTCTAGAGTCCCAGTACAAAGTATGTGAGATGCTTTTTAATGCCCAAAGGGAAAACACTACAGACTCTTCCACGAGTTCACAGTAAGTGGCAGGAAACTATCCATACAGAATAACATATGAATACAACTGTGGTAAATCAATGAATCCCAAACTAGGTACTACTGTGAGTGACATCTCAACATCTCGTTGCGGAGTCGTGTTGAAATAGTAATGCGGACAACCCTTCCCTTTTTAATCAGCACTGCTTCATCGCGGATGCTCCAGAAGTGAAACCCTGCTGGCTGTCCCATTGCAGTAGTACAAGTGCCATACTACCATGTGATAGTCGCAGTGGTCACACACACTCATCATTGCTGTGGGAGCCAGAGCAGTGGGGGATTTACCCATTTCTAATGGTCTATATTATGTTTTCAGGCAACCCTTTAAAATTATTAATTGTCATTTATTTTCCCATGCCCATTCTTTTTCCAAAGCAGTACATAATATTTTGTGACAGCATTGTGCTGTTCTCATAGGAGGCAATGAAGTGTGTGATAGTGTCAGCATGGAAGCAGGGGAATTTTGGACTTTTAATACAAATTATTTCAGGATAGGGATGTGGATTATGTTGGATACTGTAACCTCTCCCGATATTGGGATGTTGTGTGGTCATAGCTGTCATGTCTTTAGTGATACTTACCCATGTACCGAAATGTGCTCACGTCATTTACATTCACTTGCAGGAATATTATTATAGATGGACTGTCTGTGGAGAGAAACCATATTCTGGTGAGGATGAACGTCATCGGAGGACCACGTGAGCGCGTTTTACCGTCTAGAGTGATGCTTAAGGTGATTATGGTTCATACATTTCTGCTATAGCAAGCTGTAAATTATACCTCTACCGATATCTAATTACCCTTTTAGACCTGGCAAATTGGCAAATATAACATGTATTAAGGAGATATGGGGTAATCTGAGAAGAAATAGGAATTTTTTTTTTACTCATATCTGGAAATATCTCTAAGCTCCGATTTTAATCTAAGCCTTAAAGGGAATCAGTCAGCAGGTTTTTACCATGTAATCTGAATACAGCAAGAGATCGAGGCTGGCACACAGATTTTAGGGATGTGTCACCTGTCAAAGTTTGTGCCGTTGTTTACTGACTGTGAAGGATTTATCATTATGAGATAGACATTACTGGACTACATTAGTCTGACAAAGAATGTCCTGTGATGAACACCTCACTGTCTATGGACATTGTACATGGAGAGCCTGGTGGGGGCGGGGTTAGCTTTCTCCGCTCTGCTTCATTCTAAATATTAAAGCTCAGATTGTGTCAGAACAGCTGCACCCAGTAATCTTTAGTGATACATCAATGGATTCAGCTTCTCCTTGCCTACATCAGGCTGATCTCAGATGAGGTAGCAAAAACCTGCTGACGGATTCCCTTTAAGGAACTTTGACATGGATTCTCAAAGTTTATGAGGGGAATTTATCAAGCGATTTATGGCTGCTTTTTTTTTTTCATCAGAATGTTGCAAATTTTGGGGCATGCTGTTCTCATGCAAAAGTGTGGTTTATGCAAACATTGAATATATGACGTTTGAATTGCATTACTTGTAGACTGTACTTATAGATTGATTCTTGGAGCACATTTTGATTAAATTGTGTGATCCCATCTACCAACGTCAAAGGTTTGTTTATATGGGGACCTACACTAACAGACTTACCTCTTTTGGGCTTAGGCATCCACATTTAAAAGACAGGTAGGAACAAGCTCTAATTAAAAACAGTCTTTGACAGATGGATGAGTGCTCAGCCAACATGGAGGCAACCCCCAAATGTATACTTCTATGTACAAAACTGACAAGCATCTCCTAGCCAAATATAGCCTAGCCAGACTTAAGTGTACAGATTCAGGTTGCTTTGACTT
>JARQOD010000002.1:338369035-338409590 GCA_033576555.1 Oophaga sylvatica | reverse complement strand
AGAAATACATAACCTCATCCTCCCCTTCTGTGGGCACTGCATTCGGGGACCTTCTGCGCAGACGCCGGCGACTTCCGCTCCAGTGATCTCTGATGTGCCGCCGATAAGTTTCTCTCCCCGCTTCCTCCCGCATATCATCACCATGTTCACATGGTTCCTAGAGATCACTATGCAGGGAGGAAGTGGGGAGAGCATATTATTGGCTCACACATCGGAGGTCACAGTGACTTGCCTGCGCAGAAGAAGGGAGGATGAGGTATTTATTTTCTGAGGAGTGCAGGGCGCAGGCTCGAGATTCTGGGGCCGTAACTGACGCTGATGGGATGGGGTAAGTATATAAGGAGGAGAGGAGACAGGGATTTCTTACATCACCACCCCCCCCGGGAGCCTGGAAGAAATCATTAGCATAAAAACAGAATATAACCTTCTCAGCAACAACCATTAATATGAGGCATACAGGTATGACAAGTGTAACATTTCTATTACCTGTATCCCTATTAATAGGTCATAGATGTTCCGGGGGGTGAGAGATTCCATTTAATTTGGGTCAAATGTTAGATATTCTCGCAGCATAAGATTGCAGCTGTTACTGCTTCCACTATACACAGGACATGGCCAATATGGGAATCACCCATTACCGCTCAGATGTTGGTACAATAGGAGCTGTAGACTACACCAGCAAATTTAGCAATAACGTTATTGTGCCAGTGACTGTTAGAAATTGTTCCATTTTTATCTGATTTCTAAATCTTGTTCGACCCACAATGAGGGGATGTAGGTCTCTGTATTGGCCTGTTTAAAGGGTTATATAGAGAAGTACGACTAAAATTAAAATAAAGTGATGCCTTGGATACTCATTTTCTTTCTTTTTCAATTATTAAATGTCATGTGCTGTAGTCTCGATACTCTGTTACTTCTAGAGTCCCAGTACAAAGTATGTGTAGATGCTTTTTTAATGCCCAAAGGGAAAACACTACAGACTCTTCCACGAGTTCACAGTAAGTGGCGGGAAAAACTATCCATACAGAATAACATATAAAATACAACTGTGGTAAATCAATGAATCCCAAACTAGGTACTACTGTGAGTGACATCTCAACATCTCGTTGCGGGGGTCGTGTTGAAATAGTAATGGGGACAACCCTCCCTTTTTAATCAGCACTGCTTCATCGCGGATGCTCCAGAATGAAACCCTGCTGCTGTCCCATTGCAGTAGTACAAGTGCCATACTACCATGTGATAGTCGCAGTGGTCACACACACTCATCATTGCTGTGGGAGCCAAGCAGTGGGGGTTTTACCCATTTCTAATGGTCATATATATTTTCGGGCAACCCTTTAAAATTATTAATTGTCATTTATTTTCCCATCCCCATTCTTTTTCCAAAGCAGTACATAATATTTTGTGACAGCATTGTGCTGTTCTCATAGGAGGCAATAAGTGTGTGATAGTGTCAGCATGGAAGCAGGGGAATTTTGGACTTTTAATACAAATTATTTCAGGATAGGGATGGGGATTATGTTGGATACTGTAACCTCTCCCGATATTGGGATGTTGTGTGGTCATAGCTGTCATGTCTTTAGTGATACTTACCCTGTACCGAAATGTGCTCACGTCATTTACATTCACTTGCAGGAATATTATTATAGATGGACTGTCTGTGGAGAGAAACCATATTCTGGTGAGGATGAACGTCATCGGAGGACCACGTGACGCGTTTTACCGTCTAGAGTGATGCTTAAGGTGATTATGGTTCATACATTTCTGCTATAGCAAGCTGTAAATTATACCTCTACCGATATCTAATTACCCTTTTAGACCTGGCAAATTGGCAAATATAACATGTATTAAGGAGATATGGGGTAATCTGAGAAGAAATAGGAATTTTTTTTTTACTCATATCTGGAAATATCTCTAAGCTCCGATTTTAATCTAAGCCTTAAAGGGAATCAGTCAGCAGGTTTTTACCATGTAATCTGAATACAGCAAGAGATCGAGGCTGGGACACAGATTTTAGGGATGTGTCACCTGTCAAAGTTTGTGCCGTTGTTTACTGACTGTGAAGGATTTATCATTATGAGATAGACATTACTGGACTACATTAGTCTGACAAAGAATTCCTGTGATGAACACCTCACTGTCTATGGACATTGTACATGGAGAGCCTGGTGGGGGCGGGGTTAGCTTTCTCCGCTCTGCTTCATTCTAAATATTAAAGCTCAGATTGTGTCAGAACAGCTGCACCCAGTAATCTTTAGTGATACATCAATGGATTCAGCTTCTCCTTGCCTACATCAGCTGATCTCAGATGAGGTAGCAAAAACCTGCTGACGGATTCCCTTAAGGAACTTTGACATGGATTCTCAAAGTTTATGAGGGGAATTTATCAAGCGATTTATGGCTGCTTTTTTTTTTCATCAGAATGTTGCAAATTTTGGGGCATGCTGTTCTCATGCAAAAGTGTGGTTTATGCAAACATTGAATATATGACGTTTGAATTGCATTACTTGTAGACTGTACTTATAGATTGATTCTTGGAGCACATTTTGATTAAATTGTGTGATCCCATCTACCAACGTCAAAGGTTTGTTTATATGGGACCTACACTAACAGACTTACCTCTTTTGGCTTAGGCATCCACATTTAAAAGACAGGTAGGAACAAGCTCTAATTAAAAACAGTCTTTGACAGATGATGAGTGCTCAGCCAAAATGGAGGCAACCCCCAAATGTATACTTCTATGTACAAAACTGACAAGCATCTCCTAGCCAAATATAGCCTAGCCAGACTTAAGTGTACAGATTCAGGTTGCTTTGACTTTATTGCTTTACAAATACAAAGAAATACAAATCTGGATTCACTAACTTTTATGCAAACATTGAATATATGCACTACTTACTGCTACTTAAGGTACTGCCACACTAAACAATCCCGCTAGCGATCTCGTTAGCGTTGCATACTAATGAGATCGCTAGCGGATCGTTTCTATATCGCTAAATGCGGCCACATTTAGCGATATAGTTAACGACGCTATCGCCGTTAGCGATCTTCTTAACGACTTTAGCGGTACAAAAGTACCGCTAAATCGCTAAAAAAGGTGCCCACAGCGATTAGATACTTACCCAGCGGGAGCGCCAGCGATGAAATAGGGTCCGGAGCGATTCCAGCGACGAGCGAGATCACAGCAGGAAGCTCGTCGCTGGAAGCTGCCGCACTGAACAATATCGCTAACGGGATCGCTAAATAGTGACGTTTTTTAGCGATCTCGTTAGCGATATTGTTTAGTGTGCATACCCTTTAGACTATGCACATTTTCACACCAATGGACAGATCTCTTATGTGTATGGCTTCACAAAGGATCATTTACAGCTTATGGATCGTGCTTCTATAAAAATAACATTGTTATCAATAGCTCAATTGGTAAATGTTTATTTTACTCACTTATATAGCACCATTAATTCCACAGCGCTTCACAGACATTATCATCCCTGTCCCCAATGGGCTCACAATCTAGAATGCCTATCAGTATGTACTTTGGAGTGTGGGAGGAAACCGGAGGAAACCCACGCAAACACGGAGAGAACATAGAAACTTCTTGCAGATGTTGTCCTTGGTGGAATTTGAACCAGGACCGTAGTGCCACTAGGGTACAATGCTAACCACTGAGCCACTTGTTCATAATGACATTAATTATAAATATTCCTGCCTTCTGAATGGCTATTCCTTGGGAATGATGTTAGTGGGTTTATATTGCTGCATATGCCGTTGCCAAGTTCACACAGAACGATCATGGCTCTTGAACAACCTTTGATCAGCTCCATGCAGCACTGACTGGCCTGTTTAGAAAGCCGACCAACTTCTGTACGCACAGAACGATGGTTAGTATGATTGTTCTGTGAGCATACAATGTCATTCTATCGGCAGCACATACCCTGTTTACACACGACAATGTGCTGCTAATAACAATGATTTTTAAGCCTGCTTAGAAAGTAATTGCACCCGTTGAACGAGCGTTTTACTCATTCTTCAGGTGTTTGCCAGCCTGTGGGAAAGGGCTAATAATCAGGAATGAGTGTTGTGAAGACACAGCATTGTATCTTAATTAACCAGATGACTATTATTTCAGTAGGCCCAGGGACATGAGCTACAGTTCATGTGAGAATAAGGGCCCCGTCTCACATAGCGAGATCGCTAGCGAGATCGCTGCTGAGTCACAAGTTTTGTGACGCAACAGCGATCTCAGCAGCGATCTCGCTATGTCTGACGCGTACCAGCGATCAGGCCCCTGCTGTGAATCTCTGGTCGTGTCAGAAATGGCTGGACTTTTTTTTGATCGCTGGTCTCCCGCTGGCTAGCACGCATCGCTGCTTGTGGCAGGCAGGAGACCAGCGATCAGCTGGTAACCAAGGTACACATCGGGTTTCCAGGCGCTGGGCTGTGCCTGGAAACCCGATGTGTACGTTGGATACCAGCGCGCTGCTGCAGGGGAGCTGGTAACCAAGGTACACATCGGGTTTCCAGGCACCGCGCAGCGCCTGGAAACCCAATGTGTACCTTGGTTACCAGCTCCCTGCACCAGCGGGCTGGCATCCAACTTACACTGCGGGTAACTAGGCGACGTTACCCGCAGTGTCGCTGTCCTGATCGCTGCCTGTTTGGCAGCTCAGCAGCTATCATGTAGCGACACACCAGCGATCCTGACAAGTGCATATCGTTGTCGGGATCGCTGGTGCGTCGCTATGTGAGACGGGGCCCTAACTGTTGACCCTTATTGTCACTGATTTAATGTTCAATGGCTGCCATTTGTTGACTCGCTGCTGATTAGCTATTGTATTTGTCCTTGTATTGCAGTCCTAGTATTGTTCTGCTATCTTTGGGAAACAAAGACTCAATGTTTGAATGTTTGTAATATGTTGATGATCCATTCCTGCTCTGCAATATGAAGGACAATATATGCATGTTGTTTGAACACTCCAGCAGTGAGGATGGCCTTATACCACCTTCCCCCAAGCCTGTGGGGAATGCCTAAAAGAAAAGTTGTGACCTGTAAAAAAGAGATCTGCCTGTGTTCAGTGAGACTGAAAGACTGGGAGACAGAGAGAGACAGCCAGAGATTAAGCCAAGACATCCAAAAGACAAGAGATAGGACAGGATCCACAACATCATGGCTCCATCACGAGAGACACAGATCTATCATTCTAAGGGAAACAACCTAGGGGACCTTGGCCCCGGTTGGAAGAATACAGACCTGCTCCATTGACTATCGCTGAACCATGGATACTTTTGGAGAAAGCCAGGATTGGGACCCGCCGGTCACCTGGCTCCATGGAGATGTTCAGAGAAGCCAGGTTGTGACCCTTGGGTCAACTGGCGTTGTACCTCAATGGACTGTCCTCTTCCTAAGCTTGTCGTTATCTCCTCTGTGTGTGTCTGCCACAGATGGGGTAGTCGACCCTGAAAGCTGAAGCCAGTTGTGACCCTCCGGTCAACTGGCCTTGTACCTGAATGGACTGTCATCTTCCTACGCTTGTCGTTACCTCCTCTCTGTGTGGGTGCCACTGGTGGAGTAGTTCCTGGGAGCACTGAAATAACAGCTGCCATTATCCCGACAAGTCAGCGGAAGGGTGAGACTCTGTAATGTGCACCATCTTGAGGTATTTTGCTGGACTGTTCGATGTGTTATATGCCTGTTTTGTGGTTCAATAAAGCACTGCCACATTGTTTTACCCTCACCCTGCGTTGTCTGAATGGTGTTACGTTATGGAAAGCGGGCATTCGGCTGGAGGATCCCTGGTCCATGCGGTTTCGACTAGCGGACTGGGGAGCCTGCCAACTTCCCCGCGTCTCCACAAGTTTTTATTGCTTGATTATTAGCCTTATAAATGGATCTTCAATCCATGAGCTGAGAAATAAAAGGTTACAGTATTTTTAGATTATTTTAAAAGACCAAGCAGATTAGAATTCAGATCATTTATATGAAACATGTTTTGCTCTTATATTCTTGATAACTCCTCCAGTTCTGGTGGTGTAGTTTTAGAAAATTGTATGGGTCGTCATCCATATCAATGTAAAATCCATATTGACTGTGGCAGTAACATTCGTTGATGTATTAATGTGGATAGTGATTTGAATTCACAATGACGGACCTGGAGCAGGAAATATTGACAGGGAGTATTTTAAATGCAAGCTTCAAGCATGTTTTGTACACTGAATGTCTGCCTCTTTTATAGTATTTTTCATAGTTTCTCTTTATAGGGAACATGCCCCAAGTTTTCCCATTATAAACCACAGTCACCACTTTTATGCCCTCTTCTACAATATTCTGTCAAGCTGTATATAAGTCCCCAATCCTCCCTGCAGGTCATATAAAATAGCCTTTATAATCCCCCCCCCCATACATAGCGTTCCAGTCCGATGAACGTCGCTGTTGTTGCTTCAGTGCCTCCTCTATCTCTGCAATCACCGTCCTCTTGCTTGTTTCATTTGGATGACACGTCCTACGTCATCTACACAGTGTCCCCCCAATCACGTTCTTGCGCAGGCGCCCTTTGCTCCACCCTGTATTGTAGTATGCATGCGCTTGCTTTACTTCCAGGTCATCTGCTCTCTTAGGCCTCTCCTGGAGCATGCGCATTACAGTACTTTCAGCAGAGCGAAGTACGCCTGCACTGGAGAAAGATTAGGGCACGGTGTGAGGACATAGGCTGTATTATCCACATGAAGCAGAGCAGGAGGATGGTGATAATGGGGATAGGATAGGCGCCAAAGTAAGACCAGTAGCAACTGTCAGATCGGAGTGTCGTATGGGGAGATTATAAAAGGGATTTTTGCAAGTGATTGGAGCGTTATATACAGCTTTCTAGACTGCTGTAAAAGAGGATGATAACCTTAGTTTATATTGGGAAATTCTAGTGACAGATTCCCTTTAAATATATAAAAACACTGTATGCAGAATATCAGGCTATCACCCTAATAGTGCATTGGCATAATGTTCAATATGGAGACTTGGCACTTTCATTGCTGCTGCTGCAGAAAAGAGATACCATTCTTACTATATTTATTTTCAAAGTAATAATTACGGTTCATTAATAAAAATAATTCCCATCTGTAATTTGTAGAGTAACGAACCATATCCTTGGCCAATGTTTTCATCCTATCCTTTACCAAAATGCTACATACCAGAGGTAACTGGAGCTGAGGATCCGAAACAAGGTAAAATATCACTACAAACAATATAAGTCATGTCATTTAAAGTGATTCTGCGAAGACATAACATTTTAGGCCGGGATCACACATGCGAGGAAATCGTCCGATGCTCGCATGTGAAATCCCAACTCTGGCGCCGGCATTCGGGAGTGGAGCAAGCGGCTGCATGTATTTATATGCAGTCTCTCGCTCCACTCCCAAGTGCCGGCGCCAGAGCTGGGATTTCACATGCGAGCATCGGACGATTTCCTTGCATGTGTGATCCCGGCCTTATATAAACTTAGTCTCTATGCTCTGGGATGCAGTTTGTATTACAACTTTGCGACTAAACGAGGGCGTTAGGAGGGAATGGTGATGATGGCTTATCTGTGCAAGCTGCTGCAATGACAAGTATGTTTCCATAGAACTCAATGAAAATTGTGGAGTGTCATGGGGCCCTACAAACAGCCAGTCACAGCCCACTGGACTAATATTGTTAGCCTTTCCTAAGGATTGATCATAAAACTCAAAGAACCAGATAAGCCGTTTAATGTATAGAACCTACCGTATATACTCTTGTATAAGCTGACCCCCCTAAATTTGCCACAAAAAACTGGGAAAACTTAGTGACTCGCGTATAAGCCTAGGGTGGAAAATGCAGCAGCTACTGGTAAATTTCAAAAATAAAAATAGATACCAATAAAAGTAAAATTAATTGAGACATCAGAAGGTTAAATGTTTTTGAATATCCATATTGAATCAGGAGCCCCATATAATGCTCCATACAGTTCATGATGGCCCCATAAGATGCTCCATACAAAATACGCCCCATATAATGCTGCACAAAGATTAATAATGGCCACATAAGATGCTCCATAGAATAATATGCCCCATATGCTACTCCATAAAGGTAATGGCCCCATAAGATGCTCCATAGATTATGCCCCATATGCTGCTCCATAAAGGTTATGGCCCCATAAGATGTTCCATAGATTATGCCCCCCTTAAGATGCTCCATAGATTATGCCCCATATGCTGCCCCATAAGATGCTCCATAGAATAGGCCCCATATGTTGCTGCTGCAAAAAAAAAAAAATGACATACTCACCTCTCGTCGCTGTGGGGCCAGGTGCCGGTGTCTTGAGCAGGCGGGGACACCGGCGTGCTATGGGGGCCAGGTGCTGGTGTCACCGCTGGCTCAGGGCCCCGGCACCTGCTATATTCACCTGTCCTCGCTCCACCGCTGCGCGCCGCTCCGTCTTCCGGGTCCTCTGTCAGTGATTGTTCAGGCAGAGGGCGCAGCGCGCACTAACTACGTCATCGCGCCCTCTGACCTGAACATCACAGCCAGAGGACGAGGAAGACAGAGCGGCGCGCAGCGGTGTAACTGACACAGGTGAATATCACATATACTTACCCCCCCCTGGCATGGTCTCTGGCAGCTATTCCTTCCTTCAGCGGTCATGTGGTACCGCTCATTAAAGTCATGAATATGTGCATATTCATGACTTTAATGAGCGGTACCACGTGATCACTGAAGGAAGGAGCCTGAGACCATGGGAGAAGCAGGGGGGCTGCAGAGACTCGCCAGGGGGGGTAAGTATGATCTGACACCCTCGCTCCCCCTCCCACCCCCTGGCGTATACAGGTCCTTCTCAAAAAATTAGCATATAGTGCTAAATTTCATTATTTTCCATAATGTAATGATTACAATTAAACTTTCATATATTTTAGAATCATTACACACCAACTGAAATTTGTCAGGTCTTTTATTGTTTTAATACTGATGATTTGGCATACAACTCCTGATAACCCAAAAACCTGTCTCAAAAAATTAACATATTTCAACCGTCCAATAAAATAAAAGTGTTTTTTAAAAACAAACAAAAAAACCATCAAATAATAAAGTTCAGTTATGCACTCAATACTTGGTCGGGAATCCTTTTGCAGAAATGACTGCTTCAATGCGGCGTGGCATGGAGGCAATCAGCCTGTGACACTGCTGAGGTGTTATGGGGGCCCAGGATGCTTCGATAGCGGCCTTAAGCTCATCCAGAGTGTTGGGTCTTGCGTCTCTCAACTTTCTCTTCACAATATCCCACAGATTCTCTATGGGGTTCAGGTCAGGAGAGTTGGCAGGCCAATTGAGCACAGTAATACCATGGTCAGTAAACTATTTACCAGTGGTTTTGGCACTGTGAGCAGGTGCCAGGTCGTGCTGAAAAATGAAATCTCCATCTCCATAAAGCATTTCAGCCGATGGAAGCATGAAGTTCTCCAAAATCTCCTGATAGCTAGCTGCATTGACCCTGCCCTTGATGAAACACAGTGGACCAACACCAGCAGCTGACATGGCACCCCACACCATCACTGACTGTGGGTACTTGACACTGGACTTCAGGCATTTTGGCATTACCTTCTCCCCAGTCTTCCTCCAGACTCTGGCACCTTGATTTCCGAATGACATGCAAAATTTGCTTTCATCAGAAAAAAGTACTTGGGACCACTTAGCAACAGTCCAGTGCTGCTTCTCTGTAGCCCAGGTCAGGCGCTTCTGCCGCTGTTAATGGTTCAAAAGTGGCTTTACCTGGGGAATGCGGCACCTGTAGCCCATTTCCTGCACACGCCTGTGCATGGTGGCTCTGGATGTTTCTACACCAGACTCAGTCCACTGCTTCCTCAGGTCCCCCAAGGTCTGGAATCGGTCCTTCTCCACAATCTTCCTCAGGGTCCGGTCACCTCTTCTCGTTGTAGAGCGTTTTCTGCCACATTGTTTCCTTCCAACAGACTTCCCATTAAGGTGCCTTGATACAGCACTCTGGGAGCAGCCTATTTGTTGAGAAATTTCTTTCTGGGTCTTACCCTCTTGCTTGAGGGTGTCAATGATGGCCTTCTTGACATCAGTAAGGTCGCTAGTCTTACCCATGATGGGGGTTTTGAGTAATGAACCAGGCAGGGAGTTTTTAAAAGCCTCAGGAATCTTTTGCATGTGTTTAGAGTTAATTAGTTGATTCAGAAGATTAGGGTAATAGGTCGTTTAGAGAACCTTTTCTTGATATGCTAATTTTTTGAGACAGGTTTTTTGGGTTATCAGGAGTTGTATGCCAAAATCATCAGTATTAAAACAATAAAAGACCTGACAAATTTCAGTTGGTGTGTAATGAATCTAAAATATATGAAAGTTTAATTGTAATCATTACATTATGGAAAATAATGAAATTTAGCACTATATGCTAATTTTTTGAGAAGGACCTGTATGACTCGCGTATAAGTCGAGAGGGGGACTTTCAGCCTTAAAAAATGGGCTGAAAATCTCGGCTTACACGCAAGTATATACGGTATTTAACATGGTGTGAATGAAATATAACATGATAATAGTAGACTTTTTTATTTTCTTAGACCATGAACTCTTGAGGTTTCTCTCATCTGGAGGCACAGACCAAAAAGTAACTTGGTTGGAGAATTGTAAAAGACTATTCTGTAAAACTCTTAAATCAAAGCCTGGTGTATTAAGATGGTCAGGTAAGTGAGGTGTGTTACAGTAAGTTCTATATAGACAGTAGTGCTGACGGAATGCCACAGCTCTTGGCAAAGTTATTCTTCCCAGTGCCTCCACTAACTTGCCTGTTGTATGGAGGGTGGGATATGGGCGCCTGATAACTCTGACCCAAAAGAGATTGAGTTTAATATATGCCAGATCTTATGACATAAGGTAAGCTGCATTGTTTGTACCCAATTAGAAAATGTAGAGGCTCAGAATAGTCATCACATACACCGCTGACAAAGCTGTCATCTGCTGCCTACTGATGTCAACCAGCCATAATCCATAGAAAGCTAGATGGGGTCCTTTAAATTTAATAGGTGCCTTTAAATGTATATACCATTAGGTTGAATTAAAACGAATTTTGTGGTCAGTGTGATTGTACTGTAAAGGGGTTCTCTGAGAAATGTACTAAAATAAATAATACACATTTTTCTAAATACCTTTATTATTTATTATAACCGTACATTTGTATTTATTTTGCTTCCCAGTGTATGGAGAATTATTAGAGAAATTTCTATCCTACATTTATGACATTCCTTCCAACTGTGCTTTTCAGCACTCTGAATATAAAGGTACGTTGATTTTACTAGTACGTTTCCTGACATTAAATCTTCGTTAAGCTTTACTTGAGAGCAGAAGTCTGAATAGGACAGTTTTGGAGGCATTTGGTTTGTTGAACGCTGCAGAACATGATTGTTCACATTAACTGCATCATCACCAAAAAAATCTCCGTTATAAACTGTAATGTTTGCTCTAGATTTGTGAAATAGGATTTGTAATATCATTTTGGTTCTATTTTATCTAGATTCAAATATACCAAATGAAAGCCTTACTCCATTCCAGCAACTGGGCATAAAAATTGCTATCAGGTAAAATCTAAAGAGCAGAAGATGTCTGTAACTTCCAGTGAATGCATTCTTTATAGGATCTGCTACCTGTGTAATTCTCCGTTGTTTTGTATCACTTTTGACATAACAAAGTGACATCTCCGTGGGGGTCCGAGTACCAAGTCCACCACTTAGCTTTACCTTAAAGTAGCAGAAGAGACTATTTGAGCACTGAGAGTTTTCTTTGAGCCAATACATCACCCACTACATAGACTACCGATGTGCTATATGACAACCCATTATTATAGTAAATATTTGTTAAGGTCCATTTAAACTGCAAGATTATTGTGAAAGAGCGCTCCTAGGAACACTCTTTTCACAGTAATGTTGCTTTGTAAAAAACAAGCAAAACACTCATTTAACCATCTATTTCAGATCATCCAGTGCACATCTGAGATGCAATCTCCTGATATAAACAGGCTATTAACCCCTATATTTACGTCATCGGCCGTGTCCCTGCCTTTGATACGGGCTCTGGCGCGGAGCCCGCATTTTTCCCTGCACTTAATGACTAATTTAATCAGCTGTCATGTGCCTCTAACAGCCACGGGTGGATCCGAGATCCACCTGCAGCTGTTTGACAGCAGCATTTAGCTGGCTATCACTGACAGCAGCATTTACCAGCCGGAAGCGCATCTCAAGTCCCACCCAAGCGAGGTGCCGATGGGTTGTCATGACAATTGGGGTTCTGCAGAAGACCCCATGCTTCTCATCATAATCCTCCAGTGATTGTGATTTTTGGTATACACAGCAAGGCTGTAGCACAGGCGATCGGAAGTTTGCAGCTTCAAGTCTCCTAGGGGTACTATTGAACACAATAAAAAGTAAAAAAAAAAAAAAAAGTTTTAAAAAATATAAAAAAAAAAATAAAACACAAGTTCAAATCACCCCCTTTTGCCCCATTAAAAATAAAACCATAAAAAAAATATATTTGCTAATGCTGCATTCCGAAATGTCCAATCTATCAAAATATAAAGTAAATTAATCAGATCGGTAAACTGCGTAACTAGAAAAAAAATCTCCAGAATTACATTTTTTGGGTCGCCGCAACATTGCAATGAAATGTAATAAGAGGCTATCAAAACATCATTTCTACTCCAAAATAGTATCAATAAAAATGTCAGATCAAGCCTCCAAAAATAAGCCATCCACGAGCCCCAGTAGAAACACAAAGGGTCACGGAAACTAGCAACTAATGCAAAAAAAAAATTCTAAATTTTTTTTTTCTCACCACATAAATATAAAAGAATCTATACATGTTTGGTATCTGACCTGGAGAATCATATCGCTAGGTCAGTTTTACCATACAGTTAACATGTAAAAAAAAAAACCCAAAAAACAATTGTAGAATTGCACTTTTTTTGCAATTTCACCGTACTTGGAATCTTTTTTCCTGTTTTCCAATACACTATGTGCTTAAAGCAATGGTGTCATTCAAAAGCACAACTTGTCCTGCAAAAAAACAAGCCCTCCTATGGCTATATTAATAGAAAAATGAAAAAGTCATGGCCCTTGGAAGAGGGGGAGGAAAAAACGAAAAATTGCCTCGGGTTGAAGAGGTTAAGTGACTGCCAAGCAACAAACAAATAGCTTGTGGTCAGTAGCTCAGTGCCACCACTATGATATTGTAAATGGGCCTTTAGATAGTGTGTCCTAAGCAACCTTTCTTTGAGTATAGAAAAAAGAAGGAGGTTCCAGCTTCTTTCAATATGCAAACATTTATTTGAACGTTATAAGAATTCCATAATCCGGATAGACATGGCGACGCGTTTCGAACGCCAAACCTGCGTTCTTTGTCAGTACCGTGTGACAGCAAAGAAAGCAAAAAGCAACTTGGCAGAAATCAAGCCGTGATCTTTCCAATTCATCTTGCAGCCATAGGCCATATTTACAAAATGAGGTTTTTCCCAAGATTCATGATGGAGTCGGCTGAACATGATGTGGATTTTGAGGAGTGCAGCTAAGAGGCTGGGACAAGACTAATAGGTGATATTGTCCCTGCCTTGTGCTCTGCGGTTACATGGACACTGAGGGCTGTGGGAGACTGGAGCTAAAAGCCACTTTACATGACCATCCCATTGGTGGTGATTTTGAGGTGTCTTGGGTAGCTTTCTATGGCCGTTCCTCAGACAAAGGAGTGCCTCGTACTTTTGTAACTCTCTTTTTCTCTTCATCTTTCTGTTTGCCCAGGTATGGTAGACATCTGGGTGTTCTGACTGGTAACAAAGAGCATGATCTTACTCGGCTTCTTCAACAGTGTGAAAGTTTCCTTCAACAGCAGCAAACAACTGTCAGCTCTCCATTACGTATCCTTAAATTCCGAAATATCTTAAAGAACTTCCTCACCTAAATGTTTACCCTAAAAATAAAAACCTAAGCACTTCTTTCTCCTGAGATGGGGGATGTTCTTCTCCTCTGCTGTCTGTAAGGTGTAGATAAAAAAAATTGGTGATACGCCTAATAACCATAATCTTTCCATAAAGTTGTCAGACCATGTATCCTTATCAAACGCCATGTTTAAGAACATTTAGGTCTTCAACCCAAAGCAGATTTGGCACAGAAATTATGGCTGAGAAGGATCTTACTAGAAAGAAGAAATAGCGAAGACCACGGTGAAGAAAGGGGTTGTGCAGCACCTCTAGTATCCAACATGCGCATTAGGCGTCTCTTCTTCACACCAGGCGAGACAGTTGCTGAGGCAGCCGTCCGGTGTCTGGCAGGTATCCAGACATTCAGTGTTTCTCAGTGCCCGGGTCCAAAAAGAGAAGAGCTGCACGCTCCCTTTATGTGCGTTTTGGAATTACAATTGAATAGTTTGGTATACCTTAAACATGTTGGCCCCGAAACGGCTTTGCGGTTTTTTTTTAAATCCTTTTTGGTTTATGATATTATTTGCTGTGTTTGGCTCCAAATTCTTCAAGATGGCGCACACGATTGATGAATTTGGCGTAAAGTAAAAAAAATTGTCTTATCTAAAACTGTGTGCGCGATTTTTGGCTCCAAAAGCCGCACATTGCACAAAATAGTGAAAAATGTTCTAAAATACTGACACACTAAAACAAATACACCAGGGGATACGGGAGTGGAGTTTCATCAATCGCAACTTTTTAAGAAGAAGCAAAATTTGGCGAATCAGGCAAAAACATCTGGAATCATTAAACTCTGCCCACAAAGCCGGAAACAGGAAAAAAAAAACAAAAAAACAGGCAAGCATTTATAAAATATACTTCAAAAAAGGCAACCAAACAAAAAAACAGGCGCACAACACAAAAATAGACAAACAGGCACAAAGCCAAAGATGAATCTGGGCCATTATGTGAATAAGCTTCTAGGGCCTGGTGCATAGCCTAGCTAATCTTCCATTAGGCCTAAAGGGAATATGTCAGCAGGTTTTTGCTATTTAATCGAGAACAATATAATGTAGGGGTATAGGGCCATAGATAGGGTATATTGCTTTATATTTATTTTGCTTTATATATTTATATTGCTTTAGTTTCATAGTAAGTGTTTTATCAGTAGGAGATTATCACTACAGGACTAGGTGTCACTTGCCAGTCCAGATACTCTACATAACCCAGCCCATCAACTTATTGGTAGCTTGCTGACTATCAACAGTGTACACAGGAAGCTGCCAATTAGCGGTGTAGGTGCGGTTATACACAGCTCATCATTCTGAGCACTGCTACATCTATAGCAGAGAAAACAGGATTTTACCAAAACTGCACCAAGCAGATGAGTAAGTGAAACATTGCTATACTCATGCTCTCTACCTCTACATCATGCAGCTTTCAAATTCCATAACAAAAACCTGTTGACTGATTTGCCTTTAAGGAGTAACTATCACTGATTTGGGGCTGCCCTTTTGTATTGACAAAAACAATGAGCAGCCTCAGACTAGGCTTTTCTAAATATAATACAGTATCAAAACCTCTCAAAAGTATCCTTAAAGGTGTTTTCCCACCAGCAAAATTAATTTTAATCAACATTTTAATCAATAAATCTTGGAATAATAATAACTTCCATAATTGGATGTGATAAATAAAATGTTCCTGTGCTGAGATAATCTTATAAATGTGCCCCTGCTGTGTACTGTGTAATGTTCGTGTCTGACCGTACAGGAACATGATCTGATCATATCACAGCTCCTGGGCAGGGAAGGAAAAGAGTATACAGACATTACATCATTGGATCGCAATGTCTCTGTGCAGATTATGTCATCATCTCAGGCAGAATTGCTGAGCTCAGTGATTGTCTGCAGCGCTGTCAATAACAGACATTGGGAGCAGCGGCGGAGGCTCAGAGCTGGACCTGGGGCGGAGGAGTAAAGAACAGTTTGTCTTTTTTTAAAGAAACTGCAGCCAGGGGAGAGGAATTTTCTTCCTAGGCTAGAGCATGATTGCTGAGTTTGATATTGTAGATATTTTATTTTTCTTATTGCTTATATACAGTACATATGAATGATGATTGCCTTTTGTGTCTTAATATTTTTATGTGAGCATAGGGGCAGCGACACCAAAGGTCTGTGATATATGGCACTAATAATGCAATAAAAAATATAAACTAGGAAAAAAATGCTTATTTTTATATATTTTGTTGCTAATTCTTATATATATATATATATATATATATATATATATATATATATAAAATATATGTTAATACTTACGGGGGCTCCTGGTACCATAGCTTTACTTTTGCACAGAAGAAGTTCTGCATCATGCCCAGTCTACAAGTTCCTTAACAGTTCTCGCTGTAGAATATTTACAAGGAGGATATCCTGGTCATGATTGGTTTGCATCTTCTATGTTCTTGATTATGTCGGGAGATTATGATAAAACATTCACATTTCTACAGAAATTCTCCAGTCTCCTCACCTCAGCATATTTGTGGCTTCCACGTCTCCATATTTCTGTAAGTAATCCTCTGTACATTTGTAAGATTGTAAATCTGATGAACTGTATAACAGACTTGGACCGTTTAATAAAAAGAGAAAAGCCGTTCACCCTTGTAGAACTTCAGAAGTGTGTTACTATATTCTCACACTGATAGAAAAAGCAAAAACCTCAATAAGAGCATATAGAATATAGCACAGCATGCTAAAGGCAGGGAAATATGTGCAAGACCATAAATAAGAACATTCATTACCTCTTCTAAGTTTAACTTTTTGGGAAAACCTGTTCTTAACTTATCCTCTAGTCTTCTTCCGCATTGGCCAGCTTAAAGGGAATCTGCCACTAAGATTTTGCTATCCCATCAGAAACAGAATGATGTATGGACTGACACACTGACTCCAGCGATGTATCACTGACTGGGCTGCTTACTGCAGTTTTGAGAAAATCACTATTTTATCTGCTGCAGATCTACTAGAAACTAAAACTGTGATTTTATCAAAACTAAAGCAAGCAGCTCAGTAAGTGACACATCGCTGGAATCCGGGTTTCTGTCTCTACATAGAAACAAGTGCTAGTTTTTTTTACTCATGTAACTTATAAGTCTTAGTGAACTCGCATGATGATATCTAATTTCCTTTTATATGGGGATAATCTTCCAGCTCTGGCTGCCATTTCACCATGTATTCCTCTCTCGTCTGTATTAGAAACACTTTCCTGTGGATATAAGAGCAGCAGGAATCCATCCCATATATTTTTGCACTGCTTATTATGTGGAGATGCTGATGAAGACAGAGGTACCACTAGTGTTTTCAGCATTTCGGATGTCGGGCTTCACTCCCTCCCAGGTAATAATGTGTGACTGAGTACAGCTGATCGGCGGGGGGTGCCGGGTGTCGGACCCAGACTGATTAGACATTGATGACCTATCCCTAAGCATAGGTCAGTGATGAAGTAGTGGACAACCTCTTTAACCCTCACACAGTGAGCCAGCTTCACATGTCTTTAATGTAGTGTCCTTCGGTTTAGATCTGTCAGCACTGGCTAAGCCAATGTTTCTGGAACTACTTGGACTGGGGTGAGATTTGTCATTACCTGGGAGTGTGTATTGTCCTTGGAGCAGATTACCAGGTCTACATGTGTATCGCAATATTCCGACACCTTCAGCAAGAAATCCTACAGCACACCCAAACCCAAGATTTACAAGTCTTCCTTAAAGTAAGTGTCATTTCGATTAAAGGGCACATGCAGAGATTATTCATTAAATCTGTAGGACGAAAATTCCAATTTTCACTTCAGTTTCTCATCCATTTTATGTAGTTTTCTCAGGGGAAAACCTCTGCAGAAATCACAGAGCTAGCCTAGAAAACTCTCCCGTGGCAGTCAATGAGTTTCTATCCATTTCTCATATGGTCTGCTGTAATGCATATCTCTGAATGCCGTTAATCGTCTCTCAGGCAAGATGGCTACACCTATAAAGCACAAGAAATATATTTAGAAAAATACATAATCAGAAAATAATCAGTATATGGGCTTTTTTTTTTTTAGTAAAAATGTAGGTAATACATTAATTTAAAGGAGTTGACTCCTTTCAGAAAACGTTCTGCTATAAGCTGCAGTAATTATGGAAAAAAAGCCAAACCGTAATCCTTAGGCCTCTTTCACACATCCGTTTTTGCCGTCAGGCGCGATCCGGCACTTTTTTGAAAAAAAACGGATCCGTTTTTTTAAACCGCCGAATGCGTTTTTTTGTCATTGACTAGCGTCGGATGTCATTGCGTTGCGTCCGTTTTTTTCCGGATCCGGCGGAAATGTACATCCCATCAGCTGGACAAAACGGTCACTGCAACGTTTTTTTTTTCTGCCGCACCCGCCGGATAGCGCCTGAAGCGGCGCTTCCGGCGGGCGCAAACAATACAAGTCTATGGTGCCGGATCAGTCTTTTGTGCAGTCCGGCAAAAGACTGATCCGGATTCTGGAAACCAAGGTCTCTCTCTCCGCCGGATCCGTCCTTTCCTTTTTTGGACGGATTGTGCCTGACGGCACAAAACGGATGTGTGAAAGAGGACTTACCCTCCGGTGTCCAACGCAAGCTCTCTGCTGCTGTCCCAGTGTCTGTTGTCTGCAGCACTGACGTCACGTTGACAGCACTGCAACCAATCAGTGAGCTTAGAGGCTTACATGGCCAGACCTGATTATCTCAATGATTGGCAAATAAACAACATAGACTGTGACAGCGGCGGAGAGCTGGTGCTGGACATGGGAAAGTAATACTCTGTTAGTTTTCTAATAAGTACTGCAGCTTAGAACAAATATCTGTGGAAGAAGACAGCCCCTTTAAGCTGAAACCATTAACAAACTGTCAGACATTGGCCAAAAAGTGGGGTGTCACAATGCAATGCACAAGATTTATATTTGTAACATGGGTAGTTTCAGTGGGTACTGAAAGTATTCAGACCCCTTTAAATTTTTCACTCTGTTTCATTTCAGCCATTTGGTAAATGCAAAAAAGTTCCTTTTTTTCTCATTAATGTACACTGCACCCCATTTTGACTGAAAAAAAAAACAAATGTAGAAATTTTTGCAAATTTATTAAAAAAGAAAAACTGAAATATCACATGGTCATAAGTATTCAGACCCTTTGCTCAGACACTCATATTTAAGTCACATGCTGTCCATTTCCTTGTGATCCTCCTTGAGATGGTTCTACTCCTTCATTGGAGTCCAGCTGTATTTAATTAAACTGATAGGTCTTGATTTGTAAAGGCACACACCTGTCCATATAAGACCTCACAGTGCATGTCAGGCCAAATGAAAATCATGAGGTCAAAGGAACTGGCCAAGGAGCTCATAGACATAATTGTGGCAAGGCACAGATCTGGCCAAGGTTACAAAAGAATTTATGCAGTATTCAAGGTTCCTAAGAGCACAGTGGCCTCCATAATCCTTAAATGGAAGAAGTTTGGGACCACAAGAAGTCTTCCTAAACCTGTCCGTCCAGCCAAACTGAGCAATTGTGGGAGAAGAGTCTTGGTGAGAGAGGTAGAGAAGAACCCCAAGATCACTGTGGCTAAGCTCCACAGATGCAGTAGGGAGATGGGAGAAAGTTCTACAAAGTAAACTATCACTGCAGCCCTCCACCAGTCGGGCCTTTATGGCAGAGTGGCCCAACGGAAGCCTCTCCTCAGTGCCAAACATATGAAAGCCCGCATAAAGTTTGCTAAAAAAAACACATGAAGGACTCCCAGACTATGAGAAATAAGATTCTCTGGTCTGATGAGACGAAGTTAGAACTTCTTGGTGATAATTCTAAGCGGTATGTTTGGAGCAAACCAGGCACTGCTCATCACCTGCCCAATACAATCCCAACAGTGAAACATGGTGGTGGCAGCATCATGCTATGGGGGTGTTTTTCAGCTGCAGGGACAGGACAACTGGTTGCAATTGAAGGAAACATGAATGTGGCCAAGTACAGAGATATCCTGGATGAAAACCTCTTCCAGAGTGCTCTGGACCTCAAACTTGGCCAAAGGTTCACCTTCCAACAAGACAATGACCCTAAGCACACAGCTAAAATAACAAAGGAGTGGCTTCCGAACAACTCTGTGACCATTCTTGACTGGCTCAGCCAAAGCCCTGACCTAAACTCAATTGAGCATCTCTAGAGAGACCTGAAAATGGCTGTCTACCAACGTTCACCATCCAACCTGACGGAACTGGAGAGGATCTGCAAGGAAGAATGGCAGAGGATCCCCAAATCCAGGTGTGAAAAACTTGTTGCATCATTCCCAAGAAGATTCATGGCTGTACTAGCTCAAAAGGTGCTTATACTCAACACTGAGCAAAGGGTCTGAATACTTATGACCATGTGATATTTCAGTTTTTCTTTTTTAATAAATTTGGAAAAATTTCTACATTTCTGTTTTTTTTTTCAGTCAAGATGGGGTGCAGAGTGTACATTAATGAGAAAAAATGAACTTTTTTGAATTTAGCAAATGGCTGCAATGAAACAAAGAGTTGAAAATTGTAAAGGGGTCTGAATACTTTCCGTACCCACTGTATTAAAGGTTACACAGGTGCAAAATACTGATGGAAGCAGCCACTCACAAACCTACTAATTCATGGTGGCTGCCTAGTAAAAAATGCACACAGATGAATCTTGCGTATTACCAATGCGAATGGCTGTAATTGCCAAATTGAACTGGTGCACATGGCGGCGTTCACACAATGATCGATCACCAGACAATTGCTTATTCTTTCTACCTACTACTAATGTGTACAGCCACGTTTAGGATAAGCCCCAGCGTACTCCATTAGGTAGGATGAATCCAGTATTAATATCAATGATTTCTTAGAAGCCATGGTAATACTTTGTATGATGTCTTATTTCCATACAGGAAGAAGCAATACATGGATTTAGAGTTAGCGACTACTTGGAATTTATGGAAAGTCTTGAGCAGGTTTATAGGCCAATGGTCCTAAAGGAAATGAAACAATGCTGCACATAACTGAACAACTCCAGGAAAAATTAACACATTTCCTTACAGACTTTGTACAGGCTCTGGACTGTGGCATAGCAATAAAAACGCTTCTATGTTTTGGGAACTGTTGTTGATAATGTTTAAGGGGTTGTCTCAGGTTTGGATGTCAGGAGCCCACCTTTGCCTTCCAGTTTATTGCTTGCTGGAGGCGGAGTGCTCCTAGAGATCGTCTGATTTGGAACCCAAGGCCCACGCTGTGCGTTAGTGAGCGCTGCGAGCAAAGGCAGCTTTGGAGAAGCGCAGGTGGTCTGCAGTGGGTAGGATCCAGCAGTCCATCAGCTGCACTGCTGCACTTTGAAGCTGCAACGCAAACAACTTGTAAACGCAAGAAACGGGCTACTGCCGAGGTGGCCGTTAACCTAGGCGATGAGTGGTAAACTATAGAATAAAAAATCCCTCAGTTTTTGAAAACAGGATATTTACTAAGGAGCAAAGATTGTTATTTTTACAAGAATTTTTGCAATTTAAACCATATTTAAACATGAGAAAATCCCTTTAACGTGCAGATATGCCAGGATTTTGAATAAAGAAGCAATACAGCAATGGGCTTATTCTATAAAGTCACACACTCTATAAAGTACTAAATTGATGCTATGGTTCAAGGTGTAATGTTTCTCCTTGTGGAGAGTGACATACCGGGTCTGGCATGCCAAGGTAAGGAGGCTTATTCGCCGTGCAATGCTCCTCTGCAAAATTTAATATGCAAATTGCCTCGTCAGAGAGGGAGAGGACTTGAACTCTATAGCGCCACCTGTTGGAAGTAGCAATCCTACAAGTCACTCAACATTTTAGTGAGTCTTGCAATATGACAGCTGGCAAATTATCCCAAAGCATTTCCCACAATCCCACTTTCCTGACCCTGTAGTGTGGACTATATATTTAGGAGTAGTCTAAGGGGCGCATGCATTGTGGGGGCGCATGCATCACAGAAGAAAAGCATCTTGAAAACGGCAGTTATTCATGGCAGTTAATCAGGGCTGGAATCAGGTACCCCACACTTTGCCTTCTTTTTCATTATGTACTTTATCTATTTCCTCCTGTGTTCCATTGCCATCCACATTCACCGCCCCATCCCCCCTCCATCACGACTCATACACATCAGCCCCTCTATCCTTCCCTCTCCCATGTACAGCTCCCATGCACTCCTCACCTTCCTGAAAAACCTCAGCCCATCTTGCCCAAACACATCACATAAAAAACCTACTTACAATTCCAACAACTACCTGCTCTTTATCTTCCTACTCCTACTGATTTCAGGGGACATCTCCCCCAACCCTGGTCCACCATCCCCCAACCTCAATCCCTACCCTACCTCATACCGAAACCATAATAATCTTATTAATATTACTTGCACTCCCTCATCTCCTTCTTTCAATTGTGCCCTCTGGAATCCACGGTCTGCATGCAACAAGCTATCCTTCCTGCACAACTACTTTCTGAACCACTCTCTTAATCTGTTGGCCCTCACTGAAACCTGGATTCAGGATTCTGACACTGTCTCCCCTGCTGCCATTTCCTATGGTGGTTTACAGTTCTCCCATTCCCCGAGACCCACAAACAGACATGGTGGTGGAGTTGGCATACTCCTGTCCCCACAATGCACTTTCCAGGTCATCCCCCCAATTCCATCACTCTCATTCCCTTCTTTTGAGGTCCACACCATCAGGCTCTTCCATCCCCTCTCCCTCAGAGTAGCGGTCATATATCAGCCCCCAGGCTCACCCACCCAGTTCCTTGACCACTTCTCAGCCTGGCTGCCGCACTTCATGTCCTCAGAACTACCAACCCTTATCCTTGGAGACTTCAACATCCCCATTAACAGCCCTACTTCCACATCTGCATCTCAGCTTCTATCACTAACCACTTCTCTAGGCCTCTCACAGCTTTCAACCTCTGAGACACACAAGGATGGCAACACCCTTGACCTGGTCTTTGTCCGCCTCTGTTCAATCTCCCACCTAAATAACTCACCGCTTCCACTCTCTGACCACAACATTCTCTCCTTCACGCTCACAAATCCTCCACCACCCCAGCGCACTCCTACCTACCACACATTCAGAAATCTACAAGCCATTAACCCTCAGACACTTTCAGACTCCCTACACTCATCGCTGTCCCCAATCTCCTCTTTTTCCTGTCCTGATCTGGCTGTTCATCACTACAATGACATTCTTAAAAGCACCCTTGACCAAGTAGCACCGCTCACCCTCAGAACCTCCAAACACACAGTAAAACAGCCCTGGCTCACATTGCAAACTCGACTTCTTCAGCGATGCTCTAGGAGTGCTGAACGCCTCTGGAGAAAAACCCGCACACCAGAAGACTTCATCCACTTTAAATTCATGTTAAGAACTTATAATGCTGCCCTTCAACTCGCCAAACAGACCTACTTCACCACACTGATCTCCTCACTAGCCAACAACCCCAAGAAACTTTTTGACACTTTTCACTCCCTCCTCAGGCCAAAAGCACAAGCCCCTATCACAGACATTTGTGCTGACGACCTGGCCTCCCACTTTATAGAAAAAATAGATACTATCCGTCAGGAAATCTGCTCTCAACCACCAAGTGCTGTGACTCCCATCCCACCCTGCATTTCCCCTGGCTCACTTTCCACATTTGATCCCATCACAGAAGAAGAAGTCTCCAGACTCCTCTCTTCCTCTCGTCCGACTACATGCACTACCGACCCCATCCCCTCACATCTCCTCCAGTCTCTCTCTCCAGTTGTCACAACTCACCTAACTACAATCTTTAATCTCTCACTCTCCTCTGGCATTTTCCCATCCTCCTTCAAACACTCCATCATTACTCCATTACTAAAGAAACCCGCTCTTGACCCTTCCTGCACAAACAACTACAGACCGGTCTCCAATCTCCCCTTCATCTCTAAACTTTTGGAGCGCCTAGTCTACTCCCGCCTCACCCGTTACCTCTCCACTTACTCCCTCCTAGACCCTTCACAGTCCGGCTTCCGCCCCCTACATTCGACTGAAACTGCACTCATCAAAGTGACCAATGACCTTCTTACAGCAAAACGTAACGGCGACCACTCTCTGCTCATTCTTCTCGACCTTTCTGCAGCTTTCGACACGGTTGACCACCGTCTCCTACTCTCTAGGCTCCAGTCACTAGGTATTAAGGACACTGTTCTCTCCTGGTTCTCCTCCTATCTTTCTGACCGCTCCTTCAGTGTTTCGTTCTCTGGCTCCACGTCATCTCCTCTTCCTCTCACTGTCGGTGTACCCCAGGGCTCAGTCCTTGGCCCCCTTCTCTTCTCTCTCTACATGGCCCCAATTGGACAGACCATCAGCAGATTTGGCTTTCAGTACCATCTTTATGCCGATGACACACAACTATACACGTCATCCCCCGACCTTACCCCCGCTGTTCTACAGAACACCACCGACTGTCTGTCCGCAGTCTCCAACATCATGTCCGCTCTCTATCTGAAACTTAACCTCTCCAAGACTGAACTCCTTCTGCTCCCGCCGTCTACTAACCTCCCTAAATCTGACATTTTCCTCTCTGTGGGCGGCACCATAATAACACCCCGGCAGCAGGCTCGCTGTCTGGGTGTTATGTTTGACACCAATCTCTCCTTCACCTCCCATATACAATCTCTTGCCCGCTCTTGCCGTCTACACCTAAAGAACATCTCTAGAATCCGCCCTTTTCTCACCATGGAAACAACAAAAACCCTCACTGTAGCATTGATCCACTCCCGCCTGGACTACTGCAACGCTCTATTACTTGGCCTCCCCATTACTCGACTATCCCCTCTCCAGTCCATCCTTAATGCAGCAGCCAGGGTCATCCATCTGGCTAATCGGTACTCGGACGCGTCCGCTCTTCGCCAGTCCTTACACTGGCTGCCCATTCATTATAGGATCCAATTCAAAGTACTGGTTCTCACCCACAAAGCTTTCCACAGTGCAGCACCCCCCTACATCTCCTCCCTCATTTCTATCTATCGGCCTAACCGACTGCTGCGCTCTGCAAACGACTTTCGACTAACCTCTGCACTAATCCGTACCTCCCACTCCCGACTCCAAGACTTCTCCCGCGCTGCGCCAATCCTCTGGAATGCTCTACCCCAAGAAATTAGGACTATCCACAATTTGCATGGTTTCAGGAGCTCCCTCAAAACACATTTGTTCAGAGTGGCCTATCACATTCACTAACCAAAGTCGTTCTATGTTTAAGTGTGTATGTGTAGCCCATTCACTATCTCCATCCATGCCTCACTCCCTCAAGATGGCTGGACCATCATTGTAAATGCACCATTGTATATACACACCTGTACTTTGTATCTCCCCCACCTCATTGTAGATTGTAAGCTCTCACGAGCAGGGTCGGCTTATTTTGCTTTAATTATTGTATTGTTAACGTTGTTACCTATGACTTGTGTTTTGAAACTGTTAAACTGTAAAGCGCTGCGGAATATGTTGGCGCTATATAAATAAAGATTATTATTATTATTATTATTATGACTTTTATCCTAAGTCATATTGCAAGACTCGTTAAAGGGTTGATAATGACTTGTAGGATCGCTACTTCCAACAGGTGGCGCTATAGAGTTTCAAGTCCTCTCCCTCTCTGAAGAGGCAAGTTAAATTAACACTACGCATTTCGACCTTACACTGAGGCATTCACCCAGCATACAAAAATGAACTAAAAAGAACACTACAGTTTTTCTATTTGATTTTTTTTCTAACGAGGTAAAAATTGAATACACATTAAACCATGTATATCCTTGTACAGATGGTAAGTTCTGTTTATTATTTGTGCTTATTTCATATTATGTCGTTAATTTAAAAGGACAGCAATCCTAGTCACACTGTTATTGTTCTGCTGATTGAAATGTATTGTTCTATGTTATCAGCCATTTTCTGCTGTACTAAGGGCCCCGTCTCACATAGCGACGCACCAGCGATCCCGACAACGATATGAACTTATGCAGGGAGCTGGTAACCAAGGTACACATCGGGTTTCCAGGCGCTGCACGGTGCCTGGAAACCCAATGTGTACCTTGGTTACCAGCTGATCGCTGGTCTCCTGCCTGCCACACGCAGCGATGCGTGCTGGCCAGCGGGAGACCAGCGATCAAAAAAAAGTCCAGGCATTTCTGACATGACCAGCGATTCACAGCAGGGGCCTGATCGCTGGTACGTGTCAGACATAGCGAGATCGCTGCTGAGATCGCTGTTGCGTCACAAAACTTGTGACTCAGCAGCGATCTCGATAGCGATCTCGCTATGTGAGACGGGGCCCTAAGACCTGTGTTATTCTTCCATTAGAAGACTGACCGATAGTACATAACATCTGTGCTCTTGTGATCACTACATATTCTCATTTACATTCTAGTTCTGAGAACCAGAGTGATTAGCGACTTCCCTTATTAAATGCCTTACTTGAAGAAGATACCACATTTAGTGCTTTGTCCACAGCTTAATGTGTTTACACAGAATTTCAGGGCGTTCTGCACTGTATTGCTGACAACAATTTTATGATCATTAATTTTGTAAAAATAAAGTAATTTATTTTCAAAATGTCTGGTATTTTGCATCTAAGTCTGGATTATCTGGGCTCTTCAGTAGAAAAATGTTCCATTCTCATAAGGTAGTTCATTTCCTGCACTCATGCCAAAGAGGGGATTCTAAATTTTCCTTCAATAAAATGCAGAAAATTCCAATGTGTTTGAAATTCTGTGTCTTTAGAAACTTTTTATTTATTTTTATATTTCACATAAAATCAATACTTAAAAATAAATATATATATAATTTATGGAAATAAATACAGTATGAAAATGAAGGGTTAAGTTATAAACTACATGGTGGCTCAGTGGTTAGCACTGCAGCCTTGCAGCATTGGGGTCCTGGGTTCAAATCCCACCAATGACAACATCTGCAAGGAGTTTGTATGTTCTCCCTGTGTTTGCGTGGGTTTCCTCTGGGTTCTCCGGTTTCCTCCCACACTCCAAAGACAAACTGATAGGGAATCTAGATTGTGATCCTCATTGGGGACAGCGATGATAATGTGTGCAAACTGTAAAGCGCTGCGGAATATGTTAGCGCTATATAAAAATAAAGATTATTATTATATCCCAGCCCACAAGAGCTTTAAAAAAGCCATTTAGAGCCATATCCACAATCATTTGTGGGGAAAAAATGTAAAAAAGAAGATATATTAAATGCTTCATGTCTGCTTTGATTCTGAGATTTTTCTTTGTGCTCTTTTTTTTTATGAAAAAAGTTTCTATTTTTAGCTGTTAAATAATACTAAAACAGTACTCGCGCTCTGAATCAAACACAAACCTAACAATACTGATCGCAACACGTACCTGAATTCTTCCCAAAGGATTGTACAAGGATATTGAGATGATAAATCAGCGGGTGATGCTTGTGTGATAATGGACACTTAGATAAGCAGTTTGTGCACTGAACCACATATTCAATGCCACTGAGCAAAAAGATTAATCCTATGGCAGCATTTGTTTGTTTCCTCTTCCTCCATATCAAAATGTCAGCCTCTGCCTCCGTCTCCAGTATCAAAATGTCAGCCTCTTCCTCCGTCTCCAGTATCAAAATGTCAGCCTCTGCCTCCGTCTCCATCTGATGGAGACGGAGGCAGAGGCTGACATTTTGATACGGAGGAAGAGGAAACAAACAAATGCTGCCATAGGATTAATCTTTTTGCTCAGTGGCATTGAATATGTGGTTCAGTGCACAAACTGCTTATCTAAGTGTCCATTATCACACAAGCATCACCCGCTGATTTATCATCTCAATATCCTTGTACAATCCTTTGGGAAGATTTCAGGTACGTGTTGCGATCAGTATTGTTAGGTTTGTGTTTGATTCAGAGCGCGAGTACTGTTTTAGTATTTTTATTATCTTTCTTTCTCCTTGTGGTAGGAGTTTTTGTACTTGCAGCAGATCCAGCACATATATACTTGCGCCGCTACATCCTATTTTTAACATTTTTTATTTTTAGCTGTTGTAGGATTTTCTTTTAGTTTTTGATTCTATTCCATAACATTGAGCCACTTTTTGATCTATAAAAGAAATCCCTAATTCAGGAAATCCTGACTGGGCTTGTTCGACGAGAGGTACTAATGTATTAGTTTCTGGACATTTATAAAGTTGCACATTATTTTACAATATATTTTTTCATTTTTTTTTTTTTTTAGATCAAATAGTCTGCAAATTTTTTTTTTGTTTGCTTTGTTTGACAATACATCTGTTAAAGAGAACCTTTCACCAAATTTTTCATGCTGAAAAATAATTGTAATAGTGACTGTGGACCGAAGTAAGACTTTTTCTCTAATTTTGCCTCTCCGTTGCGAAGATATTAGCAATCAAAGTATGTGGCACCTCATGAGTTAACGTTTTTAACTCATGTTGGTTTTATTAGACTGTTTTCAATGGGGGCATGTGCTTTTCCCTATATGATGCTGACCAATCATAGGCAGTAACAATCAAAGGAAAGAAAAACACGTACCACCCACCATTCCTTAGAGCCCCATGAGAAAGCGAATGTGAAACGCCCGTTGTGGCTCTCCCCAGGATTCTGTACAAGCACTTTGTCAAGGGTAAGCACTTTATTTGTTATACTGCTATGTATGGCCTGCTAATCCTTGGGGTCCTTTAGATCTTCTTTTGGCCACCTGGTTTTATATTGTGCAATTTTCGTCATACTTTCAGCTGCAGATGGAAGGGAGGGAGACACAGTACTTCATTACTGATGGGTAGGCGGAGCCCAGACGGGATAGTCACCTCAGATTAAAAGAGTGTGCTGACCGGCCCCTCCAGCTCGGGCTCCTCCTACTCAGCTTACTCAGTTTACAATTTGAGGTCTCAGAGGATGGTCGCTGCTGGAAGCAGCTCCTCAGAAGATTTTATTATTTTATATCGGACAAGAGACTTGGATCACCAAATGTGGTCTAGAGGTCTCAGGGGTCTCAGCGCTGCTGGACTCCCACCTCTCCCTTGGCGGATCTGTATTACCTTGAGGGTGGTCCCTGCAGAAACCTGCCGGCCCGGGGGGATGAGGATGGCTTCCCTGGCGGGGACGCACACCCCGCTCAGGGTCACTGCGATCTCCGCCCTGGGGGGAAGCATGGGCACGCGCCAGAAACCCCTGGGGGTCCCTGTGGCGCATAACGGGGTGAGTACTCCACATGTTTATCAGTGTGTTGAGTGATTCACCGGCTGCTGCGGCAGCCGCTGGTACAGTTTCATGTGGTGATTTTGTGTATTTTGTCCGCAGGTGGATGCCTGCAGGACGGGGATCGCGGTACCGGAGAAGGGGAGTCCCGCGCTTTTTTTAAAGGCGGGGGGCGTGGCTTCGTGTCTCCCGGGCAGGAAGCGCTCTCTGAGCGCGCTTTCCTGCTTCCTTCTCTTCCGGCTGCCTCCTCAGTGCGGCGGCCATTACAGCGCACCGGGCTCCTCTTCCTCTCTGCTCTCCTGCACAAGTGAAGATCAACAGCACCGCAAAACTGTGAGTCGCTTCTGCCCAATCGGGGCAGAAGCTTAGAGAATCTTTTTCTCTCCCCCGTAGCGCAGGTTGCCACACGCTGAGTTTAGCGACGCTATTTGGGTCGCTGGAGGTCTTTGCGATACAAAATTGATCGCAAATATTTAGCGATTTAAGTGTGGTATTTTTTTGAGACGTTTTTTCTGTCTCTGCCTGCTGCCTCATTGAGGCTCCTGGAACTCGCACATCTATCACTTGAATACAGGTTGTGAAGAGTTTTGTGATTTTAACCCCTTATCAAGCGGTTAAATCTTAATGGTGGCAGGGGTAACCTTTTTTCTTTAAGAGTTAACCCTTCAGCGTCTGGTTAAAAGGTTTTTTTCCTAAAACCACATTTTTTCGTGTTACTATCAGTGTAACCTGTCATTGTACTGAGTAAGACATGTCAGATCAGGGCACAGGTGCGGATCATCATCCAGCTCCGTTACGAGATCAGTCTCGCATATCTGACACACAGACCTCGACATCGAGTGCAGCGGTCGGAGGACCCAGTGACGCAAAAATGGAGGCTCTCACTCGTTCGATTGATAGCCTGTCTAACCTTATAGGTTGTTGGGTGTCAGCCAAACCCCCTCATAGCAGGAAGCGTCATAGGCCGGTGTCTTTTCGCTCGTATAGCGACTCAGAGAGTTCTGACGTGGAGGGTTCCCCTTTAAGTTCAGAGGGGATATCCGAATCGGATAGAGAGGATCGGCAAATGCACTCTGCTTTTTATTGGGTCGTGTAAAGGCTTTAATTGAGGCAATGAGGGAGGCGTTACAGTTACAGGAGGATGTAACTACTCGCCCTGGTAAGTCGGCCAGGATGTTCCAGGAGTCGCATAAGTCAGTCGCGACTTTGCCATCGATGATTGAGTTCAACCAGGCAGTGGAGAAGGAGCGTCTGTGCCCAGACAAGCGTTTTCAGGGGACTCGTCTTTTGGAGTCACTGTATCCGTGTACTACGGAATCTAATGATTGTTGGATTCAGTCTCCCGAGGTGGATGTCTCCTTATCTCAGCTTAGCAAATCTTCTTTGCTACCTATTAAAGGGAAGGCGAGTTTGCAGGACCCGCTAGACAGAAGAGCAGAGTCAGCGACAAAGTCCATTTATGAAGCCACGGGTTATGGCTTCAGAGCAATGTTAGGCTCCATGTGTGTTTATAAAGCTGCCCTGGTCTGGTTGGGCCGTTTACGGAGGAAATGTGAACCTCAAGTACCTGAGGTGGATGGACTGTTGAATTGTTAGAAAGTGCCTTACAATATGGACATGATGCAAACCTGGACACGGTGTCACTGCTGTCCAGGGCTCAATCCTCGGCGGTCTCAGTCAGGAGGGCACTGTGGCTTAGACAGTGGACCGGTGATGCGGTTTCTAAACATGGTTTGCTAGCCTTAGCTTACAAAGGCGGTCAGTTATTTGGATCTGACCTTACGGAACTGATTGCCAAAGCAAAGGCAAGGGAGACAGCTTTACCACAGCAAAGGACTGTGGCTTCTACGTCTGGCAGGCCTGGTACCAATAGTGGTCGACGGTCCTTTCGTTCCAGGGGACGATTCGGTCAGCCCTCATGGGGGTCGGGTCGTCCCTTTTTTCGGGAAAAAAGACAAATCAGAAATCCCGCGCTCCCTGGAAACAGAGTTTCCGTCAAGATAAAAGGGAATCTGACAAAAAGCCCACTAAGGCAGATTGACGCCAGGGTCCCGCTCGAGGGCTCTCGAGTGGGGGGTCGCCTGCTCCAATTCAAATTGACTTGGGTTTCCCGTGTCCCAGACTCCTGGGTGACACGAGTTGTGTCAGCAGGCTATTTCATAGAGTTTTCTTCCCGACCCCCGAACAGTTATTGCCAGTCTCGCATGCCATCAGAGCCCGGGCTATGTGCCGCTTTACTGCAGGAAGTCGAGTTTCTTCTGCAGAAGGGTGTGGTGGTTCCGGTTCCACCAGAAGACAGGGGAAGAGGTTTTTATTCCAACCTCTTTGTAGTCCCCAAAAAGGAGGGAAAGTTTCGCCCCGTCCTGGATCTCAAAAGGTTGAATCGGCATGTCCACGCCCGAAGGTTTCGCATGGAGTCGCTTCGCTCCGTAGTGGCAGCATTGTCACAGAACGATTTTTTGGTGTCAATCGACATACGCGACGCCTATTTGCACGTTCCAATCGGAGGGGCTCACCAGCGTTATCTTCGCTTTGCCATAGGTCAGGATCATTACCAATTTGTGGCTCTACCATTCGGTTTGGCCTCGGCACCCAGAGTCTTTACAAAGATTCTGGCACCTCTCATGGCTATACTTCGAAGGCAGGGAGTCACGATCCTCCCCTATCTGGACGATCTTTTGATTGTGGCATCCTCGAAGGAGGAGGCGGTGACGGCTCGCAATCTATCCCTTCAGCTCCTGGAGGACTTCGGGTGGCTGGTCAATTGGGTGAAGTCGTCTCTGGAACCGTCACAATCAATCCTGTTTCTGGGGATGCATTTCGACACAGTACGAGCAGTGGTGTCTCTTCCTCCAGACAAGCAAGCATGTCTTATCCGACATATGCAGGTGATGAGGTCTTCAGTGACAATGTCTCTTCGAAGATGTATGCGTCTTCTGGGGTTGATGGTGTTTTCAATGGAGGCTCTTCCGTTTGCCCAGTTTCATTCCAGGGCGCTCCAAGGGTTCATTCTAAATCGCTGGGATCGGTCGCAGACCTCACTGGATTGCAGTGTGGTTATCTCCCGCAAGGTACGAGAGTCTCTGGGATGGTGGATCCGTTCGACAGAATTGTCTCGGGGAAGTCCTTTCTTCCTCTGAAGTGGTCAGTCATAACCACCGATGCCAGCCTGACGGGCTGGGGGGGCGTTTGGAACGATCTCTGGGTTCAGGGAGTATGGTCGCCAGAGGAGTCTGTCTGGCCGATCAACATCCTCGAATTGAGGGCAATTTTCCTTTGCCTCCAACACTGGACGGTCCCTTTACACGGTCTGCCTGTCCGAGTGCAGACAGACAATGCGACGGCGGTCGCTTATATCAATCACCAAGGCGGAACGAGGAGTTCCAGGCTTATGGTGGAGGTATCTCGGATCCTGATATGGGCAGAGTCCAGGGTCCCAGCCATCTCTGCGATCCACATCCCAGGAGTTCAGAATATCACGGCGGACTTTCTAAGTCGCGAAAGGATGGATCCCGGAGAATGGAGTCTCCATCCGGACATTTTTGCACTGCTGTGCTCCCGTTGGGGAACTCCTCAGGTGAATCTGATGGCATCCAGGGCCAATGCCAAGTTACCGACATTCGTGTCCAGGTACAGGGATCCGAAGGCTGTAGCGGTGGATGCTCTGGTGGCCTCGTTGGACCAATTCAATCTAATCTATGTGTTCCCGCCGATTTCTATGCTACCTCTGGTACTCCGTCGGATCAGGTTGGAGAGGATCTCAGCTATTTTGATAGCTCCAGATTGGCCAAGGAGGACGTGGTTCTCGACACTGGTGTCGCTTCTAGCGGCACCGCCATTTTCACTTCCTCTTCGTCCGGACCTGTTAACCCAAGGGCCCGTCCGTCATCCAGACCTGAAGTCTCTGCATTTGACGGCGTGGCTCTTGAAACCGAAATTTTGACCCGTAGAGGTTTTTCAGCCGAAGTCATTGCTACTCTGCGTGCTGCTAGAGGTCCAGCTACTACTAGGATTTACCACAGGACTTGGGAAGCCTTCTTTTTGTGGTGTTCGAGTTCTTCAAAGAACCCGAGAAAATTTTCTATTCCCAATTTGTTGGCTTTTATGCAACACGGGTTGGACAAGGGTTTGGCCATTAGCACCCTGAGGGGTCAGGTTTCGGCTCTGTCTTTACTGTTTCGGAGGGCTATCGCCTCGCGTAGGGATGTGCGTTCCTTTTTTTCGTGGAATAACCCGTCAGTTTCCACCGCGGAGAACTCTTGTATCTCCTTGGCGACTCAATCTTGTTTTGGAGGCTCTTCAACATCAGCCTTTTGAGCCTATGGATTCGGTTAGCCTTTATTTACTTTCTTGGAAGGTGGCCTTCCTAGTGGCAGTTACCTCTTTGAGGAGGGTTTCGGAGTTGGCGGCTCTTTCTTGCTCGCCTCTCTTCTTGGAGTTTCACCCGGATCGTGTGGTGCTTCGCACTCGGGGCGACTTCCTACCTAAGGTGGTGTCGCGATTTCATGTTAACCAGGATATTGTGTTGCCTTCTCTTTGCCCGAGGCCAAGGACTGTGAAGGAACGGGCCTTGCACACATTGGATTTGGTGCGGGCTTTGAAATTCTACTTGAATGTTACTCAAGGATTTCGGAAATCAGACTCTCTGTTTGTTATTCCAGCAGGTCGTCGACGTGGTCAGCGAGCTTCCAAGGATTCTATAGCTCGCTGGATTCGGTCGGCCATTTGGAGGCTTACCGACTTAAGGGCGAACCTTGCCCGATTAAACTTCGAGCTCACTCCACGAGGGCTGTGGGCTCATCGTGGGCCTTTCATCAAGGGGCCGCGGCGGCTCAGCTCTGCCGGGCGGCGACCTGGCGCTCCGTTCACACTTTTACAAAATTTTATAAGGTGGACGTTAGTGCTTCCGCTGATGCAGCCTTGGGACGTAGGGTCCTGCAGGCAGCGGTAGTTTAAGAGTCTAGTTAACTTGTTTGGCGCCTGTTGCGCTTTTATTCAGGTTGTTGGGTTTCTGCCTATTTTGGTTTTGTTTCCCACCCTAATGTTTTGAACTGCTTTGGGACGTCCCATCAGTAATGAAGTACTGTGTCTCCCTCCCTTCCATCTGCAGCTGAAAGACGGATTTTGGTAAGAACTTACCTGTAAAATCCTTTTCAGCGAAGGAAGGGAGGGAGACACAGATCCCTCCCATGGCAGAAGTGTGTTGTTAATTTACAGAAGCAGCGTGGCCCTTCTCTGATAGCGATTTCTGGGCTGAGGTCGACGCGCTACGGCTCTTTTCCAGCATTGCCAGCTCATCGCAGTGGTCAGGTTCCGTGAGTAGTACCTGGAACTGTGTGGTTTTTTTGCCTATCTGCATGCATAACCTGTATTCTTGTGTTTTTTTTTTTTTTTTGTCTCTGAAGTTCTTCAGAAGGGGTTATGTTGCTCCGCTGGTGATATTGCTCTTCCTTAAGCTTGTGTACAACTGAGTAAGCTGAGTAGGAGGAGCCCGAGCTGGAGGGGCCGGTCAGCACACTCTTTTAATCTGAGGTGACTATCCCGTCTGGGCTCCGCCTACCCATCAGTAATGAAGTACTGTGTCTCCCTCCCTTCCTTCGCTGAAAAGGATTTTACAGGTAAGTTCTTACCAAAATCCGTCTTTCACACTACGGGGCTTCAAGCTGTCCTTGAAGCTAGGATCTTAACTATCCCTGTCCCGGGGGTATTCTTAAAGGTAGAGAGGCCCAAGCTTCCAACCTTCCTAGGCTCCTGTAAAAACCCTAATCTGTCCCCTCCCCGCCCCATGAGGCATTGGACAGAAATGAAAAGTAAACCAAACACAAAAACAAAACGGGGATAACAGAAAACCTCTATCATACAAAAGCACTAACCAACAATAGGGAGGAGGATAGGGACAGGGAAGAGGATAGGGACAGGGAGGAGTAAACTAAATGTGAAAAAGGAACAGGAGATAAACACACACATACTACAGCAACCTACAGAACACCACAACTCCAAACTTCAACTACTTAGCTTTAGCATGCAGCACAGGAAAACGAATCTCCAATAGCAACAACGAACTCCTATTCAGCACAGCGTCCTAAGAACAAGGAAGCAAAGCTTTCACCGGCAGGACAGAGAGGGTCTGGCCAGGTTTTATAGGAAGAGTAAACGACCAAATCAGAAGCAGCTGAAATGAAGCTGCATGGTTCTGACAGCATAAAAAGGGTCATTAACCTCTTCAGCACCAAAGGAAACCAAGTTAATTTAATATGTAATCCAAATACACAGGCTAAATGGAAGATCTGCAATTCACAGTATGCAGTGATCTTCTACCCCCAGATCTCCTAGGTTGGCGTGACATATACTTTGTTTCATTAAAAAAATTGATATTTTTGATATATACCATATATACTCGTGTATAAGCCGAGATTTTCAGCACCTTTTTTCGTGCTGAAAATGCCCCCTCGGCTTATACACGAGTCATAGGCAGAAACCAGCGGGGGAGGGATGCCGCGGCAGGAGCCGGTGGCTGGATCATACTCACCCCTCCCCGTGCCATCGCTGAGCGTCCCTGCAATCCTGCGTTCTCCCAGTCTTCTTGCAGCTCTCCAGCACTGAGCGGTGATCTAATACCGCTCATTAAGGTAATGTAATATGGACTCGACGCCACTCCCATGGGCGTGGCCTCCATATTCATGGCCTTAATGAGCGGTATTACGTCACCGCTCAGTGCTGGAGAGCTGCAAGAAGACGGGGAGAACGCAGGATTGCAGGGACGCTCAGCGATGGCACGGGGAGGGGTGAGTATGATGGAGGAGAGGACAAGGAGCACGAGCAGGACGGGGGGGAGAACGGTGGACGGGGAAGCATAGAGGAGGACGGGGGAAGCTGGAGCAGGACGGGGGAAGCATGGAGCAGGACGGGGGAAGCATGGAGCAGGAGGGGGGGGAGATCGGTGGACGGGGGAAGCATGGAGGAGGACCGGGGGAGAACGGAGGACGGGGGAGGCATAGAGGAGGACGGGGGAAGCTGGAGCAGGACGGGGAAGCATGAAGCAGGAGGGGGGGAGATCGGTGGATGGGGGAAGCATGGAGGAGGACGGGGGAAGCATAAAGGAGGACGGGGAAGCTGGAGCAGGACGGGGGAAGCATGGAGCAGGAGGGGGGGAGATCGGTGGACGGGGGAAGCATGGAGGAGGACAATGAGCACGGAGCAGGACGGGGGAGGATGGAGGGCACAGAGAAGCACGGAGCAGGAGGGGGGGCACAGGAGGACGGAGAAGGAATGGGGGAGCACAGCGGAGGACGGAGCAGGAGGGGGAGTACAGAGGAGAATGGGGGAGCACAGAGCTGGATGGGGAGCAAGGAGCAGGACGGGGGCAGCACAGAGCAGGAGGGCAGTTTATACACCCGGCTTATACATGAGTCAATAATTTTTCCCAGTTTTTTGTGGCAAAATTAGGGGGGTCGGCTTATACATGGGTCGGCTTATACACGAGTATATACGGTACTCTGAAGTCAGCACTCCAGTTTTGTGCATTATATAGGCTATCTGTTGTGAATGTGTTGGAGACGACTTCGGAGCTGAGGCTCCCTCCGGTGGTTGCTGAGGGTATTGAACCAATTAAGGAATGGGTGTCAGGTGGGGCTGACTGGCCTGATATAAGTGAGCTGATCTCCCATGATCCTCGCCGATAATCAATTGTTACTTATAAGGTCTTTTTTGGAATTTCAGCTTGCTTTCCTGCTATCATTCAGATAAGTGACTTTCTGTTTTTTCTGTGGTTGGATTTTCCTTGCTTTTTGCAGTCTTGCCTTGTACTTCAGCCTGGTCCCCTTTGAGGGCTTGCGCTGCCCTCTGTTGTCATTTTGTATTTGCACTTGTTCTCTGTTCCATTGATATTTTTGTTGCTGTGTAGCTGTGTGTCACACCAGAGATCTGATATAGGTGGTCGAGATCGTGTGGTCTCAGGTTTTTTGTAAAGAGAAGTGCTGGTATTTTTATTAGGGTTTTTCTGGATTGCAGACAGAATTTCTCTCCTGTACTTTACTTTCTAGACAGATTTGGGCCCCAACATTTGCTCATTCTATTTTCTGTCTGTGTTCGTGTTCTCTTCTTGTCTAACCGCCATTACATGTTTGGGGGCTTTACTCCGGAGCAGTTAGCTTTCCTCTTTCTGTCTTCAGGTGTAGCTAACTCTCCGGCTGTGCCGAGGCGTCTAGGATCACCGTAGGTACGCTCCACAGCTACTTCTAGTTGTGCAGTTAGTTTAGGGATCTGCAACCCATTAGGTTCCCGCCTCTGGTGTCTTTCTGCTTTGGCGGTATTTTGCTCCTGTCCTCCTCAGCTACCAAGTCATAACACTATCATTCTTTGGGAGTTTTTTCATGTCATATCTTTAATTACAATTATTTGGGGGACCATGCTGTTGGCTTAACAACATGCTGCCAGCCAGATCATTTTTTACTTGTCCTGTGAATATCATAACATAGCTTAGAGCAGGTTTCTTAGTGTTTGAGTTGTATGACAGAGATATCTGAACTCCTGGTCTAACCTCCTGAATGATTAGAAAGCACAGAATAGATCCCTATCGAGGAAGTGGCAGCCCGGCTGCATTTTGCTTCTATCAACTTTGCTGTACTGTCTCCTACACATTGCCTGTCCAGAGATGAGAGCTCATAGTTTCAATGTCACACTTATGACTGCTTTGTTCAGCTTGTTTTTGCTCTCCAGTGAGATCAGAGCAGGGTGTCATTACATCACACAGGAGTAGCCCAGAATAGACTGTTCCTATGTGTTACATATAATTATAAATCTGATCTCACTACAGAGCGAGTTGTCTGAACAAAGCAGACAGAAGTGTGATTGCAGACACACTCCATAATCGGAACAAATGATAAACGGGTTTGTAATGTGACACAGCTAAACTCAGCTGCACATTCCCTCCTTGATGTTGTGATGGATAAAGCTATACAAGACCGGTTGAGGATGAACACTTGATAGAATAGTAATCTGCTGTGTATATCATTATGATCTGCAGAGCATCTATTTAAAACTGATACCCACCTCTTTGTCTACTGAATTGTAATATTGGTGTGTGTTGTGATATCATTAAGGAATAGCATGGTATTGACATTGACTCATTGTTGACTGGTAATGCTGAGTCAGTGAGGCAGTGTTACTTGGGCCACAGGAGTTTGTGACAGAGTGAGCATTGGGGGATATATGGGCTGAATAAGCGGTTTTAAATGACTCCATGGATGGGTCGCAGGCAGGGGTTTATATTAGTTGCATGAGTTGTTGGAAAGTGAAGTGCATGGGCAAGAAATGCAATTGTAGGGAAAGTCTATAGGCTGAATAAGCAGCAAGCAGAGGGTGTATAAGCTCTATGAATGCAAAGTAGTGTGGTGGGTGTGCAAGAAGAGGGGCAATCTGGAGTCTTTGGGCTGAATGAGCAGCTGGCATGGAAATGTATTGTCTTGTACAAAACATAGTTTGTAGTCAAACACCAGTGAATTTTGTGATTGCATATTCCCATCAAACAGTTAATTGTTTGGAGAAAATATACTTCCCTGTATAAACCTTATCTGGTACTGGTCTCACTGACAACTCCCTCCTCCATGGAGATGTCAGTGTTTCTCTCTTCTTTCGTTCACCTGCTGGCCATCAAACCTTTCTGTCCATTATTCTTACTACAGACAAACTGATTCAGCAGTTTTCACTAAGAGCACCAGCATTAGGCGACGTTCATAAGTTCAGTTTTTGGTCAGTATTTTACCTCATTATTTATAAGCCAAAACCAGGAGTGAGACAGTCAGAGGAAAAGTATAATAGAAACACATCACCATTTCTATATTTATCACCCACTCCTGGTTTTAGCTTGCAAATACTGAATGTGTGAACGTGGCCTTACTATCTTAGGCTAGGTTCACATTAGTGTTTGTGTACGCAGCATATCATCTGCAAATGCATGCAAAACCGCATGCTTACGCAGCGTTTTTTATCCGCATCATCTTACGCATGATGGCAAAAAAACGCAGTGTGTGCATGCGTTTTGGTTTGCGTTGTTTATGCGCATGCGTTCGATATTTCCAATGCTTTTTCAGTAGCTTTTCCTTGACATTAAACACCCAATAGGTGTGTCTCATGGGATTTCTATATATAAATATATAGACACAATGCACTGATGAAATCCTCATCTTTGGCTGCTGTATCCAGCTGCAAGATGGATCTTGACATGAACAGCTTCTATGATAATCTGGATTTACAATTGAAATTGGCTCTTGCCTTTGCTTTTGCTTGTGAAGAAAACAAATACGGAGAAGACGTTGCTACTGGCAACACCCCATCCTTGAACTCTGAGAGAGCCGTGAAGCCTACCACTCGTTGTACATCGAGCTGTGTGAAAACCCGGAGAAGTTTTTGAGCACACGAGGATGTCGGAACAGAGCTTCGATGACTTGCTGCAACGTGTTCGAGGATCCGTAACCAGGCAGGACACACAACTCCGTCGAGCAATTCCTGCTGAGGAACATCTGTTGGTGACCCTGAGTACGTAATGTTGAAAAACAAAACACCTGTCATTGATATTATTGTTCGAAAAGCCATGTACTGATTTTTTTTCTCATTTTCTGTTCCGCGGATTCCTGGCTACCGGAGAGACCTTATCTCTCCATTTTCAATTCCAGATTGGAGTTTCTACCCTTTCTGGGATTGTTGCAAACACCTGCCATGCTTATGTGATGTTCTGCATCAAGAATTCCTCCCCAACCCACAACTGAACTCTGGCTGGAAAATGCTGCAAAATTCCATGAAATTTGTAATTTTCCTAACTGTGTGGGGCTGTGGACGGCAAACATTCGGATTATGAAACCTGCTGGAAGTGGAACCAAGTATTTTAATTACAAAAAATATTTTTTGATTGTTCTTATGGCGATTGCAGATGCTGAATGTCGATTTGTCGCCGTGGACGTTGGCTCATTTGGAAGAGGAAATGACTCAGACTTTCAAAGATTCTGACATGGGCCGACGTATGATAATTTCAATTTTCCACAGCCACGACCTCGTCCGAACACTGAAGGACCGCCAATGCCGTTTGTTGTGGTTGGGGTTGAGGCGTTTCAAATGTGTGCTAACCTCATAAAACCTTACTCAAGTAGGGACTTGAATCACACCAAATGTATTTACAACTACCGACTGACAAGGCACGAAGAAACGAAGAACTGTGGAGTGTGCCTTTGGATTGCTGGTATCTAAATATCAAAAAACTGACCGGCACATCCAAACTTAGATTCAGTGTGAACAGGTGCTAAACCTAGAGTCACCAACTCATATACATACAAGAAGAAAAGGTAG
>JARQOD010000002.1:338341859-338368935 GCA_033576555.1 Oophaga sylvatica | reverse complement strand
TTTAGCCCATGCCAGGGCTTTGTGTATGAGCTCACCCCCTGATAATGCCAGACTGGTTTGGGTTTCAGATGTGATCTGTAACCACCACCTGTGGGAAAAAGTTGCAGTTGGCACTGGGGCCCCCTCGGGAGGTGAAAAAGCATTTGGCGCATTAAGCGAGCCATTTTTTTGTATAAAAATTGGATTTTAAATGTTTTCAAATTTATTTTAAAGGAAAAACTTTTTGTAAAACCCGCTTTTGGGGTACCCCATTAGGGGCTGCTATGTTTCCTCTAAGCTAATGAGGTTTTGGGATTTGTATTTCCTGTATAAGCATAATTCGGTTTGGTATATGGGACTCAGCTGAAAAATGTTCTTAAGCGCACTATGTTTGCCGTACCCTTATTGGAAAGGGTTTAAACCTTGTTCAGTAACACATCTTCCATATTCACAACCAAAATAACCCGCACATTTTTATGCTTTTTTTTTTTTTTGCGTGGTACTTGTTGCAGTTTATACTTCGGATTCCTCTCTGCTTTTTTAAACCCATGGTGTTTTGTATGGGGTTTTATTCCAAAACGTTGCCCCTCTCGCTGACCAAGGCCCTTTCTTGCGGGACATTCTGTAAAAAAAGGTGCCACTTAATTGTCTGTATAAAAAATTCTTTTACTCTGTGTGGTGCCTAGGTGCATTCCGCAAAGATCAGGACTTGGTAAATTATGGCCCGGGGAATGAAGGAAAAGAAAATGTTGGGGGGGAGGGGGAAAGCTTATATATTTATATTTTGTTTATTAAAAAATGTATAACAAGGTTTTTAAAAAAAAACATTTTACTCTTTGAAGATTTCCTGCCCCCAGATCTCACCCCCAGCCTTCACCCCTTTTAGTAAAAACAAGCAGGAGGTGGTCAAATATCTTTTGAAGAAGTCCGGTAATCGCATTGCCTTGTTTCTTTACCAATATGTGCTTTTGGCACCTTTTGGTTAAGTGACTCCCTTAATGGGACACCATCATAATATATATTTTCAAATTTTGATCTTTGATGTTAAAGTAAAAAATAATAAAATTGGATTTTTTGTTAGTCTGTTTTATTAATCTTCAAACTGATGCCTCCATGTTTCGAGACTTGTGCTTCAGCGATTTAAAAAACAAAAACAAATTCATGAGATCACCGAGGTTGATTCTTCCGGTCTGTTTAACTTGTTGTAGAAAGAAATTGTTTAATCAGTTAATACTTCTAATGGCTTACTAATATAAACCTATGCCTTTTTCATGATACTGTCCCTTTCAGCTGCAGATGGAAGCAAGGGGACACTTCTTTACTTCTGGTAGGGCGGAGCCAGATAGTAGGACTAACCTCAGGTTCTAAAAATGGGTGTTGTCCGGCCCCTCCGGCCTCTGGCTCCTCCTGCCGTACACTCCAGTTTCGACTTGAGTCCAAGTAGGAAGGACGGCTGCTAATGCAGCTCCTTAGAAATCACCTCAGAAGAGTTTATTATTTTACTCGGACAGGGTCCTGAACTTTATGTCTAGAGGATCAGGGTACCGGCGCTGCTGGACCCCATCCTCTCCCCTGGCAGAAATGTATTCCCTAAATGGTGGTCATTACATTTTCTTGCCGGCCCGGGGGGAAGAGGTAGCTATCCCTGACAGGACGCACACCACGTTCTGGGTCACTGCGTTCCTTGTCCTCATGGGGAAGCAATGGGCACAGCGTCACATATCCGCGGAGGGTCCCTGTGGCGTTTTTGGCTGGTGAGTACTCTGCATTATATTTTGATATGTGCGAGTGATTACAGCGTCTGCGGTGACAGCGCTGACTGTTATTGGTGTTTCCCACTATTTTCTCATGATTGGGCATTTTTTAAAAAAAAAAAAAAAAAAAGAGAAGAGAGCGATTTTTTTATTTAATATGTGCTGTGTGTTTTTGGCGCTGCAGCGCCGTTACAATGTACAGGGAGAGGAGTGCATAAGATCTCCCGCACTTTTCTGACTGAGCAGAGGGGGGGCGTGGCTTCGGGCTTTCCGGCTTTCTGATTACAGGAAGTGACTGGCTCCTTCTCTTCCTGCTCTCTGCGGCAGCCATTACAGCTCTCCTGGTCTCCTCTCCTCCTTTTCTGTACACAGGCATTTGAGACAACACCAAGCCAGCCGGGTGAGTCGCTGCTATTGCTTAGGTAGCAGCTTAACCCTTTAGCCTCCCGCAGCATTTGTTTTTGCTGCTTGCGCTCTCTAGCGCAGCGCTGCAGTTTTCTGATCATTGGGACATTGTATCCCTCAGTAACGGTCTGTGAGCTGTCTGCAGCGGGGGGCGCCGTTTTTCACTGCTGGGGTATTCTTTTGCTTTTAAAGAAGTTAACCCTTCAGCGTTTTGCTACTGTGTGAGACCACACTGCTCTGGTTATTTCTCATCACTATTACCATCTGAATAACCGGCATGTCAGATTTGAGTCAGGAGGCTGATCGTCTTCCTCGTCCTCTCCAGGACCAGCCCCGCGTTTCTGACACGATAGAATCCTCTGCACCTTCTAGCGCCACTATTCGAGGTCGCTATGATGCCAAGTTTGATATGCTCGCTACTGCTATTAGTGGGCTTTCTGACCTTTTGGGTCAGTGGGTATCCTCTAGACCTTCTCATAGCAAAAAGCGTCCCAGGATTGCTATGCCCTCCCCACTAAGTGACTCAGATTTGTCTGCGAGGGGGAGTTCTCCTTCAGTTTCTGAGGGAGAATGTTCTGATTCGGGCAGAGAGGATTTTCAGGAGCACTCTGCTTCCTTGTCGGGCCGTATAGATGCTTTTGTCAGAGTCATACGAGAGGTACTGCAAGTACCTGAGGACATGAATGATGATGAAGGTATTCCCAGATGGTACCATGGGTCGCAAAGATCCCGTTTAGCGATGCCAGCTATGAGTGAGTTTTCTAAGAAAGTAGAAAAGGAACGCGTTTGTCCAGACAAGCGTTTTCAGGGGACAAGGTTGTTTGAAACCTTGTATCCTTGTCCAGCAGACCTATTTGCTAGCTGGATTCCGTCCCCTGAGGTGGATATTTCTTTATCCAAGCTTAACAAAGCTTCTATGCTTCCCGTCAAAGGAAAAGCTACCTTGCAAGATGCGCTGGACAAAAAGTCAGAGATGGCGGCCAAGGCCGGCTATGAAGCTGCTGGTCAGGCCTTTAGAGTGGCTTTATCTTCCTATTGTGCTTCTAGAGCTTCCATGGGTTGGACAGCTCGCCTGCGGATATCCCTGCAGGATGGGTCCTCTTTACAGGCAATAGATGAGATCATTAAGTTAATAGAAGAATCAGACCAATATGTCTGTGACGCTCTTTTGGATATGGCTTCCCTAATATCCAGAGCTCAGGCTTCTACAATCACTGTTAGAAGAGCGTTGTGGCTTAAACAGTGGACTGGAGATGCGGTCTCCAAACAAGGTTTGCTATCTTTGCCTTACAAAGGTGGTCAGCTTTTCGGCTCTGACCTCACGGAATTGATTGCTAAGGCTAAGGAGTCAGCGTTGCCTCAGCGTAGGGCAGCTACGCTGCTTTTGGCAGGACCGGTTCCTACGGTAACCGGCGGTTTTTTCGTGGCAGGGGGCGAGCCGGTCACTCCTCTTGGGGATCGGGTCGTCCCACCTTTTCAGGGAAAAAGTCTTCCCAAAAGTCTAACGCTTCTTGGAAACAATACCCGCGCAATGACAAGCGGGAATCTGACAAAAAGCCCGCCAAAACGGACTGACGGCAGAAGTTCACTCGAGGATTCTCGAGTGGGGGGGCGCCTGCTCCTGTTTCAAGTGGTTTGGGTCTCCCGCGTCTCAGACTCCTGGGTGACACGAATAATGTCGGCAGGCTATTTCATAGAGTTTCTCTCTCGCCCTCCAGAAAGATTCTGTCAGTCTCGCGTTCCGTCAGATCCCGACTTATTGACCGCTCTGCGGCAGGAAGTCGATTCCTTACTACAGAAGGGTGTAGTAGTGTCAGTTCCTCCGGAAGACCGGGGAAGGGGATTTTATTCCAACCTCTTTGTGGTCCCCAAAAAGGAGGGAAAGTTTCGTCCCATTCTGGATCTCAAGAGGTTAAATCGGCATGTTTACACCCAAAAGTTCCGCATGGAGTCTCTTCGCTCAGTGGTGACTGCCCTGTCACAGAACAATTTTCTGGTGTCCATAGATATTCGCGACGCCTATTTACACGTTCCCATCGGAAGATCTCATCAGCGCTTTCTGCGCTTTGCCATAGGTCAGGACCATTACCAGTTTGTGGCCCTCCCTTTCGGGTTGGCTTCGGCACCCCGAGTTTTTACAAAGGTGCTGGCACCTCTTATGGCAATGCTTCGGAGACAAGGGATCATGATACTTCCTTATCGGGACGATCTTCTGATTGTGGCATCCTCAAAGGAGGAGGCAGTGACGGCTCGCGATTTATCCCTTCAGCTCCTGGAGGATTTCGGGTGGCTGATCAACTGGGAGAAGTCATCCCTGGAGCCTTCTCAGTCAATCCTGTTTTTGGGCATGATTTTCGACACAGCGAAAGTGGTAGTTTTTCTGCCAAAGGACAAGCAAACCAGTATCCATTGTCTGGCACAGACTGTGCAGTCCTCAACGACAGTATCCCTTCGAAGATGTATGCGCCTTCTGGGGTTAATGGTCGCTTCAATGGAAGCTCTTCCGTTTGCTCAGTTCCATTGCAGAACGCTTCAAAGCTTCATTTTGAAGAGATGGAATCGTGCACAGGAAACTCTGGATTGCAGGGTTTTAATCTCCCGCAAAGTGCGAGAGTCTCTGGACTGGTGGTTACGTCCGGAACGGTTTTTCCTGGGAAAATCTTTTCTTCCCCTGTCATGGTCGGTTTTGACCACCGATGCCAGCCTGACGGGCTGGGGGGAGTTTGGAACAATCTCTGGATTCAGGGAGTTTGGTCACCGGAAGAATCGGTGTTACCGATCAACATCCTGGAATTGAGGGCAATTTTTCTTTGCCTCCAACATTGGACGGTCCCTTTGAGCGGATTACCAGTTCGTGTTCAGACGGACAACGCTACGGCGGTTGCGTATATCAACCATCAAGGCGGGACGAGGAGCTCCAGACTCATGTCGGAGGTATCTCGGATTCTGATATGGGCCGAGGCTCATGTGCCGGCCATTTCTGCGATTCACATACCAGGGATTCAGAATATCCAGGCAGACTTTCTCAGCCGAGAGAGGATGGATTCAGGAGAATGGAGTCTTCATCCGGTAATCTTTGCACTTCTGTGCTCCCGATGGGGGACTCCTCAAGTAGACTTGATGGCCTCCAGGATCAATGCCAAGTTACCAACTTTCATGTCCAGATACAGGGATCCGACCGCGGTGGAAGTGGATGCGCTGGTGGTTCCGTGGAGCCAATACCAGCTGGTTTATGTGTTCCCACCGATATCCTTGCTGCCGCTTGTGTTACGTCGGGTCAGGCTGGAGAGGGTTCCGGCTATTCTGATAGCCCCAGATTGGCCGAGAAGGACGTGGTTTTCCACGCTGATGTCGCTTCTGGCGGCGCCTCCTTTTCCTCTGCCTCTTCGACCGGACTTGCTCACTCAGGGTCCCGTGTGTCATCCGGGCCTGAGGTCTCTGCGTTTGACGGCTTGGCTCTTGAGACCGAGATTTTAACCCGTCAAGGGTTTTCAGAAAAAGTCATTGCCACTATGAGAGCGTCAAGAAGTCCGGCTACGACTAGGATTTACTACAGGATTTGGGAATCCTTCTTTTCATGGTGTTTGGGTTCTTCCAGGAATCCAAATAAATTTTCATTACCCAACTTGTTGGTTTTTTTGCAGCACGGGCTGGATAAGGGTTTGGCAATCAGTACCCTGAAGGGTCAGGTATCTGCCCTGTCGGTGCTTTTTCGTAAAGCTATTGCCTCGCGTAGGGACGTATGTGCCTTTTTTCGCGGAGCAGCCCGTCAGTTTCCTCCAAGGAAAACTCCTGTGTCGCCTTGGCGGCTTAATCTTGGTTTTGAAAGCTCTTCAAAGTGCTCCTTTCGAGCCTATGGATGCTATTAATCTTTCTTTGCTTTCTTGGAAGGTTGCCTTCCTAGTGGCGGTCACTTCCTTGAGACGGGTTTCCGAGTTGGCGGCTCTTTCATGTTTGCCACCTTTCTTGGAATTTTTTCCGGATCGTGTTTGTTCTTCGCACGCGACATGATTTTCTCCCTAAAGTGGTATCTCAATTCCATGTCAATCAAGATATTGTGTTACCTTCGCTTTGTTCAGAACCAAAGAATGCGAAGGAGCGGGCCTTGCACTCATTGGACTTAGTGCGGGCATAGAAGTTCTACTTGTCAGTTACGCAGAGTTTCCAGAAGTCGGATTCTCTTTTTGTGATTCCAGCAGGTCGTCGTCGTGGTCAACGAGCTTCTAAAAGATACTATAGCTCGTTGGATCCAGTCAGCTATTTTGGAAGCTTACCGTGTTATGGACGAACCTTGCCCGATTAATATTCGGGCTCATTCCACGAGAGCTGTGGGCTCTTCGTGGGCCCTTCATCAAGGGGCTTCGGCAGCCCAGCTCTGTCGAGCAGCGACTTGGCGTTCTGTTCACACCTTTACAAAGTTTTATAAGGTGGACGTCAGTGCCTCCGCTGATGCGGCCTTAGGACGCAGAGTCCTTCAGGCGGCTGTATTTTGAAAACTTCTAGTTAAGTTTATGTTGCGCCTGTTGCGCATGTATCAAGGTGTTGGCTTCTGCCTGTTTAAGGTTTTTTCCCACCCTTGTTTTTGTACTGCTTTGGGACATCCCAGAAGTAATGAAGTGTCCCCTTGCTTCCATCTGCAGCTGAAATACGAATTTTGGTAAGATCTTACCTGTAAAATTCTTTTCAGCAAAGGAAGCAAGGGGGACACTTCTCCCTCCCATAAGGCAGAAGGTGTTGTTTCAGATGCAGCGCGGCTCTCTCTGATAAGCGAGTTTCTGAGCTGAGGTCAGCGATCTACGGCTCTTTCCGGCATCGCCAGCTCATCGCAGTGGTCAGGTTTTGTGAGTGGTACCTGAGCTGTGTGGTATTCATGTTATGTGCATAACCTTGTTCTTTTGAATCCTGTCAGTTTGGTTATGGCGCTCCGCTGGTGATTTATTTCTCCTTAGCTTGTGTACAAAACTGGAGTGTACGGCAGGAGGAGCCAGAGCCGGAGGGGCCGGACAACACCCATTTTTAGAACCTGAGGTTAGTCCTACTATCTGGCTCCGCCCTACCCAGAAGTAATGAAGTGTCCCCCTTGCTTCCTTTGCTGAAAAGAATTTTACAGGTAAGATCTTACCAAAATTCGTATTTAACAGATGTCCATGGCTGTGATAACTTTTGATATGCACATAGCAGGGGTTGGGCATAAATCAAGCATGTTTAAGTTCCCATAAAGAGATTTTGGTGAGTTTTTGACCCTGTCTAGTTTCACTGCTCCAAAAATGCGGTGTCTTACAGTTCCAGCAATGTGGATTAATAGAAATCTCAAGCCTACGGTGCCCTCAAATCCACATGTCTCTTGTGGGAACGCTGAGTTTTATGCGTGGATTATGCAACATCAAAAAGTCACCAAAACTCTATTGTACGCTATTGTAATTTAGCCTCTGGGTATGTGCTAACGATCAGGAATTGCTGCGGTTTTGACGTGATGTGACAGCAATAGTGGATGCTATTTGTAGAAATTCCATGTCCACTGTGCGTGCGCCTGTGGCTCACCTGCAGACTCTGACATGCGGCGCGTCTTTCAGGACCGCAGCATGTAAGTTTCTCTTGCCGAGATGCTATTTTTCGCAATAGAAATTTAATCAATAGAATATATTGGATGCGGAAAATCCGCATGGTTCAGTGAACTCAATAGAACGCAGCGTACTTCCACTGCTACTTCTGGATCATAGGAATGTAGCCTAAGGTTTTTTTTCTGTACTTTATGAAGTACCGGGAAGTGTCTAAATGCTCGGCAGGTGAGGCCTCTTGGCTCACAAGTAGCTTATTCTTTTTGTTGCCCATCTTTGCAGCATATTTCTGCTGCTAAAATTTACTGTAGGTGGGATTACAAATTGTGAGTGGCACGTTTTCTATGGCTTATCTCCTCATTATTCTTGTTTTTACAGCTACCTGCATGCCCCTATATCGGTGTTTCTCAATGCCGGTCCTCAAAACCCACCAACAGGTCAAGTTTTAAGAATTTCCTTATTGTCAAGGTGATAGTTTCATCATCTGCTCAAGCATTCAGTCCATCACCTATGCAATACTAAAAAAAAATCCTGAAAACATGACCTGTTAGTGGGTCTTGAGGACTGGAGTTGAGAAACACTGCCCTATATTAACATTCTGCTTCACAGCATGGGAAACTTGTGCCTTATTCGAACATCCATGACAGCACTACAGAGAGAGGGGATCCGCCCCTTAGGAACAGGAAACCTACAGATACAAAAGGGCGGCACCTCTCCCACGCATCAGTTGGTTTCCTGTTCCTGAAGGACGGTTTCCTACAGATGAAGATCTTCAGGAGGACCCAGGCCGGCCGGTCGACCCAGGTAGCGGGGGGGATCTCCTACCTCGACCGGTGCGGAGCCCCTGGAAGCGCTACGGTGGGTCCGGGTAGGATTCCACGACAGTGTGCGGAGCAGGTGGAGCAGTATCCAGAGGATCCCTGTCTCCCAGCCAGCGCCGGTTGGTAAGTATCCCCCCCTCTCCCTGGTCCCGGTGCCTGCTCCCTGTCTTCTCCTGCGGTCCTGTCTAAAGTGGTGCAGCCGTGGGGAATATATATAAAAAAAATTTTTTGAATCTCCCGCCGCGCGTCACTGCTATGGACGGCGCGGCGGGGTTTTTTGAATTTCCCGCCGCGCGTCGCTGCTATGGACGGCGCGGCGGGGTTTTTTTTTTTTTTTACATTTCCTGCCGCGCGTTGCTGCTATGGACGGCGCGGCGGGGGTTTTTTGAATTTCCCGCCGTGCGTCGCTGCTATGGACGGTGCGGCGGTTTTTTTTTTTTAAATTTCCTGCCGCGCGTCGCTGCTATGGACGGCGCGGCGGGTTTTTTTTAAATTTCCCGCCGTGCGTCGCTGCTATGGACGGCGCGGCGTTTTTTTTTTTTTTAAATTTCCTGCCGCGCGTCGCTGCTATGGACGGCGCGGCGGGGGTTTTTTGAATTTCCCGCCGCGCGTCGCTGCTGTGGACGGCACGGCGGGGGTTTTTTGAATTTCCCGCCGCGCGTCACTGCTGGGGACGCGCGCGGGTTTTTTTTTTTAAATTTTCGCACGGCGGGGATTTTTTGGGATCTCCCGCTCGCGTCCCTGCTGGGGGGGCGATGCGGCGGGAGACTTCACTCGCCTGCGACAGTGCGGCCGGGTCGGCGGGATCCCCCGTGGGAGCGCTGATCCTGTCGGCGTTGAGAAAGGGGGCGGAGTCTCCACTGCCGGAACCGGAAGTGGGACACCGGCCGGCGTTTTTTTAAAAGTTTGGCGGCTGCATCATACATCGGGCGGCGCCTGCTGTGGGGACGGCGGGGAGGTGCAGGGGGGCTGTGGGTCGGGGAGCAGGAGGGGGTGGACCCCTGGCCGCACCTGCCGACCCGGATATCCGGGGAAGGATATAATGAGCCTATGAAGCAGGTAAAGTGCTTCTGCCCCATTTTCTGACGATGGACACTGCAGAAGCTCCCTCGGTGCAGCAGGAGAGCCAGCAGCAGCAGACAGAGCGCAGCCACTTGTTCAGACAGATCAATGATGATCTGGCTGGACCAATTAGAGTCCCAGTTAGCAGATGGAACCTCTAGGGGGTCAATTCGGAAGACCTTGCCGATAATTCAGAACGCGGCGGCTTTCCTGGCTGATTCCTCAGCGGACTCAGTAAGAATGGCTGCCAGAGCGGCAGGTCTGTCTAATGCAGCGCGAAGGGCTTTGTGGCTAAAATGTTGGCCGGGCGATATTCAAGCCAGATCTCGCCTCTGCTCCATTCCATGTGAAGGCGAATATCTTTTTGGCCCGGTCCTGGACGAACTTTTGGAAAAGGCAGGGGACGGCAAGAAAAAGTTTCCCAGTCTATCGACTCCTTCCTACAAGAGACCTTTCAGCAGAAGGAGGTTCAGCCGCAGAAGGTCGTCCAGGGAGCGAGCCAAATGGGATAAGGAGGCGAAGAGGTACAGGGTTTATCTTTAGGGGTCCGCCTAGGGAAACCAAAAAACCCTCGCAATGACTAGCGATTCCGGTAGGAGGCAGATTAATGGCCTTCTACCCGCCTGGTCGGAAATCTCAAGCAGTAGCTAGATCCTTAGTCTTATAGCTACAGGGCTGCGGTTAGAATTCTCCTTGGTACCTCGGGATAACTTTAAAATTACCCCCCTCAGGTCATCCCCATCGGAGAAGGCTGTTCTGGAGTTGGAAGTTCAGGAGCTTTGCGCTAAAAAAGTCTTAGTGGAGGTGCCGGAAGCAGAGCTGGGTAAAGGGTTTATTCCCCTCTGTTTTTGATCCGTAAACCGGATGGTTCTTTTAGAACAATTATTAATTTAAGAGCCCTCAATAAATTCCTGCTTATTCACCCATTTAAAATGGAAACGGTCAGCTCAGCAATAAAGCTTCTGTTTGAAAATTGCTTTATGGTGGTGTTAGATCTGAAAGACGCTTATTACCACGTACCGATCCATGTGGACCATCAGCGTTTCCTCAGAGTAGCAGTCCAGATGGGGGAATCGCTGCAACATTTTCAATATAGCGCCCTTCCCTTTGGCTTGGCGGTTGCCCCACGAGTGTTCACTAAAGTTATTTCGGAAGTCATGGCCCACTTACGTGAATCCAATATGCTCATAGTCCCCTACCTCAACGACTTTCTTATCATTGGAAAGACGGCAGAGCATTGCCTAGAGCAGCTGCAAAGAGCAATATCTACCTTAGAGCGGCTGGGATGGCTAATAAATACCAAAAAGTCTCGTTTGAATCCGATGAGAGTTCAGCAGTTTTTAGGGCTAATTCTGGATTCACGGAATCAGAACTGTAGTTTACCGTCAGACAAGTTGATTCGCTTACGTTACCAGGTCGAAAAAACGCTTCCAATAACCCCTCCATGTCTCTTAGGAAGGCCATGTCTCTTTTGGGCTCCCTCTCGTCCTGCATCCCCGCGGTTCAGTGGGCTCAATTTCACAAGGACGCTGCAAGCTGAGGTCTTGTTATATCAAAATTTTCTAGGTGGTTACCTAGAAGGCCAGCTATCCTTGTCCCAGGCTACTATAAGATCCCTGGATTGGTGGAAGGAGAAGACGAACCTGTCTAGGGGGGTTCCCTGGGAATATGAAATATCCCGGATAGTCACGACAGATGCAAGCCCTTCTGGGTGGGGGCTCATATGGGGGAGGTTATGGTTCAGGGCTTATGGAGCTGGATCAAATACAAATGTCTTCTAATATGAAGGAGTTAACGGCGGTAGAGCAAGCGATTAAAAAGCTCCTTGTCTATTTACAGGGTCACCACGTTCGAGTGCTCTCCGACAATCGTGTCACAGTCGCTTACGTCAACCACCAGGGTGGTATTCGTTCCGGTCCTCTCATGGAAGTGGCAAGGCGCCTACTCCAGATAGCAGAACGACACTTTCTTTCTCTAACGGCTCTACATATAAGGGGAGAAGAAAATACCAAGGCGGACTTCTTAAGCCGCAATCTCCTGAGTCAGGGAGAATGGTCGTTAAAGACTTCCATCTTCGACCTGATTGTGCAGAAATGGGGTCAACTGGAGATAGATCTCTTTGCTACCAAAAGCAACAGGAAAGTGAGACGGTTCTGCTCTCTGAATCCCAAAGAACGCCCTCTGGCAGTGGACGCTCTTCTGTTAAAGTGGGATTTCAAGCTAGCCTACGCCTTCCCTCCCTTGTCCTTACTCCCCCTAGTATTGAGGAAGGTCAGGAAAGACAGGGCAAGGGTAATGGTAGTCGCTCCCTTCTGGCCCAGGAGGGCATAGTTTTCATGTCTCAGGAACATGTCGATAGCCGACCCTTGGGTCCTGCCGGATATTCCCGATCTGCTCTCCCAGGGTCCAGTCTACCATCCTCGAGTAGCGGGCCTCCACCAGACGGCGTGGATTTTGAACGGTCGCTGCTGAGAGATAAAGGGTTTTCTGCTAATCTAATTAATACTCTCCTTAAGAGCAGAAAAGAGGTTACAACTAGAATCTACGCTAGGACTTGGAAAAAATTTCTTCAGAGCTGGGGGGTGGTAGCAGGGGACCCAACACCGATAGCCCAGATTCTAGAATTCCTACAAAAGGGTCTGGACTTAGGTCTCTCCACGAGCACCCTTAAGGTGCAGGTTTCAGCTTTGGGAGCACTCTTCAGTTGCAACATCGCCAATAATTACTGGGTCAGTAGATTCATTAAGGCTGCGGGTAGGTCGAGACCCATAGTGAAGAACAGAATCATTCCATGGGATTTGAACCTTGTTCTCACTGCTTTAACAGAACCCCCTTTTGAACCTATTTCAGCGGCATCAATAAAAATTCTTTCCCTAAAAACCGCCTTCCTGGTAGCATTAACTTCGGCTAGGAGGGTAAGTGACATCCAGGCACTATCTACACTGTCTCCTTACACTCAGGCCTGAATGACAGGATAATACTTAGACCTGATCCGGCATACCTACCCAAGGTGTCTTCCGCTTTTCACAGAACACAGGAAATTGTTCTCCCTTCTTTCATCCCTAATCCATCTAATCAAAAAGAGATAAAACTCCATACTCTAGATGTTAGAAGATGTCTCCTGCAATATTTGGCAGTCACTGATCCCTGGAAAAGGGACAATGCATTGTTTGTCTCTTTTCAGGGAATTAACAAAGGCCGTAGAATAACAAAAAGCTCATTGGCCAGATGGATTAGGGAAGCAATTTCTCTGGCATACACCTCGAGGGGCAAGCCGGCACCTGAGAGGCTAAGGGCGCATTCCACCCGAGCTGTGGCGACTTCATGGCAGAGAGGGCAGAAGTCTCCATTGACCAGATATGTAAGGCAGCTACGTGGTCTTCTCCACACACGTTTTACACTCATTATAAGTTAGATTTGGATGCTTCCTCAGACCTTTCTTTCGGACTAAGGGTGCTGCAGGCTGTAGTCCCTCCCTAAGTAGTTATTACTCTCTGTAATTCTCTCTGTAGTGCTGTCATGGACGTTCGAATAAAGTCTTAGTTACTTACCGTTAACGGTATTTTTCGAAGTCCATGACAGCACCCTTAGATTCCCACCCGTGTTCTATGTGCACTTCTTCCTCTTATATAGTCCACATGTAATAAACAATTGATTAAAGTTACTGTGTGATGCATAAATTTTTTGCTGTATACCATTTAACCTGGCTAGTCCTCTTATGCTCTGTAATCCAACTGATGCGCGGAAGAGGTGCCGCCCTTTTTGTATCTGTAGGTTTCCTGTTCCTAAGGGGCGGATCCCCTCTCTCTGTAGTGCTGTCATGGACTTTGAAAAATACCGTTAACGGTAAGTAACTAAGACTTTCCAATGACAAGAAGGGTAGAGGGAACATTTACACTGCAATATAATTGTGACAGTGCATTGTTAAAAAGGTCTCTGTTCACGATTAAAGGGAATCTGTCACCCCATTTTTTGTATATAAGCTGAAGCCACCGCCTTTAGGGGCTTATCTACAGCATTCTGGAATGCTGTAGATAAGCCCCCGATGTAACCTGAAAGATAATAAAAACGAGTTATATTATACTCACCCGGGCGGCGGTCCGGTCCGAAGGGCGTTGCAGGTCCGGGTCCGGCGCCTCCCATCTTCTAGTGATGACGTCCTCTTCCTTCTGTAGCGCTCCTGCGCAGGCGTACTTGATCTGCCCTGGTGAGGGCAGAGCAAAGTACTGCAGTGCGCAGGCGCTGGGCCTCTCTGACCTTTCCCTGTGCACTGTAGTGCTCTGCTCTGCCCTCACCAGGGCAGATAAAGCTTGCCTGCGCAGGAGCGCGACGGAAGCAAGGAGGAGGACGTCATCGCTAGAAGATGGGAGGTGATGTACCCGGACCTGCGACGTGCATCAGACAGCCCCCTGGGTGAGTATAATATAACTCGTTTTTCTTTCAGGTTACACTGGGGGCTTATCTACATCATTACAGAATGCTGTAGATAAGCACCTGATGGCGGTAGCTTCAGCTCATATACGAAAAATGGGGTGACAGATTCCCTTTAACTTGCCGTGTAAACGGGCTGCCAATCACCCAATGAAAAAGCAAAGTGGTCTTTCATTGGATGAATTGATCTTTTGTGCAGCACAAAAGATCGGCGTTCTCGTTGATGCATCAATCTGTATAAACAGGACTCTCACTGCCGACAACCATGGATGTCTGTGCATCTAGTATAGATCACTTGGTGTGCATTGTTCGCTTTGGTCTACCTGTGTAAACATGCCTTCAAAAGACCGCAAATTGATAAGTTTACCTGTTGGCTGCTTTATAGTACCTCTGGTCGGTCCATATAAAGCGAACCTGTCAGCAGGACTTTGCTAAGTAAACTACAGGCATTGTCAGGTTGACGCTGTTATTCTGATTAAAATGAAATCAACTTGCCAAAAAAGGGAAGCTAAGAAGTGTAGAAATGTATAGGATAAAAATATCTGCACTTTTTATTAACAAAATACACACTCATAAAATGTCAAAAAAAGATTTAAGTATCGATGAGTTGCAGGGCCGGCTCCAGGTTTTTATGGCCCCCCGGGCAAAAGCGTCTCAGTGGGACCCTTTAACATAGACCACGATTCATGATGCACAGATACTGCAGAGAAATATGGGTATAGTACAATGCAAAACACTTCTTTTCTTCCATTACATGAGTGATATCTATTGTAAATTCTACAATAGCTCAGAAACCGCCCAATCCTCACAGCGCACAGTACAGACCGGACAGTACAGTCCTCCATACAATATGGGCTCCACATAGTCCTCCATACAGTATTATGGGCCAAATATAATGCTCCATAAAGAATATTGGACCCCAAATAATGCTCCATACAGGATACTGGTCACCATATAATGCTCCATACAAAATACGAAGCTCTCTGCACTGTGCTGCTTTCTGCACTATTATGGCTCAGGAAAGGGCGCTGTGGAAAGACTCCCCATTATCATCATCATTGCCTCCCCATTATCATCATCATTGCCTCCCCATTATCAACATCATTGCCTCCCCATCATCATCATTGCCTCCCCATTATCATCATTGCCACCCATCATTATCATTGCCTCCCCATTATCAACATTGACTCTCCATCATCATTGCCTCCCCATTATCATGATCATTGCCTCTGCATTATCATCATCATTACCTCCCCATTATCATCATTACCTCCCCATTATCATCATTGCCTCCCCATCATCATCATTGTCTCTCCATCATCATAATCATTGCCTCCCCATAATCATCATTGCCTCCCAATCATCATTGCCTCCTCACCACCATCACTGCCTCCCCCCACCACCATCACACATACAGCACCACACGCAGAACTCTCTCACATACACACAAAGCACCGCACTACATACACACGCAGGCAGACACACCTCACATCTCACCTGGCTGGCGCCCGCGCTTACTCTCTGCCACAGCCGGCCGCTGAATGATGACGTCATCCAGCGGCCCTGCTTTGAGAGGAAGCGCGGGCGCCCTGCAGGCGCCCCCTGGAGTCCAGAGCTGCGGAGGCACGTGGGAGAGGTAAGTATTGTGCCGGCTGCTGCCGGGGCCCTGAGCAAGCGGGGTGGGGGGCGCAGTGGCGGCGCTGGCACCGCTCTCATCCGCTAACAAGCGCCGGGGTGCCCGACGGCGAGCGGGCCCCCCCCGCCTGCTCAGGGCCCCGGCACTTGACCGGGTACGCCGGGTGCTGACGCCGGCCCTGATGAGTTGTCATAGCACCAGGGATACATGTATTATAATCCCCACAAATTCAGGTATACGTATACTGTAGTATAAAAAAATCAATGGCCTGCTGCTAATAGGGAACAGCCAAAGGTATATATGCTATGCATGCAGGGACAAGGATCAAGTACTAAGGTCAGATTAAAGATAACAGTAATGACAACAGTAGATTGTCATATAAACAGTTTTCAGCTTGATATGGAAAATTCCACCCCAAAAAAGGTACTACATCAGTCCAATATACATTTGTATAAACATAGTCCAAAAGAGAAAAAAGGTGGCATTCACCCTCTGGGTAAAAGAATCCTTCATTATATCTTGTAAAGCAGTTTTAGTGGGAGAACAGTGGGGAAACTTTTTAGGACAAAGGCCGTTTCGAGCTAGCTGCTCTTCAACGGGTCCTGTTGAAGCGCAGCTAGTGCGAACCGGCCATTGTCCTAAGAAGTTTTCCATTGTTCTCCCTCTGAAACTGTTTTGCAAGATATAAAGGATTATTTTACCCAGAAGGTGAATGCCACCTTTTTTCTCTCTTGGACTTTGCATTTACATTTGTTTTTGGTGCTGTACCTGTATTCCATAAGTTGACAAGTTGTTTGCACACAGGCTGATGAGGTGTTATTTAGCAGCAAAAAAAAAAAGGGATTTAGCCCCGGTAACTTTTCTTGCCTTGTGGTTCATACATTGTATAACCAACCTACCACGGTCCCTGTTAAAATGCATACTGTGATGTAGCTAGACTGGTCTTAGACTTCAGGAAATTAATTGGGGCCAATTCCCTTTTTGACTTATGGAGGATAGACCACCCAAAAGAGAGGGCCTTTTCCTTTTACTCTCCACACCATACCCATACCAGGATAGATTTCTTTTTTGCAAATACACTGCTCAAAGAAATAAAGGGAACACTCAAATAACACATCTTAGATCTGAGTGAATGAAATATTCTCATTGATTACTTTGTTCTGTACAAAGTTCAATGTGCTGACAACAGAATCACACAAAAATCATCAATGGAAATCAAATTTATTAACCAGTGGAGGCCTGCATTTGGAGTCACCCACAAAATTAAAGTGGAATGTAATGTCCTTAAAACAAGTCAAAATGATGCTCAGTAGTGTGTGTTCTCCACGTACGTGCTTGTATGACCTCCCTACAACACCTGGGCATGCTCCTGATGAGGCGGCGGATGGTCTCCCGAGGGATCTCCTCCCAGACCTGGACTAAAGCATCCGCCAACTCCTGGACAGTCTGTGGTGCAACGTGACGGTGGATGGAGCGAGACATGATGTCCCAGATGTGCTCAATCGGATTCAGGTCTGGGGAACGGGCGGGCCAGTCCATAGCTTCAATGCCTCTATCTTGCAGGAACTGCTGACACACTCCAGCCACATGAGGTCTGGCATTGTTCTGCATTAGGAGGAACCTAGGGCCAACTGCACCAGCATATGGTCTCACAAGGGGTCTGAGGATCTCATCTTGGTACCTAATGGCAGTCAGGCTACCTCTGGCGAGCACATGGAGGGCTGTGCAGCCCTCCAAAGAAATGCCACCCCACACCATTACTGACCCACTGCCAAACTGGACATGCTGAAGAATGTTGCAGGCTGCAGATCGCTCTCCACGGCGTCTCCAGACTCTGTCACATGTGCTCAGTGTAAACCTGCTTTCATCTGTTAAGAGCACATGGCGCCAGTGGCGAATTTGCACATCCTGGTGTTCTGTGGCAAATGCCAAGCATCCTGCACGGTGTTGGGCTGTGAGCACAACCCCCATCTGTGGACGTCGGGCACTCAGACCATCCTCATGGAGTCGGTTTCTAACCGTTTTTGCAGACACATGCACATTTGTGGCCTGCTGGAGGTCATTTTGCAGGGCTCTGGCAGTGCTCCTCCTGTTCCTCCTTGCACAAAGGCGGAGGTAGCGGTCCTGCTGCTGGGTTGTTGCCCTCCTACGGCCCCCTCCACGTCTCCTGGTGTACTGGTCTGTGTCCTGGAAGCGTCTCCAGCCTCTGGACACTACGCTGACAGACACAGCAAACCTTGCCACAGCTCGCATTGATGTGCCATCCTGGATGAGCTGCACTACCTGAGCCACTTGTGTGGGTTGTAGAGTCGGTCTCATGCTACCACGAGTGTGAATGCACAACCAACTTTCAAAAGTGACCAAAACATCAGTCAGAAAGCATTGGTACTGATACGTGGTCTTTGGTCCCCACCTGCAGAACCACTCCTTTACTGAGTGTGTCTTGATAATTGCTAATAATTTCCATCTGTTGTCTATTCTATTTGCACAACAGCATGTGAAATTGATTGTCCATCATTGTTGCTTCCTAAGTGGACAGTTTGATTTCACAGAAGTTTGATTTACTTGGAGTTATATTCTGTTAAGTGCTCCCTTTATTTTTTGAGCAGTGTATAATAGCTCTTAGGATGTTGGAAAAAGTGGAGATGGGTCACATTACCTGGTCCGATCATGCTCTGATTGTGTTAGATCTTCACTCTACTCAACCTCGTTCTCGGTCCTGTCATTGGCACCTGAATGAGTTCTTAATTAAAGACCCTATTGGACCACCTCACTGAATTCTTTCATCTTAATGAGGGTTTAGTTTCTTCCCCTTCAGTCCTATGGGAGGCTCACAAGGCAGTGATGAGGGGTTATTGTACAAAGGAGGGCTCTAGATTGAAAAAAAAATGCTAAATTGGAATATAATAAACTAACCTCTCAAATTAGAGAAGTAGAACATAAACTGGCTGATTCACCTTCTTTAGGGTCTTGAGGAAAGTTGTGGGGATTAGAAATAGGCTAAAAGATTTCTATATGTAAAATTGATAAATTACTCCTATATACAAACAAAAATAATTTGAAAAGGGTAATAAGGCTCACTCATTATTGGTTAGTCAACTGAAGGAGAGTCTTGTCCTCTAACCCCCAGGCTCCTAGAGGAGATTACGGCATTATTATAATCCAGCTGAAACCTCAAACTTATTCTATGATTTTTATTGCAAATGACATAACCTAAAGGATACCCTTCCCTTTGATGTGGAAACTAGAGATACCCTACTGCAAAATTATTTTTTAGGTCTAAGTCTTGCAGTGCTCCCTCCAGAAGTATTAACATTTCTTAATCAACCAGTAACTAAAGATGAGATTGTAGACATCTTGAAAGATCTTTCCTTGAGTAAATCTTGCCCGGATGGGTTGACCTATTTGTATTATCAGACTTTTATAGGGGAGCTTACTACCCATATGATTAAGATGTTCAATTCCTTTATGGAGGGTTCTCTTATCCTGGGTTTGTTGTCACACTCCTATCTGGTCCTTGTTCTTTAAGGTACTGCCACACTAAACAATCCCGCTAGCGATCACGATAACGACGCATACTAATGCGATCGCTAGCGGGATTGTTTCTATATAGCTAGTAGCAGCCTATTTTAGCGATGTCGTTAAGGACGCTATCGCGGTTAGCGATCTCCTTAATGACTTTAGCGGTACAAAAGTACCGCTAAATCGCTAACAAAAGGTGCTACACTCAACGATATATACTTACCAGCGGGGCGCCGACGATAAAATAGGGTCCGGAACGATGTCAGCGACGAACGAGATCACAGCAGGATCTCAGCAGGGGCCACGTCGCTGGTAGATGCCGCACACTACAACATCGCTAACGGGATCGCTAAATAGTGACGTTTTTTAGCGATCCCGTTAGCGATGTTGTTTAGTGTGGCATACCCTTAAGGCTGGAATGGATCCTCTGGGCTTTTCAAACTATCGTCCAATAGCTCTATTAAATTCTGACCTAAAAACTTCACTGACCTTAAAATTCACCCGCTTTCTAGCCAATAGGCTCAGTTGCTGGCTACCTCAGCTTATTGACAAGGATCAGGTGGCTTTTGTCCTCGTTCGTCAGTGAGGTGACAATACCAGACTGGTGATAGATCTGATTGAGGTTTCCAACATAAAATGTACAAACCTTTATTTTGAGCCTAGATGCAGAAAAGGCGTTTGATAGGCTAAATTGGTCTTTTTTTCTTTGAGACTAAGAGCATTTGGTATTTCAGGTGCCTTTTTAACAGCTATAAGGGCATTGTACAAATCTCCTTCAGCCTCAATTACACTGCCTCTCCACTCCTCCCCCTCTTTTAACATTTCAAATGGTACATGTCAGGGTTGCCCCTATCGCCTTTACTATATGTTATGTGCATAGAACCTCTGGTGGCTATGATACAACAAAAACCTAATATTTCAGGAGTAGAGGTCAGAAATAAAGTTCATAAGATATCTTTGTTTGCGGATGATGTGATATTGACCCTAAGGGTCCCGTTACACATAGCGACTTACCAGCGATCCCGACAACGATATGCACTTGTCAGGATCGCTGGTGAGTCGCTACATGATCGCTGCTGAGCCGCCAAACAGGCAGCGATCAGGACAGCGACTATGCGGGTAACTCACGTCGCTTAGTTACCGGCAGTGTACCTTAGATACCAGCGCCCTGGTGCAGGGAGCTGGTAACCAAGATACACATCGGGTTTCCAGGTGCCGCTCGGAGCTTAGAAACCCGCTGTGTACCTTGGTTACCAGCTCCCCTGCACCAGCGTGCTGGTATCTAACGTACACATCGGGTTTCCAGGCACCGCCCAGCGCCTGGAAACCCGATGTTTACCTTGGTTACCAGCTCCGGCTGGCTGATCGCTGGTCTCCCGCCTGTCACACGCAGCGATGCGCGCTGGCCAGCGGGAGACCAGCGATCAAAAAATGGTCCAGGACATTCAGTGACGATTAGCGACACCCAGCAGGTGGGCTGATCGTCGCTGAGTGTCACACTAAGCGAGATCGCTGGCTAGGTTGCTGCTACGTCACAAAATTGGTGACGTTTCAGCGATCTCGCTAGCGATCTTGCTTAGTGTAACGGGGCCTTAAGATTCACGCTACGTTACCTAATCTCATGGATGTGTTAAAAATATATGAGGGCTTATCGGGATATAAATTGAATACTACTAAAACAAGCCGTACCGTTAAATATTACTTCAGCGTTCTGGACCATTTAAAAATAAACTTCAAATTTAGATGGAAAACTGAAGCTGTCAAGTACTTGGGGGTTTACTTATCCTCCTCTTACAATACTCTATATACTTACAATTTTCCGTCACTATTTTGTGAACTGAGGAAATTATTGGATAAGTGGATGCCGCTTTCGCTTTCCCTGACAGGTCCTATAGCCTCAATTAAAATGTCTCTCCTCCTGAACTACTACTACTACTGTACTTTGAAACTGTGCCGGTCAAGATCCTCATGGAGCAACTTAAGTCTCTTCAGGCTTCTATAATGATGTTCATTTGGAATGGTAAGCGTCATCGGATCTCTAAGCGTGTCCTTGTCTCCCACAAAACGCAGGGGAGTCTTTCTGTTCCTGACATTGTTGGGTACTGTTGGGCAGCCCATTGCACAGGATCCCCACCTGGGCTTCACTGTGGACTTTTAACAAATGGATGGAAATAGAAAAACTATGGCTGGCCCCAATTCATCCGAATTCTCCACTGTGGACAAATAAGTCTATCAGGGTTTCAGTTTCGCTATTGTGCCCTATGCAGTTTACGAGGGAGGTTTAGCTTGTCTGTATGAGGAAGTTTAAGCTGGCCTCTCATAATTCCAAATAGCATGGATCCTACAATGGTCCACCCATGGATTTCCGCTGGTTTGTTCAGATTTGCGGACTTTGTGGATGGAGACACGCTGGAGGTTGTTTTGTTTCGTGATGTCAAGTCTAGATTTCCTATATCTAATAAGTTGTTCTTTCAGTATATGCAGATTAAACATCTTGCTTTGTCTTTATACAGAGCATTGAGGGTGTCTTTACCATCTGATTTTGAGACGATTTGTAAAAGGGGCCCATCAACAAAGGGATTAATCTTGGATATATATAGGATTATAAATTATCCCCATAGAGGTCAGCAATGGAAACATACATACATGAGTAGATGGGAGTGTGTTTTGGGGAAGGGGCTGTCACCTCAAACTTGGCAACACATTTGGAAAAGGGGGCTAAATCTTCTATTTTCACTCTCTATAAGGAGAATCAGTATAAAATTTTGATGTTCTGGTATCACACTCCAGAGTTCCAGATTGAACCCCAGCTTTCGAACTTCTGCTGGCATTGTGGCTCGGAGGTGGGCTCTCAATTTCACATCTTCTGGTCTTGTTCGGAGATCATTAATTTTTGGGAAGAAGTAAGAGCCTTAATTTGCTAGGTTCTTTTTGTGGAGGTTGAATTAGATCCAGCTATCTATCTCATAATTGTCTCTCTTAGATGGATGGGGAAGAATTCAGCTAAACTGTTATTACAGTGGGTACGGAAAGTATTCAGACGCCTTTAAATTTTTCACTCTGCTTCATTTCAACCATTTGGTAAATTCAAAAAAGTTCATTTTTTTTCTCATTAATGTACACTGAAATATCACATGGTCATAAGTCTTCAGACCCTTTGCTCAGTATTGAGTTGAAGCACCCTTTTGAGCTAGTACAGCCATGACTCTACTTGGGAATGATGCAAAAAGTTTTTCACACCTGGATTTGGGGATCCTCTGCCATTTTTTCTTTGCAGATCCTCTCCAGTTCCGTCAGGTTGGATGGTGAACATTGGTGGACAGCCATTTTCAGGTCTTTCCAGAGATGTTCAGTTGGGTTTAGGTCAGGGCTCTGGCTGGGCCAGTCAAAAATGGTCACAGAGTTGTTCTAAAGCCACTCCTTTGTTATTTTAGCTGTGTGCTTAGGGTCATTGTCTTGTTGGAATGTGAACCTTTGGCCAAGTCTGAGGTTCAGAGCACTCTGGAAGAGGTTTTCATCCAGGACATCTCTGTACTTGGCCGCATTCATGTTTCCTTCAATTGCAACCAGTCATCCTATCCCTGCAGTTGAAAAACACCCCCATAGCATGATGCTGCCACCACCATGTTTCACTGTTGGAATTGTATTGGGCAGGTGATGAGCAGTGCCTGGTTTTCTCCACACATACCGCTTAGAATTATCACCAAAAAGTTCTTTTTTCGTCTCATCAGGCCAGAGAATCTTATTTCTCATAGTCTGGGAGTCCTTCATGTGTTTTTTAGCAAACTCTATGCGGGCTTTCATGTGTCTTGCATTGAGGTGAGACTTCTGTCGGGCCACTCTGCCATAAAGGCCCGAGTGGTGGAGGGCTGCAGTGATAGTTGACTTTGTGGAAATTTCTCCCATTTCCCTACTGCATCTGTGGAGCTCAGCCACAGTGATCTTGGGTTTCTTCTTTATCTATCTCACCAAGGCTCTTTTCCCACAATTGCTCAGTTTGGCTGGGCGGCCAGGTCTAGGATGACTTCTGGTGGTCCCAAACGTCTTCAATTTAAGAATTATGGAGGCCACTGTGCTCTTAGGTACCTTGAGTACTGCATAAATTCTTTTGTAACCTTGGCCAGATGTGTGCCTTGCCATAATTCTGTCTCTGAGCTCCTTGGCCAGTCCCTTTGACCTCATGATTCTCGTTTGGTCTGACATGCACTGTGAGCTGTGAGATATATAGACAGGTGTGTGTCTTTACAAATGAAGTCCTATCAGTTTAATTAAACACAGCTGGACTCCAATGAAGGAGTAGAACCATCTCAAGGAGGATTACAAGGAAATGGACAGCATGTGACTTAAATATGAGTGTTTGAGCAAAGGGTCTGAATACTTATATGACCATGTGATATTCCAGTTTTTCTTTAATAAATTTGCAAAAATTTCTACATTTCTGTTTATTTTCAGTCAAGATGGGGTGCAGAGTGTACATTAATGAGAAAAAAATTAACTTTTTTAAATTTACCAAATGGCTGCAATGAAACAAAGACTGAAAAATTTAAAGGGGTCTGAATACTTTCCGTACCCACTGTACATATTCTTACGGCAGCGAGGAAGCAGACCTCTCCCCCCTCTCATCAACATTTACTGAACAAAATTGCTGACATCTGTAGGATGGAATATATGACGGCCTTGTTGGGAGCGAGAGTGGACAGATTTGATACAATTTGGGCCCCTTGGGATTATTATTGGGCTCAGATTAGCAGTTAGGTCTTTGTTCTTTTATTATTTAGTTAAGATCTGTGCCTCTTCCCATATCCCTTCCTTTCTAAAGGTACTGCCACACTAAACGATCCCGCTAACGATCACGATAACGACGCAAGCTAGCGAGATCGTTGGTGTGATCGTTTTAAGGTCGCTAGTAGCTGCCAAACTGGACGATCTCATTAACGACGCATCAGCGGTCAGCGATCTCTTTAACGACTTTGGCGGTCGTTGGGACGTGCCACACTACATGTATTGTGAAAGATCACGGCCTCGATAGGCGTGATTGAGCGCAACCTTTTCCACGCCCCTCATCACAGATTGGTGGTCACTATCTATGTCATAAATGTTTGTCACAGCTCTCTCGCTTTGTGATTGGATGACCGCGTCATAAAAGACGACGTACCAGCACTCCTTTCCATTGCTCTCGAGCAGAAGCGGTTCTTTCAAATCTCCAGCATCGTTCCAGTGCGTCCTGCTAGCCTTCTTTGTAGCTACTGCGATCCAGTTTGTGCCACTATTGTGGTTGCTGCGTTCCAGTCTACGCCGTTGATTTTTTTCTGCGCTCCAGTCTGTGTCTCTATTTCATTTGCTGCGATCCAGTCTGTGCCTCTTGCATTAGCTGCGATCCAGGTTGTGCCGTTATATCCTCTGCGATCCAGTTTGTGACCCTATTGCGTTTCCCTATATATTTGTTTGTTTTTTTTCAGGATCACAAACAAGTTTTGTAAGGTAAGTATTTTTTTGTCACATTTAATTTTTATTTTTTTTTTAATTTTACAGATCCATTTTTAGATCCCAGCTGTTGTTAACCATTGTCGTCCATCAATTTTTTTTTTTTTGCCATTGTTTTGTTCTGGCACGCCCACCACCACCATTTTATGATCCCAGCTCTGCCATTGTTTACTCCACCTGCGCCCACAACCACCATTTTGTGATCCCTGCTGTTTTTACCGTAGTGGTCCATCTATGACTTTTATTTAGCTCTGCCATTGTTTTCTCCAGCTGCGCCCACAACCACTATTTTATGATCCCTGCTGTTTTTACCGTAGTGGTCCATCTATGACTTTTATTTAGCTCTGCCATTGTTTTCTCCAGCTGCGCCCACAACCACCATTCTGTGATCCTTGCTGTTTTTACCGTAGTGGTCCATCTATGACTTTTATTTAGCTCTGCCATTGTTTTCTCCAGCTGCGCCCACAACCACCATTTTATGATCCCTGCTGTTTTTACCGTAGTTGTCCATCTATGATTTTTTTATTTTAGTCTGCCATTGTTTTGTTCAGGCACGCCCACCACCACCATTTTATGATCCCAGCTTTGCCATTGTTTTCTCCTGCTGCGCCCACAACCACCATTTTGTGATCCCTGCTGTTTTTACCATAGTGGTCCATCTATGACTTTTATTTAGCTCTGCCATTGTTTACTCCAGCTGCGCCCACAACCACCATTTTATGTTCCCTGCTGTGTTCTATGTTGTAGGCTATGTAAGCATTTTATTTAACCATTCTGCCGTTCTCACATAATCCTTTTTTATTACAGATGGCCGATAAGCATGAATTTCTGCGGGAGTTTATCGAGATGTACCGCTCGATGCCGTGTCTGTGGAAAATAAAGTCGGCTGATTACTGCAACAGGCTTAAAAAGAAGGACGCGTACCAAAAACTGGTGGTGCTCTGCAAGAACCGTTACCCAGATGAACCAGCGGATGAGTCATCGGTAAAAAAACGCATTCAGGCCCTCCGCACAGTGTACAAAAAAGAGCTAAATAAAGTACTAAATTCAACCAAATCTGGAGCCGGGGCCGAAGATGTTTATGTCCCCAAACTGTGGTACTTTGAGCTGTTCTCTTTCACAAGGGACCAAGAAGTACCCAGACAAGGGACATCCATGTTGGATCTAGACCCGGTGATCCAGCCGGAATCCCCTGTCGTACATGTAAGTACCTTTGTATTAAAACACATTTTAATGTACATGCCAAAGTGGACTTGAAATTAAAAAATTTAATTGTGAGATGTAGATAAAATGGCTGAATTTATCCCTTCATGTACTGATAATTTATCTAGCTCAACGGTTGAGGCCTATCCCTTTACAAGTGTCGTTTTCACATTTTTGCTGTATATGGGTGTTATAGTGTGAAGATAAATTTCTTTTTCTTTGTGATTTACCATTTGTTTTTTGTTCATGCAGGACACAGAAGAGGCTGTCTCCACACCTCCAACTGAAGAAGACAGCATGGCGTTGATCCAAGACGAAGAAGTAGTTGAGCCACCATCCTCAGCTGTGCGGAGCCGGCTTTCACTTTCAGGAAGGAAAAGGAAGGCTCCCACCTCGGCTACTCCAGAATTGGTTGAAATTGCCAAAAAAGTCCTTACCGTGGAAAAAGACCAAACAAAAATAACTGGCTTTGCTTACTTCGCTAATGAGAAGCTACCTACACTGGATCATGTACAGCGGATTCATGCAGAGAGACTCATGTTTGAGGTACTGACTCAAGCGTCATTGGGAAACCTGGATAACAATTATGTCGTCATGCCAAGACCGCAGTACCCGGACTACTCATGGTCGCACAATCCTGTGCCGAACCCAATTGGGATAAATCCTGCAAACCCAAACGTTGTTGCTCCACCTTATTTTTATACACCGCAGAGGCAACGTGGTAATGGCAACGATCCATCTTACCAGCAGCTGTAGTTTTGTAATTTTTGTTCTAAAGTTTTTTGTTGTATATTTTTTTTTAAAATACTTACATTTTTTGAATAAAAAATCTTATTTATCTAATGAAGTGTGGTCTTGTATTCTTATTTATGTCGTCAATTTTGTTGACAACTCTTAAAAATTTGTATTTTTATTACATCTACTTGTTTCTACTTGGGGTCATAGGACTACCAGCATTGGTAAAAAATGTAATGAAAAAAATGTCAAAAATTTACAACATATCTTTTAAAGGCCCTGGTCACACTAGCGCTAAAACCTTATTCTAAAAAATAATACAACACAAATGCGTAGATAAACATAATATATATAATATATATTTTTTTCATATATATTATAAAATATATATAACAAACAGTAATAAAAAAATAAAAATAAAAAAACAATTAAATAGAAATAAATAATAAAAAAAAAAAAATTAAATACTGGCCCCCTTTCTAGGGC
>JARQOD010000002.1:338225494-338341759 GCA_033576555.1 Oophaga sylvatica | reverse complement strand
TCCCGCTGGCCAGCGCGCATCGCTGCATGTGACAGTGGGAGACCAACGATCAGTGAGCTGGTATCCAATGTACATATCGAGTAACTAAGCACCGCGTGGCACCTAGTTACCCGATATGTACCCTGGTTACCGGCTTCCAGCTTCTGCTGTAGAGCGCTGAGAGCCGGTATCTAGGGTACATATCGGGTAACTAGGTGGCGCGCGGTGCTTAGTTACCCGATATGTACCCTGGTTACCGGCTCCCAGCTTCTGCTGTAGAGCGCTGAGAGCCGGTATCTAGGGTACATATCGGGTAACTAGGTGCTGCGCGGTGCTTAGTTACCCGATGTGTACATTGGATAGCAGGGTGCTCGCTGGTCCTGATCGCTGGTGAGTCTGCCCATGTGACAGCTCACCAGCAATCAGCTAACGATGTCCCAGCGATCCCATCCACGTCGTATCGTTGGTGGGATCTCTGGGACATTGAAGAGTGTGACGGGACCCTTACAGTAAAGTGCATTTCCACATGATGGTAAAGATAAACAGATGAATATTAAAACACGAAACTGAGATGATCATCGGAACTGAGACTTTAGGAGCAAGTGATCTGAGGGTAAGTTCAGACAAGTGCATACAAAAAAGTTCAGTTTCATCCAGAAAACTCACCAACAATTTTTTTTTACTCACTTATTATCCGTGTGCAATCCATTTCTATTTTATTTCATTTTTACACCAGCAGCTAATCATTTACAGTTTCCTATGTTACAGAATTGCAATGTAAAAATCAGATGCTATAGTGTGGCTACGTATGTCATCCGATAGTTTTTTTACACACCCATAGACATGTACGGACTGGACTAAAATTCAGCCCTGGCATTTGAAATCACACAGGTCCATGTTGTCCTCGTCCCCAAGCACCAGATGGGAATATATTACAAATATTCCTCTGGATGGAGGAAAGCAAGAATTACTACAAGACCAATATTTCTAATGATACCCGTGGCTTGCTGGTGTAAGTGACAGAGTCAGCGACTTTGTGCTCCGTCACAACTCTTAACAGTATTGGTGTCTTGAGAACACTGATTCTGTTAACAACGTAGCAGACAAGGCAGCCCACGACCAGACAGGCCCTTCTGGCATTTGCCAGAATTGCCAGATGGCCAGTCCAGCTCTGCCCATAGACTTGAATGGGTGAGTCATCCAACTTCCAGAAGAAACTAGTGAATGCTGCGATTTTTTTTTTTCCACACACAGATTTGGTCAATGAAAATAAATTAAAAAAAAATAGTTCATCTCTACTCCCCTGTTGAATAACCTTGGTCTGAGACAGAAGAGACACAGTCAATGATACTGTGAGGGTAGCAGCAGTATCCGGAGGAGTGCAGAGTTACCGATTGTCATATCTTGATTGACAGCACTGAACTCAGTCAGCACCTCCGCAGCCACGTGTCATTGCTGGCTCTCATCTCTGGTTCTTCACTACTGTCACTGCTTGGTACTGTACTACAGACATGAGCCAGATATGAGAGCTGGCAATAACACAATGTGATCCTGGCAGCAGCGCTCATTCACGATATGACAGCGCTCAGTATGCAAATATCTGGAAAAGTGTTTTCTTTTTTTTTTGTTTTAGGAGTCAGACTCTTTCATGATTGAAACAATCTGTCTCTTTTACTGAATTAGTCAATTCTGTTTTTAATTGCTTGTTTTCACAATAGGGTTTTCCCACTAACAAAGTACATTTTAATCAATATATCCTGGAATATGGGCAGGGGAGGAAACAAAAGAGTATACAGACATTACATCATGGGATCATAGATGATTTTTTTCTTTGAGGTAAAACATTGTTTAAAAACAGCTGTAGAAATGTTTTGCCTCACATTAAGCAGCAGCTGTGATCCCGTGCTGTAATGTCTGTATACTCTCTTTTGCGTCCTCCCCTGCCCAGGAGACGTGATATGATCAGACCATGTTCCTGTACGGTCAGACAGCAATTACACAGTACACAGCAGGGGCACATTTATAAGATTATCTCAGCACAGGAACTTTTTTTTTTTAAACACCCAATTGGGAAATTATTATTATTCCAAGATCTGTTGATTAAAATGAACTGTAAAATGAACTTTGTTCATGGGAAAACCCCTTTAACTATTCACTGTTAAATGCCAAAGGGATTCAGAGCGTTGGCTCGAGAGTTCCCACAGGCTTTGAGACAGCATCATGTGAACGTGAAACAGCTGTAGGACAGCCACGCACTATATTCCCACCTACTTTGTGTTGCCGATTAAAGTGGATTGTCTGCCGATCTGGTGAATGCTAAGGATATGTGTGTTTGTCTTTCAAGGCAGGATTATAATAAAAGGTAGCATTCATTTACATGATCCACCAATTACAGCAGACAATATCACAGCTCACCCCGATTTTCCTCCTTTTACAATGACCTTTGCACACCGCCACTGCTTCGATATAAAAAACCCTCCACAACAGCACACAGGATGTTGCCTCCCCATCCTAATAAGGGACAAGAAATACAAGAGGTTTAACCCCTTAACGACCTTTTAAAGGCAGTAGTTAAGGGTACTTAAACCACAGCTTAACGGCGCTGTGGAAAAAGCCTATAGCGCCCCCCAGAGTCGGAATTTCTCCGGGGTCTCAGCTGGTGGGGATAGCCGAGACCCCAGAGAACATGATTCAGGTCGGTATTTACCAACCCCGGTGTTGCGATCGCATTTATTAACCCTGTAATGTCGACCGCAACAAAAAAAAAAAAAAAGCCGCGATTTCGCATTTAATTTCTCTCTCCTCTGATGTGATCGCACATCAGAGGAGAGAGAAATAGAGTCCCGGGTCCCCCATACCTCCCGGTGTCCCCCCCCGTCCTCCCACAGCTTCCGGCGTCTTCTTCCTGTAAAGAAAATGGCGGGCACATGCGCAGTGCGCCCGCCGAAATGACTGCTTGCCTTGGATGACTTCCGGGGCAAGGTAAGTGACCGAAAATAGTTGCGCATGCGCTGTAATGATTTTATGCTTTGCCCACTGTTTGGCAAAGCACACTGCGCAGGCGCGGGGGGATTTTAAGACGCGCAATCGCGGGAACACTACGCCGTCTGTGCTATGCACAGACGGACCTACTCAAGAGAAGCCTAGGAGCGGGGGGGAGGAAGCAAAAAACACTGCCCTCCGGACTGGACTGCCCAGATTAGCATTAGAAACTGAATTACAGGTAAGTTTAATTCTATTTTCTTTAATCCCCTCCACGACAGCACACACAGGAGAAATGCCAAAGAATAACGCCTAGGGAGGGACAATAGCCTGGAGGGCTTTCCTGTTGAAGGCTAGATCTCTTATAGACATTAGGTCTAATCTATAATACTTAATAAAGGTATGGACTGATGACCAGGTAGCAGCTCTACAGATCTGCTTGATGGGAGCACTGGCTCTTTCAGCCCAGGAGATGGCTCTAGTGGAATGAGCTCTTAGCAATTCAGGAGGAGATTAATCTTGATTTTTATATGTTTCCATGATCACTTTTTTAATCCAGTTCGCTAGAGAGCTCTTGGAGGCTTTCTTCCCCTTATTTGCTCCATTGTACTGGACAAAAAGGTTTTGATCTTTTCTCCAAGGTCCTGTTTGATTTAAGTAAAAGAGGATGGTTCTCCGAACATCTAGAGAATTAAATTCTGCTTCTTCTTTTGGGTTCTCATAAAGGAAGGAAGAATTATTTCCTGGGACCTGTGAAAGTCAGATAATACCTTTGGAAGGAAGGAATGAAGGAAGGTTCTAGGGGAAAGATTAAATTGTCGTTCAGAATTTTCAAATATAGTTCCCTAATGGATAGGGCTTGTATCTCACCCTCCCGCCTTACTGTCGTAATGGCTACCAATAGAGCCACCTCTCAGGATAGTTTGTCTATTTGGACCTGGACCATAGGTTCAAAGGGTAGGATAGCCAGACCCCTCAATACTATATTCAAGTTCCAAGATGGAACTATATTGGATCTCCTTGGATGGATTCTAGAGGCAGCCATCACGAACCTCTTAATGCATCGGTGGTCTGCCAGGTTTTGATCAAAGAAGCAGCACGGGGCCGACCCCTGGACTATCAGGGTACTAGGTCTCAGTCCTTTTGATAAGCCATCCTGTAGGAAGTCTAGTATTTTAGCCATATCAGGATGAAAACAATCAATGTGAATGGATCCATAAGCAGAGAAGTTCTTCCATATCTTAGAATAGATGGCATTGGTGACCCGTTTCCAGCTATTTTGTAAGACACTTATGACGGCATCTGAGAGACCTCTGGCTTTCAATTCTGCGGTTTCAGAAACCAGGCTGCCAAGCATAAGCTGAGGGGGGACAGATAACAATTTGGACCTAGATGTAGAAGGGTGTGGTCTGGCAGAAGGGCAAGAGATTTCTCTTAGTTCAGAAGTTTCAGAGCCCCAAACCAGCTCCTCTTTGGCCAGAGTGGAGCGATTAGAATGATTTTGACCCTGTCCATTTTGATCTTCTGTAAAATCCTTGGTAATAACGGAATTGGAGAGAACACGTAGTCCAATCTAAAGTTTCACGGGTGAGAGAAGGCATCCACCCTTGATTGGGTTTCGTTTGGACCTATGGAAAAATAACGCTCTACTTTTGCGTTTTGCTGATTCACAAACAGGTCCACATGTGGGTGACCCCATTTCTGGTTATTAACTGGAACACTTTTATACTGAGGCTTCAATTCCCGGGATTTAGATCGGTCCTGCTCAGGAAGTCTGCCTGGATATTGTCGGATCCCCTTAGATGAAGGACTGACAAGGATATGAGATGATGCTCTGCCCAAAAGAAAATTCTTGCCAAGACTTGATGTAGGCTCTCGAATCTTGTGCTGCCTTGATGACATAGGTGAGCCACAGTGGTCATATTGTTGGAGTAAATTCGGACATGGGTTCCCTGGAGTATAGACTTTGCTGCTCTCAGGGCTATCACTACCGATCTTAATTCCCTGAAATTGGAAGATCGATGGTCTATCTTTTTGGCCAGACGCCCTGAAAGACCTCTCACGATGTCACTGCTCCCCAACCTCTTTTGCTGGCATATGTTGTTACAGAAGAGACAGGGTGTTGAATTCAAGGTATTCCTTTCGCCAGATTCCCCTGGTTGAGCCACCAGTTGAGGGATATCTTTACGTGGTGAGGAAGGGTGCTGAATGCCTCTGGAGTTTTATCCCAGCAAGAGAGGATACATTTTTGGAGGATCCTCGTAAGAGCCTGAGCCCAAGGAACTGCCTGAATGCATGCTGTCATTGATCCCGGGACTGACATGGCAAATCTTATGAACACCTTCTTTTGGTTCTTTAGGATCCGGACCATTGATCTTACATTTAACTGTTTGGCCACTGGAAGAGAGGATCTCTGATTTTGAGAATCTAAGAGTATCCCTAAAAAGACCTGCTCAATTGATAGGGTCAGATCCGATTTATTCCAATTTATGATCCAGCCTAAGGATGTTAGGGTATATAGGACCGACTGGAGATGTCTCTTGAAAATCGGAATAGAGGGAGCCATGATAAAGTCATCCAGGTAGGGAACAATGCAGATGTTTTCCTTCCTGATAAATGCTACTGCCTCCACCATGATGTTTGTGAATGTTCTGGGAGCCAAGGATATACCGAAGGGAAGGACCATAAACTGGAAGTGGTGCACCTCCTGGCCTAGTGTGACAGCAAACCTCAGATGTCGTTAGTAGCCTGGATGAATGGGTAAGTGATAATATGCATCTTGGAGATCTATAGTGGCCATGGCAAAGTCTTTCCCGATCAATGGGACTGTAGATTTTACGGAATCTTCGGTATATAATGTGTTGATTCAGCCGTTTCAAGTTGATAATGACTCAGTGGGTTCCGTTTTGTTTTTTATAAGAAATACACGGGCATAATGACCCTAGACCTGCTCTGTTTCTGGAACCTGAGAGATTACAGCAGAGGATAACATTTGTTGGAGTTCTGCTTCTAAAGTGTTCTGTAACCTTGTTGAAAGAAGCGACGTTACTTCTATTCTCTGCGGGAGAGAGGGGGGGGTACCGAGTCCTGTTCGGTGTCATTGTCTTTCTGAACGTTCGTTCTGAAAAATACTTCTCCCTCTACCTCCTTTCTGGTAGCTCCAACATCTTGAATTACCTTTTGATAGATATAGGATTTTGTGTCTGAGGGGGACAAAAAGACCTCTTTTTGAGGGATCTAGGCTCAGGAAGACTCTTCTTTTTGTTGGTTACCTTTTCCAGCAACTCGTCCATAGCTGGAACAAGCACGTATTCTCCTCTGAAAGGTATAGAACATAAAATTTAGACTTGGATAGGATGCCTCCGCTCCACATCTTTAAGCATAGTGCTCGTCTTGTGGTGTTAGAGAGCATCAAAGTTCTTGCTGCAATCCAGACCGATTCAGCAGAAGCATCTGCAAGGAATCCTGCGGTTTTCTGCAAGAGGAGTAATGAGGCCAGAAGATCTTCTCTAGGGGTACCTCTCTTGATATGGTCCTCCATCTGTTGTAACCAACAAAACTTGACCCTCATGACGCAGGTGGATGCGATATTCATCCTTAAGGAGGCTGTCAATGCCTCCCAAGACTTCCTCAACAGACTATCCACGTTGTGGTCAAGTGGATCCTTAAGTTAGGAGGAGTTCTCAAAGGGTAAGGTAGTCTTTTGGCTACCAGGATATCCACTTCGGGAATTTCAGTCCATCACTTTGAGATGTCTTCATCCAGGGGGAAGCAGTCCTTCAGATCACCTGGGATGTTCAGCTTCCTTTCTGGGAACTCCCATTCATCCAGAAGTAAATTCTGAAGGATGTCATGGATGGGAAATGCCATCTTCCTACTTGATCTTAGGTCCCAAAACATCTCATCCTGGACTGTGCGGGACGTATTCACCTCTACAACGCCCATAGCATTTCTGAAAGCAAGTAATTCCTCCATGTCCTCGGAAGAAAAGAAGAATTTTTTATCATCATCCGTATAACTTGGAGTAACTTCTCCTTCCTCCAACTATTCTTCAGGACCTGTCATTTCTGCGTCTGAGCTTCAGGGGTGTATTTCCTCTTTTTAGGCACAGAGGGGCCCCTTGAAAAGAACTGGGAGAAGGTGGCTAGGGCCAACTGGATTTCTTATCGCACCAGTCCTCTAACTTCATCCATAAGGGATGGCTGTTCTTGGATGATTTTCTCCGTACATGGCTGATAGAGCCTTTTTGTGGGCACATGGGAGTTTCTTACTGCAGATGGCACATTTGCGATTTGCAGATTTTGCTTTTGATTTTGGTGCAGGATCCTTGTCTCCCTAAAAAAAAAACGAGGGGGGGAAATCCGCAAGGATGGATCCTGTACCAAAAGGGAGCTACTCTAACCAGGTATACTCACTGGGTCAGGTCTAGCGCTGGGCTCTGCAAATGCAGATCTAAGGGCAGACTCATCCATCATAAGAACCTCAGTACTACCTTATGGTGTCATCGGTCAGGATCCTTTTTATGCAGGAAACCGTGGCCTAGCACTTTCCCTCATCCAATAGAATGGGATCTCCCTTCTCTGCTGTCAGATCCTGTCCTTTGGGCGCCTTTTCCCGATTTGAAATTTTTAAATTTCCCATCAAAATGGCAGTGCGTTCTACCGTGGAACGCATGGCAGAAGTGACGTTGCGTCTTACTGACTCGGCGATGCGCGTCACTTCCTGTGCATGCCCAGGCCTGCCAGAGAAGCTCTAGAAGATACCTCTGGTTCCACAGGAGAAAGGGGAGATGATCTATCCGGCTGGGGAGCTACGGGAGGCCCCTAGCCACTCCTCACCTTCCAGCATTGCCTAACAGTGACGGAGGATGGTTTGGTCCCACTTCAGGGCAGGAGCAGCTATAGAAGGAAGGTATGGGACGATCGACCAAGGCTGCCAGGCTTAAGGTAAAAATTTCTAGAGTGGCTGTTCGCCGGCCCAACCTCTCAGAAAGAAAACCTCTTCATCCTTTAGGGACAGGAAAAACACTGAGAATAGGGGAGGGGAAGGACTATTTAAACCACTTGTGTTCACTGTCCCTAATTAGGAAGGGGAGGCAACCTCCTGTGTGCTGTCGTGGAGAGGATTAGAGAAAAATGCATCTGACCACTATGGCTAATGTACTGTACATGTACATGACAGACTCTACCCAAGCCCCCATGGCCAGAATGAAAATGACAAGATTTCTATTTTCAAAACAGATTTGGATTAAAAAAAAAAACACAAGCATTACTCACATTTCAAAAAAAGATTTAACACAAACCTGATAACAATAGGTCATTTTATGCATCTTTTCAAGAGCAGTTAGTTTCACAGACCACCTTATGAGATATTATCCTCGGTATATATATATATTAAGTGTACTGGATGGGTTCTGTACTATAAAACTGCTGATGCCGCATTTACAAGGTTAGACATTACACATCTCTGGAATGAGAAACACGAGGATCCCTTTAGTCAACATAGACATTTTTTCCACTGCTTCCTCTTTTTGTTTTCTCAAGACAGACAGTTGTAAAGTATTGTGCAGACATTCTTAAGTAACAAAGTAATGCATCTTAATCATTGTATTACATTTTTCTTTTTTTAATCCTTTACCATTTCCAAGACTTCTGCTTACTGTTCCTGAAGCTACATTTAGATGCTTGTACACATACCTAGTACACAATTGTATTTCCTTGGTGAAAGCTAGGCCCTTATTCAGACAAACATTATTATCATCACATCTGTGTGATTCTTTACATTGAGTACAGATGCAGGAGCTGCCCATTAGCTTTCAATATGGCCTGCCATTTTTTCCAGATGGACAAATCAGTCAATGTACAAGTGCACTTGAGCACCAAGTTTTCACAATGTCACCATTTTTCACTGTTAAAATCAAATTTATAAACCTTTGTTTTTACATTTCATTTTATTGTCATGAACGTCTTTATTTCATTTTCAAATTTACACTTCTATTAACACTTCTTCCTCGGCCACCAGTAGGCGAGATACACGACTTTCATGGGAGCAATACATCTTGGTCTATGATCCCACAATGTGTTTTTGGTGATTGTTTTACACTGTGTATTTTTTTTTTTTTAAAAAGGGGCACATAACCATATACGTCCCAGGCGATTACAGAAAAGTCAGCTGCAGTCAGGCAGTAAAACCTGCTATGCACCAGGGGTAAAAAAATGTAATATGCAGTGCGGACTAGTGTTTTGCAGAAATCTTTGGAAAGCATACAGGAAACTTTACATGAGAATCTTGTCAATTACAGGCTGCCAGCAGATCCATTTATATGGACTGGCAGGCGGTTCGATACAACCGCCCAAAAGGCTTCCTTCACAGGTCTGGGTTTAAACACGTACATGAAAAATGGTACCAGTATCAGTGTGTTCTTTTTTTACCATCAGTCATCAGTGTTTGTTTGTTTTTTTTAGGAATGGAAATAAGAAAAAATAAATGACAAAGCTTCTCCTATAATTTGCAATGTTAAACATGGACAACACACAGACCCAACAGTTGCCCGGACCCATGAAAAAAAACAGATACAACATGTACGTGCAACACAGATGTCTGAATGAGGCCTAAGTAAGAATTTACCGATCAGTTTACACAGGGTCGGCTCCAGGTTTTCGTGGGCCCAGGGCGAAAGTGTCTCAGTGGTCCCCTTTAACACATACCACAATTCATGATGCACAGATACGGCAGAGAAATATAGGTATAGTACAATGCCAGAGATTTCACTTACTTCATACATTACACGAGTGATATCTACTGTAAATTCTACAATAGCTCAAAAGACAAACAGTAAAGTCATCGATACAGTATTATGGGCACCACATAGTGCTCCATACAGAATAATGAGCTCCATATATTGCTCCATACAGAATAATGAGCCCCATATAATGCTCCATATATAATGGGCCCCATATAATGCTCCATATATAATGGACCCTATAAGATGCTCCATGTATAGTAGGCCCCAAATGATGCTCCATATATAATGGGCCCCATATGATATTCCATATATAATGGGCCCCATATGATGTTCCATATATAATGGGCCCCATATGATGTTCCATATATAATGGGCCCCATAAGATGCTCAAGTATATGATGGGCCCCATATAATGCTTCATATATAATGGGCCCCATATGATGTTCCATATATAATGGGCCCCATATGATGTTCCATATATAATGGGCCCCATAAGATGCTCAAGTATATGATGGGCCCCATATAATGCTTCATATATAATGGGCCCCATATGATGTTCCATATATAATGGGCCCCATATGATGTTCCATATATAATGGGCCCCATAAGATGCTCAAGTATATGATGGGCCCCATATATGATGTTTCAGTGCATGATGGGCCCCATATAATGCTTCATATATAATGGACCTATAAATGATGCTCCAGTATATTATGGTCCCATATAATGCTCCATATATAATGGGCCCCATATATGATGCTCCAGTGTATGATTGGCCTCATATAATGCTCCATATATAATGGGCCCCATATATGATGCTCCAGTGTATGATGGGCCCCATGTAATGCTCCATATATGATGCTCCAGTGTCTGATGGGCCCCATACATGATGCTCCAGTGTATGATGTGCCCCATATATGATACTCCAGTGTAAGATGGGCCCCATATGATGGTCTCCATATATTGCGCCAAACATAAAAATAAAAATAAAAAATTAAATACCTCTCCTCACTGGCTGCTGCTCTGCTCGAGGCACGGGCCCCCGGTACTGGCACAAGCATCGGGCCCTCATAGCATGCCAGTGTCCCTGACTGTGAGTGGGCCCCCCCGCCTACTCAGGGCCCCGACACTTGCCCGGGTGCGGACGCCGGCCCTGAGTTTACACATCCAGACCGAAGCAAACAATGTGCACTCTGCAATCTATACTAGATCTTGCTGTGTAAATGACTGACTCTTTAGGAAGTCAATGGAAACCAGTTGGTCTGTTATTTAACCCCTTATATGCAACAGCCAATAGCAGTTGTCTGATGAGCAAATCGATTAGTAGAACTCTTAAGTCCTTGAAGGGTTGTGGATTACTGATGTGGCTGCGGGACCAAAGGGAAGCTTTCATCAGAAAATGACCTATTGTTTAAAATCATATTTTTGAGCCAAATGTATGGTATTTGTTTTTTCATGTCAATCTCTATTGATAGGTGTATGAATAAATATATATATATAGATATAAAAAAATTCTTTTAGACGTACGTTTATAGCTACAATGGTCAAAGCAGGAACTTATATTTTGTATTGAAGCCTGTGAGCCTGTGCAAAGGTCATTGTGAAAGGAAAGGGGGGTGGGAGAAGCAGGATCAGCTGTGACAACCTAAGATTGTGGATCCTGTGTTATCAGGGTTTACTGCAAGATTATTAACAAAATTAGTTAAGAAATCAAAATTTGAGAACTATTTGTAACAAAGATTTGATTTAAATAGGTCATTTTCTGAGGACACATTCCCTTTAAAAAGCACCTATCCTACACAAAGAGGGGGGAAGGGTTGTGTTACATTGTTCTACTCTACAGGGGGCTTTAGTGAAAGCACAACTCCAGTAAACTGGCCAAGGAAAGGACTTTGGAGTGAGTTGGAGGAGGGCCAATCCTTTATCAAAAGACACACAATAAGATGCTAGGAAAATACCAGAAGGGTGGTTAGATGGTTCATTATGCACCTCTCTGTTGGCCACACATGGGCAGATTACCCAGGGAAAACATTTAGGTTAAAGCCCCCGTCACACACAGCGATCTCGTTAGCGAGATCGCTGCTGAGTCACTAGTTTTGTGACGCAACAGCGATCTCGCCAGCGATATCGCTGTGTGTGACATTCAGCGACGATCAGCCCCCCTACTGGGTATCGCCGATCGTCGCTGAATGTCCTGGACATTTTTTTGATCATTGGTCTCCTGCTGGCCAGCGTGCATCGCTGCGTGTGGCAGGCAGGAGACCAGCGATCAGCTGGTAACCAAGGTACACATCGGGTTTCCAGGCGCCGGGCGGCGCCTGGAAACCCGATGTGTACCTTGGTTACCAGCTCCCTGTACCAGCGGGCTGGTATCCAACGTATACTGCGGGTAACTAAGCGACGTTACCTGCAGTGCCGCTGTCCTGATCACTGCCTGAGCTGCCTGTTTGGCAGCTCAGCAGCAATCATGTAGTGACACACCAGCGATCCTGACAAGTGCATATTGTTGTCGAGATACATGCAGCTGGGGAACTGATCAGCCGATGCAATCCAGGAAGCCGGGTTCCTTCTGCAGCTTATTCGGTAAGGGCTATAATTTGCAGAATAAGAGGGAACATGAACAAATTCGTTCAACTCTAGTTAAGTTCCCATGATGAGTTTTTGATGCTGCATACCTTCCAGTGCCGGGGCCCTGAGCAGGCGGGGGGGCCCACTGGCAGTCTGGCACCCCCGCGCCCGTTAGCGGGGAGAGCGGTGTCAGCGCCGCCACTGGGCCCCCCCCCCCGCTTGCTCAGGGCCCCGGCAGCAGCTGGCACAATACTTACCTCTCCCGTGCCTCCGCTGCCGCAGCTCCGGGCTCCAGGGGACGCCGGCGCTTCCTCTCACAGCAGCGCCGCTGAATGACGTCATCATTCAGTGGCCGGCTGTGGCAGAGAGCGCGGACGCTGAACAGGTAAGACGTGTCTCTGTGTGTATGTAGTGCGGTGCTTTGTGTGTGTGTATGTGAGAGAGTGCTTGTGCTGTAGTGCTGTCTGTGTGTGATGATGGGCAGGCATTGCTGATAATGGGGAGGCATTGATGATAATGGGCAGGAATTGATGATGGGGAGAAGATGATGATAATGGGCAGGCATTGATGATGGGGAGAAGATGATGATAATGGGCAGGCATTGATGATAATGGGGAGGCATTGATGATGATGGGGAGGCGATAATTATGATGGGGAGGCTATGATGATGATGGGCAGGCATTGATGATAATGGGGAGGCCATGATGATGATGGGGAGGCCATGATGATAATGGGCAGGCATTGATGATGGGGAGGAGATGATGATGATGGGCAGGCATTGATGATGATGGGGAGGAGATGATGATGATGGGCAGGCATTGATGATAATGGGGAGGCAATGATGATGATAAGGAGGCAATGATGATGATGGGGAGGAAATCATGATGATAATGGGGAGTCTTTCCACAGCGCCCTTTCCTGAGCTGTAACAGTGCAGAACGCAGTACAGCGCAGAGGAGAGCTCCATATTTTGTATGGAGCATTATATGGGGACCAGTATCCTGTATGGAGCATTATATTGGGTCCAGTATTCTGTATGGAGCATTATTTTGGGTCCAGTATTCTGTATGGAGCATTATATGGGGGGTGACATCCTGCATGGGGTATTATATGGGTGATGAGGGGGAGACTGTGGTGCCCATAATATTGTATGGAGGACTGTACTGTCCAGTCTGCACTGTGCGCTGTGAGGATTTGGCGGTTTTTGAGCTATTGTACAATTTACAATAGATATCACTCATGTAATGGAAGAAGTGAAGTATTTGGCATTGTACTATACCCATATTTCTCTGCTGTATCTGTGCATCATGAATCGTGGTCTGTGTTAAAGGGGCCCACTGAGGCTCTTTCGCCCGGGGCCCATAAAAACCTGGAGCCGGCCCTGATACCTTCGCTGCACCAGAAATGCAGTGTCTTACAGCTACAGCAAAGAGGAATTTGTACAAATCTCATGCATACATGCATTTGCCCTTTAGTGCATTTTAACAGCAAAAAGTAATAATAAAAAAAAAAGTGTAAAGTGAACATTACTATCAAAATTTTGTTATAGCTAAATACCAGGAAGTATCAAAAACAAAAGCTTTATTTAAAACCTGACATACCGAAAAGACGCAGCGCAGCATCAAAAGCGCAATAAAAAAAAAAATCCCCCCCCAAAAAAAAAACATCAAAAACTCAAAATGGTATGTGCACACAGAAAACTCTTCTGCAAATACTGATGTATTAGCAGGAAGCAACGCAGCGTAAAATACACTTTTTCACTTGCATTTTTTCCTATGCATTGGGATGACGAAAAACGCTGAAAGAATTGGCATGCTGCAGAAATTAAACTAAGTAACGCGTGCATGAGACATCAGAAATCTCATTCACTTTGCTGACATCAGGAAACCCTTCAGTTTTTGTGCAGCAAAACAGAGCAAATAGCGCAAAGCTATATTTACATGCAGTGGGTTTATTTGTCGTGTTTTTTTTGTAAATTAATAGCTGCTTTTTACAGTACAAGCCAAAACTATGATGTTTTCAAGAATTTCAAGAACACGGTTTGAGAACTGCATCATTTTTTTTAAATCTCCAGGATGTCAATTTCAGTATTTTTTCACCCACAGAACCTAATGAGGGGGAAAAAATGCTGCTCAAAACAAAACACGCAACAGCGTTTTTGGTAACTAAAACCAAGTTTATTAAACATCTGTGCCCAAAAAACATGAAAAACATTTTAAACTCTGTTACTGTCAAGAAAGCATGTTTTGGTGCAGGAAAAAATGCACTAAAAACATGTTTTTTCTCTGCGCATTCTCCACATCTAATGCAAATCTATGGGGAAAATCAGCACATAAAACTCAGTGTATCTGCAAAAGACATTTATATTTTGTCTATTTCAAACACACAGCAGAGCAGTTTACAGTAATCCGGAGATTTCTATACAGCCACAACGGTAAGATGCTGCATCACAAACTCTTCATGGGAACATAGCCTAAAACACACCAAGCATGGTTTTGGATTTTTTATTCATTTATTTGGGTGGTGGGGCGTAATTATTGTGCGAGCGAGCGGCTGCATAGAACTACATGCAGCCGCACACTCCATTTCCGAGTGCCGGCGCCAGAGCTGGGATTTCAAATGCGAGTGTCGGACAACTTCGTCGCATGTGTGATCCTGGCCTCAAAGTGACTTCATGATAAAAAATACCCAAAAGTGACACCATTCTAAAAACTACACCTCTCAAGGTGCTCAAAACCACATTCAAGAAGTTTATTAACCCTTCAGGTGATTCACAGGAATTTTTTGAATGTTTAAAAAAAAAATGAACATTTAACTTTTTTTTTTCACAAAAAAATTACTTCAGGTCCAATTTTTTTTTATTTTCCCAAGGGTAACAGGAGAAATTGTTATTGTGCAATTTGTCCCGAGTACGTTGATACCCCACATGTGGGGGGGAGGGGAAATCACTGTTTCGGCACATGGCAGAGCTTGGAAGGGAAGTTGCGCCATTTGACTTTTTTGGCTGGAATTGAGATCGGACACCATGTTGCGTTTGGAGAGCCCCTGATGTGCCTAAACAGTGGAAACCGCACACAAGTGACACAATTTTGGAAACTAGACCCCCAAGGAACTTATCTAGATGTGTGGTGAGAACTTTGAACCCACAAGGGCATCACAGAAGTTTATAACGTAGAGCCGTAAAATCAAAACATCATCTTTTTCAGAAAAATGATCTTTTCACCCCCAATTTTTATTTTCCCAAAGGTAACAAAACCCCAAAAATTATTGTACAATTTGTCCTGAGTATGCTGACACCCCATATGTTGGGGTAAACCACTGTTTGGATGCATGGCAGAGCTCGGAAGGGAAGGAGCGCTGTTTGACGTTTTCAACGCAAAATTGGCTGGAATTGAGATCGGAAGCCATGTCGCGTTTGGAGAGCCCCTGATGTGCCTGAACAGTGGAAAGCCCCCCACAAGTGACCCCATTTTTGAAACCAGACCCCTCCAAGGAACTTGTCTAGATGTGTGGTGAGAACTTTGAACCCCCAGGTGTTTCACTAAAGTTTATAACGCCTGAGCGTGAAAATAAAACAAATATTTTTTCCAAAAACATGATTTTTTATTTTCCCCAAGGGTAACAGGAGAAATTGGACCCGAAAAGTTGTTGTCCAATTTGTCCTGAGTACACTGATGCACTATATGTGGGAGAAAACTACTGTATGGGCACACGTCAGGGCTCAAAAGGGAAGTAGTGACGTTTTGGATTGCAGACTTTGATGGAATGGTCTGCAGGCGTCTTGTCGCATCTGGAGAGCCCCTGATGTGCCTAAACAGTGGAAGCCCCCAAAAGTGACCCCATTTTGGAAACTAGATACCCCCAAGGAACTTATCTAGATGTGTGGGGAGAACTTTGAACTCCCAAGTGCTTCACAGAAGTTTATAACATAGAGCCATAAAAATAAAAAAATCATTTTTTTCCACATAAATGATATCTCCACACCCAATTTTTTATTTTCCCAAGGGTAACAGAAGAAATTGGACCCCAAAAGTTATTGTGCAATTTGTCCTGAGTACGCTGATACCCCATATGTGGGGTAAACCACTGTTTGGGCGCATGGCAGAGCTCGGAAGGGAAGGAGCACCGTTTGACATTTTCAACACAGAACTGGCTGGAATTGAGATCAGACGCCATGTCACGTTTGGAGAGCCCCTGATGTGCATAAACAGTGGAAATCCCCCATTTCTAACTCCAACCCTAACCCTAATCCCAACCCTAACCATAACTATAACCCTAATCACAAACCTAACCCTAACACACCCCTTACCCTAACTAACCCTAATCCTAACTTTAGCCCCAACCCTAACCCTAGCCCCAAACCTAACTCTAACTTTAGACCCAACCCTAACCCTAACTTTAGCTCCAACCCTAACCCTAACGGGAAAATGGAAATAAATACAATTTTTTAATTTGATTATTTTTCCCTAACTAAGGGGGTGATAAAGGGGGGTTTGATTTACTATTTATAGTGGGTTTTTATGTTTGGCAGCTGTCACACGCTAAAAGACGCTTTTTACCACACTTTATCACCATATTTTGGCCCACAGAGTCATGTGAGGTCTTATTTTTTGCGGGATAAGTTGACATTTTATTGGTACCATTTTTTGGCACATTACATTTTTTGATGGCTTTTTATAATGATTTTTGGGACACAGAATGAACAAAACCAGTTTTCATGAATTTCTTTTGGGGGGGCGTTTATACCGTTCCGCGTGTAGTAAAATTGATGAAGTAGCTTTATTCTTCAGATTAGTACGATTACAGCGATACCTCATTTATATTTTATGTTTTGGTGCTTTTATACAATAAAAACAATTTTATATAAAAAATAATTATTTTTCCATCGTTTTATTCTGCAAGCTATAACTTTATTTTTTCTCTGATGATGCTGTATGGCGGCTCATTTTTTGCGGAACAAGATGACGTTTTCAGCGGTACCATATTTATTTATAGCCATCTTTTAGATCGCATGTTATTCTACTTTTTGTTAGGTGGTATGATAAAGCATTGTTTTTTTGTCTTTTTTTTTAGGGGTTCACTAAAGGAGTTAACTAGTAGGACAGTTTTATAGGACGGGTCGTTACGGACGTGGCGATACTAAATATGTGTACTTTTGTTTTTTTTTTTATTTACATAATAATGTGTTTATTGGGGAAATATTTTTTTTATTCATTTAGGGATTTTTTTTTTTAAAATATTTTTTTACACAGTATAATTTTTTTTTTTTTTTACATTGTCCCAGGGTGGGACATTATTATATAATGTCAGATCATTGATCTGACACTTTGCAGAGCACTGTGTCAAATCAGCGATCTGACAGGCAGTGCAGGAGGCTTGCCGGCGCCTGCTCTCAGCAGGCTCTGACAAGCCACCGCCCTGCAGGACCCAGAAGGACCCCGCGGCCATCTTGGATCCGGAGGCCTGCAGGGAGGAGGCCCTCGGAACAACGCGATCACATCACGTTGTTCTTAGGGTCTCAGGGAAGCACGCAGGGAGCCCCCTCCCTGCCCGATGCTTCCCCATGCCACCGGAACGCTGCGATCATGTTTGATCGCAGTGTTCCGGGGGTTAAAGTGCCGGGAGCGGTCCATGACAGCTGTGAGAATCAGCTGACATCCGTCCGCGATCGTAGAAAGGGGTTAAATCATGTCACACAAAATAGTTAACATTTCCCCCATTTCTACATTACATTAGCGCAATTTTTGAAACAAAAAAAAGTAGAAAGTTAAGGGTTAAAAGTTAACCAGCGATTTCAAATTTCAAATTTTTTTGAAAAAAAAAACTTTTTTTTTTTTTTTTTTTAGGTACCGCATCACATTAGAAGTGACTTTGAGGGTCTATATGACAGAAAATACCCAAAAATGACACCTGTTTGAAAACTGCACCTCTGAATGTGCTCAAAACCATATTCAAGAAGTTTATTAACCCTTCAGGTGCGTTACAGGAATTTTTGGAATATTGAAGGAAAGCATGAACATTTAACTTTGTCACAAAAATTTTACTTTAGATACCAAATTTTTTATTTTCGCAGGGGTAACAGGACAACATGGCCCCCAAAATTTGTTAGGAAATTTCTCCTGAGCAGGCAGATACCCCTCAAATGTGGGAGAAAAACCATAGCTTGGGCACCGCAGGGTTCAGAAGGAAAGGAGCATCATTTGACTTTTTGAATGCAACATTTTCTGGAATAATTTAACACATTCCAACATATTTAGAGGCATTTAATGAAGCCTTCTAAACGAAAATATAAACTCGACATGGAAAGGACAATTCCCATATTGAATGGATCCTACAGAGAAAGCCGCAGTATAACGTCCAAATACAAAACAAAAATACAATTTATAGTGCAAAATTATTTACCTTTATTAATAATTAAGAAAATGTATTTGAACAAAGTGCATAACCAAATATAAGTACTAATGATTGGTACACAGTGATGACATAATGGACGCGGGTAGCAGCCTCATGAAAAATTATATATCAGCAAAGGCTATCTATATATCCCTCGAGAATAAGAAAAAGAAAATACCCTGAGGTAGTGTCAAAACGGTGACAGCAGTGATGCTGTACATTAAATAAGTCATATAACACCTCAGGAGTATTCTAAATACATAAAGTGCCAAGTGCAGAAGGGAAAGTGCAATAGTGCTAATGCTCACCCATGTGGGACATGAATATGCTGCGTGCCGGGTCCCAAGCCCCAACGCAAGTTTTGCGCTGGGCTTCGTCGGGGGGCTTGTGTGGGTTGCTGCGTACTAGGGGACTTTAAATCAGAGTGTCACAGCTGGCCATAATCAGTACCGCTACAAGGAGCGCATAAGAAGCGGAACCCGAGTCACGCTACTTCACATCCGGCGGTCCCAGCATGCGGAAGGGTCTGGGGAAATTCCACCCTGATGTTAGTGACCCAATCCAAGCTGAATGGACGCCTTCTGGGGTGTGCGCAGAACAACAAGTCCACCGCGCATGCGCGCACCGCTGTGGCCATTTTAGGTATTGGCTATAATCAGGGCAAAATACCGAAATGTATCTCAGTTGGATCAGATAACGATGGCTGTTAAATCCACAGAATCACTCCACAGTAATTACTATATACAAATGAACAAATATAATAGATACAGATTACTGGTTACAAATGAGGCAAGGATAGCAAACACTATATTACAATGACAGGATTGAATGAGATATTAATAACACATGGATATACAGAGCCAATCCGCAATAATCACAATATGCAGGTGAAAGAGCATAGCAAGTACGGATTGAATAGAGGGATTCCAATAGATTGTTATCCAAGCCAACATCCATGGAAATCTGTATATGCTGATTCAGGTAAGCTGCATGTAAATAGATATAACGAAGTCCATGATATAACCAGGAAATTCCCCAGCAGGATCCAATTAGATATACACTAAATATAAATTTAAAATTAAACATAAAAACAGCAACAATTAAAAACGGGAGAAAAACAAAAAACACAAACTAGGACATACGCTCAGAAAAATATAGAGCCAAGGAGCACGTCACAAGAAAGGGGCAAAGGAGAGTTTCAAAACTTGATCAGGTCTTTGGTGAGGACTCTGGTGTGGTTTTAAATATGTGGGAGACGGACGAGTCAGTGACCAGGCTCAAATACCTCTGCAATAAAAAGATACGCCTTTGGTGGAATAAGGCGTTTTTGGAACGTTATTTGGCTAAAGGTTTGATACCAAGAGGCCTCCGTGTACAAGTGTTTTCATCCTTCACTATTGAGGACGAAGGCCTCAAAAAACAATGGGAGGATTTGTCTTCCAATTGCTCCCAAGGTTATATAGGGTTACTCATAAAATCAAACACTACATCTTTACAGGAGGTGGAGTTGGAGATTAGTACATTACAAGAACTTTTGGGGAGTAAGCTAACAAAGGAGGCATTGACCCAATTGAATATGGACTTGGAGAATGACTATCTTAAATGGGAAAAAGAAATAGTGACATCTAAAACCAAGAAATACCAAAGAGATCTATCTGATTATAAAATCAACTATGTATATAGGTGGAGGAGGAAACAAGGTCCCAGTCAAGCCACACTTAAAACCCATAGTAACTCCTTCTCTTCCGCCTCCTCCTTGGATGAGGAACCTCAAACTAGTGGCGTATTAACCAATGTCCATCAAGAAAGATTTGGAATTGGAAGATGGGGAGGCAAGTCCTCTTGTAAAGGGAGAATGACTCCACCCCAGTCAGTGGAAAAGAAGTCCAAATCCAAAAATGCCTTAGAGGTAATTAACCTCTCCACCCACATACTGACTAGAGCACAGCTTGAGGTGTTGAGCCTGGGTCTGACTCGTTGTTCTGCACACGCCCCAGAAGGCGTCCATTCAGCTCGGATTGGGTCACTGACGTCAGAGTGGAATTTCCCCAGACCCTTCTGCATGCTGGGACCGCCGGATGTGACGTAGCATGACTCGGGTTCCGCTTCTCATGCGCTCCTTGTAGCAGTACTGATTATGGCCAGCTGTGACACTCTGATTTAAAGTCCCCTAGTACGCAGCAACCCACACAAGCCCCCCGATGAAACCCAGCACGAAACGTGCGTTGGGGCTTGGGACCCAGCACGCAGCATATTCATGTCCCACATCGGTAAGCATTAGCACTATTGCACTTTCCTTCCTGCGCTTGGCACTTTATGTATTTAGAATAATACTCCTGAGGTGTTATATGACTTATTTAATGTACAGCATCACTGCTGTCACCGTTTTGACACTACCTCAGGCTATTTTCTTTTTCTTATTCTCGAGGATAATGTGCATACAGCACAGACCAAAAGTTTGGACACACCTTCTCATTTAAAGATTTTTCTGTATTTTCATGACTATGAAAATTGTACATTCACACTGAAGACATCAAAACTATGAATTAACACATGTGGAATTATATACTTAACAAAAAAGTGTGAAACAACTGAAAATATGTCTTATATTCTAGGTTCTTCAAAGTAGCCACCTTTTGCTTTGATGACTGCTTTGCACACTTTTGGCATTCTCTTGATGAGCTTCAAGAGGTAGTCACCGGAAATGGTCTTCCAACAATCTTGAAGGAGTTCCCAGAGATGCTTAGCACTTGTTGGCCCTTTTGCCTTCACTCTGCAGTCCAGCTCACCCCAAACCATCTCGATTGGGTTCAGGTCTGGTGACTGTGGAGGCCAGGTCATCTGGCGTAGCACCCCATCACTCTCCTTCTTGGTCAAATAGCCCTTACACAGCCTGGAGGTGTGTTTGGGGCCATTGTCCTGTTGAGAAATAAATGATGGTCCAACTAAACGCAAACCGGATGGAATAGCATGCCGCTGCAAGATGCTGTGGTAGCCATGCTGGTTCAGTATGCCTTCAATTTTGAATAAATCCCCAACAGTGTCACCAGCAAAACACCCCCACACCTTCACACCTCCTCCACCATGCTTCACGGTGGGAACCAGGCATGTAGAGTCCATCCGTTCACCTTTTCTGCGTCGCACATAGACACAGTGGTTGGAAACAAAGATCTCAAATTTGGACTCATCAGACCAAAGCACAGATTTCCACTGGTCTAATGTCCATTCCTTGTGTTCTTTAGCCCAAACAAGTCTCTTCTGCTTGTTGCCTTTCCTTAGCAGTGGTTTCCTAGCAGCTATTTTACCATGAAGGCCTGCTGCACAAAGTCTCCTCTTAACAGTTGTTGTAGAGATGTGTCTGCTGCTAGAACTCTGTGTGGCATTGACCTGGTCTCTAATCTGAGCTGCTGTAAACCTGTGATTTCTGAGGCTGGTGACTCGGATAAACTTATCCTCAGAAGCAGAGGTGACTCTTGGTATTCCTTTTCTTGAGCAATCCTTATGTGAGCCAGTTTCTTTGTAGCGCTTGATGGTTTTTGCAACTGCACTTGGGGACACTTTCAATTTTTTCGGACTGACTGACCTTCATTTCTTAAAGTAATGATGGCCACTTGTTTTTCTTTACTTAGCTGCTTTTTTCTCGCCATAATACAAATTCTAACAGTCTATTCAGTAGGACTATCAGCTGTGTATCCACCATACTTCTGCACAACAGAACTGATGGTCCCAACCCCATTTATAAGGCCATAAATCCCACTTATTAAACCTGACAGGGCACATCTGTGAAGTGGAAACCATTTCCGGTGACTACATCTTGAAGCTCATCAAGAGAATGCCAAGAGTGTGCAAAGCAGTCATCAAAGCAAAAGGTGGCTACTTTGAAGAACCTAGAATATAAGACATACTTTCAGTTGTTACACACTTTTTTGCAAAGTATATAATTCCACATGTGTTAATTCATAGTTTTGATGCCTTCAGTGTGAATTTACAATTTTTATAGTCATGAAAATACAGAAAAATCTTTAAATGAGAAGGTGTGTCCAAACTTTTGGTCTGTACTGTATATATATATATATATATATATATATATATATATATATAATATAGAGAGAGAGAGAGAGAAAATGGCTAGCACTCAACTAGTATTGTGATAATACGGTGCAAGTGAAAAGGGATTTGGAAATCCCAGAGTCCAAAATAAGTATAGAATCACTGCACACGTTTGGAGGCGTAAATCATGTCCATCGGCCCCAGTGTCTGTTGTAGGCGATGTGAAGAGGCGGGGGAAGCCGCGGCAGGTTCGGTCGCCGGGTGACAGATGACTCGCCTGAAGAAAGCCTGTGGGGACTCAGCTGCTGCAGCAGCTAATGGACCTGTCAGGTTACTTCCTGCAACTCACACTGAACCACCAATGCCTCACCAGGCTCACTGATGCACCAATGCTTCTTCCAGCATATAGCAGGACAGTGCTTCCATACCCATGTATAAATACCTCCCAGGGACTCCTTAGTGTGTGAGACACAGGACCTAACGGGACATACCGCTCAATGTGAATATTGAATTTATACACTTGATTTATGAAACCCTGATACGCCTATATCCAAAGGCGACTTTTTGATAAAGGCCACTGCGTTGGCCGAAACGTCAGTCAGTCGTCCAAAAAATTTTTTTCTCTCATATCAAGTGTCTAATAAAGAATTTCTAATTAAGCATGATTTACGCCTCCAAACGTGTGCAGTGATTCTATACTTATTTTGTACTGTATATAGATACCCTTTGCTGATATATAATTTTTTATGAGGCTGCTACCCGCGTCCATTATGTAATCACTGTGTACCGATCATTGGTACTTATATTTTGTTATGCACTTTGTTCAAATACATTTTCTTAATTATTGGTAAATAATTTTGCACTATAAATGGTATTTTTGTTTTATATTTGGCCATTATACTACGGCTTTCTCTGTAGGATCTATTTTCTGGAATAATTAGCGGACGCCATGTCGTGTTTGGAGAGCCACCAATGTGCCTAAACAGTGGGAACCCCCACAGTTGACACCACTTTGTAAACTAGACCCCTTAGGGAGCTTATCTAGATGTGTGGTGAGCACCTTGAATCCCCAAGTGCTTCACAGAAGTTTATAACACTAAAGGGTATGCCACACTGAACAATATCGCTAACGGGATCGCTAAAAAACGTCACTATTTAGCGATCCCGTTAGCGATGTTGTTCAGTGCGGCATCTGCCAGCGACGAGCTTCCTGCTGTGATCTCGCTCGTCGCTGGAATCGTTCCGGACCCTATTTTCTCGTCGGCGCTCCCGCTGGGTAAGTATATATCGCTAGTGTGGCACCTTTTCTTAGCGATTTAGCGGTACTTTTGTACCGCTAAAGTCGTTAAGAAGATCGCTAACGGCGATAGCGTCGTTAACTATATCGCTAAATGTGGCCGCACTTAGCGATATAGAAACAATCCCGCTAGCGATCGCATTAGTATGCGTCGTTATCGTGATCGCTAGCGGGATTGTTTAGTGTGGCAGTACCTTAAGCCATGGAGAAAAAAAAAATAAAATCACATTTTCCCCACAAAAATTATTTTTAGTCCCAAATTTGGCATTTTAACAAGGGTGACAGGTGAAATTGCATCATACAATTTGTTGTGCAATTTCTCCTGAGTACGCCGATACCCCATATGTGGTCGAAAACTACTTTTGAGGCACAGTGCAAAGCTCAGAAGAGAAGAAGCGCCATATTGGAGTTGACATTTTGCTGGACTGGTTTTGAGGGTGCCATGTCACATTGGCAGAGCCTCTGAGGTGCCATAACAGCAGAACAACCATAAGCAACCCAATTTTACAAACTACACCTCACAATGAATTTATCTAGGGGTGCAGTGATCATATTGACACCACAGGTAGGTCACAGAATTTTATGCCATTGAGTATGAAGAAAAAAAATAATTATATTTTTAGCACAAAAAGTTTGTTTTAGCTCCAGTTTTTACATTTCCATACGGGAAAATGGGTAAAAATTGCACCAAAAGTTTGTCCTGCAATTTCTGCAGAATGTAGAAATACCTAGAGAAATTGAATATAGGAGGTGCTATTGAAAATAGCTAATATGGAGGCGTGGTTTGCAGGGGAAGGGAGCAGACGTGCTTCTGAGGAGCTCCTGCTAATTCCCCTACTTAAGCGGCTTGAAGCTTACTGAAGAGGAATATTTTTGGACTTAAAACTTAAAGAACATGTTTGGACCTTGAAAAAAGAAGATAGGACGACTTTTATAAAGAAAATTCAACAAACAGGTCAAGCAAACGGCAGGAGAGGACTTGGTGCAGGCCTGCCTTCAGCTGGAGCCAAGCAACACAGACTGACACCGAAGGCTGAAGGGGACTGCTTATCTAGCGCAAAATCAGGGCTTTCCAGGGTCGGGTCGGCACGTGGTGCGTCTCTGGAGGGGAGGACGGTTCCTGCTGCGGCCCCAGTGTCTGTTGTAGGCGATGTGAAGAGGCGGGGGGAAGCCGCGGCAGGTTCGGTCGCCGGGTGACAAATGACTCGCCTGAAGAAAGCCTGTGGGGACTCAGCTGCTGCAGCAGCTAATGGATCGCATGGGAAGATGACAGCTCCTGCCGTGGACTTGACATCGGCTGCAGGAGCCGTGAGGAGAAGTGGACAGGGTCAAGTGTCAGCTGCGGGAGCGGTAAAGAAGTGGGGAGCTGCAGTGGCGGCCAGGGTTGCCGGAAGATGGAGGACTCCGCCGGGGAAAGCCGGCAGGGATTCCTCTGTTGCCATAGCTCCTGGAGCACCTGTGGAGAAGATGCCGGTTCCTGCTGCGACCCGTGTGGAAGCTGCTACAGGCTCTGTTGCTGGGAGACGGAGGACGCGGCTAGAGAAAACAGGCGGAGATTCATCTGAGGCAGCGGTTCCTGGATTACAGTACCTGTGGGGGAGAGCTGGGTCCATGCTGCGGCTCCGGTGACAGATGCTGGCGCAGCGGAGAAGCATCGGGAAGCCATGAGGAGTCCGGTTGCTGGGAGATATCAGATGCAGTTGGAGGAGGCAGGTGGTGAATCGGATCTTTCAGCGTCGCAGGTACTTTCCGGACTCCAACTCTTGCTGCGCAGCGAGACACAGGAGGGTCTCTTAGATTGTAGCATCGGAGTTCACCCCCAGGTCAGTGTGTAACGGAGACAAAAAAACCTGACTGGCACATCCAGACTAATATGAACTAGGTGCAAACCAAGGGGAGCTACCCCCATGTAAAACATACGAAAAAAGGCTGCACTCGAGCATACTGAAGCATGACAACATAGATTACATGAAATTTTGAATAGCAATATGGCTTTGGAGTATAAGGAAAAATTTGAGACGCTTAGTATAAACATTTGGCCAAACATTTTAAAGCCCACCAACCATCGTCAAGGTGGTCTCAATTCTGGTGAGTCCTGACCTAATGTGAACATACCTCTATTAGGCTGATATCTGAATTTCTGGGTGAATATGCACCTCTGTCAGTAATGCGTGCATTTATGGGTAAAGTAGGGACCTGGTGTAATTAAAATCACCACCTGGTGGGGGCGGAGTGCTCGGTCAGTAAGCTAACATTCAAAAGACAAAAAAACCTGACTGGCACATCCAGACTAATGTGAACTAGGTGCAAACCAAGGGGAGCTACCCCCATGTAAAACATTCGAAAAAAGGCTGCACTCAAGCATACTGAAGCATGACAACATAGAATACATGAAATTTTGAATAGCAATATGGCTTTGGAGTATAAGGAAAAATTTGAGACGCTTAGTATAAACATTTGGCCAAACATTTTAAAGCCCACCAACCATCGTCAAGGTGGTCTCAATTCTGGTGTCAAGTGGGTCACTCAGGGAATTCCAACTCGCTAGATGACCTTGATAGCCTTTATTCAGAAGAATTTGTTTTGGATGATGATTCATATGCAGAATATGGGAATGAGTCTCCCATTGTCGAGACTTCAGATGGTTTTCAATCTTCCTACTCTTCTTCTGAGACGGGTTCCAAGAGTGGGATAGCTACTATATTAATAGACGCTATACCTGCATCAGAGGACTATCCAACTGAAGGTTTTGTGGCCAAGATGTGTATAGCCCTCTTGGAATCGTCGAATGTCTATCGAGAAGTTTACCCCTCAAAAAAACCTGTTTCAAATACAGAATGAATCTAAAGCTTCTGAAATTTATGTGAAAAATCTCTTTAAAGATACTTTGATGCGTTTAACCAGTGATTCTTACCAAAACTCTAATAAAGACTGTAATAGCGTTACCGAAAATCCGAAAATACCTGTCGCTACTAAAAATCATGAACTTGTAAACATAGAGAAACTGCAAATTCACCCTACAACTTCAGACTCTATGGATGAAATACAGAAGGACATTGCCATTTTTAAAGATTCCTTGGCCAATTTTGAGGATTACAAACGGAAAAACAACTTAAAAATCAGAGGAATCCCAGAATCAGTGCATTCTTCGCAACTAAAAGAATACATCTCCGCGATGGCCTCTCGTCTGATCCCAAATCTTAAGAAATCCTATTTGATTGAAAAAGTCTTCAGAATACGCAGACCACCATCTCTACCATCAAATCTAAGCAGAGACGTTATAGTCTCATTTTACCCCAACTGGGTAAGGAACACTTTATTGGGGTTATCAAAGGACCCCTTGCTTCTACAGTCCCCTTATAAAGACCTGATGTTCTTCAAGGACTTGTCTAGAATGACACTACAAAGGCGTAAATTGTTCCACTTTACCACCTGTGACCTCCTGCGCAAAGGAATCCCATATAATTGGACTCAGTCCTCCACCTTGCAAGTAAAATTTGCATCCAGAAGAATGTTTTTTCTTTAACATTTTCAATATTAAAATCGGTTGTCTCGGCTGAGAGAGACGTAATGTAATTGTCGTTTAAATCCAGGGTTATCTATAGAATAGTCTAAGGAATTATTTTCCTCTTTTATACAGTTTTTTTGAATAAACCATTTTTTTTTGCCTCCGCTCAGTCCTAGGGACATCACAGGATGTTCTGGACAGGACAGGCGTTCATATTTTTCATATCCTACTATATACGGTAGCTTAATTTTTTTGAAATATTAGAGGCTTAATAAGTGCGCTGATATTGATAGTTATCACATTTATGCAAACGTTATAGCATAATATGTGAACTGATTTAAATTTTTAGGAAGTACTCAAATTTGATGGCTACTCTTAATGTTTTTTTAATTGTACCTTTGTACTACCTGACAAAAAAGTATAACAGATTTCGCACTTGTTATTATCTTTTTAACTTTATTTTTCTCCACAGGTTTTGAAATTGAGCAACAGTTTTATGTGTACAAGGATATTTTTACTCTGATGATTAATCATATGTAAAATTTTTGCTTTTGTATATTACTGTATTATTTATATGCTTGCCTTCACTTACTGTCTTTACAGGGATTTTCTTTCCTATTCCTTTTTCCTTTGTTTTACTTTCTTCCCTCCCATTACTTATTTTCCTACCCATCGTTCCTCATCCTTTATCCATACCCTCTAAAAACTTTTAAAATACCAATAAAAATTATTGGAAAAGGAAAATAGCTAATATGAAACAAACCCAATATTGACTGATAAAAATAATAACCTTTAATGAAATATCAATTAAAAAGGGACAAACAACATTAAGTGACACACACCATACAAATACGTGCACACTGCATCCACCTTATAGATAGTCCCGACCTGTACACCTACCAACCTCTGGTGGTTGGTACCCCTGCTAAACAAAGACTGACCCTACTATCCTGGATGCCCTGGATAAGTGACAGATAAACAACTTTCATGCCATCAAGGGACCTAAAGACAGTATTTTATAGGGTCAGTCAGGTAAAAAGGAAAACAGGTGTATATAAGGTCAGTAGGAAGGTGATTCGCCATGCCTGATAATGACAAATGTTGTTTATCAGGAAATTATGATGAACAACCCCTCTGAGCTGTACCTGCGCTGGACCCTGCCTGCACAGCGGATGTTGGCAACCTACTGGTCAGCGGATATAGCACCCCCGCTCCACGATGGTTATCCCCTGGGAAGCCCTGATAAACTCCAATCCCAGGGGTCAGTATTAATAAGTGGAGACAGAGGGTGGATAAGTGCTAAAAACAGCTACATAATCACACAGAGGTTATTCAAACCCTATCCATCAAAAGGGTGTCAGATAAAGCATAATAGCAAAGAAACAGCCAGAGGGGGTACTTATCATTCAGATGTCATGTGACCTCTACACGTTTCACCACACGGCTTATCAGGAGGTTAGATGGATGGATGTTGCATGGTGCCAAAGCATTCTCCATATGACTTATATACACACACCATCAAACCCAGTAGCCAGTCCCCCAATTAGGATCACCGATTGCACCACCAGAGATACAAGTATACATAAATACATTGTAGCCATTGTCCCTCATCAAGGGGATCTATAATTGATTATACATGGCCACTAGAGGTCTCCCTCAAGATGGCGCTGGTCAGACCTCTATCAATTGTAAAGTGTGCCACATGACCACCGGGTGTTGCAAACATCCTACAATGAAGGTTAAAATGGGGACAAAGCGCACGTTTGGGATCCATCCTGGAACGCAGAATTGATAGACATAGGTGCCAGTAAGATACAAGCCCATTGAAGAGTGCATAAGAGGCACTTCCGGGTATCACAGTCACATGATAAAAGACCGGAAATGACGGTGCAGTCAAACAGTACGCGATTGCGCATGTGCCGAACTCGTATGCGTTCCACCCCTTGGACCGCACCATAATACCACGAACACAGGTATAGTTGCAGGATTGCGCATGCGCTAGACTGATTTGCGTTCCACAGATTGGAACACACACTTGCGGTCCACCAAAAATATATTTTGGCCAACGGTATCCCTGGGTAAAATAGACCTATCAGAGGGGTAGTCCATGCAACACAAGTCTGGATCGTGCATTAAATTTTTGATGACTCCCCACAACAAGAAAAGGACAAGAGGGACAAATGTCTTCAGTATGCTAATAATTTTATAAAATTAAAAGTGATAATCCGACAGTGAATAAATATATAAAGACATCAAATTTATAATGATAAATATTACATCAATATATAAATCCACTGGACTGGGGACATAAAGAGACATGGTTGCAATCTCCAGGATTTTATAATAGGTTGTTAGAGAAAACAGGCATATGACAATCGTTCATTTAGCACTGAGGGGGCCATCGATCTCATACGAAAGATCCACTCACATTCCTTCTGAAGTAGGTATCTGTCATAATTTCCACCTCTTGGACTTGGTTTTACTACCTCCAGGACACAGAAAGAGACCTCCTTGAGGTTACCCTGATGCGTCCTATTCATGTGTCTTGCTAATGGGGTATCCCGTTTGTGTCTGATATCCCCAATGTGCTTGCCCACCCTCCTTCTAACCTCTCTCCCAGTCTTGCCCATGTAAGCCATAGGACATGTACATGCAGCCAAGTAGATAACACTTGTACTTTTACAGTTGGAGAAATCCCGCTGATAGAACCTTTTGCCAGAGGAAGAACTACAGAAAGAATTATAGGGATTCATCCATCCGCAGTTCACACAGTCTCCGCATTTGAAAAAGCCATAGATCTTTCGATCCAACCATGTAACCACTGGAGTTGATCTTTTAAAGAAGATATGTACCATGTTGTCTCTAATGGACCGCCCTTTTAGGTCAGGATCTGCAGTCAAGATGTCCCAATGTTTTTTCAGGACCCCCAGGACAAGTTTATTCTGGCAATTAAAAGTGCCGATAATCCGGGTGTACTCTGGGTCAGTCTGAATGGGTTTTGTGCGGGTTTGAAGTAATTTACCTCATCACACGAAAGAGCATGTGCATATGCTAATTTGACTGTGTGCATTGGATAATCCTTATCACGGAACCTGGCACTCATCTCCAGAGCTTGTTTCTGAAAGTCATCCATGTTGGAGCAGTTCCTCTTCAGCCTCAGGAACTGTCCCTTGGGAATACCACGTTTGAGGGGTAGTGGATAGAGTTGAGCGATACTTTCCGATATCCTAAAGTATCGGAATCGGAATGGTATCGCCGATATCACTAAAATATCGGCGATACCCGATACCGATACCGGAAGTCCCATGTAAGTCTATGGGAACAAAATATCGCAACTAAAAAAAACTCATTCTTTCCTTGTAAACACTAAATATACACACATAGAATACATATATATATATATACATGTCATTGTGACATATATATATATACATATATGTATAGTTTATACACTTCTACATAGTAAAATATCCTCTCATTCAATTGCCGGGTAAAGCCGGCTTCAGTGAAAAGACAGAAGCACCCGACATGAAATGACACTTGGTGTACATAGGGTTAACCATGTCTTTTCATGTCGTTTGCTATCTGATTTGCACAAACAATTAAATCAGACTATGTGTGCAAAATTTCACACCTGTAGGGGTTAATTAAAGGTGTAAATTCGTTGTAAAAAAAACGGACTTTTTTTGCTACGAATTTACACCTTTAATTAACCCCTACAGGTGTGAAATTTTGCACACATAGTCTGATTTAATTGTTTGTGCAAATTAGGCTGGAGTCACACACAACCACAAAAAATCGGTCCGTTTTAGACGGTCGACAATCGGATCAAAATAAAAACATCACACATCCTTCTGGCATCCGATTTTCCTTCAAAGATGCGATTTAATCGCATGTGTGTGTACCTTGTAACATCCGATTTTCATCCGACTTGCGAGATTTTCTCGCAGGCTTGCAAAACTGACATATAATGGATCCAAAAGAATAGTATTTAAATGCCAAAAGAAAGAATAGATATATACACATATATATATATATATATATATATATATATATATATATATATATGTCATTGTGACATATATATATATACATATATTTATAGTTCTTACACTTCTACATACTGTTATAGCCGCTAATTCAATTGCCGGCTTCAGTGAAATCACAGAAGCCGACATGAAATGATACATTGTTTCCACACATTTAACCATGTAATTTCATGTATTTTTATATATGTTTGAAACATACAATTACATGAGTATATGTGTGCTAAATTTCAGACATGTAGGGGTTAATTAAAGGTGTAAATTCGTTGTAAAAAAAACGGACTTTTTTTGCTACGAATTTACACCTTTAATTAACCCCTACAGGTGTGAAATTTTGCACACATAGTCTGATTTAATTGTTTGTGCAAATTAGGCTGGAGTCACACACAACCACAAAAAATCGGTCCGTTTTAGACGGTCAACAATCGGATCAAAATAAAAACATCACACATCCTTCTGGCATCCGATTTTCCTTCAAAGATGCGATTTAATCGCATGTGTGTGTACCTTGTAACATCCGATTTTCATCCGACTTGCGAGATTTTCTCGCAGGCTTGCAAAACTGACATATAATGGATCCAAAAGAATAGTATTTAAATGCCAAAAGAAAGAATAGATATATACACATATATATATATATATATATATATATATATATATATATGTCATTGTGACATATATATATATACATATATTTATAGTTCTTACACTTCTACATACTGTTATAGCCGCTAATTCAATTGCCGGCTTCAGTGAAATCACAGAAGCCGACATGAAATGATACATTGTTTCCACACATTTAACCATGTAATTTCATGTATTTTTATATATGTTTGAAACATACAATTACATGAGTATATGTGTGCTAAATTTCAGACATGTAGGGGTTAATTAAAGGTGTAAATTCGTTAAAAAAAAATGCGTGGGCTCCCGCTGTATTTTCTCCACCAGACAGACAAAGCAAGCGAGTGGGGGCAGATAATAATAGCCTAGGGAGGGTACATTTTTTTTGTGCCCCCCCCTGGCTACTAACATCTGCCCCCAGACACCCCAGAAAGGGCAAATCTATAATTAGATTCGCCCTTTCTGGCACTTTGCCCGTCTATTCCCATTGCCCTGTAGCGGTGGCGAATGGGTTAATAAGGGGTTAAAATGACCTTGCAATTGAAAGGTCACTTTAAGCCAGGTTAATAATTGATAGCTGTCAATTAGGCAACTATCAATTATTAATCCTATTGTATGAAAGAAAAATCAAACACACACACTTTAATAAAAAATAAGTTTAATTAAATAATCACACAGTTTTTGACCATATTTTATTTTCCTGCTAAAACCATTTCCTGTAATAAAAATAAAATAAAAAAGCAAAATTATACTTACCAATCCGATGTACAGTCAGGTCCCACGGTGTAATCCATCAGAAAGGGTTAACAGGTTACAGGTCGCAGAGAGCTAATAATGCTGTCTCAGACCTGTATTCCCCTGAATGAATAACTTCCTCTCCCAGCGAAAGTAGAGGAATAGATTCATGAATGGAGCTTAATTGATTTCTTGCCAATTTAACTGTAGTGACCTGACCTAAAGGGAAAGTGGACACAATCAATTAAGCTTCATTCATGAAACACATCCTCTCCTGTCGCCAGGAGAGGAACTTATTCATTCATGAGCTTTGAGCTGAGCATGCAGGATTACTTGCACTGCTTGGCTCAAAGCTAGTTAACCCTTTGTGAAGGATTACAGCGTGGGACGTGACAGATCGGCGGAATAGGTAAGAATAATGTTGTTTTATTTCTTTTTCTTTATTTTAGGAGATCAATGGCTTCGCACGGATTTAGTGTAAAATAAAATATGGTCAAAAAAATGTGTTTTTATTTCATTAAAATTATTTATTCTTAAAGTGTGTGTGTTTTTTTATTTACTTCAATAGGATTAATAATTGATAGTTGTCTAATTGACAGCTATCAATCATTAACCTGCCTTAAGGTCACCTTTCAATTGCAAGGTGACAGTAAGGTGAGATTAACCCATTCGCCACCGCTACAGGGCAATGGGAATAGACGGGCAAAGTGCCAGAAAGGGCGAATCTAATTATAGATTTGCCCTTTCTGGGGTGTCTGGGGGCAGATGTTAGTAGCCAGGGGGGGCACAAAAAAATGCACCCTCCCTGGGCTATTATTATCTGCCCCCACTCGCTTTGCTTTGTCTGTCTGGTGGAGAAAATACAGCGGGAGCCCACGCATTTTTTTTCAACGAAATTACACCTTTAATTAACCCCTACATGTCTGAAATTTTGCACAAATACACTCATGTAATTGTATGTTTCAAACATATATAAAAATACATGAAATTACATGGTTAAATGTGTGGAAACAATGTATCATTTCATGTCGGCTTCTGTGATTTCACAAAACCCGGCAATTGAATTAGCGGCTATTACAGTATGTAGAAGTCTAGGAACTATAAATATATGTATATATACATGTCACAATGACATGTATATATATATGTATGTGTTCTATGTGTATATATCTATTCTTTCTAGTCTTTATTAAAGCTGTCAGTGTGATTTTACAGTATAGCCGGGGATGAATTGCCGGCTTTTCTAAAGGACACCGATGCGATTTCATCGCAAGTCACACAGTGTGGTCCGTTTGTAATCAGATTTTTCATCGCTCCCATAGACTTGCATTGGCGATTGTCGACCGACAATCGGTGACAATCGCAGCATGCTGCGATTGTACACGGACGTTTAAAACGGACCACAAAAAATCTGATACTGGGAGCTGCTCCATAGATTAACATAGGTCCGACTGCAATGCGATATTTCATCGCATTGCAGTCGTCCGATTTTGTCGCCAGTGTGACTCCGGCCTTAGATAGCAAAGGACATGAAAAGACATGGTTAACCCTATGTACACCAAGTGTCATTTCATGTCACCCGACATGAAATGACACTTGGTGTACATAGGGTTAACCATGTCTTTTCATGTCCTTTGCTATCTAATTTGCACAAACAATTAAATCAGACTATGTGTGCAAAATTTCACACCTGTAGGGGTTAATTAAAGGTGTAAATTCGTTGTAAAAAAAACGGACTTTTTTGCTACGAATTTACACCTTTAATTAACCCCTACAGGTGTGAAATTTTGCACACATAGTCTGATTTAATTGTTTGTGCAAATTAGATAGCAAAGGACATGAAAAGACATGGTTAACCCTATGTACACCAAGTGTCATTTCATGTCGGGTTCTGCATTTTCACAAAAGCCGGCAATTGAATTAGCGGCTATTATACTATGTAGAAGTGTATGAACTACAAATATAAATATATATATATATGTGTCACAAATTCAATGACATGTATATATATATATGAGGTGTAAAATTGCTGAAAAAAAATGCGTGGGCTCCCGCCCTATTTTCGCAACCAGACAGACAAAGCCAGTGAGTGGGGGCAGATAATAATAGCCCAGAGAGGGACCATTATTTTTGCCCCCCCCGGCTACTAACATCTGCCCCAGACACCCCAGGAAAGACAAATCTATAATTAGATTCGCCCTTTCTGGCACTTTGCCCGTCTATTCCCATTGCCCTGTAGCGGTGGCGAATGGGTTAATATGGGGTTAAAGCCACCTTGCTATTGAAAGGTGACCTTAAGCCAGGTTAATAATTGAGAGCTGTCAATTAGACAACTATCAATTATTAATCCTATTGCATGAAATAAAAATAAAACACACACACTTTAATTAAAAATCATTTTAATGAAATAAAGACACATGTTTTTGACCATCTTTTATTTTACTGCAAAAACCATTTCCTGTAATAAAAATAAAATAAAAAAGCAAAATTATTCTTACCTATCCCATGCACAGTCAGGTCCCACGGTGTAATCCTTCAGAAAGGGTTAATGTTTACTGCAGGGACCGCAGCTAATGCTGCAGCCTCACAGTAAACCCCAAATGAATGAGTTCCTCTCCTGCCTGACAGGAGAGTAAAGGCTGGGTGTCACATAACGATACACCAGCGATCCCGACAACGATATGCACTTGTCAGGATCGCTGGTGTATCGCTACATGATCGCTGCTGAGCTGCCAAACAGGCAGCGATCTGGGACAGCGACACTGCGGGTAACATCGCTTAAGGGCCCGTCTCACATAGCGATATCGCTACCGAGATCGCTGCTGAGTCACTAGTTTTGTGACGCAGCAGCGAGCTCACCAGCGATATCGCTGTGTGTGACATTCAGCGACGATCAGCCCCCTGCCGGGTATCGCTGATCGTCGCAGAAATGTCAGGACCTTTTTTTGATCGCTGGTTTCCCTCTGACAGGCACGCATCGCTGCGTGTGACAGGCGGGAGACCAGCGATCCGCTGGTAACCAAGGTACACAGCGGGTTTCCAGGCACCGCGCAGCGCTTGGAAACCCGCTGTGTACCTTGGATACCAGCTCCCTGCATCAGGGCGCTGGTATCCAAGGTACACAGCGGGTTTCTAGGCACAGCCCCGCGCCTGGAAACCCGCTGTGTACCTTGGTTACCAGCGGATCGCTGGTCTCCCGCCTGTCACACGCAGCGATGTGTGCCTGTCAGCGGGAAACCAGCGATCAAAGGTCCTGACATTTCAGCGACGATCAGCGATACCCGGCAGGGGGGCTGATCGTCGCTGAATGTCACACACAGCGATATCGCTGGTGAGCTTGCTGCTGCGTCACAAAACTAGTGACTCAGCAGCGATCTCGGTAGCGATATCGCTATGTGAGACGGGCCCTTAAGTGGAAAGCTTAATTGATTGCTTTCCACTTTCACTTCAGGTCAGCCAGGGACACAATCAGTGACGTCAGAGGGAACTGATTAACAAAAATAGGGGTTCCCTTCGAAAAAAAAATGGCGTGGGGTCCCCCCTATTTTTGTTAACCAGCCAGATGAAGCAGACCGCTGAGGCCTGGATTTTCAGGCTGTTAAGGAGCCAAGATCCATGGACCTTGCCAGCCTGATAATACCAGGCCACAGCAGTCTGTATATCTTGGCTGATTAACAAAAATAGGGGATCCCCTCGAAAAAAAATTGGCGTGGGGTCCCCCCTATTTTTGTTAACCAGCCAGATGAAGAAAACCGCTGAGGCCTGGATTTTCAGGCTGTTAAGGAGCCAAGATCCATGGACCTTGCCAGCCTGATAATACCAGGCCACAGCAGTCTGTATATCTTGGCTGATTAACAAAAATAGGGGATCCCCTCGAAAAAAATTGGCGTGGGGTCCCCCCTATTTTTGTTAACCAGCCAGATGAAGAAAACCGCTGAGGCCTGGATTTTCAGGCTGTTAAGGAGTCAAGATCCATGGACCTTGCCAGCCTGATAATACCAGGCCACAGCAGTCTGCATATCTTGGCTGATTAACAAAAATAGGGGATCCCCTCGAAAAAAATTGTCGTGGGGTCCCCCCTATTTTTGTTAACCAGCCAGATGAAGCAGACCGCTGAGGCCTGGATTTTCAGGCTGTTAAGGAGCCAAGATCCATGGACCTTGCCAGCCTGATAATACCAGGCCACAGCAGTCTGCATATCTTGGCTGATTAACAAAAATAGGGGATCCCCTTGAAAAAAATTGGCGTGGGGTCCCCCCTATTTTTGTTAACCAGCCAGATGAAGCAGACCGCTGAGGCCTGGTTTTTCAGGCTGGTAAGGATCCAATATCCATGGACCTTGCAAGCCTGATAATACCAGGCCACAGCAGTCTGCTTAGCTTGGCTGGTTAACAAAAATAGGGGATCCCCTCGAAAAAAAAACGGCGTGGGGATCCCCCCTATTTTTGTTAACCAGCCAAGTAAAATGCAGACTGCTGCGGCCTGGTATTAAAAGACTGTCAAGGCCCATGGATTTTGGCCCTCAACAGCCTGATAATACCAGGCTACAGCAGCCCCACATTTGGCGCATCAAAAGATGTGCCAATTGTGGCACTTTACCCCGCTTCCCACTTGCCCTGTAGCGGTGGCAAGCGGGGTAATAAGGGGTTATTGTCACCGTTGATTGCACGGTGACAATAAGCCCGGTTAATAATGGATAGGCGTCAATAAGACACCGATCCATTATTAATCCGAAAGTTATTAAATGTATAAAAAAAAGACACAGCAAGAAAAAAGTCTTTTAATGAAATAAAAGAGACAACACAGTTTTCATTTCTTTTATTACTCTCTCATTCCTGCGACGCCATCGATCTCCTGTAAAAAAAGAAAAAAAACAAACCAACAGTATACCACCTGTCCGACGCAGTCCATAACGATAGTCCCACGACGATCCAGCTCTGCTACATCGCAATGACAGGCAGAGCCTGTCATTGCAACGCAGCACAGCTGATTACCTGCTTCCCCGGCGGTGACGTCATCGGACTGACTGCTTTACGGCCGGGATTACCCAGCAGTCACTGCAGTTATCGCGAGAAACTGCATGTGACCGCCGGGGAAAGAAGATGGCGGCCATGAAGCAGTGCAGGACGTGACCGCCGGAGATCTTCTGCCGGGTAAGTGCCGCTGACTCCTGACAGACCCGACCGACGGACACTGACAGTGACAGTGACAATCCCGATTCCGGTATCCGATAAGACGAAAATATCGGAACTCGGAATCGGAATTCCGATACAGCTAATATCGGCCGATACCCGATATTTGCAGTATCGGAATGCTCAACACTAGTAGTGGACGATAACTGTCCCATCTGAGTAGGCTGTTGGTACTAGTGGGTTTGCAATAAATTTGGGTGTCCAAGCTTCCATCATTATTTTTGCGGATAAAAACATCCAAGAAGGGTAGGGTATCAGTACCTATTTCCGAGGCAAGTCTAAGGTCTATAGTTTTCACATTCAGATCATCAATGAATCTACGAAATTCAGCCTTAGTACTATGCCAGATAACAAAAATGTCATTGATGAACCTGTGCTACACCCCGACATGGGAATGCCACCACCTGAGTTCATCAGTGAAAACAAAAGGTTTCCTCCCACCAGCCCAGGAACAGATTGGCATACCATGGGGCACAGGGACTTCCCATTGCAGTGCCCCTGAGCTGGTGGAAGTACTTCCTGTAAAAAATAAAAATTAACTTAATGTTGTTTGTCCCTGTTTAGTTGAAATTTCATTAAAGTTTATTTTTATCAGTCAATATAGGGGTTTTTTCATGTTAGAATGTATAAATACCCCAAATGTGGCTGTACAGTACTGCCTAGCCATATGCGACTCGAGAGGGACAGAGCGCCATTGGCAAATAGCGCTATGTCCCTCCCGAATCTCACCGTATGGTCAAGAAGTACTCTCATACAGGAGGCATCCTGGAGTGCAGAAATTCCTAGAATAGTTCGCAGACTCCATATACAAAGCCCCTAAGTGCTAGAAGAGTAGAATCCCCCGCTCAAGTGACCCCATTTTGGAAATTATACCCCCTTTGGAAATGTATCTACGGGGTAGAGATAATACCTTCATGGGAGTTTTCCAGAAACAAGCAGCAGTGGATGTTGCCGAATGAAAAATGCAAACTGCCGTTGTAGTGCCCAGTACATTGTAGTGACCGTACGTTGTGCCCAGCTCATGCACCTGTAAATTAGGCGGGTGGTCATAATTACAGAAATGCCAAACATGTGGATGCTAAATGTGGATTAGGCACACTGGGTCTCAGGAGGGCGGGGGTCATTTGGATTTGGGAGCACAGAATTTGCTGAATTTCTTTTGTGGGGGTGAGGGCCATTTCGCTTTTCCAGAGCCTTTGTGCTACCAGTAAAGTGGTAAACCCAATATATTTTCAGATGACAGACATGAGCGAGGACTTTCTTTTTTTGTGGATTGAGTTGAAGCTTTTGTTGGGAACATTTTACATAACAATTTGGATCACATTTATCCGACGCTCTACACTGAGCACTCACATCGGGTTTTCCCTTTAAATCTTCGAGTGACGCAATTCAGATGAAACCCCCTGTGAAGGACGGCCCCCGTCCTTCCACGTCACCAATGTGACGTAACTCCACAGGCACAGCTCTCCGGCGCCCCGTTTGTCTCTCAGGTCAGTAAGGGAACTGCACCTAGAGCAAATGGCCGCCGGGGAGGGTGTCCTGTTACCCACTGGGTATTCTAAGATTCGTGATTAGAGTAAAAGCATCAGCCCAAGATTAATTTTATGGTTTAATTGCCTTAAGGGCGCACTAGATAATTGCAGAAATATACAGTAAGCTATACAACGGAATTACAATGGATTTGCAGTCAGAGTAAAATACAACAATAATGGTACAAGGCTTAGAGGTATTAGCTAGAGGTCAATATTACCAGGGACATGTAGGGACATGTGGAGGCAGGGAGCTCTGCGATCCACAGGTGAAAGTCTTAGTTGCTGGACAGTCCCCCAAAACGTGTGCCGCTGCTCCCTTGGCAGGTCTGTCCCTGGTTGCTTCTTGCTGCTGTGAGAATGGAACCAGTCTGCCCATAGCTCACAGTTCTTAAACCTGCTAGGCCCCTCGCCTCGGTGTCCGAGGGTGGGCTGACAATCTCCACCCTTATCCCCCTGCAGAATTTATTCCCAATTCCTAATAAAGGGGTTAACTTTCTCCAGGATGATCAGATCAGGACACGAGAGGTATCAGCGGATGCAGTATGTTTTGCCCGTCGCATGGATATCAAACCTGGCCGGATTGGGTCATTGTGAATGGCCAATCTCTATATCTCAGCCCCCAAGCCATCACCGACTCGGGAGATGCACCATCAAATGCCCGAGGTCCGCCGGGTCACACAGATATTTTTATGAGAATGTACCTACAAAGATGTGCTCATAATTCATAATCCTAGAACGGAGCCTTCGTGTCTGGGATATACAATAGATGTGTTTTCATGGTCTTGCTGAAAGGTATAGTCTAATTGAAGCCCCCAGGCATCTCATTACCATGCTAACAAACCTTACTATTCACCATGCTGGCTTGGCTCTGTTTTGAAGTCTTAACTCGTTACCATACTAAAGACCTTGCCATTCAAACATGGGCCTGAATTACTTAGCATACTAAAAGCCCTTTTTATTCACAGTGGACATCAAACCCTGTCGTATTGAATATGCCAGCAGGCCCTGGGGCCAGATGCAGTTAGCAGCCTGTGGCTCTGTGAACAGACAAAATGGAGGCTGGTATAGGCCCTATCCAAGATGGTGGATGTCCCTACCTCACATCTCCCTGCTTTTGAGGGAGCTAGGGGGTATCACATTCCTGTGTTCCCCCATGCGCCCTTCCGCACCCTCTCCTTGGCTAGGGTGGCAGATCCAGGAGGGTTTCTGCCTCTCCTTCCTCTGGAAGGTTGCACACTGGGTGGGCATAAGCCTGCCGCTCATGATGGGCCTTCATCATGTTCACATGGAAGGCCTTCCTCCTTCCACGGGTGTGGTCCAGGGTGACCAGGTAGGTGACGGCATTGAGCTGCTCGTGCACGAGGTATGGACCATCCCAGGCCGCCTGAAGCTTGTTTTGAGGTACGGGGACCAGTACCCACACCTTTTGACCCACCTGGTAGGTCCGCTCATAAGCATTCTGGTCGTACCACTGCTTCTGGTCAGCCTGGGCTTGGGCCATATTGTCATGCACCAGCCGTGTCAAGGCCATCATTCGGTCCCGAAAGCGCACGACATACTCAATGACCGACACTCCAGGGGTGGCTAAATCCCCTTCCCATGCTTACTTCACCAGAGCAAGGGGCCCCCGTACACGTCGCCCGTACAGGAGCTCAAAGGGGGAGAACCCCGTTGAGGCCTGTGGGACCTCCCGGTGGGCAAACAGCAGGTGTGGGAGATACATCTCCCAGTCTCTCCTGTGGGAGTCGACCAACATCTTCAGCATCTGCTTTAAGGTGCCATTGAACCGTTCACGCAGGCCATTGGTCTGTGGGTGATACGGGCTGGCTACCAGATGTTGCACCTGTACCTGCTTACAGAGAGACTCCATCAGCTGCGACATGAACTGGGTCCCTCGGTCGGTGAGCATTTCCTGGGGGAACCCCACTCTGGAGAAAATCTCCAGTAAGGCAGTGGCCACTTTGTCGGCCCGAATGGAAAACAAAGCTACCGCCTCCGGGTACCGGGTGGCATAGTCCACTACCGTTAGTATGAAGCATTTCCCGGAGCGGCTGGGAGTGGACAGAGGTCCAATGAGATCCACAGCCACCCTCGAGAAAGGCTCTTCGATGATGGGCAGAGTTACCAGTGGGGCTTTGGGGTGCCACCCCGCCTTCCCCACCCTCTGACAGGTGTCACACGAACGGCAGTAGGCTATCACCTCGGTCCTCATTCCAGGCCAGTAGAAATGCTGAGCTAGCCTGGCCCTGGTTTTAGTGATCCCTAGGTGTCCGGCCATGGGAATCTCGTGTGCGATCCGCAACAATTCCGCCCTGAACGGATAGGGTACCACTGTCGGTCCCTGGGCCACGCCTCCGGTGAACCCTGCTGGACCATTACCCGGTATAGCCGTCCCTGGTCCCAGACCACTCGCTCGCGGTCGGACTCCAGGGGAGGCTGTGCCGCCTGCTCCTTGAGAGTTTTCAGGCTAGCATCAGCTTCCAACGCTGCCTGAAATCCCTGACTTGATGTGGCAAGAATTGATGAAACTGCCACATCCCCTGTCAGTTCCCCGGGATCTATCTCCTGGCCGCTGGCTGACTCGGCAGCCACTTGGTCGGAGAGGGAGAAACCGTCGGACCTCAGCGAGGCTCCTTGGGCTTCGGCGCTCCCACTCCTGGTAACAGCGGCCACGACCGCTGAGACCACGGGTAGCACCTGCTTCCCCTCGTCCCCTGACCAAGTCGCCGGGTCAGGCAGACTTCCCTGGCCTCCTGGCATCCCGGATGTGGGGAACTCCTGCCCTGGAGTCTTACATAGTGGCTCCTCTCCTGGGACGCCCTCTCCCCCCATGGTCTGTTCCTCCTTCTGCAGAGGCTCTAGACTCAGCAGGCTGGATTCACTTAGGAGCCCTATACTGCCCATAGCAGCCCCTCCCTCCACCTCTGAGCTCTCCCCTGCAGCCTCCTCACCTGTCCTCACTGTGAGCCCTGTGTGTGTAGTGTCAGTGCATGGCTTACCATCAGGTTTCACTCCCTCCTCCACTGTTGGAGGCACATTCAATACATTAACATTCACAGTAGAGTCATTATATTCTTGGGGAGCCGAACTTGGGGTTCAGTGGACACATACTGGGACACTAGCCGCCCCAAATCCGTCCCAAGCAACACATTTGCAGGAATATTTGGCGTTACTCCCACCTCCCCCTCCCGGCGCCCCAGTCCAAATACACCTTGGCGACGGGCAGCGCCTGTTCAACGCCTCCAATTCCGGAGACGGAAAGAGTTTTCCCAGGCACCAAGTCTTGAGGGGACACCACCTCAGGACGTACCAGGGTTCGTTCAGCGCCTGTGTCCCGCAGTCCCATGACCGCTGAGCGGCCGATGGTGACGGGTTGGTAATTGTCCAGGGACCTCCCACCACCCCCTCCCACACACAAAACAGTGGACGGTTTCTGGGACAGGGATGAGGCCATATGGCGCTGGGGACATGCAGCCTTAAAGTGTCCTGGCTGGTTGCAATGATGACGTCTGGGTTCTGTTCCTGGCCTGGAGAGGGCAGCAGGGGGGTACACCCCTTGCACTCTGGGGGCTGGGGATGGGGCCGGGGCAGTATTGGGCTTACCCCTCTCCAGGTGCTGCTGGCAGGCTTCTTCGGCTCAGGCGCCCTATTGTTGGCATACTCGTCTGCCAGGGCGGCTGTAGCAGAAGCCCCCTTTGGTTTCCGGTCACGGAGGAACTGCTGGAAGTCCTCTGGGCAGTTCCACAAGAACTGCTCCGTGACGAACAGTTCCTGGACCTCCTGGCAGGTTGTGAGCTCTAGACCCGAGGTCCAGTGCTCCGCAGCTCTCAGCAGGGCCCACATGTGGTCGGTCCAGGTGTCCTTTGAACCCCGCTGCAGGCTCCTGAACTTCCTATGGTACGACTCCGGGGTGAGGTTGTAGTGCTGGATCAGGGCCCGCTTGATGCTGTTGTAGTCCTGCTCCTCCCCGGCAGGTAAGTCCCCCAAAACTTCCAGGGACTTACCCCTCAAACGGGGGGTCAGGTACCTTGCCCACTGATCCAGGGCCAGATGATGTTGGAGGCAGGTCCTCTCAAAGGCCAGCAGAAAGGAATCCAGGTCTCCATCCTTTTCAAGCAAGGGAAAGACCTCCGCCCGGACCTTGGAAGCCCTTGTCTCCGGTGGGGCTGGAGCGCCCAGCGGGGGCCCGTGCCGAGCCATCTCCAGCCGGTGCTCCGCAGCTTCACGGCGTTCTGTATGCTCACGCTCCGCAGCTTCACGGCATTCTGCTTGCTCACGCTCTGCTGCTTTCTCTGCCGACACCAGGAGTTTGTCATGGGCAGTGTCATTACCAGCCTCGAGCTGTGCCATAGCCGCTTGGAAAAGGGCCTCCAATCTGGACAGGCTGGGACGGGCAGGGGGTGGAAAGTCCACTGCGAGACTGAGCATGGGAGTCTGGCTCCTTGGGGAGCCCTGGCTGAGCTCCCCCTCGCCTTAATCGGTATCGAACCCCTCATAGACCATAGCATTGGCCTCCCCCTTTGCCTTACTCCTGGTGCCTTCCGCCATCTTGGGAACCTTTGGTTACTGACACAGCTGCAACCCTGACCTTGCACACAACTTATTATATTTACACTCTGACCGTCTAGTGCTGGGCTGACCTTAAGACCCCAGCAGTGAAAGTTACCGCTGGTAGTGTTTAGTGTCTGGGAGTAGGGGTCCCATGCACACTATTACTCTGATCCCACTACTGCCACCAATGTGACGTAACTCCACAGGCACAGCTCTCCGGCGCCCCGTTTGTCTCTCAGGTCAGTAAGGGAACTGCACCTAGAGCAAATGGCCGCCGGGGAGGGTGTCCTGTTACCCACTGGGTATTCTAAGATTCGTGATTAGAGTAAAAGCATCAGCCCAAGATTAATTTTATGGTTTAATTGCCTTAAGGGCGCACTAGATAATTGCAGAAATATACAGTAAGCTATACAACGGAATTACAATGGATTTGCAGTCAGAGTAAAATACAACAATAATGGTACAAGGCTTAGAGGTATTAGCTAGAGGTCAATATTACCAGGGACATGTAGGGACATGTGGAGGCAGGGAGCTCTGCGATCCACAGGTGAAAGTCTTAGTTGCTGGACAGTCCCCCAAAACGTGTGCCGCTGCTCCCTTGGCAGGTCTGTCCCTGGTTGCTTCTTGCTGCTGTGAGAATGGAACCAGTCTGCCCATAGCTCACAGTTCTTAAACCTGCTAGGCCCCTCGCCTCGGTGTCCGAGGGTGGGCTGACAATCTCCACCCTTATCCCCCTGCAGAATTTATTCCCAATTCCTAATAAAGGAGTTAACTTTCTCCAGGATGATCAGATCAGGACACGAGAGGTATCAGCGGATGCAGTATGTTTTGCCCGTCGCATGGATATCAAACCTGGCCGGATTGGGTCATTGTGAATGGCCAATCTCTATATCTCAGCCCCCCAAGCCATCACCGACTCGGGAGATGCACCATCAAATGCCCGAGGTCACACAGATATTTTTATGAGAATGTACCTACAAAGATGTGCTCATAATTCATAATCCTAGAACGGAGCCTTCGTGTCTGGGATATACAATAGATGTGTTTTCATGGTCTTGCTGAAAGGTATAGTCTAATTGAAGCCCCCAGGCATCTCATTACCATGCTAACAAACCTTACTATTCACCATGCTGGCTTGGCTCTGTTTTGAAGTCTTAACTCGTTACCATACTAAAGACCTTGCCATTCAAACATGGACCTGAATTACTTAGCATACTAAAAGCCCTTTTTATTCACAGTGGACATCAAACCCTGTCGTATTGAATATGCCAGCAGGCCCTGGGGCCAGATGCAGTTAGCAGCCTGTGGCTCTGTGAACAGACAAAATGGAGGCTGGTATAGGCCCTATCCAAGATGGTGGATGTCCCTACCTCACATCTCCCTGCTTTTGAGGGAGCTAGGGGGTATCACATTCCTGTGTTCCCCCATGCGCCCTTCCGCACCCTCTCCTTGGCTAGGGTGGCAGATCCAGGAGGGTTTCTGCCTCTCCTTCCTCTGGAAGGTTGCACACTGGGTGGGCATAAGCCTGCCGCTCATGATGGGCCTTCATCATGTTCACATGGAAGGCCTTCCTCCTTCCACGGGTGTGGTCCAGGGTGACCAGGTAGGTGACGGCATTGAGCTGCTCGTGCACGAGGTATGGACCATCCCAGGCCGCCTGAAGCTTGTTTTGAGGTACGGGGACCAGTACCCACACCTTTTGACCCACCTGGTAGGTCCGCTCATAAGCATTCTGGTCGTACCACTGCTTCTGGTCAGCCTGGGCTTGGGCCATATTGTCATGCACCAGCCGTGTCAAGGCCATCATTCGGTCCCGAAAGCGCACGACATACTCAATGACCGACACTCCAGGGGTGGCTAAATCCCCTTCCCATGCTTACTTCACCAGAGCAAGGGGCCCCCGTACACGTCGCCCGTACAGGAGCTCAAAGGGGGAGAACCCCGTTGAGGCCTGTGGGACCTCCCGGTGGGCAAACAGCAGGTGTGGGAGATACATCTCCCAGTCTCTCCTGTGGGAGTCGACCAACATCTTCAGCATCTGCTTTAAGGTGCCATTGAACCGTTCACGCAGGCCATTGGTCTGTGGGTGATACGGGCTGGCTACCAGATGTTGCACCTGTACCTGCTTACAGAGAGACTCCATCAGCTGCGACATGAACTGGGTCCCTCGGTCGGTGAGCATTTCCTGGGGGAACCCCACTCTGGAGAAAATCTCCAGTAAGGCAGTGGCCACTTTGTCGGCCCGAATGGAAAACAAAGCTACCGCCTCCGGGTACCGGGTGGCATAGTCCACTACCGTTAGTATGAAGCATTTCCCGGAGCGGCTGGGAGTGGACAGAGGTCCAATGAGATCCACAGCCACCCTCGAGAAAGGCTCTTCGATGATGGGCAGAGTTACCAGTGGGGCTTTGGGGTGCCACCCCGCCTTCCCCACCCTCTGACAGGTGTCACACGAACGGCAGTAGGCTATCACCTCGGTCCTCATTCCAGGCCAGTAGAAATGCTGAGCTAGCCTGGCCCTGGTTTTAGTGATCCCTAGGTGTCCGGCCATGGGAATCTCGTGTGCGATCCGCAACAATTCCGCCCTGAACGGATAGGGTACCACTGTCGGTCCCTGGGCCACGCCTCCGGTGAACCCTGCTGGACCATTACCCGGTATAGCCGTCCCTGGTCCCAGACCACTCGCTCGCGGTCGGACTCCAGGGGAGGCTGTGCCGCCTGCTCCTTGAGAGTTTTCAGGCTAGCATCAGCTTCCAACGCTGCCTGAAATCCCTGACTTGATGTGGCAAGAATTGATGAAACTGCCACATCCCCTGTCAGTTCCCCGGGATCTATCTCCTGGCCGCTGGCTGACTCGGCAGCCACTTGGTCGGAGAGGGAGAAACCGTCGGACCTCAGCGAGGCTCCTTGGGCTTCGGCGCTCCCACTCCTGGTAACAGCGGCCACGACCGCTGAGACCACGGGTAGCACCTGCTTCCCCTCGTCCCCTGACCAAGTCGCCGGGTCAGGCAGACTTCCCTGGCCTCCTGGCATCCCGGATGTGGGGAACTCCTGCCCTGGAGTCTTACATAGTGGCTCCTCTCCTGGGACACCCTCTCCCCCCATGGTCTGTTCCTCCTTCTGCAGAGGCTCTAGACTCAGCAGGCTGGATTCACTTAGGAGCCCTATACTGCCCATAGCAGCCCCTCCCTCCACCTCTGAGCTCTCCCCTGCAGCCTCCTCACCTGTCCTCACTGTGAGCCCTGTGTGTGTAGTGTCAGTGCATGGCTTACCATCAGGTTTCACTCCCTCCTCCACTGTTGGAGGCACATTCAATACATTAACATTCACAGTAGAGTCATTATATTCTTGGGGAGCCGAACTTGGGGGTTCAGTGGACACATACTGGGACACTAGCCGCCCCAAATCCGTCCCAAGCAACACATTTGCAGGAATATTTGGCGTTACTCCCACCTCCCCCTCCCGGCGCCCCAGTCCAAATACACCTTGGCGACGGGCAGCGCCTGTTCAACGCCTCCAATTCCGGAGACGGAAAGAGTTTTCCCAGGCACCAAGTCTTGAGGGGACACCACCTCAGGACGTACCAGGGTTCGTTCAGCGCCTGTGTCCCGCAGTCCCATGACCGCTGAGCGGCCGATGGTGACGGGTTGGTAATTGTCCAGGGACCTCCCACCACCCCCTCCCACACACAAAACAGTGGACGGTTTCTGGGACAGGGATGAGGCCATATGGCGCTGGGGACATGCAGCCTTAAAGTGTCCTGGCTGGTTGCAATGATGACGTCTGGGTTCTGTTCCTGGCCTGGAGAGGGCAGCAGGGGGGTACACCCCTTGCACTCTGGGGGCTGGGGATGGGCCGGGGCAGTATTGGGCTTACCCCCTCTCCAGGTGCTGCTGGCAGGCTTCTTCGGCTCAGGCGCCCTATTGTTGGCATACTCGTCTGCCAGGGCGGCTGTAGCAGAAGCCCCCTTTGGTTTCCGGTCACGGAGGAACTGCTGGAAGTCCTCTGGGCAGTTCCACAAGAACTGCTCCGTGACGAACAGTTCCTGGACCTCCTGGCAGGTTGTGAGCTCTAGACCCGAGGTCCAGTGCTCCGCAGCTCTCAGCAGGGCCCACATGTGGTCGGTCCAGGTGTCCTTTGAACCCCGCTGCAGGCTCCTGAACTTCCTATGGTACGACTCCGGGGTGAGGTTGTAGTGCTGGATCAGGGCCCGCTTGATGCTGTTGTAGTCCTGCTCCTCCCCGGCAGGTAAGTCCCCAAAACTTCCAGGGACTTACCCCTCAAACGGGGGGTCAGGTACCTTGCCCACTGATCCAGGGCCAGATGATGTTGGAGGCAGGTCCTCTCAAAGGCCAGCTGAAAGGAATCCAGGTCTCCATCCTTTTCAAGCAAGGGAAAGACCTCCGCCCGGACCTTGGAAGCCCTTGTCTCCGGTGGGGCTGGAGCGCCCAGCGGGGGCCCGTGCCGAGCCATCTCCAGCCGGTGCTCCGCAGCTTCACGGCGTTCTGTATGCTCACGCTCCGCAGCTTCACGGCATTCTGCTTGCTCACGCTCTGCTGCTTTCTCTGCCGACACCAGGAGTTTGTCATGGGCAGTGTCATTACCAGCCTCGAGCTGTGCCATAGCCGCTTGGAAAAGGGCCTCCAATCTGGACAGGCTGGGACGGGCAGGGGGTGGAAAGTCCACTGCGAGACTGAGCACGGGAGTCTGGCTCCTTGGGGAGCCCTGGCTGAGCTCCCCCTCGCCTTAATCGGTATCGAACCCCTCATAGACCATAGCATTGGCCTCCCCCTTTGCCTTACTCCTGGTGCCTTCCGCCATCTTGGGAACCTTTGGTTACTGACACAGCTGCAACCCTGACCTTGCACACAACTTATTATATTTACACTCTGACCGTCTAGTGCTGGGCTGACCTTAAGACCCCAGCAGTGAAAGTTACCGCTGGTAGTCTTTAGTGTCTGGGAGTAGGGGTCCCATGCACACTATTACTCTGATCCCACTACTGCCACCAATGTGACGTAACTCCACAGGCACAGCTCTCCGGCGCCCCGTTTGTCTCTCAGGTCAGTAAGGGAACTGCACCTAGAGCAAATGGCCGCCGGGGAGGGTGTCCTGTTACCCACTGGGTATTCTAAGATTCGTGATCAGAGTAAAAGCATCAGCCCAAGATTAATTTTATGGTTTAATTGCCTTAAGGGCGCACTAGATAATTGCAGAAATATACAGTAAGCTATACAACGGAATTACAATGGATTTGCAGTCAGAGTAAAATACAACAATAATGGTACAAGGCTTAGAGGTATTAGCTAGAGGTCAATATTACCAGGTTGTAGGGACATGTGGAGGCAGGGAGCTCTGCGATCCACAGGTGAAAGTCTTAGTTGCTGGACAGTCCCCCAAAACGTGTGCCGCTGCTCCCTTGGCAGGTCTGTCCCTGGTTGCTTCTTGCTGCTGTGAGAATGGAACCAGTCTGCCCATAGCTCACAGTTCTTAAACCTGCTAGGCCCCTCCCCTTGGTGTCCGAGGGTGGGCTGACAATCTCCACCCTTAGCCCCTGCAGAATTTATTCCCAATACCTAATAAAGGGGTTAACTTTCTCCAGGACGATTAGATCAGGACACGAGAGGTATCAGCGGATGCAGTATGTTTTGCCCGTCACATGGATATCAAACCTGGCCGGATTGGGTCATTGTGGATGGCCAATCTCTATATCTCAGCCCCCCAAGCCATCACCGACTCGGGAGATGCACCATCAAATGCCCGAGATCTGCCGGGTCACACAGATATTTTTATGAGAATGTACCTACAAATATGTGCTCATAATTCATAATCCTAGAACGGAGCCTTCGTGTCTGGGATATACAATAGATGTGTTTTCATGGTCTTGCTGAAAGGTATAGTCTAATTGAAGCCCCCAGGCATCTCATTACCATGCTAACAAACCTTACTATTCACCATGCTGGCTTGGCTCTGTTTTGAAGTCTTAACTCGTTACCATACTAAAGACCTTGCCATTCAAACATGGGCCTGAATTACTTAGCATACTAAAAGCCCTTTTTATTCACAGTGGATATCAAACCCTGTCGTACTTAATATGCCAGCAGGCCCTGGGGCCAGATGCAGTTAGCAGCCTGTGGCTCTGTGAACAGACAAAATGGAGGCTGGTATAGGCCCTATCCAAGATGGTGGCTGTCCCTAATAAAAAGATGGACACCACCGGATCACAAGTCAGACGGCATCCACAGTGCCTCCATCTGCCTCATTATCGGGAATCTTCTGCCGGGGGTTCTGTCTGAATCACGTATTTCAGAGATTTACACGGAAACCCCGATTGAAGCGTGCCGCACAGAATAATTGTGAGTCGAGCCTTACTGTGATCTTTGGGAGGCAGAAAAAAAAGAATTGGTTTTATTTAGTTTTTACGCCTTTTCTCATGCGATATAAGTGATTAGGTGACTTTATTCTTCGGGTTGGTGCAATTACAGCATTACCAGATTTATTTTGGGTTTTTATGTTTGGCTGCTGTCACACAAATAAAATAAGTTTTTATTGCAAAAACTAGTTTTCATCCCCATATTTAGACAGTTACAATTTTTCTATATTTCGGCCGACAGTCATGTGACTGCTTTTTTGCGGGACAAATTGATGCTTTTATTTGTACCATTTTCGGGCACAACATTTTTGATCACTTTCTATTCTGATTATTCGAAGGTAGAATGAACAAAAAATAGCAATTCAGTAATGTTTTTTTTTTCTTCATACCATTCCTCGTGTGGTAAAATTGATAAGGCAGCTTTATTCTTCCACACAATAGGATTACAGCGATATCCAATTTATATATTTTTAGGTTTATGTTTTTTTATTAAAAAAAAAAATATATATATTTTTGCATTGCTTTATTCTGAGAACTACAACTTTTAATTTTTGGCTGACGGAGCTGTATGGCAGCTTTATTTTTGCGGGACGAGATTACGGTTTCAAAGATACCATTTGTGTTTACATTCGTCTGTATCGTGTTTTATTCCACTTTTTGTTTCGGCAATATGATGAAAAAGCATCGCCCACCCCACCCTCGATTTGTATTATTTTTTTTAACCGTGTTCACTGAAGGGGTTAACTAGTAGGACAGTTTTGTTTTTTTGTGTTATTTTCATAATATTTATGGGTACAATATATATTTTTTATTAGTTTGTCCGATCCAAGGGCAGAGGGGCCGCTCCTGGCACTGATAGCTGGGTGTCAGCTGTGAGGATTAGCTGACACCTGGCGGTGATTGCAAATGCACAGGTCCCTGTGCACGGGCGATCACTATGATGTCCATATACATCAGTCAGGAAGTCCTTCCCGATCATGACATACATGTATTGCAAATGTCAGGAAGGGGTTACTGTGTCATGACCTCCTGATCAAGATTTCTTGAGGCCATCTCCAGATAGATTTTTGTTATTTTGATTAATAAAAAAAGTTGCGTTGCCTCCCATCATAGTTTGCATTCAACATTATACAGTGGGGGAAACAATTATTTGGTCCCTTGCTGATTTTGTAAGTTTGCCCACTGACAGACATGAACAGTCTATAATTTTAAGGGTAGGTTAATTTTAACATTGAGAGATAGACTATCAAAAATAAAATCCAGAAAAATCACATTGTATACATTTATTTGCATTTTGCAGGGAGAAATAAGTATTTGATCCCTACCAACCATTAAGAGTTCTGGCTCCTACAGACCAGTTAGACGCTCCTAATCAACTCGTTACCTGCATTAAAGATAGCTGTCTTACATAGTCACCTTTATAAAAGACTCCTGTCCACAGACTCAAATTAATCAGTCAGACTCTAACCTCTACAACATGGGCAAGACCAAAGAGCTTTATAAGAAGGTCAGGGACAAGGATCATAGACCTGCACAAAGCTGGAATGGGCTACAAAACTATTGAAACGCTGGGTGAGAAGGAGACAAATGTTGGTGCAATAAGAAAATGGAAGAAATACAAAATGACTCAACTGACAACAATCTGGGGCACCATGCAAAATCTCACCTCGTGGGGTATCCTTGATCATGAGGAAGGTGAGAGATCAGCCTAAAACTACATGGGGAGGAACCTGTTAATGATCTCAAGGCAGCTGGGACCACAGGCACCAAGAAAACCATTGGTAACACATTACGCTGTAAAGGATTAAAATCCTGCAGTGCCTGCAAGGTCCCCCGGCTCAAGAAGGCACATGTGCAGTCCCCTCTGAAGTTTGCCAATAAACATCTGGATGATTCTGTGAGTGACTGGGAGAAGGTGCTGTGGTTAGATGAGACAAAAAATGATCTCTGTTTGCATTTAACGCAACTCATCGTGTTTGGAGGAAGAGAAATGCTGCCTAGGACCCAAAGAACACCATCCCCACTGTCAAGCATAGAGGTGGAAATATTAGGTTTTGGGGGTGTTTCTCTGTTAAGGGCACAGGACTACTTCACCGCATCAATGGGAGAATTGATGGAGCCATGTACCGTAAAATCCTAAGTGACAACCTCCTTCCCTCCGCCAGGACATTAAAATGGGTCATGGCTGGGTATTCCAGCAAGACAATGACCCAAAACATACAGCCAAGGCAACAATGATTTAGGCTACTTTCACACATCACACAAAAGTGGTGCACGTGTTTCTATTATACTTTTCCTCTGATTGTTATGGTTTTGCCTTACAAATACTGATATAAAATACTTTCCAAATACTGACATTGTGAACGTGGCCTAAAATACACTTTATTCCCTCAACCACCCTTTCCCCCCATCATGTATAAATTAATTTCCATACAAAGCTTTCAACCCATTTGTATTATACAGGAGACCAAATTTTGCTATAGACAAGAAGTTTATTTCTGACCAGAAGCAAGCAATTGTCCATGTGTGCCCAAAGTATATTAGAGTCTAAGGTCATATAATTTACATATCCAGTGCATGAATTCAGAGCCATTTTTATTCCATTATTCTGGACGTTTTTCATCTGTTTGAGGTTCAAGCTGTGCAAGCTGCAAGAGTGAACAAAAAAAAAGAAAAGTTACTGCATATGAAGCTGAATATACAGGATGGCAGCCAAACATCGGACACCCCCCCCCCCCCCAACACCCTTTTCCACCATTTGAAGTTGGTGAAGTGTCACATTTCTCACTCGACATAGATAAGCTGCAACCCAGTGACTCATCTTCAGGTAAACAAAGGATTGGGCAAGCAAAGCCAAACCTATCTCATCATAGCCTCCCCTCTGCTGACAGAAGGGACACCACTGCACAGACCAAAAAAGAAAGGAGATATATAGATAGCACCCTGATGTCAAGCAGTTTGAAATGTTGCAAAATTCTGCAACATTTGACCTATTGTACACTAGAGTCATTAAGGCAATGTCCCCACAATTAGGAAACAGCAGCGTTTTGGATGCAGCGTATTTTGTGTGTCCAAAACACTGCGCTCTAATCAAGCAGTTAAATCTGCATGTGTTCAGTGAACAAGGCGGATTTACCGCATCTAACCATTGGCTATGGGTTACTAGCGTCTCCACTGCAGATAATTGACATGCATGTGCCGTGTAAACCCGCAATGCAGAGTTTGCGCAGCGTTAAATAGCAGCACAGTGAGCATGGAATTTCTTTAAATCCCATTAACTGTGCTTCCAATTTAGAACACAGCATTTTGGGCACAGCAGGTGAGCTACATCCATAACGCTGCTCTTCCTGATCGTGGCCAAGTACCCTTAGAGGAGAATGCATCTTAATGAATTTTGTGCATTTTAAAGGGTATGCCACACTAAGCGAGATCGCTAACGAGATCGCTACTGCGTCACCATTTATGACGCAGTAGCGATCTCGTTAGCGACTTAGCTGTGTGTGACATGTAGCAGCGATGTAGCCCCTGCTGAGATGTCGCTGATCGCTTATGAACGTTCTGAGCCGTTTTTTGGTCGTTGGTATCCTGCTGGTGAGCCTGAATCGCTGAGTGTGACACCCTTTATGAACGAGTTCACCAGCATCGCAGGTGGGACTAGGTTTTCCCAACGACCGCAGGGGTCGTTATACAGATCGCTGATGAGTTGTGTTTGGAATCACAGATCGCTGATGAGTTGTGTGTGGAATCTAACTAGCGATCACATAGCGATCGCACTAGCGATCTCGCCAGGTTAAGTCGTTGTCGTGATCGCTAGTGCGATCGCCAAGTGTGGCAGTGCCTTTAGTGCATAGTTTATCAAGGCTGGAATCTTATCAATTAGAGCTGGCCATACAAATCCCCCATGGCCATGCTCATTTAGCTGACATTACTCCCAAAGCAGTCAACCTTTTCCCTGACCTTTGGCATCACTTATCCCATGTCAAACAATCTTGTTTTTAAGCATTTACCTCTCAGCATCAACAAAAAACAGATAAAAAAAAACAAACAGAAATTGGTCAGAAGGTTAGAATAATCAGTCTTCTAATATTACTTGCCTTTCTTTTTACCCTGCTCTTTAACTCTGCTCACATTTGCCCTCACCATTTTTGCTCCACTAATCTTCACTCTCCTTCGCTATCCCCAAACCCCTGCACCCTCGAACCAAATAACTATCTCCCCCTCTCTCTCAGGCTAGTTTCACACTAGCGTTCATCAGGGCTATGTACGTCCTCCATTAAGCCCTGCCCACTGCCACACCTTTTCCATTCAGCTCCGCCTACGTCTGCATGCGTTCTGCGTACCTCATCTTTAACATTGGGTACGCAGGTCATTTGGATGTATGCGGATGAGTCCGCATGCGTTGTTTTGAAGCGACTGCAACATGTTGCGTTCTACGCTAGTGTGAAACTAACCTTACCCCCCTACCTCGCTTCATCTGAAGACCTGCTCCTTAACCTCACACCTCTCCTACTAAAGTATGACACAAGCCGGTCACTATCCTTCACCCACCTGCTTTCCCTTTCTCTGCTTCTTCTCACTGCTGGCGACATATCCCCCAATCCTGCCCCCCCCACCTCATACATCCCGCTAATCCTCACCCCCACCTTTCTCACACTAAGAGAAACTACCGCAATCCCTCACACTTAAAATCTGTGCCACTGACCCCCACCCCCTGCTTCCTCTCTCTGGAGCACTTTGGAATGCCCGCTCCGTCTGCAACAAGCTCCATGTGATCCACGATCTCTTTACTTCTCGCAACCTCTCCTTCATGGCCCTCACCAAGACCTGGCTGACGCCCCAAACATGGCCTCCCCTGCTGCACTGAGTTACGGTGGCCTCCACTTTACCAACAATCCTCGCTCTGGCAACAGACATGGCGGAGGAGTGGGTTTCCTTCTTTCTAATAACTGCTCCTTCAACCCTATCCAACCCTCCCTTCTTTCGAGGTCCACTCGGTCTGTATCTACTCTCCCTCTAATCTCCAAATGGCTGTCATATACAGACCACCGGGCTCAGCCACTGCCTTCATTGACCAATTCTCCACCTGGCTTCTTCACTTTCTCTCTGCTGACATCCCCACCATCATCATGGGTGACTTTAATATCCCTACTGACACCCACCAGCCTCCAAACTCCTGTCACTTACTTCACCCTTTAGACTTACTCAGTGGTCCCCCACAGCCACCCACACAGATGGACATATATTAGACCTCATCTTCACCCGTCTCTGTTCCCCATCTAATCTCACAAGCGCTCCCCTACCCTTATCTGACCACCACCTACTCACCTTCTCATCCTTGTCCTCCTCACCTGCCCCCTATGTCCAGCAATTAGCACATCCTCGCACACCTAGACATCCACAGACTCTCAGACTCTTCTACCTCTGTCCTCCATATCTTCAGTCCACAACACGGACAGCACCACCGCTTTCTATAACGCCACCCTCACATCAGCTATAGACTCAGTTGCCCCTTTCACGTGTGGCAAAGTGCGACGAATCAATAGGCAACCCTGGCACAACAATCTCACTAAAAAACTTCGACAATCATCCAGGGTCGCGGAGCGGCGTTGGAAGAAAACACGCCTGCCAGACGACTTCACTGCTTTCAAACAAGCTACACTTGCCTTCAAACTAGCCACCTCTAACAACCTCTGTCAAACACACTGTATCTCATTATCCTACAACCACAAAAAAAACTGTTCAGCACTTTCAACTCTCTCCTCCATTCACCACTGCCACCTCCAACTCCCCTCATCTCTGCCGAGGACTTTGCCACCTACTTCAAATATAAGATCGACCAAACAAGGCAAACCTTTACATGTTCCACCACCCCAACCACTCCATATACCAGACCTCTGCCCTTCCCTAATAACCTCCCTCTCCAACATTACTGAAAGAGAGCTTACTCATCTCCATTCCAAATCACACATCACCACCTGTGCACTTGACCCCATCCCTTCCCACCTGCTCCCCAACCTCACTAACACGCTCATTCCAGCCCTAACCCATCTCTTCAACCTATTGCTATCTTTTGGTACCTTCCCCTCTGCCTTGATTCAAACATGCCACCATCACACAGATCCTCAAAAAAACAAACCTTGACCCAACTGCTATGCCCAGCTATCGCCCCATATCACTCTTCCCGTTTGCTTCCAAACTCCTTGAGCAGCATGGCCATGCTCAACTTTCCTCCCATCTCTCATCTAACTCTTTCCTTGACAACCTCCAATCAGGCTTCCGCCCCACCACTCCACCGAAACAGCCCTGACCAAAATTACTAATGACTTACAGCCAAAGCTAACAGACAGTTCTCCATCCTCCTCCTCGACCTGTCATCTGCCTTCGACAGTCGACCACTGCTACAGATTCTTTCTTCCCTTGGCATCAAAGACCTAGCAATAGCTATTTTATTATTATTAACAAAGACCTTGCCCTGTCCTGGATCGCCTCTTACCTTTCCGACCGCACATTTAGCGTTTCCCACTCCCACACTACCTCCTCATCCCGAGCTCTCTCTGTTGGGAGTCCCTCAAGGCTGTCCTGGGGCCCCTACTTTTTTCCCCATCTATACCATTGGCCTAGGACAACTCAAAATTCCATGGCTTCCAGTACCACCTGTATGCGGACGACACTCAGATCTACCTCTATGGCCCAGATGTCACCTCTCTGCTGTCCAGAATCAAGAAGTGTCCATCAGCCATATCCTTCTTCACCTCTCGCTTCCTAAAACTCAGTGTAGACAAAACCAAACTCATCATCTTTCCTCCATCTCACGTATCTTCCCTACCCGATCTATCTATTATGGTAATCGGCATCACGCTCTCTCCCGCACATGAAATCTGCTGCCTCGGAGTAACTCTCGACTCTGCCCTGTCCTTCAAACCACATGTCCAAACTCTTGCCACCTCCTGTCGCCTCCAGCTCAAAAATATTTCCTCAGCCCTCAATCTACTAAAACTCTTGTGCATGCTTTTATCATCTCCCGCCTTGATTACTGCAACACCCTCCTCTGTGGCCTCCCCGCCAACTCTCTTGCACCACTCCAGTCTGTCTTCAACTCTGCTGCCCGACTAATCAACCTCTCTCCTCGCTACTCCCGTTTCTCTACTCTGCAAATCCCTCCACTGGATCCCAATTCCCCAACGAATCCAGTTCAAACTACTAACACTGACCTACAAAGCCATCCACAACCTATCCCCTCCCTATATACTCTGAACTAATCTTCCAATAGCTTCCCTCACGTAATCTTTGATCCTCCCAAGACCTCCTTCTCTCCTCCACACTTATTCATTCCTCATACAACTGCCTCCAAGATTTCTCCTGAATATCCCCCATCCTCTGGAATACCATGCCTCAACATGTCCGATTATCCACCACCCTCGGATCCTTCAGACGGAACCTTAAAACCCATCTCTTCAGGAAAGCCTCCAGCCTGCAATAACCATTCTTCCGCCTCACCACCATCAGAGCTGCTGCACACGTCACCTTCTGTCTCTTCACCTGTAGAATCCGAAAGGACAGGACCCTCTCCCCTCTGTACCAGTCTGTCATTGTAAATTTGTTTACTGTAAACGATATCTATAACTTTGTATGTAACCCACTTCTCATATACAACACCATGGAATTAATGGAGCTATATAAATAATAATCTAGGAACAGTCAGGCTGTAACAATTGTACATTGTCGGCAGATGCAGCACATCACAACTGTAATACATGACTATTTTGTTTCAAATTTGCTCCAGTAATGCAAAGGGTGCAGCAAGTGAAAGATCTGATAACTAGTGATGAGCCGACGTGCTCGGATAAGGTGTTATCCGAGCATGCTCGTGTGCTAACAGAGTATCATGGGCATGCTCAAATACTATGTTCAAGTTGCCGTAGTTGCATGTCTTGCAGCTGTTCGACAGTCGCAACGCATGCAGGGATTGTCCAACAGGCAATCCCTGCATGTGTTGCGGCTGTCGAACAGTTGCGAGACATTAAGCCACGGCAACTTGAACATAGTATTCGGGCATGCCAAAAGATACTCTAAGCATCCGAGCATGCTCGGATAACACCTTATTATGGTGTTACACTAACTGTAAACCATTCATGTACTTATCTGCTTCATATGCTATGAGTTTTCCCAGCACAAATCTGGATAGATTAACCACCAATATAGCCTAAAGGGTATGCCACACTGAACAATATCGCTAACGGGATCGCTAAAAAACGTCACTATTTAGCGATCCCGTTAGCGATGTTGTTCAGTGCGGCATCTGCCAGCGACGAGCTTCCTGCTGTGATCTCGCTCGTCGCTGGAATCGTTCCGGACCCTATTTTCTCGTCGGCGCTCCCGCTGGGTAAGTATATATCGCTAGTGTGGCACCTTTTCTTACGGATTTAGCGGTACTTTTGTACCGCTAAAGTCGTTAAGAAGATCGCTAACGGCGATAGCGTCGTTAACTATATCGCTAAATGTGGCCGCACTTAGCGATATAGAAACAATCCCGCTAGCGATCGCATTAGTATGCGTCGTTATCGTGATCGCTAGCGGGATTGTTTAGTGTGGCAGTACCTTAAGGCCATGTTCACAAAGCAGTGAAACCCCACGTCAGCAGCCCTGGAAAAATGGGACTTGGGCGTATGCACAGGCAAGGCCACTGACTGTAAAGATGAACACGATGTCACTGTGTGCTCTATCGCACATAGTTTTTCATTTAAATCCATTTGAGGGCTTCAAAAGTAATCTCTCAGGTAGCCACTGATATGGGGATCAAACCTGAAGTTTTGGACGTGTGGTCCATGTCTTTTCTTTACAGCTATGATACCTACCTAAAAGTAGCTTGTGGGGGTATTTGTTATAACATCCATACTCACTGCTGAGGAAGCTTCCTTCTAGCTCATTAATGATGATCATCAATAAAATATATGGGAGGAAAAACAAGAGGAGAAAAACTAACCTTTGCTTTCAGTTCTTTATTCTCTTCGAGAACAGCTTCATATTTTTGTTTTAGTTCTGCGATTTCCAAGCGTAAAGCTTCTACATCTGGTGTTTCTGGGCCAGCAGCTCCCATGTGTTGTTTTAGAAAGCTGGACATACCATTAAGGATAACTACTTCAAATATATACGCAGGCTTCTGTAGGAAGTGTATATTCAGGGATGTACTGGTTACACAAAAATATATGCAATGCAAATTCATATGTAGTATGCTTATACTAGAGCCTTGTCAGGTTTTGCTAGCTCAATTCATGTTTTTTGCCCAGAGAAAGAAATAAATTGACCAATATGTATGGGCAGGAAATCACATGGGGATCATGCAGATATTTGACCGCAGCCACCAATTTGTCAAAAACACCACTCTGCTGCCCCCGATTGTCAGGACAATTACACAATTGGCTGACGATTGATGGACAAGACAATGGTTGCTTTTACTACTAGGCCGGTTATTGTGCACATCCCACATGATTATATTATACATATATACACATTTCAGTACAGTCACTGCCAAGCTCTCCAATAAGCTGCCACCAATCATTTATACAGGCCGATTGGACACCCATTTCTGGTAAAGTAGAGCCTCAAGGCTTCAGGGATGCGGTTTATAGAGCAAGAGGGACGAAATTATATGTATATTTAATCCTAAAAATTAGGCAGGATTTATAAAAAACATACAAAAAATATTACAAAGGGGACAAGATAATACAGTATACGCAATCACAAAAATAAAAAGGATAAACAAAAGAAAATGACAAGACCTGATGTCACAGAAATAGTTCCCCTTCGCAAAGATCTATGCTATCTGTTTGGAAAAGGGGACAGCCCAACAGCAAACTACATCTCCAAGTACTGAACAATGGCACTAATTCAGAATTTGCTTTCATCCAGCAAGAGTCATGCCCACATACCTCACTTTTGTGACCTCAGGTAGAGTCTGGTCAATGGGATGTGGGTCAGGTCCCAAAACTTTGAAGATCCCAAACCTTAAGGATATCTGCCCCCCCCCGAAGTCCCAAGGGCTCTAGTAATGCCATATTTCCGATCATAATTTTAGCCTTCAATAGATATGAAACATGGCATATATAACGTTATCCATCTGGCTGACATTCGGGGCTGATTGGCAAGCTGCAATGCAAGCTAATGCATTATGTTCATCCTATGCCTGTCACAAAAGAAAATCAATATTCATAATTAGTATCTGGTGCCAGAATGTCTGATATCATTGCCCTGTGCTGCTTCTGAAGGCAAGATGAGTTATCCACACACAAGTGCCAAAAGTCTCACTTCCCGGCCACTGGTGCATACTTTAAGGCCCCGTCTCACCTAGCGACACACCAGCGATCCCGACAACGATATGCACTTGTCAGGATCGCTGGTGTGTCGCTACATGATCGCTGCTGAGCTGCCAAACAGGCAGCGATCAGCACAGCGACACTGCGGGTAACGTCGCTTAGTTACCCGCAGTGTACGTTGGATACCAGCGCCCTGATGCAGGGAGCTGGTAACCAAGGTACACATCTGGTATCCAGGCGCTGCGCGGTGCCTGGAAACCCGCTGTGTACCTTGGTTACCAGCTCCCTGCATCAGGGCGCTGGTATCCAAGGTACACATCGGGTTTCTAGGCACAGCCCCGCGCCTAGAAACCCGCTGTGTACCTTGGTTACCAGCGGATCGCTGGTCTCCCGCCTGTCACACGCAGCGATGCGTGCTGGCCAGCAGGAGACCAGCGATCAAAAAAATGTCCAGGATATTCAGCGATACCCAGCAGGGGGGCTGATCGTCGCTGAATGTCACACACAGCAATATCGCTGGGGAGATCGCTGTTGCGTCACAAAACTAGTGACTCAGCAGCGATCTCGCTAGCGAGATCGCTGTGTGAGACAGAGGCTTTAGGTCTGCTTTCCATCAGATAACACACTTCAATTACCTTTCCAAATCAGGGGGGTGGGGGGAGAGGGGGAATAGAACAAAAAGGGGTCAGAGCTCCCCTCTTTCACCGCCATTTACAATGCCATGGTTCCATGCTCAATTCTATTTAAGCATACATACAGTCATGGACAAAAGTTTTGAGTGTGACACAAATATTAATTTTTACAAAGTCTACTGCTTCACTTTTTTTAATGGCAATTTGCATATACTCCAGAATGTTATAAAGAGTGATCAGCTTAACAGCAATTACTTGCAAAGTCAATATTTGGCTAGAAAATGAACTTTATCCCCCAAAACACATTTCAACATCATTGCAGCTCTGCCTTAAAAGGACCAGCTAACCTCTTTTCAGTGATTGCTCCATTAACACAGGTGTGGGTGTTGATGAGGACATGGCTGGAGATCAATCTGTCATGATTAAGTAAGAATGACACCACTGGACACTTTAAAAGGAGGCTGGTGCTTGGCATCATTGTTTCTCTTCCGTTAACCATGGTTATCTCTAAAGAAACACGTGCAGTCATCATTGCAATGCACAAAAAAGGCCTAACAGGGAAGAGTATCGCAGCTAGAAAGATTGCACCTCAGTCAACAATCTGTCGCATCATCAAGAACTTCAAGGAGAGAGGTTCCATTGTTGCCAAAAAGGCTCCAGGGGCCCAAGAAAGACCAGCAAGCGCCAGGACCGTCTCTTAAAAGTGTTTCAGCTGCGGGATCGGGCTACCAGCAGTGCAGAGCTTGCTCAGGAATGGCAGCAGGCAGATGTGAGTGCATCTGCACGCACTGTGAGGCGGAGACTCTTGGAGCAAGGCCTGGTCTTAAGGAGGGCAGCAAAGAAGCCACTTCTCTCCAGAAAAAACATCATGGACAGACTGATATTCTGCAAAAGGTACAGGCAGTGGACTGCTGAGGATTGGGGTAAAGTTATTTTCTCTGATGAATCCCCTTTTCGATTGTTTGGGACATCAGGAAAACGCCTCATTCGGAGAAGACAAGGTGAGCGCTACCACCAGTCTTGTCTCATGCCAACTGTTAAGCATCCTGAAATCATTCACGTGTGGGGTTGCTTCTCAGCCAAGGGAATCAGCTCTCTCACAGTCTTGCCTAAAAACACAGCCATGAATAAAGAATGGTACCAGAATGTCCTCCAAGAGCAACTTCTCCCAACCCTCCAAGAGCAGTTTGGCGATCAACAATGCCTTTTCCAGCATGATGGAGCACCTTGCCATAAAGCAAATGTGATAACTAAATGGCTCAGGGAACAAAACAGAGATTTTGGGTCCATGGCCTGGAAACTCCCCAGATCTTAATCCCATTGAGAACTTGTGGTCAATCATCAAGAGACGGGTGGACAAACAAAAACCTAAAAATTCTGACAAAATGAAAGCATTGATTGTGCAAGAATGGACTGCTATCAGTCAGGATTTGGTCCAGAAGTTGATTGAGAGCATGCCAGGGAGAATTGCAGAGGTCCTGAAGAAGAAGGGTCAACCCTGCAAATATTGACTTGCTGCATTAACTCATTCTGTCAATATAAGCTTTTGTTACTCATATGTTTGCAATTATATTTCTGTCTGTGATAAAAACATCTGTCAAACACACATAAAAACCAGAGGGCAGCAGATCATGTGAAAATATAATATTTGTGTCATTCTCAAAACTTTTGGCCATGACTGTACATCTGGTATAGATTCATATCCATTTATGTTTTTATAAGCATGTAGTTTGTTTTTATTTTTGTTTTTCAAATGCACAAATACATGCAATTCTAACTATATAGTGACTATTCATTTATAATGATTCACACCGATACTCCAATGAAAGTCAATGGGACAGAGATCCATTAATGGGGCACCCATTTATCACTCGTGCTGTGGCTAGGTGTTTAGTACCCTTTCAGGACAAATGCCCTTATACTTCAGCTCTCTGGTCCCTCAGTGTTGGCAAATGTCAGCTGGGCTTACTAGGAAATACATTGGTTTGGAGACAGAAAATTCAAGATCTTACTTTGGAGTTTGTAATAAAATGGAGAGAAAATAGTTTAGTCATTTAATTAACATTTTATACAAAGGATACTCCAATGCATTATTTGGCTTTTCTGGCTCTTCGTACAATTCAACTAATACTGAAAGAGAATGAACATTAATTAGCATTTTGGTAGCCTTTCTGGACAATATACATATAGAATATTGTAAGAAATTTCAGTTTTGCTTAAAGGGGTTGTACCAAGTTTGCAAGTTATTCCTAATTCATAAGATTCCAATTGTTCAGGGGCAGACCGCTGGTACCCCACCGATCCCCAAGCACTTGTGATTGAAACGGTGGCCAATCACACGCACCACTACTCCATTCATTCTTAACGGAAACGTCGAAAATAGAGGTGTCACAGTTTGACTGTTTTTCAGCACTCCCAGAAAAAAAAAATACAATAAAAAGCAATCAAAACATCATAGTTCAAAATGATATTAATGAAAAAAGTCAGCTTGGCACAAGAAAGAAACAAAAAATTCCAAGCCCTCAGCTCCATTGATGGAAAAATTAAAACATTACGAGTCTTGAAGTTTTTTTTTTTCTACTTAAGCTTGGTGTAGCCAAAATTGTACTGATCTAGATAGTCTGTTTGACGGGTCATCTTTTATCATACAATAAACACTAAAAAGTGTCTTGATTGAAAATAAAAAGTTATTGCTCTTTTAAAAGGACAGGAGAGGGGTAGGAGGGTGGATGTTTGGGATTACAAAGCAAAAAAAAAAAAAAATCATTCAGTCCATAAGGTCTTAAAGGGTTTCTCTGAGAAGTGATTCAAGAAGGTCACCCAATTTCAGCTGCCACCAAAGGCACACAAAATTTTTCATGGTGCTCTGCGGTGAACTCACTGACTTTCTCACGGTGCTGAGGTCACTAAAGTTAAGCCCGGCTGGGAAAGCAACCTCAGTGACCCGCCGTAACCTCGATGAGGTCACTGATGCTGTGCTCGCAGCAGCTCATTCATCAGTGGTTCTCAGATTGGACGGTCGCATCTTGGCACCATCCAGGTTGAAAACTGTTAACCGCAGACACGGATTACGGCGTGGGACAGAAAGACGGAGAGGTGAGGGATACTGTTGCTTTCTTATTTTTGTTTTATTACAAGAGACCAGGGCCTTAATGGAATGGGCGTTAGGAGAATATAAGGCTGGAATCACGCTAAACGTATAACAAAAAAAAACAACAACTCAGATTCTAACTGACGAGACTCGCAGGAGTACAATTTGATTTTTCACGCCTAGCATCCGATTATAATGCGATTTTAACATGAGCTTTTACATAGAGAAATTCTCTACGTCGTTTACAGTTTTCAAAGCAAATATTCTTCAAAACATTCACATATTCGATACACAGACAATTCTGACGTCAGCGCGAGCGCTATGGGTAAATTTCTAAAAGCGCTCGCACTGATATCAGTTAAGTGAAGCGAGTTCATTGGCTGTAAACTCCCAGGACCTTCCTGATGGCATCACACGGGTGAGAACTTTCTCACGCTCGCGGAGACGTCAGACAGGTTATAGGAGTTCACCGAAAGACACTAGGCAGCGGTAGTAGAAGCTCGCATCATGCAACCTGCCATCTAGATGTAGTAGAGCTAGACCCTTCGTGGCACAAATGGATTATAGTAACATAGTTAACATCTTCTCTACAGAAAGGGGAGGAATATTGTTTGTTATTTTAATTCTTTGCAGGGGACAACTGGAATGGGTGATGTTGTAAATATGGTTTAATTAAGATTTATTAAAGGAGTCTGTGATATTCTTTCAATTACAGGACTTTATTATGGGTGTGTGTGTTTTTATACAATAGGACTTTGGTGTTAGTAACGGAGGCATCTGCTAGACACCTCTCCATTACTATCCTCTGGGGTTGATGTCTCCTAACAATACTAAAGTGATCAACCCTCCCCCCACCCCATCACCCCACTTGACACCACTACAGGGCAAGTGGGAAGAGAAAGGTGGGAAAGATGCACCTTTCTTGGGACAGCTGAGAGCTGATATTTTTAGCCTGGGGGGAGGGAGGGCAGTATCTATGGCCGATTCATAGGCTATTAATATCAGTGGACTTTATGTCACCAGAAAATACAAAGGTGAGATGTACCCCACAAACACGAATGCCACTTGCCACAGGGCAAATGGGAAGAACCGGGCAAAGCGCCAGAATTGATGCATATAATAGATGTGACATCTCTGGGCGGCTGTGGGTTGCTATTTTTAGGGCTGTGGTTGGTTATTTTTAGGCTGGGGGGGGGCAATATCCATGGCCCCTTACCAGCCTGAAAATACCAGCCCCCAGCTGTCTGCTTTAGATTAGATTGTTGTCAAAAAATGGGGGGGGGGGGAATTTAAATAATTAAAAAAATACATTGTGGGGACCCCTCTATTCTTGATAACCAACCTTGCTAAAGGTAACAGCTGAAAGTTGCAGACGGCAGCTGTCAGTTTTGCCTGGCTGGTTATCAAAAATAGTTTTTATTTTTCATTTAAAGCACAGGCAGCAGCTGATGAATAGTCTCCTCAGCCACCGCCTGCCCTCCCTGTTAGCAGCTGAATAAAACTCTCAACATTGTCCCCTGCTAGCGCTAATCACAGGGGTAACAATGCAAACAGTACCACTGCTTCCACACTGACATTTGTACAGACACATTCACTTGAATGGGTCTACGTGTGTAAGTGTCACCGGTACATGTGAAAACTGTCACCACACATACCAGACAGACTGACGTGAAAGAGCCTTAAGGAAGGGTTTGATTACTTCTCAGAGAATCCCTTTAAGTGGCTCCAAAAAAAAAAAAAAAAAGACTGCAGTGCGATTGATTTATTTCAGTCACTGTGGCCAGTTTTAGCTTTTGACAGTGGCTTTTATTGTATATAAGTGTCCATAGTAACGATGATAGTATACCATAGAAGTGTATATTATCCACCTTTAGTAAGTGTGTCAAGGACACCAGCCTTCTCCAAGTATCTTCTGAACTGTTCCCTTTTGGAATCTGCTGCCTAGGAGAAAGAAAATAGCCAAAAGTCAAAATACTCTGTTTTCATGAGAACAAATCAGAGGCACATTCATGTAGTTGTAGTAACTATTTTTTTCTTGGTTACAGATATAGAGAAAAAAAAAAAAAAAGACAGAAAGGAAAGAAAAACAAACACACAAGACCATTATGACAGAGGTTCAGACCAGCTCACATTTTAATGCAGGGTTTTACAGGGTTGTCCACCTTTTGAGGAGTTTTTTTTTTTTTTTATATGCATGTATTTTGGGTTACGTTTCATTTATGAAATTGGGTTTAATATTTTGCCTTCTATAGCCAGTGTTGCACTGGCTCTTGTTGTCTGCAGAATTAAAAGGGGTTGTCCAGGACTTATATATCGATGGCTTATCCCAAAAATAGGCCATCAATATCTGGTGGGTGGGGTTGCAACACATTGCAAAGCACGGCTCCATCAGACGTATAGTGGCCACCGCCAGGTACTGCACATTTGTCCACTATTCGAATCAGTATGTGCAGTATCCTACCAAACCCACTATAAAATTGATAGAGCTAGACAATTCTGCTCCACAATTAAGCAAAAAAAACAAACCAACAAAAAGAGGACTTAAAAATCCTCCAAAAAATAAAAATAAAAAAATCACAGCAGAAAAAACCTGCCCAGGCCTCCAAACAAATGCACTAACAGGATGCAGTTGACCTATTTAACACAGGTGCAAAAATCCCGACGAGATAACTACTCTTAGCCTGCCAGTCCATGGGGCCCGGGGGATGGTTGTTTGGCATATTAATGCACAAAAATGTTCTGTTATGAAATGTCCTATAAATGTCTGTTCTGTTACTGAGGATCAGGGCTTTTAGTGGAGATGAATCTGTGCTGCACTTTATGTACATGCTCAGTAGTGACCAGTGCTGTGGGGTCGGAGTCTGGGGTTTGGCTTAGGCAGCTTTCACACATCAGTTTTTTGCCGTCAGTCACAATCCATTGTCTCGACGGATCTGTCGCATCAGTTTTTTCATCCTTTCTTCCGGTTTTCGACGGATCCGTTTTTTTAAAAGCCGGCAATTCAGTGCGCTGTACAGTAAACTCACACTGACATGTTTAATAAAAAATAGATATATATACACATAGAATACATATATACATACACACGTCATTGAGACACACACACACACACATATATATATATATATATATTTATATAGTTCATAGAGTTCTACATAGCATAATAACCGCTAAATCAATTGCCGGCTTCGGTAAAATCATTACCGAACCTGACATGATATGACACATGGTTTACATATAGTAACCATGTCATATCAAAATGATTTATATATCTCAGTGTTTAATCAATTTAGTAGTTTGTTACGAAAAATTCGGAACTCTAGGGGTTAAATTTAAGGCTATAATCGCGGAAAAAAATTGCGTGGTCTCCCACGCAATTTTCTCCGCCAGAGAGGGAAAGCCAGTGACTGAGGACAGATATTCATAGCCTAGAGAGGGACCATTGTTTTTGCCCCCCCCCCCTGGCTACAAACATCTGGCCCCAGCTACCCTAGAAAAGGCACATCTATAAGACCGGAGATGAACTGACTAGCGTGGGAAAGTTTCTGAACTATCGAGTTCACTTCAGGTCAGCCGGGGACTCCGTGCAGCCTCACTGATTACATCTCACGTCAGTGAGGCTGGGCGGAGTCCCCGGCTGACCTCAGGTGATCTGACAGCGTGGGAAAAAGTTTAGAAACTTTCCCACGCTAATCAGTTCATCTCCGGTCAGCCTGCGCAGACATGATTTCATTCATTTGGAAGTGGTTTACAGCAGGCCGGCAGCATTAGCACTGGTCACTGTTGTAAACTAGTTAACCCCTTGTGATCGATTGCAGTGGGGGACCTGAATGAACGGAGGAGAGGTATGGATATTGTTGATTTTTATTTTTTTTACAGGAGAACAAGGGACTCCGTTGGATTGGCAGAATAATAAATTTGAGCAAAAACTTTATTTCATTAAAAGACTTTTTAATGTGTGTGTGTCTTTTTTAACCCTTTATTACTATAGGATTAATAATGGATAGTTGTCTAATTGACACCTCCATTATTAACCCATATTGTCACCTTTCAATAGCAAGGAGACATTAACCCCTTTATTAACCCATGAGCCACCGCTAAAGGCAATGGGAATGGAGAGGCTAATTGCTAAAAAAGGCATCTTATAGATGTGACTTTTCTGGGGTGGCTGGGGCCAGATGTTTGTAGCCAGGGGGGGGGTGGGGGAGGAAAAACCATGGTCCCTCTCTAGGCTATGAATATTTGTCCTCAGTCACTGGCTTTCCCTCTCTGGCAGAGAAAATACCGCAGGAGCCCACGCAATTTTTTTCAGCGATTATAGACTTAAATTTAACCCGTAGAGTTCCAAATTTTTCCTAACACAAACTACTAAATTGATTAAACACTGACATATATAAATCGTTTTGATATGACATGGTTTACTATATGTAAACTACGGTATGTGTCATATCATGTCGGGTTCTGTAATGATTTTACAGAAGACAGCAATTGTTTTAGGGGCTATTATGCTATGTAGAACTCTATGAACTATATTTCTCCACATATTCTATGTGTATATATCTATTTTTTTTTAACCTGTCAGGAGCATGCTCAGGTAAAAAAAAAAAGGATCCAATGACGGATCCTGCGCCCATAGGCTTCCATTATAGCAAACGATGGACAGCGACAAAAATTCGTTGCTGTGTGCGTCGTGTCTGGCAGACGGACCAAAAATTTCTGATAGATGAAATATGCGGCCATCCGTCGCTAATACAAGTCTGAGAAAAAAAATGGCATCAATCGCCTAATCAGTTTTTTTTTTTTAAAAAAACGACAGATTGTGACTGATGGCAAAAAACTGATATGTGAAAGAGGCCTTACTGACCCAGCAGCCCTGGTGCTAGTATCTGGGAGCAGCAGGTGGAGGGCACTGCGGTCACATCAGTCTGGATATAGTCAGATACAGGCCAAGTTCAGAGGGCAACACCAACACTCCAGTGAGTCAAGGCTGTGAAGTGCGGAGGTGACGGGCTGTGAAGTGCAGAGGTGACGGGCTGTGAAGTGCAGAGGTGACGGGCTGTGAAGTGCAGAGGTGACGGGCTGTGAAGTGCAGAGGTGACGGGCTGTGAAGTGCAGAGGTGACGGGCTGTGAAGTGCAGAGGTGACGGGCTGTGAAGTGCAGAGGTGACGGGCTGTGAAGTGCAGAGGTGACGGGCTGTGAAGTGCAGAGGTGACGGGCTGTGAAGTGCAGAGGTGACGGGCTGTGAAGTGCAGAGGTGACGGGCTGTGAAGTGCAGAGGTGACGGGCTGTGAAGTGCAGAGGTGACGGGCTGTGAAGTGCAGAGGTGACGGGCTGTGAAGTGCAGAGGTGACGGGCTGTGAAGTGCAGAGGTGACGGGCTGTGAAGTGCAGAGGTGACGGGCTGTGAAGTGCAGAGGTGACGGGCTGTGAAGTGCAGAGGTGACGGGCTGTGAAGTGCAGAGGTGACGGGCTGTGAAGTGCAGAGGTGACGGGCTGTGAAGTGCAGAGGTGACGGGCTGTGAAGTGCAGAGGTGACGGGCTGTGAAGTGCAGAGGTGACGGGCTGTGAAGTGCAGAGGTGACGGGCTGTGAAGTGCAGAGGTGACGGGCTGTGAAGTGCAGAGGTGACGGGCTGTGAAGTGCAGAGGTGACGGGCTGTGAAGTGCAGAGGTGACGGGCTGTGAAGTGCAGAGGTGACGGGCTGTGAAGTGCAGAGGTGACGGGCTGTGAAGTGCAGAGGTGACGGGCTGTGAAGTGCAGAGGTGACGGGCTGTGAAGTGCAGAGGTGACGGGCTGTGAAGTGCAGAGGTGACGGGCTGTGAAGTGCAGAGGTGACGGGCTGTGAAGTGCAGAGGTGACGGGCTGTGAAGTGCAGAGGTGACGGGCTGTGAAGTGCAGAGGTGACGGGCTGTGAAGTGCAGAGGTGACGGGCTGTGAAGTGCAGAGGTGACGGGCTGTGAAGTGCAGAGGTGACGGGCTGTGAAGTGCAGAGGTGACGGGCTGTGAAGTGCAGAGGTGACGGGCTGTGAAGTGCAGAGGTGACGGGCTGTGAAGTGCAGAGGTGACGGGCTGTGAAGTGCAGAGGTGACGGGCTGTGAAGTGCAGAGGTGACGGGCTGTGAAGTGCAGAGGTGACGGGCTGTGAAGTGCAGAGGTGACGGGCTGTGAAGTGCAGAGGTGACGGGCTGTGAAGTGCAGAGGTGACGGGCTGTGAAGTGCAGAGGTGACGGGCTGTGACGTGCGGAGGTGACGGGCTGTGACGTGCGGAGGTGACGGGCTGTGACGTGCGGAGGTGACGGGCTGTGACGTGCGGAGGTGACCGGCTCGTGTGCTCGTCCACATGCCCAATGGGTGCAGGGGCCACTTACTATTTACACGCACTTGTCTGGCTCGTACATTGGACCACAGGAGTGGCATGCTAGAATTGCCACAGACTATTGGTCCATGTGGATGGGGCCATGTGTACTGCACATTGGTAATAATTGCTGCGCATGCTCATATCTGGCTCATATACTCGTCCACAGCACTCAGAGCACTGAGAATTCCCACCCAAGAGGCTCCTGATATGTCTGAAGCAGGTGGGGGGGCACAATGTTATGTGGGGTCTCCTTAGCACCCCAGTGCTGCTCTCACACGACCCCCTCATGTTGGGGTACAGCTGCCACATTGTATGGAAGAAGTACGAGCCATTAGACGTGATGCTGAGCCGCCACAAGCCAGACATGGAGCCACGCCGCCAGTGTTCCCCTACACCCAGGTCTCCAGCCAGAGCCCACAGAGGGAAGCACTAGTCCCCTGGCCCGCAGCCGCCTCCTCCCGCCTCACCTTGTAGTTCGCCATGGCGGTCAGCTGCCGCTTCAGGTTTGTTAATCAACTGTCACCCCAGTAACCAACTGGGAAGATGATGACGCACGCGCAGTAACTAGCTTCCGGGTACGGACCGAGGGCGTGTTGCTGACGCATGCGCAGTTATGTTATCGAAGAGCTTGTAATTACCAGGTGTCCGTTGAGTCACGTCGTGAGGCAGGGCTGGCCTGTCTGGTATTCACAGCAACGATGAAGAGGGATAAAAAAGGAGCAGATGTTGTACCGCCATTGTGTAACGCAGGGTGAACAGCAGAGGGCGTTACATGGGGGTGCTAAGTGGTGAAGTGGCAGGTCACTTGACCCAGGGGAGCCTGGCTGACCACCTAATGTGCAGGAGCCATTCTACCAGTGAGGTAGATGATATGCTCACCAGTCTGAGGTGTGGCGTCCGGCGGGAGAGAGCTGGTCTTGCCCTGCACAAGTCAAGAAACCCCCAAAGGGCCTGTGCACACTTTGCGGATTTACCTGCGGATTTTTCCGTGCCAAAACCGCACCTCTTGGCAGAAACCGCAGGTGCGGTTTTTCTCATGCGGTTTTGACAGCTAAATAAAGATATGTTGTTTAACCCCTTCATGACCCAGCCTATTTTGACCTTAACCCCTTCACCCCCAAGGGTGGTTTGCACGTTAATGACCGGGCCAATTTTTACAATTCTGACCACTGTCTCTTTATGAGGTTATAACTCTGGAATGCTTCAACGGATCTTAGCGATTCTGAGATTGTTTTCTCGTGACATATTGTACTTCACGTTAGAAGTAAAATTTCTTCGATATAACTTGCGTTTATTTTTGAAAAAAAACGCAAATATGGCGAAAATTTTTAAAATTTTGCAATTTTCAAACTTTGAATTTTTATTCCCTTAAAACAGAGAAATATGTCACACAAAATAGTTAAGAAATAACATTTCCCACATGTCTACTTTACATCAGCACAATTTTGGAACCAAAATTTTTGTTAGGAAGTTATAAGGGTTAAAAGTTGACCAGCGATTTCTCATTTTTACAACAAAATTTACAAAGCCATTTTTTTTAGGGACCACCTCTCATTTGAAGTCACTTTGAGGGGTCTATATGGCAGAAAATACCCAAAAGTGACACCATTCTAAAAACTGCACCCCTCAAGGTACTCAAAACCACATTCAAGAAGATTATTAACACTTCAGGTGCTTCACAGGAACTAAAGCAACGTGGAAGGAAAAAATGAATATTTAACTTTTTAGCCACAAAAATGATCTTTTACAAACTTTTTTTTTATTTTCACAAGGGTAAAAGGAGAAAATGGACAGATAAGGTTGTTATGCAATTTCTCCTGAGTACGCCAATACCCAATATGTGGGGGAAAACCACTGTTTGGGCACACGGCAGAGCTCGTAAGGGAAGGAGCGCCATTTGACTTTTTCAAACTAAAATTGGCGGGAATTGAGATTGGACGCCATGTCGTGTTTGGAGAGCCCCTGATGCGCCTAAACAGTGGAAACCCCCACAAGTGACACCATTTTGGAAACTAGACCCCCTAAGGTACTTATCTAGATCTGTTGTGAGCACTTTGAACCCCAAGTGTTTCACAAAAGCTTATAATGCCTGGGTGTGAAAAAAAAAAAAATTTCCACAAAAATGATTTTTTAGTCCCAAATTTTTGAATTTTCCCAAGGAAATTGGACCCCAAAACTTGTTGTCCAACTTGTCCTGAGTACGCTGATACCCCATATGTGGGGGGGGGAACTGTTTGGGTGCACGGCAGGGCTTGGAAAGGAAGTAGTAACGTTTTGGAATGCAGACGTTGATGGGGGTCATGTTCCGTTTGCAGTGCCCCAGATGAGCCTAAACAGTGGAAACCCCCCACAAGTGACCCCATTTTGGAAACTAGACCCCCTAAGGAACTTATCTAGATCTTTGGTGAGCACTTTGAACCCCCAAGTGCTTCACACAAGTTTATAATGCCCGGGCATGAAAATAAAAAATCCTATTTTTTTCCCACAAAAATTATCTTTTAGTCACTAATTTTTTATTTTCCCAAGGGTAACAGGAGAAATTGGACCACATAAGTTGTTGTCCAATTTGTCCTGAGTACGCTGATACCCCATATGTGGGGGGGAACCACTGTTTGGGCGCACGGCAGAGCTCGGAATTGAAGGAGCACCATTTGACTTTTTCCAACCAAAATTGGCTGGAATTGAGATTGGATGCCATGTTGCATTTGGAGAGCCCCTGATGTGCCTAAACAGTGGAAACCCCCACAAATGACCCCATTTGGGAAACTAGACCCCCTAAGGAACTTTTCTAGATCTTTGGTGAGCAATTTGAACCCCCAAGTGCTTCACACAAGTTTATAACGTAGAGCCGTAAAATTTAAAAATCATATTTTTTCCACAAAAAATTATCTTTTCACCCCAATTTTTATTTTTCCAAGGGTAACAAGACTCCAAAAGTTATTGTGCAATTTGTCCTGAGTGCGCTGATACCCCATATGTGGGGGTAAACCACTGTTTGGGTGCATGGCAGAGTTTGGAAGGGAAGGAGCGCCGTCTGACTTTTTCAACGCAGAATTGGCTGGACGCCATGTCGTGTTTGGAGAGCTCCTGATCTGCCTAAACAGTGGAAACCCCCATAAATGACACCATTTTGGAAACTAGACCCCTCAAGGAACTTATCTAGATGTGTGGTGAGCACTTTGAACCCCGAAGTGCTTCACAGAAGTTTATAACGTACAGCCGTAAAAATAAAAAATCTTTTTTTTTTTGCAAAAATGATTTTTTCGCCCCCAATATTTTATTTTCACAAGGGTAACAGGAGAAATTGGTCCCCAAAAGTTGTTGTCCAATTTGTCCTGAGTACGCTGATACCCAATATGTGGGAGAAAACTACTGTATGGGCGCACGTCAGGGCTCGGAAGGGAAGTAGTGACGTTTTGGATTGCAGACTTTGATGGAATGGTCTGGGGGCGTCATGTCGCATTTGGAGAGCCCCTGATGCGCCTAAACAGTGGAAACCCCCACAAGTGACCCCATTTTGGAAAATAGACCCCACAAGGAACTTGTCTAGATGTGTGGTGAGCACTTTGAACCCGAAGTGCTTCACAGAAGTTTATAACGCACAGCCGTAAAAATAAAAAATCTTTTTTTTTTTGCAAAAATGATTTTTTTGCCCCAATATTTTATTTTTACAAGGGTAACAGGAGAAATTGGACCCCAAAAGTTGTTGTCCAATTTGTCCTGAGTACGCTGATATCCAATATGTGGGAGAAAACTACTGTATGGGTACACGTTGGGGCTCGGAAGGGAAGTAGTGACGTTTTGGATTGCAGACTTTGATGGAATGGTCTGGGGGCGTCATGTCGCATTTGGAGAGCCCCTGATGCGCCTAAACAGTGGAAATCCCCAACAAGTGACCCCATTTTGGAAAATAGACCCCACAAGGAACTTATCTAGATGTGTGGTGAGTGCTATGAAGCCCCAAGTGCTTCACAGAAGTTTATAATGTACAGCCGTAAAAGCAAAAAAATAATTTTTTTTTTACAAAAATGATATTTTCGCCCCCAGTTTTTTATTTTCCCAAGGGTAACAGAAGAAATAGGACAAATTGCACAATAACTCTTGGGGTCCAGAGTACGCTGATACCCCATATGTGGGGATAAACTACTGTTTGGACGCATGGCAGAGCTGAGAAGTGAAGGAGCACCGTTTGACTTTTTCAACGCAGAATTGGCTGGAATTGAGATCAGATGCCATGTCACATTTGGAGAGCCCCTGATGTGCCTAAACAGCGGAAACCCCCCAATTCTAACTCCAACCCTAACCCCAACACACCCCTAACCCTAGTCCCAACCCTAACCACAAACCTAACCCTAACACACCCCTAATCCCAACCCTAACCCTAATCCTAACTTTAGCGCCAACCCTAACCCTAACTTTAGCCGCAACCCTAACCCTAACGGGAAAATGGAAATAAATACTTTTTTTTAATTTTATTATTTTTCCCTTACTAAGGGGGTGATAAAGGGGGGTTTGATTTACTATTTATAGCGGGTTTTTATGATTGGCAGCTGTCACGCTAAAAGACGCTTTTTATTGCAAAATAGTTTTTGCATCATCACATTTTGAGAGCTATAATTTTTGCATATTTTGGCCCACAGAGTCATGTGAGGTCTTATTTTTTGCGGGACGAGTTGACGTTTTTATTGGTACCATTTTTGAGCAAGTGACGTTTTTTGATCGCTTTTTATTTTGATTTTTGGGAGGTTAGAATGAATAAAAATCAGCAATTCATGAATTTCTTTTGGGGAGGCGTTTATACCGTTCCGTGTGTGGTAAAATTGATAAAGCAGTTTTATTCTTCGGGTCAGTACGATTATGGCGATACCTCATTTATATCATTTTTTCATGTTTTGGCGCTTTTATAGAATAAAAACAATTTTATATAAAAAATAATTATTTTTGCATCGCTTTATTCTGCGAGCTATAACTTTTTTATTTTTTCGCTGATGATGCTGTATGGCAGCTCGTTTTTTGCGGGACAAGATGACGTTTTCAGCGGTACCATGTTTATTTATATCGGTCTTTTGATCGCGTGTTATTCCACTTTTTGTTCTGCGGTATGATGATAAATTATTGATTTTTTGCTTCGTTTTTTTTTTTTTAAGGGGTTCACTAAAGGGGTTAACTAGTGGGACAATTTTATAGGGGGGGTCGTTACGGACGCGGCGATACCAAATATGTGTACTTTTATTGCTTTGTTTTTTTTTATTTACAGGAAGAAGTGAATTTATTGGGGAATATATATTTTTTTTTTATTTTGGATTTTTTTTTAAAACATGTTTATTTTTATTTTTTTAACTTTTTTACTTCGTCCCAGGGTGGGACATCACTGTATTTTATCAGATCGCTGTTGTGACAGTGTGCACAGCACTCTGTCACACCAGCGATCGCTCAGGCAGTGCAGCAGGCTTCTCAGTGCCTGCTCTCGGCAGGCACTGAGGTAGCCGCCTCCCTCCAGGACCCCGGCGCCATCTTGGATCCGGGTCCTGGGAGGGAGGAAGCCCTCAGAACAGCGCGATTACATCGCGCTGCTCTGAGGGTCTCAGGGGGGCGCGCAGGGAGCCCCCACCCTGCGCGATCCTCCCCTGTGCCCCCAGTACACCGCGATCATGTTTGATTGCGGTGTGCAAGGGGTTAATGTGCCGGGAGCGGTCCGTGACCACTCCTGACACACAGTCATGGGTGTCAGCTGTGATAATCAGCTGACACCCGGCCGCGATCGGCTGCGCTCCCCCCGGGAGCGCGTCCGATCGCACGAGACGTACTATCCCGTCCCCGGTCATACGGGCCCAGGTACCATGGACGGGATAGTACGTCCGATGGCAGTAAGGGGTTAAAGACCTTGCCATTTTTTGCAATTCTGACCAGTGTCCCTTTATGAGGTAATAACTCAGGAACGCTTCAACGGATCCTGGCGATTCTGAGATTGTTTTTTCGTGACATATTGGGCTTCATGTTAGTGGTAAATTTAGGTCGATAATTTTTGCGTTTATTTGTGAAAAAAATGGAACTTTGGCCAAAATTTTGAAAATTTCGCAATTTTCAAATTTTGAATTTTTATTCTGTTAAACCAGAGAGTTATGTGACACAAAATAGTTAATAAATAACATTTCCCACATGTCTACTTTACATCAGCACAATTTTGGGAACAACATTTTTTTTTGTTAGGAAGTTATAAGGGTTAAAAGTTGACCAGCGATTTCTCATTTTTACAGCAAAATTTACAAAACCTTTTTTTTAGGGACCACCTCACATTTGAAGTCACTTTGAGGGGTCTACAGGTCCTTCTCAAAAAATTAGCATATAGTGCAAAATTTCATTATTTTCCATAATGTAATGATTACAATTAAACTTTCATATATTTTAGATTCATTACACACCAACTGAAATTTGTCAGGTCTTTTATTGTTTTAATACTGATGATTTTGGCATACAACTCCTGATAACCCAAAAAACCTGTCTCAAAAAATTAGCATATCAAGAAAAGGTTCTCTAAACGACCTATTACACTAATCTTCTGAATCAACTAATTAACTCTAAACACATGCAAAAGATTCCTGAGGCTTTTAAAAACTCCCTGCCTGGTTCATTACTCAAAACCAGGGGTGGGATTCAGCCGGTTCTCCCCGGTTCGATGGAACCGGTTGTTCAAAAAGCAGCCGGTTCCCCGAACCGGGGAGAATGAGAGCGGCGATCCGGAACTATTTTGCACCTGAGAGTCGGCGGTTCCCTGTGCCGGCTGTCAAGCTGACAGCCGGCGCAGAGAAGCTGCTGCGTGCCGGCTCCCAGGGATCAATTGCACTGGCGTCTATACAGACGCCAGTACAATTGAAGCTCTGACTGCGGGTCAGAGCGACGCCAGCAGCGTGATCAGGTCATGTGATCACGCTGCTGACGTCACTGGCCGGCGGCGGCAAGGTGGGGGAACGATGGTGGTAAGTGTGCTCCAATATGGAGCTGAAGATACCACCGAAGATGGTGGGGCATAATGTGTGAGTATGGGGGGGTGAATTTAGAGTGGGGATGGGGGGTTACTTTATGTGTGGGGGGATTTGGGGATGGGGGGCTATTTTATGTGTGGGGGCTGGGGATTTGGAGTGGGGATGGGGGACTATTTTATGTGTGGGGGGATTTGGAGTGGGGATGGGGGGCTGTTATATGTGTGGGGGGATTTGGAGTGGGGATGGGGGGCTATTTTATGTGTGGGGGGATTTGGAGTGGGGATGAGGGGCTATTTTATGTGTGGGGGGATTTGGAGTGGGGATGGGGGGCTATTTTATGTGTGGGGGGATTTGGAGTGGGGATGGGGGGCTATTTTATGTGTGGGGGGATTTGGAGTGGGGATGAGGGGCTATTTTATGTGTGGAGGGATTTGGAGTGGGGATGGGGGGCTATTTTATGTGTGGGGGGATTTGGAGTGGGGATGAGGGGCTATTTTATGTGTGGAGGGATTTGGAGTGGGGATGGGGGGCTATTTTATGTGTGGGGGGATTTGGAGTGGGGATGAGGGGCTATTTTATGTGTGGGGGGATTTGGAGTGGGAATGGGGGGCTATTTTATGTGTGGGGGGATTTGGAGTGGGAATGGGGGGCTATTTTATGTGTGGGGGGATTTGGAGTGGGGATGGGGGGCTATTTTATGTGTGAAGGGATTTGGAGTGGGGATGGGGGCTATTTTATGTGTGGGGGATTTGGAGTGGGGATGGGGGGCTATTTTATGTGTGGGGGGATTTGGAGTGGGGATGGGGGGCTATTTTATGTGTGGGGGATTTGGAGTGGGGATGGGGGGCTATTTTATGTGTGGGGGGATTTGGAGTGGGGATGAGGGGCTATTTTATGTGTGGGGGGATTTGGAGTGGGGATGGGGGGCTATTTTATGTGTGGGGGGATTTGGAGTGGGGATGAGGGGCTATGTTATGTGTGGGGGGATTTGGAGTGGGGATGGGGCTATTTTATGTGTGGGGGGATTTGGAGTGGGAATGGGGGGCTATTTTATGTGTGGGGGGATTTGGAGTGGGGATGGGGGCTATTTTATGTGTGGGGGGATTTGGAGTGGGGATGAGGGGCTATTTTATGTGTGGGGGGATTTGGAGTGGGGATGGGGGGCTATTTTATGTGTGGAGGGATTTGGAGTGGGGATGGGGGGCTATTTTATGTGTGGGGGATTTGGAGTGGGGATGGGGGGCTATTTTATGTGTGGGGGGATTTGGAGTGGGGATGAGGGGCTATTTTATGTGTGGGGGGATTTGGAGTGGGGATGGGGGCTATTTTATGTGTGGGGGGATTTGGAGTGGGGATGAGGGGCTATTTTATGTGTGGGGGGATTTGGAGTGGGGATGGGGGGCTATTTTATGTGTGGAGGGATTTGGAGTGGGGATGGGGGGCTATTTTATGTGTGGGGGGATTTGGAGTGGGGATGGGGGGCTATTTTATGTGTGGGGGATTTGGAGTGGGGATGGGGGGTTATTTTATGTGTGGGGGATTTGGAGTGGGGATGGGGGGCTATTTTATGTGTGGGGGGATTTGGAGTGGGGATGGGGGGCTATTTTATGTGTGGGGGGATTTGGAGTGGGGATGAGGGGCTATTTTATGTGTGGGGGATTTGGAGTGGGGATGGGGGGCTATTTTATGTGTGGGGGGATTTGGAGTGGGAATGGGGGGCTATTTTATGTGTGGGGGGATTTGGAGTGGGGATGGGGGGCTATTTTATGTGTGGGGGGATTTGGAGTGGGGATGAGGGGCTATTTTATGTGTGGGGGGATTTGGAGTGGGGATGGGGGGCTATTTTATGTGTGGAGGGATTTGGAGTGGGGATGGGGCTATTTTATGTGTGGGGGGATTTGGAGTGGGGATGGGGGGCTATTTTATGTGGGGGGATTTGGAGTGGGGATGGGGGGCTATTTTATGTGTGGGGGGATTTGGAGTGGGGATGGGGGGCTATTTTATGTGTGGGGGGATTTGGAGTGGGGATGAGGGGCTATTTTATGTGTGGGAGGATTTGGAGTGGGGATGGGGGGCTATTTTATGTGTGGGGGATTTGGAGTGGGGATGGGGGGCTATTTTATGTGTGGGGGGATTTGGAGTGGGGATGGGGGGCTATTTTATGTGTGGGGGCTGGGGATTTGGAGTGGGGATGGGGGTATTTAATATGTGTGGGGGATTTGAGGGTACTGAAGAGTATGTATGTATGAGGAAACAGTATGGGGGATGGTTGCAGACAGTATGGGTGAACGGGTGAATGTATGTGGACACAGTATGGGGAGTCAGGGGTATGTGTGAGCAGACAGTATAGTGAGGGGGTAAATATATGAGGAGACAGTATGCTGAACAGGGGGGATGTGTGAGGAGGGAGGGGAATAGTGTGAGGTGACAGTATATTGCAGATATTTTTATTTAGGGGCATTATAATGACTCTTCTGTCTTTAAGGGCATCGTGCGGAGAGTTGGTGCAGAAGAGCGGAGAAGATGGAGGTCTGCAGAGACGGCTGTGGATGAGAAAACTCATCATGGGATCTTGACAAGATGAAGAAAAGAAGAACGACTCCAGAGACAGCGTCATCTATAAGGTACCTGGATGTAAATATTATTTGTGAAATTGACTAATTCTCATGTATTTATTTGTTAGGAGCATTAAAGGGGTTCTCCAGGTCTGTGTCACATAGAATGACTGCAGACTCAGCACAAACCTGGACAACCCCTTTAATGCTCCTAACTAGTGTTGAGCGATACGATACCGCAAGTATCGGGTATCGGCCGATATTAGCTGTATCGGCCTTTCGATACTTAGTTCCGATATTTTCCATATATCGTATACCGGAATCGGAAGTTCCCATAATTCTTTGAGAGGCAATGTGATTTTAGTCAGCCAATGAGGAATCCTAAGAAGTGTGGGCACATCCTGTACTGCTGCGGTCATGTTAACTAATGGCATGGCTGTGATTGGATGCTGAAATGATGTCAGAATGCACTATAAAAGGCGCCGCCGCCATTTTAGCGTCACTGTGCTGTGAATTCAGTAAGGGACAGAACGCTGCTGTGCTGACTCTGAGGGACAGTTAGAGATTGCGATTTAGTGTACTTGTAATGTATGTAGTACAGTTCATATAGCGTCTTGTGCTTGGGTGCGATGAAAATACATGAGACACAGGTTTGATATAGAAAGTCTTGTATTACTTCATACAAGTTGGCAAAAATAGTCACACAGTTTGCAGACACAGAAGCAGGAGACACAGCAGGCCAGAGTAATCTAAGCTCAGCAATCACTCTCCACAACAGGTTCAGGATCTTCTTCTCTGTTACCGTAAGTCCATGCAAACGTGGGTCTTTCAAAGAGCAGGGTTCAGAGTCCACAAGTGCTTCAGAGTTCCTCAGTAGGAATAGCTGGAGTACAAGGTCCAAGGCTTTAGGAGTCAGGTCACAGGTTCACTGCAGGCTAGATTCTGAAGCACTGATTGCTCAGCTGTGGCTGCTTAAGAAGCAAAAGGAGAGAATCAGGGCGGGAACATGCAAGCTGGAAACTCCATTTTGACTGAGGGCAAGATAGCTGCAGCAAGACAGAAAGTAAAATGGCTGACGAACAAACTGAGTTTCAGGAACATGTACACAGAACCTTACATTACTCCCCCCTTAGGGACAACCTCCGGATGACCTCAGGCCAGGCTTGTGTGGGTACCTCTGATGAAACTGACGGAGCAAGCAAGGAGCATTAACGTTATTGACTGGTTCCCATGAGTTGTCCTCCACTGGGTAGCCCTGCCATTTAATCAGATATTGTAACTGATTTCTATACAACCTGGAATCTAAAATCCTTTCCACCACAAATTCTTCCTGACCATCGACTAGCACTGGGTCAGGGCAAGGAGAAGAACGTCCAGGAAACGTATTGGGTGTCGCAGCCTTTAGTAGGGATACATGAAAGACAGGGTGAATTCTCATAGTTCTGGGCAGTTGAAGACGACAAGCAACGGCACTTATAATTTTACTGATTTTATAGGGTCCAATGTACTTATGTCCCAACTTAGACGATGGAATCCTTAACTTAAGATTTCTGGTTGACAGCCAGACCAAGTCTCCTACCTTGAAAGCTGGTGCAGGTTTACGAAATTTATCTGCTGCTTTCTTGTACCTTTCCTGAGCCGATTCCAGATTCTCCTTTAGAAGATCCATATTCTTCTGTAAAGACGTGATTCTTTCAGCCACTGCTGGTAAAGGCGTTTCTATGGGAAATCGTGGTAGAATGTTAGGATGATAACCTAGATTAGAGTAAAAAGGAGACTGCTTAGTGGAGGCACTCTGAGAGTTGTTATACGAGAACTCAGCTAATGGAAGTAGATCCACCCAATCATCCTGTAGGTGGCAGATAAAGCAGCGGAGATACTGCTCCAGGGTTTGATTGGTTCGTTAGGTCTGTCCATTAGTCTGGGGATGAAAAGCAGAAGAAAGGTTTACTTTAATGTCCAATGCTGCACAGAAATTTTGCCAAAACCTAGAAGTGAATTGCACCCCTCGATCCGAAATAACCTCATCCGGTACTCCATGTAAGCGAAACACATCTTTAATCATCAAATCTGATGTCTGTTTTGCAGTGGGTAAGCCGACACAAGGGATAAAATGAGCTGCCTTTGTTAGACGGTCAACCACCACTAGAATGGTGTTCTTCCCTTGAGAGGTTGGTAACTCCACAATGAAGTCCATAGAAATGGATCCCCACGGGCGGGACGGGGTGGGAAGAGGCTGTAACAGACCAGTTGGTGAGGAGCGAGGTGTTTTGCATCTTGCACAGACTTCACATGAAGTGACATAGTTTAAAACATCCTTCCTGCAAGTGGGCCACCAAAAGAAACGAGAGAGAAATTCCTGTGTCTTTAGAATTCCTCTATGCCCAGCTATCTTGGAATCGTGAATGAGTTGCAATACTCTCAATCTGACTGTTTCAGGAATATACAGGCGTTGTCCCTGAATCCACACACCATTCTTAAAGACAAGACTTACGTCCCTTGGGGGTTGTGCCAAAAAGGAATCCGCATGGTATGCTTCCTTGATGTCCTTAAGTAGGTCTTGATTATGAATTACTCCTAGGAATCTAGAGTCAGGAAGAATAGTCTTAGGAGGAGTAATTGGACGTGTCTCTGCTGAGTAAATCCTAGAGAGTGCATCAGCCTTTCCATTGCGCGATCCTGGTCTATAAGAAATGATAAAATTAAATTGGTTTAAGAAAAGATTCCAGCGAGCCTGGCGAGGAGTCAGGCACTTAGCCGACCTGATAAACTCAAGGTTACGATGGTCTGTCAGGACGACTATTTGCTGTGCAGCTCCCTGAAGAAGGTGTCTCCATTCTTTGAAGGCGGCAATAATGGCCAACAACTCTCTATTGCCCACATCGTAGTTCCTCTCAGCCGAAGACAACTGCTGGGAAAAGAAGGCACAGGGATGCAAGACATTCTTCTCACCTGTTCTCTGAGAGAGTATAGCTCCAACAGCACAGTCTGAAGCATCCACCTCTATTATGAAGGCAAGCTCGGGGTTGGGATGTACTAGGATAGGTGCAGTGGTAAATTTATCTTTTAGACGGGAAAATGCTTCCTGGGCTTGTGGAGTCCATGAGAACCTAGACTCTTTCCGGGTAAGTTGGGTGATAGGTGACACTACCTCAGAGAAATTTCTAATGAAACGTCTATAGAAGTTGGCAAACCCGATGAAGCGCTGTACTTCCTTCACATTTCTAGGACTTGGCCAATCCTTGATGGCTTGGGTTTTGCTTCCATCCATACTAATTCCTTGTGTAGACAGTACATACCCCAGAAATTGAATTTCGGTCCTATGGAATTCACACTTTTCAAGTTTGATGTAAAGATGATTTTGTCTTAGACGTTCCAAGACCATTCTCACATGTCCATGATGTTCCTCTGTGGAGTTAGAAAAAATTAGAATATCATCCAAATAAATTACCACGAATGTATCTAGGAGATCCCTGAAGATGTCATTCACCAAGTGTTGGAAAGTGGCTGGGGCGGTACTCAGACCAAAAGGCATAACTAGATATTCAAAGTGTCCATAGCGTGACCTGAATGCAGTCTTCCATTCATCCCCAGGTCTAATACGGACTAAGTTATAGGCCCCACGAAGATCTAGTTTAGAGAAAATTTTGGCATGTCTTACTATCTCCAATAACTCAGGGATTAAAGGCAATGGATAACGGTTTCTAATAGTAACCTTATTGAGTTCCCTATAGTCTACGCATGGTCTCAGAGATCCATCTTTCTTCTTTACAAAGAAGATGGGTGCACCTGCAGGAGATGAAGAGGGGCGTATGAAGGCCTTGGCTAGATTTTCGTCTATGTAATCCTTTAAAGCCTTTAGCTCGGGCCCCGCCAGGGGGTAGATCTTACCAAAAGGTATCTCTGCTCCAGGCAATAATTCAATTGGACAATCATATGGACGGTGAGGAGGAAGCTGGTCAGCGTTCTTCTTGTCACATAAATCCACATAGTCCTGGTATACAGCTGGTAGTTCAGGGACTGACATGGTTCCTTTAGGAACAGAGCAAGCTGAAACTTTTGGACTCATCTGTTTCTCTGGAAAGTGTAATTCCTTGGTCTCCCAGTTAATGGTAGGATTCTGAGCCTGCAGCCATGGTAGCCCTAGAATAATGGGAAAGTGGGGAGAAGAGATAAGCATAAAGGACAGTTTCTCTTGATGATCTTTACCCATAAGAACCCTCAAAGGCTCTGTTTCCTGATCCACTGGTCCAGAGGTCAGCAGGGAGCCATCCACAGTTTCCATCTGTACTGGAGTAGCCTTCTTCACTGAACGTATCCCCTGTTTCAGAGCAAAGGAGACATCCATAAAATTTCCACTTGCCCCTGAGTCGATCATAGCAGAGCTAGACACCCAAGCTGAGTCAACCCAGAGTTTGATGGAAAGAAAGCAATGAGAATTGTTTTTCTTACAACTCAGCTGGGACACCGCTGAGGAAACTTGAAAAATGGCAGCGTTTACACAGTCAACGTCCTCAGAGGTAACGGAGTTTAAGTCCGAGAAATCAAGATCTGTTGCTGCAGATCTCTCTGGAGCCTGAGGCTCGGACCTGACAGATCCCCTCTCGCAACACTCACAATGAATGAGTGCTGCAGTAGTCTTACGAGAACGGCTGGGGCAGTTTATAATGAAGTGCCCTGACTTACCACAATAGAAACATAGATTCTCCTTAAAACGATGTTCCTTGCGTGCATCACTAACCCGTCATTGTAAAGAGTCTACCTGCATGGGTTCAGGTTCAGGTTCCCGTGTAATCCTACTCAAAGGTTCCTTAGCTGGAGAGGAAGGTAGGAAAAGGTTAGTGCGATTGCTTTCGAACCATCTCTCTTGCCTGCGTTCAGTCAGACGAGTATCAATACGGATGCAGTAGTTAATAAAGTCACCTAACGCAGTGGGAGGGTCGGCACGAGCAAGTTCATCCTTAATCAGTGGAGATAACCCCTTTCGAAAAATAGATTTTTTGGCGGAACTGTCCCAGGTGGTATCAAGGGCCCATCTCCTGAAATCCAAGGCATATTCAGCTACCGAGTGCTTACTATGGCGCAAAGCTAACATGGCTGCTTCAGCTGTTGCACCTCGATTGGGGTCATCAAACACCTGCCCCATGGCTAAAATAAAAGCATCAAGGTGATTCAAACAATCAGTCTCAATCAGAGGGTTTGCCCACATCAAAGCCTTGTTGGTAAGCAACATAATTATAGTAAGCACCTTAGATCGTTCAGTGGGAAATTGTGAAGCATGTGCAGAAAAAAAAAAGATTGCATTGATTAATAAATCCCCTGAATTTCTCACGTTCACCGCCAAAACGAAAAGGGGGCAACTTGGGAATCCCAGAACTCGGGGCTACGGCAGGAGCCTGGACTCGCTCTTCTAGAACCTCAATCCTGGCTCGCAAATCCTGGGCAGTCTGTCCAAACACTTGCAAATTGTGATTAGTGAGGTCCTGTAGGCTTGAAAAACGGGTCTTTATATTCTGCAAATCTGCAAGGATATTATCAGTCACTCCGCAAAGTTCCTTTATGCGGGCCTCCATTTTCCAGATCTTTTAAGACAGGAGTACTGGAAGAAGAGGAGAGGAGAAAAAAAAAAAACAATAGTGTTTACCTGTGGTAACACTGCAGAGAGAAAAAAAAATTAAGGGAACTGCTCACCTGGAATGGTTGTGAGAAGTCACAACCACTATCATCACAGAAAGTTCACCCGGACATCTGATATCCACAGTTACAGCAGACAAAAAAGAGAAAAGAAAAAAAACAATAGTGTTTACCTGTGGTAACACTGCAGAAAAAAAACACTTAAGGGAATTGCTCACCTGGAATGGTTGTGAGAAGTCACAACCACTGTCATCACAGAAAGTACAACCGGACATCCGATATCCACAGTTACAGCAGACACAGCCTTTCCAGACCCAGCAGACACTAACGTTTTGGCTTCAGAATCTTGTAATGTATGTAGTACAGTTCATATAGCGTCTTGTGCTTGGGTGCGATGAAAATACATGAGACACAGGTTTGATATAGAAAGTCTTGTATTACTTCATACAAGTTGGCAAAAATAGTCACACAGTTTGCAGACACAGAAGCAGGAGACACAGCAGGCCAGAGTAATCTAAGCTCAGCAATCACTCTCCACAACAGGTTCAGGATCTTCTTCTCTGTTACCGTAAGTCCATGCAAACGTGGGTCTTTCAAAGAGCAGGGTTCAGAGTCCACAAGTGCTTCAGAGTTCCTCAGTAGGAATAGCTGGAGTACAAGGTCCAAGGCTTTAGGAGTCAGGTCACAGGTTCACTGCAGGCTAGATTCTGAAGCACTGATTGCTCAGCTGTGGCTGCTTAAGAAGCAAAAGGAGAGAATCAGGGCGGGAACATGCAAGCTGGAAACTCCATTTTGACTGAGGGCAAGATAGCTGCAGCAAGACAGAAAGTAAAATGGCTGACGAACAAACTGAGTTTCAGGAACATGTACATAGAACCTTACAGTACTAGCACCAACCGCTGTGTAAAGCTTCCTTTTGCCTGCAGTGTTGTTTTAACAGCTCTGCAAGGTGTGTGTGAGTGCAGGTGACGCTGCAGTTTGCTCTGCATGCAACGCTGTCTGTAGGCATCTGCACGTGTCACTCACAGACTCTTTTTTTTTTCTTCAGTGTAATTCTTGCTGCTCCATGCAATTTAAATTTTAGTGTGACGCGCTTCCATCCGTATCCAATACATTGGTTGCAAACACTATAGAAGTAGACAAAGGAGTAGCCTTTCACAGATTGTGAACAGTTGTGTTTCAGTGTTCACTTCAGTCTGTGTTTTTTATTTTTTGAGTGCACATCACGCTCCAGTTACTTGTTCAAGCACTGCTGCTTGTACTCTGCTGAGCGTGTCTCAGTGCCTCATCCTTTTCATTTCTCTCCAATTGGTTCTGCTCCATTCCATTTAAAATAAATATAATCTATTAGTGTGACGCGCTTCCATCCGTATCCAATACATTGGTTGCAAACACTATAGAAGTAGACAAAGGAGTAGCCTTTCACAGATTGTGTACAGTTGTGTTTCAGTGTTCACTTCAGTCTGTGTTTTTTATTTTTTGAGTGCACATCACGCTCCAGTTACTTGTTCAAGCACTGCTGCTTGTACTCTGCTGAGCGTGTCTCAGTGCCTCATCCTTTTCATTTCTCTCCAATTGGTTCTGCTCCATTCCATTTAAAATAAATATAATCTATTAGTGTGACGCGCTTCCATCCGTATCCAATACATTGGTTGCAAACACTATAGAAGTAGACAAAGGAGTAGCCTTTCACAGATTGTGAACAGTTGTGTTTCAGTGTTCACTTCAGTCTGTGTTTTTTATTTTTTGAGTGCACATCACGCTCCAGTTACTTGTTCAAGCACTGCTGCTTGTACTCTGCTGAGCGTGTCTCAGTGCCTCATCCTTTTCATTTCTCTCCAATTGGTTCTGCTCCATTCCATTTAAAATAAATATAATCTATTAGTGTGACGCGCTTCCATCCGTATCCAATACATTGGTTGCAAACACTATAGAAGTAGACAAAGGAGTAGCCTTTCACAGATTGTGAACAGTTGTGTTTCAGTGTTCACTTCAGTCTGTGTTTTTTATTTTTTGAGTGCACATCACGCTCCAGTTACTTGTTCAAGCACTGCTGCTTGTACTCTGCTGAGCGTGTCTCAGTGCCTCATCCTTTTCATTTCTCTCCAATTGGTTCTGCTCCATTCCATTTAAAATAAATATAATCTATTAGTGTGACGCGCTTCCATCCGTATCCAATACATTGGTTGCAAACACTATAGAAGTAGACAAAGGAGTAGCCTTTCACAGATTGTGAACAGTTGTGTTTCAGTGTTCACTTCAGTCTCTGCGTAATAACCACACTTAGGCCTTATAACTTTTCTGACTTTCTTTATCAATCTACCAAGATGAAGAAGTCAGTGAGTAAGGCACGTGGTCGTGGCCGTGGAGTTTCAGCAGGGAGAGGACGTGGGGATTCTGTGGCTGCTGCCGCCCTCAGTGACACAGCATCCACCAGTTTTACCCATGAGCGTTCCTTTATGCGCACTTTGGTAGGAGCTCGGCGTGCCCCCCTGCTGCGGGAAGAACAAATTGAAGCCGTTGTTGGTTGGATGGCAGCCAATGCATCGAATTCAATTCCTTCCACCTCCTCTCAGGAACACAACACTGTTGAGCAACCATCTGTCTGTTCACCGCCTGTCAAATTGCCCAGGCAGTCAGAGAGTTCTGTACAGGAGCCAGCTGAGTCTCTGCTTCTGTTCTCAGAATCTGTTGGCTCGCAAACACGGGCACAGGCAAGCAGCATTCTGCAATTTGAAGAAGAGGGAGTATGCAGTGATGCGCAACAGCTGTGTCTCTCTCAATCTGAAGAGGCGGGTGAGCCAGTGCCGATGGACAGCACACCGTAGAACGCATCTCATGATGATGATGAGACTCAGGTGCCAGGTTTTGTGGAGCATGGTGCTGCCCAGACCATCCAACAGCAGCAGGTGTTGGAAGAGGGTAGTGGAGATGATGAAGTCCGAGACCCAACATGGCGTGAGCAACAGGAAGGTGGTGGGAGCAGCTCTGAGGAAGAGATTGGCCCAACGGTACAAAGAGGAGGGAGAGGTAGGCTGCAGACTCGCTTGCCTGTAGCCTCCAGTTTGGCACCTGTTGGGAGCAGTTCTCTTACAAATGTCAAAATTGGCGCTCCCATGACTTGCACTGCGTAGTCCTTTTTTGACAGACTTGTAGATGATATTTTCTATGTTAAATGCAAGCTGTGTAAGCAAAAAGTTAAAAGAGTGTAGCATTTCCAGGGGATATAGCTCTAGGATCGCTGTCTGGGTAGACAGAATGGCACGAAAACAGTTCATTCAGACAGCAGTTCTGGTGTAAAACTGGCCGCAACCAGCTTTATTAAAGTCCACAGCAAACAGATAAAAATAAAGCATAAACAGAAAACCTAGGCTTGTCTAGCCACTAATTACACATAGATAGATTGCCCTGTCTATCCGGGTCCCGGCTCTACCAGCCTGACCCAAAACAACACATATGATATATGTTACCAGTATGGAGTTTCACAGATACTCCTCCTTGTGTCTGAAGGCACCTTCAATGTCCAGACTTGAGAGAGATCCACTCCTATTCAGCCGCTATTCACACGGATTCTCACTGCGACTACTCCTGTGTCCGGGGTACTTCCTGCACCCAGACTGAGATAGCTCACACTCCTGGAGACACCTTCTGTACCTGGACCCCTTGTCCAGATTAAGCGTGCTCCCACTCCTGGAGACTGCTTCTTGTGCCGGGACACCTTCCTGTGTCCAGACTAAGGCAGCTCCACTCTTGGAGACTGCTTCTTGTGCCGGGACACCTTCCTGTGTCCAGACTAAGCCAGCTCTCAGACTGTGTTCCAACACACCTACTTCTGGTCTCCTAATTAACACCTGAGTGATTTCAGGTCTGAGCTGCAAGTGTGTACTGAATGTAAGGTGTAGTGACCTTTCTCTACCACTAGGTCTACAAAGCCACACACCTCCCTTATACCAGTCAGTAAAGTAGCCAGGTGAAATATACACCCCATTCAATACACATACTCTCACTGTCTCACATATCCCCCCCCTCTTCTCCAGACCGGAGGGCTGGTCATCCAGACCGGAGGACTGGTTAACAATCCAACAGAGACAGTGAACTCTGGACCAGTCATGGCCCTCATCAGCTTCATCTTCACCACTGTCAATTGTATCTTCACCTGAGTCATAGCCAACATCAGCTTTCTCTTCATCTGAAGCATCCGTACTACCCTGTACCCTCCCAGGCCTATGCTCTCTGCGGGCCTCGGGTATCCTGCACGGTTTCATCTTGACCTTAGGGCCGGGCTCAGTTTCGATATAGTGCCTGGCCAGAGAAGTACGACCCGGCACATCAGAACACTTCTGCTGACTCTTCCTCAGAAACTCACGTACCTCCTGTTCCTGGTGCACTGACCATGTGTCACCAACTATCACAGAAGGTATAGGGGGTTTTTCACTTTTCTCCAGTTCCCCTTGAACCTTCTTTACTTCATTGAGCTTCTCCAGAAGATGCTCCTGGCTCTCATCACGCTCCTTCATCACAGTTTGGAGTTTTCTCCGAGAAGCAATCAATTCATCTTGTACCCGTTGGACGTCCTTCATGTCCTCAGCCCCTTCTTCAGGCTCTTCTGGTAGGACATGCTCAGAAGCCCCACCGTCAGCCTTACATTCTACTTCTTCATTCACATCATTATGGTCACCAATATCTCCATTTATTCCAGCTTTCAAGTTCTCCTTGATAGCTGCATCTGTATACTCAGAACCCGCCGGATTCTTCTCTTCCACCACGTTCTGCATCCCGTCTGAGCTCCCGTGTGTCTGCAGCGGCAACGGAGTGACACACCGCTTTTCCCATTTATTGGGACGTGGCTCCGATGTAGACTCCATGAAAGTGCGCTTGAGCTCACCAATGCCAGCTACTGATCCGGACCGTAACCCGTCCACGCCGCTGTCTTCGGCAGAAACAGATTCCTGGACATGATGCAGCTCCATACCATACATTGATAACTTCTCCTCTACAACAGCATCCACTTGTGCTGTGTTCAGTTTCAGAGTCCTGCCTTTAAAGCTCAGCTCTCCTTTCACCTTAGTCTTCGCCAGGGAACCGGCCAACTGTAAAACATCTTCAGATGCCATCTTCTGTCTGGCTGTAAGGTCAGCATCAGCTTTCTTCTCAGGACTCTCAACCTCCTCTGCTACCATGCATTCCTCATTTGCACTGGTTGCTTTATGGTCATCAGATGATTCACTATCACTATCACTATCCCTGTCTAACCCTTTTTTCTCAGCCACATCCGGGTCACTTTCAGGGTTATACCCTTCATTTTCATTCACATCCTGCTCACTGTCAGGGTTATACAATTCATTTTCATTCACATCCTGATCTGGAACCTTAGTTAACATGTCATCCACAACATTAACTTCACCATCTGGTCCCTCAAGTATGTGACTATGTGACAACCCCAGCACTATACTTCTATATAGCTCAGGTACTAGGAGCTGACTCACGACCTCTCCCTGGACTTCAGTGTCCCTATACAATAGGTTATTGTTCATGGCAGCATGAGGAAACCTCTCCTCAGAGCCAGGCTCTTGGGAAACCTCATTTAGAACATTTATATTTTCCTGTGCCGTTTTAAGAGAGGGGTCTCGCCACTGCTCACTCTCAAAATTGTCACAGGACACAGGTAAGTCAGGGACACTCGGTTCCCGAGAACCACCATCCTCGTCTCCCAACATCACCTGCAAAGGAATTTCATCACTATCACAGTCATCATTATTATCAATATCATTATCATGACTATGATCAGTATCATCATCACTATCATGATCATCATCATCATTATCATCATCATCATTATCACATAAGTTTAACGGCCCACTAGCATTGTGTTCCGCCCCTCGGGACTGCGCACCCTCAATAGGAGCTTCATCACACTGTCCATCAGAAACATTTTTTTTCCAGAGACCCTTAGATCGGGGAAAGTCATTACCCAATATAACGGGGTGCACCAGGGTCTTCACTACCCCCACTTCACATGAAACTTCCCCGAGTTTGGGGACCAAGTCCACGGCAGTCTCTGGGTAGACTTTGGTGTCTCCATGGATGCACACCACACTCAGGTGTTTATCAGGGATGAAGTCCCTATCAATCAGGCTGTCACATACGGAAGTCACTGGACTCTCTGAGTCCAAGAGGGCCTGTGCTGGGCAGTCATTTACAACCACCGGGGACCCCTGTGGTCCAGTCTCTTCGGCTGAGGTGGACACACACACAGGTTCTGCGCAGAGAGAGAGGGATCTGCCAACATCACAACACATAGGCTCCCCCTCTATTGGACAGTTGGCTGCAATTTCACGCCAGCTCCAACACTGTCCATCACACTCTCCCACCCACATGTCCTCTCGGGCCTGAACCCGCTTATCAGCATACCCCATGTCCCCAACAGCTGGAACGCTGTTACCGCGAGAGTTCAGCGTCCGGGAACTCTGAAGTGACGACCTCTCAGACGGCTGTACCTCAGGAGGACATGCTCGGGTGTAGCGGTTCACTATCACCTTTTCAACTCCATAATCATGTTTGTTGACTGCAGACTCCCAACTGCATCTCCAGTCATGAACTCCCCTGGCACGGGCTGTCACCGTAACACCCAGCCGGGTAAGAATCTCCGCTTTCAGCTTGCCATAGTCTTGGCTGTCCTGCTTGCTCAGGTCAGCATATGCCCTTTGGGGCTCTCCAATCAGATAGGGTGCGACCATCATGGCCCATTCAGATAGGGGCAGATTCTCCTTCTCTGCCAATCTCTCAAACCTAGTGAGATATACCTCCACATCATCACGAGGTGTCATCTTTTTCAGGGACCGTCTTACCGCCTTCTTTACAGCGGACAACGCAGGTGCCTTCACAACATTACTTCGGGACGCGGCACCGAAATCCTTTTTTTGTGCTGCCATCCGCTCAACAAATAACCGGTTATTCTCCTGCTGCTGCTGCAGGAATTGCTGCTGGGCCTGCTGCATGCGCTGCTGGTGCTGCAGGCGCTGCTGCTCCATGCTCTGCTGCATGCTTCGCTGGGCCTGGGCCAGGTACTCAATGAGCTCCTCCATACTGCCGGACTTATCTGTCTCAACCACGGCAGTCTTATGTTGCACATTAACTTGCGCCATTTGTTCAAACAGCGCCTCCATGCTGTCATCCATGCTGTCAGACTTCTCTGTCTTAACAACGGCAGTCTTCACTCAAGACATACACACTCTACAGTCTTTTCCATAGAAAAATTCAGCTCTGCTGTGCAGACACTTTTTTTTTTTTTTTCTTTGCAAAGTCTATTAGGGCTACTGTCTCTTTAAGACTGCTCCACAGACTTTTCTTTTGCTGCTGCACATTCCACAGTCATTTTCACAACAAGTTCAGCTTTGCTGTGCATACATTTTCTCTCTGCAGACCCTATCAGGGCCACTGTCTCTCCAAGACTGCTCCAATCAGACGTTTCTCTTGACACACTTTTTTTTTTTTCTCTGCTGCTATTTCAACAGACTTCACCTTTATTGCTGTCTCTAAGCCACCGTGCTGCATGCACACTCCAGCACTAACTGTATCAGCCACTGCGCTGCCCCAGCATTCTCCGCCAATTGTAGCATTTCCAGGGATATAGCTCTAGGATCGCTGTCTGGGTAGACAGAATGGCACGAAAACAGTTCATTCAGACAGCAGTTCTGGTGTAAAACTGGCTGCAACCAGCTTTATTAACCCCTTAACGACCGCCGATACGCCTTTTAACGGCGGTCATTAAGGGTACTTAAACCACAGCGCCGTTAATTAACGGCGCTGTGGAAAAAGTGAATAGCGCCCCCCAGAGGCGCATTTTCTCCGGGGTCTCGGCTACCGGGGGTAGCCGAGACCCCAGAGAACATGAATCGGGTCGGTTTTTACCGACACCGATGTTGCGATCGCCGTTATTAACCCTATAACGGCGACCGCAACAAAAAAAAAAAAAAAAAGTTGTGCCATTTAATTTCTCTGTCCTCTGATGTCATCGGACATCAGAGGACAGAGAAAAAGGGTCCCCAGGGCCCCCATGTGGCCCCCAATAAGATCCATGTGGCCCCCGGACCCTCCGGTGTCCCCCGGTGCCGGCGCCGTTAAGACAATGGCGGGCGCATGCCCAGTGCGCCCGCCGCTATGTGCCGCTGTGCTGGTGGGGGGATGTGCAAATATTCTCTGGGGTCTCGGCTACCCCAGAGAACATGTTCCGGGTCGGTATTCACCGATCCCGGTGTTGCGATCGCGGCTATGCAAGCATAGCCGCGATCGCAAAAAAAAAAAAAATGATTTCTCTCCCCTCTGATGTGATCGCACATCAGAGGGGAGAAGATGAAGGTCCCCCGGTCCCCCGATCGCCCCCCCGTATACTTACCGGTGTCCTCCGTCCTCCCGCAGGCCCCAGGATCCCGGCTTCTTCTCCCTGCAAAACAAAAATGGCGGGCGCATGCGCAGTGCGCCCGCCGATCTGCTTTGGCGGCAGATTCAAATTTTTTTTCATTCATTCTCATAAAAGTACATTTTGATCACTGTGATAAACTATCACAGTGATCAAAATAAAAAAAACAGTACATAACCCCCCCATTTATCACCCCCTTAGTTAGGGACATATAATAAAAAGTAGAAATTATATTTATTTTCATTTTTCTGTTAGGGTTAGGGTTATAATTAGGGTTAGGGTTATAATTAGGGTTAAGGTTATAATTAGGGTTAGGGTTAGCATTAGGCTGGTTTCACACATCCGGTGTGCGCCTGACGGCGCCCCCGGCATTTAGCCGCAGCGCCGCATCAGAAAATCTGATGCGCCGCATGCGTTTTTTTGCATTGACTTGCATTAGCGCCGTATGGCGCCGCATGTCAATGCGTTGCATGCAGTTTTGTCCGGATGCGGCGCAAATGTACATTGCGGCGGCCGGACAAAATGCTGCATGTAACGTTTTTTGTTTTTGCCGGATGGTTTCTGATGTCTCCGGGCATCAGAAACCATCCGGCAAAAAACCGCATGCGGCCGCCGGCGGCGCATCAGGTTTTCTGATGCGGCGCTGCGGCAAAATGCCGGGGGCGCCGACAGGCGCCCGCTGGAAGTGTGAAAGCAGCCTTAGGGTAAGGGTTATAATTAGCGTTAGGGTTAGGCTGGGTTCATACTGCGTTATGGCAGTCCGTTAGACGGACTGCGTTACCCCGCGGTATAACGCGGTGTAACGCAGTCCGTTAACGCTGCCATTCACCCCCATTTGAGGGCGCATCGCGACGCATGCCGTAAAGCGGCATGCGTTTGCGACGTGCCATCATTCAGTGACGGAGCCTCGGACGCGGGCTGCAGCGTTTGGGCTCCGTCACCGCTAGAGCAGATGAATCATCTGCTGATTCCTCTGCGCTAGCGGGTATAGCATAATGCGATCGCGTTATGCTATACCATTACCAGCCCGTAAACGCTATGTGTTGAACGGGCTGGTAAAACGCAAAATGAACCTAGCCTTAGGGTTAGGGTTATAATTAGGGTTAGAATTAGGGTTAGGGTTACAATTAGGGTTAGGGTTATAATTAAGGTTATAATTAAGGTTAGGGTTACAATTAGGGTTGGAATTAGGGTTGGGATTAGGGTTAGGGGTGTGTTGGGATTAGGGTTGGAGCTAGAATTGAGGGATTTCCACTATTTAGGCACATCAGGGGGTCTCCAAACACGATGTGGCGTTCAAAAAGTCAAATGGCGCTCCCTCCCTTCCGAGCCCTGCCGTGCGCCCAAACAGTGGTTTACCCCAACATATGGGGTATCAGCGTACTCAGGACAAATTGCACACCAATTTTGGGGTTCTAATTTCTCCGATTACCCTTGGGAAAATAAAAAATAGCTGGCTAAAAAAATCATTTTTGAGAAAAAAAATGATTTTTCATTTTCACGTCTCTGCGTTTATAAATTTCTGTGAAGCACTAGGGGGTTCAAAGTGCTCACCACACATCTAGATAAGCTCCTTAAGGGGTCTAGTTTCCAAAATGGGGTCACTTGTGGGGGGTTTCCACTGTTTAGGCTCATCTGGGGCACTGCAAACGGAACATGACCCCCACCAACGTCTGCATTCCAAAACGTTATTACTTCCTTTCCAAGCCCTGCTGTGCGCCAAAACAGTTCCCCCCCCCACATATTTGGTATCAGCGTACTCAGGACAAATTGGACAACAACTTTTGGGGTCCAATTTCCTTGTGAAAAATCAAAAATTTGGGACTAAAAAATCATTTTTGTGGAAAATTGATTTTTTTTTTTCACACCCAGGCATTATAAACTTTTGTGAAACACTTGGAGGTTCAAAGTGCTCACCACAGATCTAGATAAGTTCCTTATGGGGTCTAGTTTCCAAAATGGGGTCACTTGTGGGGGTTTTCCACTGTTTAGGCTCATCTGGGGCACTGCAAACGGAACATGACCCCCACCAACGTCTGCATTCCAAAACGTTATTACTTCCTTTCCAAGCCCTGCTGTGCGCCAAAACAGTTTCCCCCCCCCACATATTTGGTATCAGCGTACTCAGGACAAATTGGACAACAACTTTTGGGGTCCAATTTCCTTGTGAAAAATCAAAAATTTGGGACTAAAAAATCATTTTTGTGGAAAATTGTTTTGTTTTTTTTTTCACACCCAGGCATTATAAACTTTTGTGAAACACTTGGGGTTCAAAGTGCTCACAGCGGATCTAGATAAGTTCCATAGGTGGTCTAGTTTCCAAAATGGTGTTACTTGTGGGGGGTTTCCACTGTTTAGGCGCATCAGGGGCTCTCCAAACGCGACATGGTGTCCAATCTCAATTCCAGCCAATTTTGGTTTGAAAAAGTCAAACGGTGCTGCTTCCATTCCAAGCCCTGCCGTGCGCCCAAACAGTGGTCCCCCCCCATATATGGGGTATCAGCATACTCAGGACAAATTGTACAACAACTTTTGTTGTCCAATTTCTCCTGTTACCCTTGTGAAAATAAAAAATTGGGGACTAAACGATCAGGTTTGTGGAAAAAATATGATTTTTTATTTTCACGCCCGGGCGTTATAAACTTCTGTGAAGCATTTGGGGCTTCAAAGTGCTCACCACACATCTATATAAGTTCCTTAGGGGGTCTAGTTTCCAAAATGGGGTCACTTGTGGGGGGTTTCCACTGTTTAGACACATCAGGGCCTCTACAAATGCGACATGGCGTCCAGCCAATTCCGCGTTGAAAAAGTCAAACGGAGCTCCTTCCCTTGCGACCTCTGCCGTGCGCCCAAAAAGTGGTTTACCCCAACATATGGGGTATCGGCATGCTCAGGACAAATTGCACAAAAACTTTTGGGGTCTTGTTACCCTTGGGAAAATAAAAATTGGGGTGAAAAGATCATTTTTGTGGAAAAAATATGATTTTTTATTTTCACGGCTCTACGTTATAAACTTGTGTGAATCACTTGGAGGTTCAAAGTGCTCACCACACATCTAGATAAGTTCCTTAGGGGTCTAGTTTCCAAAATGGGGTCACTTGTTGGGGGTTTCCACTGTTTAGGCACATCAGGGGCTCTCTAAACGCGACATGGCATCCAGCCAATTCTGCGTTGAAAAAGTCAAACAGCGCTCCTTCCCTTGCGACCTCTGCCGTGCGCCCAAAAAGTGGTTTACCCCCACATATGGGGTATCAGCATGCTCAGGACAAATTGCACAAAAACTTTTGCGGTCTTATTACCCTTGGGAAATTAAAAATTGGGGTGAAAAGATCATTTTTGTGGAAAAAAAATTTTTTTTTTTTTTTCACGGCTCTAGGTTATAAACTTGTGTGAAGCACTTGGAGGTTCAAAGTTCTCACCACACATCTAGATAAGTTCCTTAAGGGTCTTGTATCCAAAATGGGGTCACTTGTGGGGTGTTTCCACTGTTTAGGCACATCAGGGGCTATCTAAACGCGACATGGCATTCAGCCAATTCTGCGTTGAAAAAGTCAAACGGCGCTCCTTCCCTTGCGACCTCTGCCACGCGCCCAAAAAGTGGTTTACCCCCACATATGGGGTATCGAAGTATTCAGAAGAAATTGCACAACAAATTTTGTAGTTCATTTTTTCTTTTAACACTTGTGAAAATAAAAAAACTTGGTTCCGAAGTAAAGCTTTTGCAAAAAAAGTTAAATGTCAATTTTTTCCTTCCACATTGCTTCAGCTCCTGTGAAGCACTTGAAGGGTTAATAAACTTCTTGAATGTGGTTTTGAGCACCTTGAGGGGTGCAGTTTTTAGAATGGTGTCACTTTTGGGTATTTTCTATCATATAGACCCCTCAAAGTGACTTCAAATGTGATGTGGTCCCTAAAAAAAATGGTGTTGTAAAAATGAGAAATCGCTGGTCAACTTTTAACCCTTATAACTTCGTAACAAAAAAAAATTTTGGTCCCAAAATTGTGCTGATGTAAAGCAGACATGTGGGAAATGTTATTTATTAAGAAATTTGTGTGACATATCTCTCTGATTTAAGGGCATAAAAATTTAAAGTTTGAAAATTGTTAAATTTTCAAAATTTTCGCCATATTTCCGTTTTTTTCATAAATAAACACAAGTCATATCAAAGAAATTTTACCACTAACGTGAAGTACAATATGTCACGAAAAAACAATCTCAGAATCAGCGGGATTCGTTAAAGCGTTCCAGAGTTATAACCTCATAAAGTGACAGTGGTCAGAATTGTAAAAATTGGCCCGGTCATTAAGCTGCAAAATGGCTCTGTCCTTAAGGGGTTAAAGTCCACAGCAAACAGATAAAAATAAAGCATAAACAGAAAACCTAGGCTTGTCTAGCCACTAATTACACATAGATAGATTGCCCTGTCTATCCGGGTCCCGGCTCTACCAGCCTGACCCAAAACAACACATATGATATATGTTACCAGTATGGAGTTTCACAGATACTCCTCCTTGTGTCTGAAGGCACCTTCAATGTCCAGACTTGAGAGAGATCCACTCCTATTCAGCCGCTATTCGCACGGATTCTCACTGCGACTACTCCTGTGTCCGGGGTACTTCCTGCACCCAGACTGAGATAGCTCACACTCCTGGAGACACCTTCTGTACCTGGACCCCTTGTCCAGATTAAGCGTGCTCCCACTCCTGGAGACTGCTTCTTGTGCCGGGACACCTTCCTGTGTCCAGACTAAGGCAGCTCCACTCTTGGAGACTGCTTCTTGTGCCGGGACACCTTCCTGTGTCCAGACTAAGCCAGCTCTCAGACTGTGTTCCAACACACCTACTTCTGGTCTCCTAATTAACACCTGAGTGATTTCAGGTCTGAGCTGCAAGTGTGTACTGAATGTAAGGTGTAGTGACCTTTCTCTACCACTAGGTCTACAAAGCCACACACCTCCCTTATACCAGTCAGTAAAGTAGCCAGGTGAAATATACACCCCATTCAATACACATACTCTCACTGTCTCACAAGAGGTAAAAATATCAGTAACCTGAATACCACAAATATGTGGAAACATGTACGGACAAAGCACGTAGCTGAGTTACAAAGACACACTGGAGATGTAGGCCAACCTACAGCAGCACCTACATCTTCAGGTCGTGTTGGAGCCTCTACCTCCAGCTCACACACACCTGGTTCGGCTTCCTCACAGGATCTCCATGGAAGAACCTCGGTCACTGTTGTCCATAGACAAACTGTTATTCCACCCACAGCAGCAAGTTCACAGTCATCGTCACACTCCCAGGCCACAAAACAGCCATCGGTACCACAGGCATGGGATAAAAGACGGCCATACTCGGCAAACCATCCACGAGCACAGGCTCTGAATTCTGGCATTGCAAAACTCCTGTCCCTTGAAATGCTGTCATTCAGGCTGGTGGAGACTGACAGTTTCAGGAACTTAATGGCATTGGCAGTCCCACAATATAATGTGCCAAGCCGATTTTATTTCAGCAGGCAAGCCGTCCCTGCTCTGCAAAAACATGTCGAGGGAAACATTAAACATGCGCTACTAAACGCCGTCAGTAGCAGGGTCCACCTGACCACCGATGCGTGGACCAGTACCCATGGCCAGGGACGATACCTTTCCCTCACTGCCCATTGGGTCAATGTTGTAGAGCCGGGTACAGATCTTGCCAGTGGCGCTGTACGTGTTCTGCCAACTCCAAGGATTGCAGGAATCCAGTCTGTACACATTGATTCCTCCTCCTACTCCAGTTCCTCAGAATCATCGCTGCATGAGCCGTCACGGTATACCTCCACATGGACCCGTGAACGCTTACCTGTTGCGACCGATATGAGCACAGCCGTGGCCAAACGTCAACAGGCCATCCTGAAAATGATTTCAATGGGGAATCTAAGCCACACAGCGCAGGAGGTCTGGTATGCCATCAAGCAGGAGAGCGACGTGTGGTTTTTGCCTGCGAATCTCCAGCCAGGCTTGGTAGTGTGTGACAATGGCCGAAATCTGGTGGCAGCTCTGGGCCTTGGCAACCTTACTCACATACCATGTCTGGCACATGTGCTCAACTTGGTCGTGCAGAGTTTTTTGAGGGACTATCCGGATCTTGCTGGACTGCTGCAGAAGGTCCGCCTAGAGTGCGCTCACTTGCGACTTTCCAGCATAGCCAGATCGCGCATTGCTGCTCTGCAACTCCGATTTTGCCTTCCTGAACATCGCATCATATGTGACGTACCCACCAGGTGGAATTCCACGTTACATATGTTGGAGCGGTTGTGTGAGCAGCAGACAGCAGTAATGGAGTATCAGCTGCATCAGGCACAATCAAGTCGCTCTTTGCGCCATCCACACTTCACCACTACTGAGTGGGCCTCTATGAAGGACATCTGCGACGTTTTGCGTGCGTTTGATGTCTCAACGCGGATGGCGAGTGCAGATGATGCACTAGTCAGCATGACTGTCCCCCTTATCTGCCTGCTTCAGAAATCACTGAAAGCACTAAAGGAAGAGGTTTTGGAAGAGGTGGAGGATGAGGAGTCACAAATTCAATTACCTTCAGGACAGTCAGCGCAACGTGGTTCCTCACAAAGGGCTGGGCAGGGCTCACTTTGTGAGGAGGATGAGGAGGAGGAGTCAATGGAGGAGGAAGAAATCCCTACAGAGGGAGGTACACAACGCTCTAGTCAGTATGTAGAGCGAGGGTGGGGTGATGCAGAGGAGGCAGAGATGACGCCTCTTCCACAGGACAGCTTTTGTTGGCCAGTTGGGAGTCTGCAGCACATGGTTGATTTCATGCTTCAGTGCCTGAGAAACGACCGCCGCATCGCCCACATTCTCACCACGTCAGATTATTGGGTGTACACCCTCCTAGACCCTCGCTACCGGGACAACTTACAAACCCTCATCACACCAGGGAACCGGGACCGTAAAATGCGGGAGCACCAAGACACACTGGTGCAATCCATACTGTTGTACATTCCAGCCGAGAGAGATGCTGCTGCTACTGCTTTACAAAGCAGCTCTGTGCGTCGAGGCAGTGTAGACACCTCTACAACAAGAGGGAGCACAAGCAGCGCCTCTGCACAGGGCAAGAGCTGTATGTTACAAATGTGGCGAAGTTTTGTGACAGCGCCAGCAAGGTCTACACCATCCGAGACGGCTCCAGTCACCAGGAAGCAACGTTTCCGTAAGATGGTGACAGACTACTTGTCTTTCCCTCTAAGTGTACTCCCAGATGCCTCTTCCCTTCAAATTTTGGGTCTCTAAGTTGGATACATGGCCAGAGCTTAGCCAGTATGCATTGGAGGTGCTGGCTTGCCCTGCTGCCAGTGTATTATCTGAGCGCGTCTTTAGTGCTGCAGGTGGTGTACTAACAGACCGTCGCATGCGACTATCCTCAGAGAATGTAGACCGGCTTACTTTTCTGAAAATGAACAAGGCATGGATCTCACCTGAATTTGCCTGTCCGTTTTCAGATTAAATAACTGTTTGGCAACGTTTTCCATGTCTCCTGTTATGTTCATCTTTCTACCACCTGAACTCTACTCCCTGGGCTACAACACCGCCATTTGTTGCTCGTAAGTAATTGGCAGGGGTACTGACTCCTGGCCAGCCTGGTTACAGCACGACAGCTGTTTCCTGGCAGTGTGAACGTCAATTATCCTCCAATAAGTTGTGCTGTCGTGTTGCATTCGGGTTAGCCGACTCTATGGTGCCTGCAGTTTAGGTGATTCCTATGTGTGCTGTGGGATATGTAAATAAAGGCTGTTTCCATTGTGACAATAGGACAAGCACCCACTGTAGGACTGTGTGATTCGGTAACTGCGGACGGCTTGCGTCCTGTCAACTTACATTTTCATGGGTGCGTTCTGCTACCCGTCCGGGGTCCAGTACCGTCAACTAGTTCTCCCCAGTGCCTTTGGCCTAGGTGCCTCCATCTCCGTATACGAGTTCCAGCAACGTCTGCTGGTCCTTGGTAGTGCTTTGGAGCACAGGTACCTCCTGCTTAGTAACCGTGTCACAGTAACGTCAGCTGGTACGCGGTTGTGACATTGCCTCTTTTCCTTCTGCTACCCGTCCGGGGTCGGGTACCGTCAACTGGTTCTCCCCAGTGCCTTTGGCCTAGGTGCCTCCATCTCCGTATACGAGTTCCAGCAACGTCTGCTGGTCCTTGGTAGTGCTTTGGAGCACAGGTACCTCCTGCTTAGTAACCGTGTCACAGTAACGTCAGCTGGTACTCGGTTGTGACATTGCCTCTTTTCCTTCTGCTGCCCCTCCGGGTTCCAGCACAGTCAGCTGGTCCTCGTTACTTCCATTGTCTCTTGTTCCATCTGATACCCGTCCGGGTTCCAGTAACGTAAGCTGGTTCTCGGAAATTAGACGACCTTAAAGACCACCCAGAAGAAGATGACGACAACAAGGACGACGAGCATGAAGCCAACCAGCCTGAACACCATCACAAAGAAAAAATAAAAGATTACCCTGAAGAAGATCACCAACAGGACAAAGAAGGTTAAGACAAACTACAAGATACAGAACAACAGACAGAAGAACAATAAGCAGAAGATCAAAAAGCAGAAGAACATGAAGTATAAGACCAAAATGAAGAGCAAAATATATGCTCTAAATTCTAAGCAGAAGAAGACTAAGCAGTGTATGGGGGTGAGTCCGTTCCTCCTCATGGTGCCCCTGGAAAATGCCTGCTGCTGCAGGCTAAACTGAACACGGACAAATACTGTTGTAATTTAAATCTTTTGTGACAGCAAGAACGGAAGAATGAAAAATTCATACTTTTACAGATTACAAGTACAGGAATCTCTGTCACAAATAAGAATATGATGAAGAAGATGAAGAGGAAGAAGATGAAGAATTTGAATATGAAGAAGATTAATAGTTTAATAATAACAATATGAGTAATGTAAACAAAAACATGAATAGCAAGAAGTTTAAGAAGAAGATTAAGAAGGTGAAGATGAAGAATAATTTGATGAGAAAGATGATGCTGCTGAAGATTATGAAGGAGAAAATGTGGCACTGGCAAAAGTTAAAAAGGTGAAGAGCATGGAAGTTGTGAAACATACATATTTGCCAAAATAGAAAAAAGGTTAACAACATTGTCAATTTGTTCGTCAATCCAAACGTATTTCCAAAAAAAAAATATATTAATGCTATTCCAATGCATTGGGTTAAACATGTATGCCTTTATTGTCTCCTCAACCTCCCCCAATACATTCTACATTACTCTTTGTTGTTTTCTTCATGTACAATTAACCAACAAGGCAAGAATGGGTTTTTTTAATGTCGATATTTGGTTCCCATAGACTTACATTGGACTTCCGGTATCGGTATCGGGTATCGCCGATATTTTAGTGATATCGGCGATACCATTCCGATCCGATATTTTTAGATATCGAGCAGTATCGCTCAACACTACTCCTAACATAAATAAAAACATGAGAATTAGTCAATTTCTGAATTCTCACAGTGCGCATTGCACGCTGTTAGGATTTTCTCGTGCCGGTGATTTACATACATGCGGTCACATGCTGACTAGACATGTGTGGCCTCACTCAATGAAAATGAACGGAGCGAGGCCGGGCACGTCTAGTCGGAATGTGGCCAGAAGTATATAAATCACATGCTTATGCTGACATGACCGTGTACTCTTGCCACCGGTAATGGAGAATCCTAAAAGTGTGCAGAGCATTAGTTGTGAGAATTCAGAAGCTGCAATGTCAGGATTCAGCTCTGCAGGTTCCAGCAGTCATCACATGGACACTTCACTCATGCCATTTTCATACTTATGGTCCTGTGACAACGAGCTTCTCCTCCTGCTTCTCTCAGTTTTTCACTGAACATTGAGAGCATTAGGGAGAGCAGCTCGTCGGTACATGACTAAGTGTGCAAATCGCATGTGTGCGGGGGGAGGTGGGGGGCGCCGAAACAAATTCTTGCCCCGGGTGCCAGAAAGCCTAGATACGCCTCTGGCCGCAACACACCGCCAGCCCCAGCCCCCGCGGACTGATCTCTGCAGTGCGGCGATTGGGTAGCGGCGCGCCGCGGCCATCTTCAGTCACGAGGAGGAGCTGAAGAGAGAGGAGAGAGCAGAGGCTGCGAGGCAGAGCTGCAGAGTCTCTGAGGTACTGTGTGTGTGAGCAGCTAGCTGCCTGAGCTGCGGCGCTACCTGGGGCTGGCCTGGCCTGGAGACTATTTGGGCAGTATGTGCTAAGTTCTATTTGGGCAGTGAGTGTAGTATGTCACTGTATTATTTGGGGCTGGGCAGTGGGCCCTCAGCACTGTATGACAGTGTGAGCAGCTGCCTGAGCTGCGGCGCTGCCTGGGGCTGGCCTGGCCTGGAGACTATTTGGGCAGTATGTGCTATTTGGGCAGTATGTCACTGTATTATTTGGGCACTGTATGAGGTATTATATGAGCACTATGTGATGATATTATTTGGGCACTGTATTGTTTGAGCATTATGTGACGGTATTATTTGGGCACTCTGTGACTGTATTATTTGGGCACTGTATTATTTAGGCACATTCAGTGCCAGTAGCCCTTCCTTCTTGCCTGCGGCTCCTTAGCTGCTGCAGAACCTCATTTTAAAGAGGGAAGGGAAGGAGAGTGGAGTGGTTTTTGTGAAGCTATGAGGGGCTGCCTTGCTGCTGCAGAACCTGTTTTTGCCTAAAACCTTTTATGTGGAAAAAATTAATCACACCTGGATCCTGCAGTTCCTCCAGGACTACAAGTCCCAGCAGAACGTGGGGAGCAGTGATGTAATCCTTCAGCCTCTGACTAGCTATACCTCCCCCCTTCTTTAAAAAGAGGTTCTGCAGCTGCGGAGGGAACATATATGTATGAATCACAACCCAGCTGCTGCAGAACCTCTTGAGGGAATCCCATTCCGCAGGCTTCGGGGGTGTGGCTTCAAAAATGGGTGTGGCTTAAAAAGGGTGTGGCTTAAAAATGGGTGTGGTTTACCGACGCACAAACACAGAACCTGTTGTTAAAAATTTGAATCCCACCCCTGCTCAAAACCCCCATCATGGGTAAGACTAGCGACCTTACTGATGTCAAGAAGGCCATCATTGACACCCTCAAGCAAGAGGGTAAGACCCAGAAAGAAATTTCTCAACAAATAGGCTGTTCCCAGAGTGTTGTATCAAGGCACCTCAATGGGAAGTCTGTTGGAAGGAAACAATGTGGCAGAAAACGCTGTACAACGAGAAGAGGTGACCGGACCCTGAGGAAGATTGTGGAGAAGGACCGATTCCAGACCTTGGGGGACCTGAGGAAGCAGTGGACTGAGTCTGGTGTAGAAACATCCAGAGCCACCGTGCACAGGCGTGTGCAGGAAATGGGCTACAGGTGCCGCATTCCCCAGGTAAAGCCACTTTTGAACCATAAACAGCGGCAGAAGCGCCTGACCTGGGCTACAGAGAAGCAGCACTGGACTGTTGCTAAGTGGTCCCAAGTACTTTTTTCTGATGAAAGCAAATTTTGCATGTCATTCGGAAATCAAGGTGCCAGAGTCTGGAGGAAGACTGGGGAGAAGGAAATGCCAAAATGCCTGAAGTCCAGTGTCAAGTACCCACAGTCAGTGATGGTGTGGGGTGCCATGTCAGCTGCTGGTGTTGGTCCACTGTGTTTCATCAAGGGCAGGGTCAATGCAGCTAGCTATCAGGAGATTTTGGAGCACTTCATGCTTCCATCGGCTGAAATGCTTTATGGAGATGAAGATTTCATTTTTCAGCACGACCTGGCACCTGCTCACAGTGCCAAAACCACTGGTAAATGGTTTACTGACCATGGTATTACTGTGCTCAATTGGCCTGCCAACTCTCCTGACCTGAACCCCATAGAGAATCTGTGGGATATTGTGAAGAGAAAGTTGAGAGACGCAAGACCCAACACTCTGGATGAGCTTAAGGCCGCTATCGAAGCATCATGGGCCTCCATAACACCTCAGCAGTGTCACAGGCTGATTGCCTCCATGCCACGCCGCATTGAAGCAGTCATTTCTGCAAAAGGATTCCCGACCAAGTATTGAGTGCATAACTGAACTTTATTATTTGATGGTTTTTTTGTTTGTTTTTAAAAAACACTTTTATTTTATTGGACGGTTGAAATATGTTAATTTTTTGAGACAGGTTTTTTGGGTTATCAGGAGTTGTATGCCAAAATCATCAGTATTAAAACAATAAAAGACCTGACAAATTTCAGTTGGTGTGTAATGAATCTAAAATAAATGAAAGTTTAATTGTAATCATTACATTATGGAAAATAATGAAATTTTGCACTATATGCAAATTTTTTGAGAAGGACCTGTATATGGCAGAAAATACCCAAAAGTGACACCATTATAAAAACTGCACCCCTCAAGCTACTCAAAACTACATTCAAGAAGATTATTAACCCTTCAGGTGCTTCACAGGAACTAAAGCAACGTGGAAGGAAAAAATGGACATTTTAATTTTTCCAACAAAATTTTTCTTTTAGCATCAATTTTTTCATTTTTGCATGGACAACAGGATAAAATGGACCCTAAAATTTGTTGGGCAATTTCTCCTGAGTACACCGATACCTGATATGTGGTCATAAACCACTGTTTGGGCGCACGGCAGGGCTCAGAAGGGAAGGAGCGCCATTTGACTTTTTGAATGGAAAATATGCTGGAATATTTAGCGGTTGCCATGTCGCATTTGGAGAGTCCCTGTGTGCCTAAACATTGGAGCTCCCCCACAAGTGACCACATTTTGGAAACTAGACCCCCCAAGGAACTTATCTAGATGCAGAGTGAGCACTTTGAACCCCTAGGTGCTTCACAAATTGATCCGTAAAAAAAAGAAAGTACTTTTTTTTTTTCACAAAAATTTTCTTTTAGCCTCAGTTTTTTCATTTTCACATGGGCAACAGGATAAAATGGATCCTAAAATTTGTTGGCAATTTCTCCTGAGTACACCGATACCTCATATGTGGTCATAAACCACTGTTTGGGCGCACGGCAGGGCTCAGAAGGGAAGGAGCGCCATTTGACTTTTTGAATGGAAAATATGCTGGAATATTTAGCGGTTGCCATGTCGCATTTGGAGAGTCCCTGTGTGCCTAAACATTGGAGCTCCCCCACAAGTGACCCCATTTTGGAAACTAGACCCCCCAAGGAACTTATCTAGATGCAGAGTGAGCACTTTGAACCCCCAGGTGCTTCACAAATTGATCCGTAAAAAAAAGAAAGTACTTTTTTTTTTACAAAAATTTTCTTTTAGCCTCAGTTTTTTCATTTTCACATGGGCAACAGGATAAAATGGATCCTAAAATTTGTTGGGCAATTTCTCCTGAGTACACCGATACCTCATATGTGGTCATAAACCACTGTTTGGGCGCACGGCAGGGCTCAGAAGGGAAGGAGCGCCATTTGACTTTTTGAATGGAAAATATGCTGGAATATTTAGCGGATGTCATGTCGCATTTGGAGAGTCCCTGTGTGCCTAAACATTGGAGCTCCCCCACAAGTGACCCCATTTTGGAAACTAGACCCCCCAAGGAACTTATCTAGATGCAGAGTGAGCACTTTGAACCCCCAAGTGCTTCACAAATTAATCCGTAAAAAAAAGAAGTACTTTTTTTTTCACAAAAATTTTCTTTTAGCCTCAGTTTTTTCATTTTCACATGGGCAACAGTATAAATTGGATCCTAAAATTTGTTGGGCAATTTCTCCTGAGTACACCGATACCTCATATGTGGTCATAAACCACTGTTTGGGCGCACGGCAGGGCTCAGAAGGGAAGGAGCGCCATTTGACTTTTTGAATGGAAAATTAGCTCCAGTCGTTAGCGGACACCATGTCATGTTTGGAGAGCCCCTGTATGCCTAAACTTTGGAGCTCCCCCACAAATGACCCCATTTTGGAAACTAGACCCCCTAAGAAACTTATGCAGATGCACAGTGAGCACTTTGAACCCCCAGGTGCTTCACAAAAGTTTATAACGCAGAGCCGTGAAAATAAAAAATCATTTTTTTTTCTCAAAAAATGATTATTTAGCCCCCTATTTTTTATTTTCACAATGGTTATAGGAGAAATTGGACCCCAAAAGTTGTTGTCTAATTTGTCCTAAGTACGCTAGTACCTCACATGTGGGGAGAGAACCACTGTTTGGGCACACGTCAGGGCTTGGAAGGGATGTAGTGACGCTTTGAAATGCCGACTTGATGGAATGGTCTGGGGAGAACCACTGTTTGGGCACACGTCAGGGCTTGGAAGGGATGTAGTGACGCTTTGAAATGCCGACTTGATGGAATGGTCTGCGGGCGGGCAGAGCCCCTGATGTGCCTAAACAGTAGAAACCCCCCACAAGTGACCACATTTTGTAAACTAGACCCCTCAAGGAACTTAACTAGATGTGTGGTGAGCACCTTGAACCCCCACGTGCTTCACAGAAGTTTGTAATGCAGAGCCGTGAAAATAAAAAATCATTTTTTTCCTCAAAAACTGATTTTTTTAACCGCAATTTTTTATTTTCACAAGGGTAACAGGAGAAATTGGACCACAAAAGTTGTTGTACAGTTTGTCCTGAGTACACTGGTACCCCATATGTGGGGGGGAACCACTGTTTTGGCGCATGGGAGAGCACAGAAGGGAAGGAGCGCCATTTTGGAATGCAGACTTGATGGAATGTTCTGTGGGCGTCATGTTGCGTTTGCAGAGCCCCTGATGTGCCTAAACAGTAGAAACCCCCCACAAGTGACCCCATTTTGGAAACTAGACCCCCCAAGGAGCTTATCTAGATGTGTAGTGAGCACTTTGAACCCCCAAGGGCTACACAGAAGTTTATAACGCCGGGCCATGAAAATAAAAAAATCATATTTTTTCCACAAACATGATCTTTTAGTCCCCAATTTTTTTATTTTCCCAAGGGTAACAGGAGAAATTAGACCTCAAAAGTTGTTGTCCAATTTGTCCTGAGTACGCTGATATCCCATATGTGGGAGAAAACTACTGTATGGGCACACTTCGGGGCTCGGAAGGGAAGTAGTGACGTTTTGAAATGCCGACTTGATGGAATGGTCTGCGGGCGTCATGTTACGTTTGCAGAGTCCCTGATGTGCCTAAACAGTATAAACTCCCCACAAGTGACCCCATTTTGGAAACTAGACTCCGCAAGGAACTTATCTACGCAAAAATTAGTAATAACCCAAATATCACATGTAGAGATAATCAATAAGCAGTACTGTGCTAAATATACATGTGCATATTGGACATGGTAAAGAGACAAACTGTACTTAATACAGAAATATCACAGGAAAAAACAGCCATGTAGTCTCAAAAATAGAAAACTTTATTGAAAGAACAATATAAAACATAACACAAGAAAAGAGGAAAAAACAGGGATGGTAAGAGGGAAGTACTGCAATATGGTGGTAGTCAGAAACACTAAGTGAGAAAAAACGGGCGGGAGGACGCAAAATGCTCACAATTATAACAATCTATCATGGAAAGATGTAAAGATAGATAAACATGGCACAAAAGGAATAACAAAGGTACACAAATTAATACAATGTTGCAAAATAAAACAAAGCTTGTGGTGCTAAATTAGCACCAGAAGCAAAAAAATTGCACCACATTATAGACAGGTGGATTAATGTCCAAACACTATAACACAGATAGAATGTTAAGTTGGCACCATATAATGACTGTGCATAAATATGCAAAGCGCAAGACTCAATATATATATCTCTAATTTTGCAGTTTATATGGCAAGCAACATGCAGCAGTAAGTGCCAAATGAATGTATATTCGTGCCATGGTAGGCTACAACAGCCATATAGGAATGTGCACAATGTAATACACTACATGCAGATATATGTGATCGATCATAAGCAAAATTTCATGTCACATAAGGTGCTATGGATATGCGTGCAAGTGCCATAGTAGCTATAATAGCGGTATACCTCAGAGTGAGCAGAGCGACATCCAGCCCTCCCCCGGGGAGGGCTGGATGTCGCTCTGCTCACTCTGAGGTATACCGGGGAGGGCTGGATGTCGCTCTGCTCACTCTGAGGTATACCGCTATTATAGCTACTATGGCACTTGCACGCATATCCATAGCACCTTATGTGACATGAAATTTTGCTTATGATCGATCACATATATCTGCATGTAGTGTATTACATTGTGCACATTCCTATATGGCTGTTGTAGCCTACCATGGCACGAATATACATTCATTTGGCACTTACTGCTGCATGTTGCTTGCCATATAAACTGCAAAATTAGAGATATATATATTGAGTCTTGCGCTTTGCATATTTATGCACAGTCATTATATGGTGCCAACTTAACATTCTATCTGTGTTATAGTGTTTGGACATTAATCCACCTGTCTATAATGTGGTGCAATTTTTTTGCTTCTGGTGCTAATTTAGCACCACAAGCTTTGTTTTATTTTGCAACATTGTATTAATTTGTGTACCTTTGTTATTCCTTTTGTGCCATGTTTATCTATCTTTACATCTTTCCATGATAGATTGTTATAATTGTGAGCATTTTGCGTCCTCCCGCCCGTTTTTTCTCACTTAGTGTTTCTGACTACCACCATATTGCAGTACTTCCCTCTTACCATCCCTGTTTTTTCCTCTTTTCTTGTGTTATGTTTTATATTGTTCTTTCAATAAAGTTTTCTATTTTTGAGACTACATGGCTGTTTTTTCCTGTGATATTTCTCTCCCCAAGGAACTTATCTAGATGTGTGGTGAGCACTTTGAACCCCCAAGTTCTTCACAGAAGTTTATAATGCAGAGCCGTGAAAATAAAAAATCATTTTTTTTCCACAAAAATAACTTTTTTAGTCCCCAATTTTTTTATCCCAACAGTAACAGGAGAAATTAGACCCCCAAAGTTGTTGTGCAATTTTTCCCGAGTACGCTGATACACCATATGTGGGGGTAAACCACTGTTTGGGCACACGTCAGGGCTTGGAATAAAGGGAGCACTGTTTGACTTTTTGAACGCAAAATTTGCAGGAATCAATGGTGGCGCCATGGCGCGTATGGAGGCCCCCTGATGTACCTAAATAGTGGAAACCCCTCAATTCTAACTCCAACCCTAACCCCAACACACCCCTAACCCTAACCATAACCCTAACCCCAACACACCCCTAACCCTAATCCCAACTCTAACCATAAACCTAACCCTAATCCCAACCCTAACCCCAAAACACCCCTAACGCTTATCCTAACTCTAACCCTAACCACAAACCTAACCCTAATCCCAACCCTAACCCTAATTCCAACCCTTACCCTAGTTCTAACCCTAACCCTAGTTCTAACCCTAAGGCTGGGTTCATATTGCGTTTTACCAGCCCGTTCAACACGTAGCGTTGACGGGCTGGTAACGGTATAGCATAACGCGATCGCGTTATGCTATACCCGCTAGTGCAGAGGAATCAGCGATGATTCATCTGTGCTAGTGGTGATGGAGCCCAGACGCTGCAGCCTGCGTCCAAGGCTCCGTCACTGAATGACGACACGTCGCGAACGCATGCCGCTTCATGGCATGCGTTGCGATGCGCACACAAATGGGGTGAATGGCAGCGTTAACGGACTGCGTTACACCGCTTTATACCGCGGTGAAACGCAGTCCATCTAACGGACTGCCATAATGCAATATGAACCCAGCCTGACCCTAAGGCCCCGTGCACACGTTGCGGATTCACTTGCGGATTTTTCTAAAATCCGCAGGTAAAACGACCTGCCTTTTACCTGCGTATTTAGTGCAGATTTGCTGCGGTTTTTCTCTGCGGTTTTACGCCTATAATGGAATAGGTGTAAAATCGCTGGGAATCCGCACAAAGAATTGACATGCTGCGGATTTAAAACCACAGCAAATCTGCGCTGAAAAATCTGCAGCATGTGCACAGCGTTTTTTTTTACCATTTATTTGCATTGTACTGTACATGGTTTCTGGATCTGCTGTGGATCCGCAGCGCCAAATCCGCTGCGGATTAGCAGCGAAATCAGCTGCGGACCAGCAGCGAAATCAGCTGCGGATCAGCAGCGAAATCCGCTGCGGATCAGCAGCGAAATCCGCTGCGGATCAGCAGCGAAATCAGCTGCGGATCAGCAGCGAAATCATCTGCGGATCCGCAGCAAAATCCGCAACGTGTGCACAGGGCCTAATAGGAAAAAAAAAAAAATTCTTTATTATTTGTCCCTACCTATGACAGGGGGGGTTCACTTACTTTTTTTTATTTTGATCACTGTGACAGTTTATCACAGTGATCAAAATAAATTTTTTGACTCTGCAGGGCGCACTGCGCATGCGCCGGCCGGCGGGCGCACCTTTGCATGCGCCCACCATTGTCCAAGATGGCGGCGCCCATGAAGAATCCCGGGCAGCCGCCGGGAAGGATCCAGGGACATCGGTGGACCGGGAGAGGTGAGTATGGGGGTCGGAAGTGAGGGGGGGGATCGGAAGGTGGGGCAGCGGAGGCCAGGATGAGGGGAGCTTTTAGTGACGGCGGTGACCGACCGCTGCCATCTTTCGGTGGCGGCCGATCGCCGCCGTGAATCCGTGTGGGGGGGGGTCAGGGCTCGGTGTCCAGCCATGGCAGATGCTATTGCAGCATCGGCCATGGCTGGATTGTAATATTTCACCAATTATATTGGTGAAATATTACAGATTGCTCTGATTGGCTGTTTCACTTTTAACAGTCAATCAGAGCGATCGTGGCCACGGGGGGGTTAAGCCAACCCCCCTGTGGTGAAGCACAAAGGGTCCTGTGCCTGCGGGTCGGATGACCTTTCAGTGACCCCGGTCTCCCGACCCGCAGGGACGCGATCCTTTCATGACGCCACATAGGCGTCACAGGTCGGATTGGCACTGACTTTCATGACGCCTACGTGGCGTCACAGGTCGGGAAGGGGTTAACAAAAAAAAAAAGATTTGTGATGTCATTTCTTGTCCAACCTCCTCTTTTACATTTGTCCAACCCACACTCCATTACACACACAGATAGAGATAGGCCGGCGTCACACTTGCGAGTTTGATGCGAGTAAGTCGCACGACTTTCTCGCATCAACACCCGACACGGCCGCCCGCTCTCGGACCCGAGTGTGCGGCTGCATGTATTTCTATGCAGCCGCACACTCGGGTCTGAGAGCGGGCGGTCGTGCCGGGTGTTGATGCGAGAAAGTCGTGTGACTTACTCGCATCAAACTCGCAAGTGTAACGCCGGCCATAGATAGATAATAGATACCAGTAGTTAGAAAATACATAGATGGATAATAGTTAGAAATATATATATATAGAAAGATATATAGGTAGATAGATAAAATGGTACATAAATAGTTAAAGACACCCGTACACACACACAAAATCTTAACGCAATAGTTAATAAAAAAAAAAAAAATAGGAAAAAAAATGGCGTGGGCTCCCGCGCAATTTTCTGCACCAGAGGGGGAAAGCTAACAGCCGGGGCCAATATTTCTAGCCTGGGAAGGGGTTAATACCCATGGATCTTCCCAGGCTATGAATATCAGCCCACAGCTAGCCTTTACTGGCTATTACTCCAAAAAAATGACGTGGGGTCCCCCTATAATTTATAGCCAGAAAGGCTAGACAGACAGCTGTGGGCTGATATTCATAGCCTAAGAAGGGGCCATGGATATTGGCGCCCCCCCTGGCTAAAAATACCAGCACCCAGCCGCCCCAGAATTGGCGCATCTGTATGATGCGCCAATTCCAGCACTTAGCCCCTCTCTTCCCACTCCCCTGTAGCGGTGGGATATGGGGTAATAAGGGGTTAATATCACCTTGCTATTGTAAGGTGATATTAAGCCCGGTTAATAATAGAGAGGCGTCAATAAGACTCCTATCCATTATTAATCTTATATGAATAAAGGGTTAAAAAAAACACGCATAAGAATAAATTATTTTAATGAAATAAAACACAAGACGGTTTTCATATCTTTATTATACGCTCAGATCCAAGCGACGCCCTCGATCTCCTGTAAAAAAACGTAAAAAAATAAAACAACCGAATACTCCCTGTCCGACGCAGTCCAATTAATAACGAGGGTCCCACGATGGTCTCCCCTATAGAACAGTGACATCAGATGATGCCACTGCTCCGTAGGGCCTCACAGTGATGCACTGACAGGAGACAATGGCTCCTGCAGTGCATCACTGAGGTTACCTGAGTTCATTGTCTCACTTTATGGCAATGCTGCGTGGGAATTTTCTCACCCAGCATTGCCGTGAGAGAATGAACTGTAGTGACGTCATTCTCTCCCGGCGGCAGAGCGGTACACAGATGGATGGCGTCGGGGAATAGGTGAATATAAACTCTGTTATGTGTTGTATGTCATGTGTATGTTCTGTATGTCATGTGTATGTTATATGTTGGATGTCATGTATGTTTGTTTGTTTTTTTTTACATTCAGCACATTAGCCGGATGATGGGACTATTACTGTCCCATCATTGGCTAATGTGTCAGTCACTGTCACTGTAGCAGGCATAGCCGGATGGGACTTGTAGTCCCATCCGACGATGCTTGCATACGCGGAGACACACACACAGCCCCGCACACACACCGATCACGCACACAGGCCCGCACATCGATCACGCACACAGCCCCGCACACCGATCACGCACACAGCCCCGCACACCGATCCCGCACACACACAGCGCGCACACTATACACGCCCACGCACCGCCCACACACATAGCGCTGCACACTATACACGCCCACGCACCGCCCACACACTTCCCTCCTACCGAACTGCAGCGGTTTCACCCGCAGCAAAACCGCAGATCTTCTTTAGATCTGCGGTTTCGCTGCAGAAGTGCCCGACTCAATGCAAGTCAATGGGCGCCGAACCGCTGCAGTTCCGCACAAAGAATTGACATGCTGCGGAAAATAAAACGCGGCGAAACCGCGCGTTTTTTTTCCGCAGCATGTGCACAGCAGACCTGCGGTTCCCATTGGATTACGTTGCATGTGCACTGTGCTGCGGGTTGGATGCATTTCCGCACGTTGAAAAACGCAGCAGAAACGCATCTAAAAACGCAAAGTGTGCACAGGGCCAAAGTGTTCGACCACTTACCCCCCCTTCATACCTGACCAGGCCTAATTCCTGACCGTAACCAATTGCCCCCCATTCCTGACCGTGGCCACATACCCCCCCATTCCTGACTGTGGCCTCATACCCTCCCATTCCTGACCGTGGCCACATACCCCCTCATTCCTGACCGTGGCCACATACCCCCCCGTTCCTGACTGTGGCCACATACCCCCCCATTCCTGACCGTGGCCACATACTCCCCCATTCCTGACCGTGGCCACATACCCCCATTCCTGACCGTGGCCACATACCCCCCATTCCTGACCGTGGCCACATACTCCTCCATTCCTGACCGTGGCCACATACTCCCCCATTCCTGACCGTGGCCACATACTCCCTCTTTCTTGACCGTGGCCACATACCCCCCCATTCCTGACCGTGGCCACATACTCCCCCATTCCTGACCGTGGCCACATTCCCCTCTTTCCTGACCGTGGCCACATACTCCCTCTTTCCTGACTGTGGCCACATACCCTCCCATTCCTGACCGTGGCCACATACTCCCCCATTCCTGACTGTGGCCACATACTCCCTCTTTCCTGACCGTGGCCACATACCCTCCC
>JARQOD010000002.1:338170132-338225394 GCA_033576555.1 Oophaga sylvatica | reverse complement strand
AGCACCTGAAGGTTAATAATCTTCTTGAATGTGGTTTTGAGTACCTTGAGGGGTGCAGTTTTTAGAATGGTGTCACTTTTGGGTATTTTCTGCCATATAGACCCCTCAAAGTGACTTCAAATGAGAGGTGGTCCCTAAAAAAAATGGCTTTGTAAATTTTGTTGTAAAAATGAGAAATCGCTGGTCAACTTTTAACCCTTATAACTTCCTAACAAAAAAAAATTTTGGTTCCAAAATTGTGCTGATGTAAAGTAGACATGTGGGAAATGTTATTTCTTAATATTTTGTGTGATATATTTCTCTGTTTTAAGGGAATAAAAATTCAAAGTTTGAAAATTGCAAAATTTTAAAAATTTTCGCCATATTTGCGTTTTTTTCAAAAATAAACGCAAGTTTATATCGAAGAAATTTTACTTCTAACGTGAAGTACAATATGTCACGAGAAAACAATCTCAGAATCGCGAAGATCCGTTGAAGCGTTCCAGAGCTATAACCTCATAAAGAGACAGTGGTCAGAATTGTAAAAATTGGCCCGGTCATTAACGTGCAAACCACCCTTGGGGGTGAAGGGGTTAAAAGAAGCTGAGCTGTGATTGGTTGCTATCAACAACAGTTTTCCTTGCAACCAATCCCTAAGCATCTTTCATTTCACCAGAGCTGTTTAATAGAAGCTGAGCTGTGATTGGTTGCTATGAGCAACAGTTTTCTCACTCCACAACAACACCTCAGCTGACACTGACCAGGTGGGAGAAATCTAGCATCCCTGGGAACATAAGCTCCCAGCCATTGTCTGCCCCCCAGACAGAAGCAGAGAGCACATGACAGAAATGAATCACCCGCTCCCGTACCCATATCCCCATCACACATCATCCATTCCATCCCATAGGCACATCTTCCCTCTTAAAGGGATCTCCGATATGGAAGTCAGGGCAAATCCATCCTGCGCTTTGGTTTTGACCCCAGGCCTCTCTTAAAGGGATCCCCAGTATAGAAGTTAGGACAGTTCCACTCAGCGCTGTGGTTCTGACCCCAGGGCCTCTTAAAGAGATCCCGGTACGGAAGTGAGGGCAAATCCACTCCGTGCTTTGGTACTGACCCAGGCCTCTCTTAAAGGGATCCCCGGTATGGAAGTTAGGGTCATTCCACTCAGCGCTGTGGTTCTGACCCCATGGTCTCTTAAAGGGATCATTGGTATGGAAGTTAGGGCAATTCCACTAAGCGCTCTGATTCTGACCCCAGGCCTCTCTTAAAGGGATCATTGGTATGGAAATCAGGGCAAATCCATCCAGCGCTTTAGTTCTAACCCCAGGCCTCTGTTAAAGGGATCCCCGGTATGGAAGTTAGGGCAATTGCCTTCATATGCTCTGGTACTAACCCAAGGCCTCTCTTAAAGGGATCATTGGTATGGAAGTCAGGGCAAATCCATCCAGCACTTTGGTTCTGATGCCAGGCCTCTCTTAAAGGGATCCCCGGTATGGAAGTTAGGGCCATTCCACTCAGCACTCTGATTCTGACCCCAGGCCTCTCTTAAAGGATCCCCGGTATGGAAGTTAGGGCAATTGCCTTCAAATGCTCTGGTACTAACCCAAGGCCTCCCTTAAAGGGATCTCGGTATGGAAGTCAGGCAAATCCATCAGCGATTTGGCTCTGACACCAGGCCTCCTTAAAGGATCCTGTATGAAAGTTAGGGCAATTCCACTCAGTTTGGTTGACCACCCTTAAGGATCGTATGGAAGTCAGGGCAATTGCCTTCAAAGCTCTGATACTAACCCAAGGCCTCTATTAAAGGGATCATTGGTATGGAAGTCAGGGCAATCCATTCAGCACTTTGGTTTGACCCCATGCCTCCTTAAAGGGATCCCCAGTATGGAAGTTAGGACGTTCCACTCAGCGCTGTGGTTCTGACCCCAGGGTCTCTTAAAGGGATCATTGATATGGAAGTTAGGGCAATTCCACTAAGCGCTCTGGTTCTGACTTCAGGCCTCTCTTAAAGGGATCTCCAGTATGGAAGTTAGGGTAAATCCCTCAGCGCTCTGATTCTGACCCCAGGCCTTTCTTAAAGGGATCATTGGTATGGAAGTCAGGGCAATCCATCCAGCGCTTTGGTTCTGATGCAAGGCCTCTCTTAAAGGGATCCCGGTATGAAAGTTAGGGCAATTCCACTCAGCGTTCCGGTTCTGACCCAGGCTCTCTTAAAGGGATCCCTGGTATGGAAGTCAGGGCAATTGCCTTCAAATGCTCTGGTACTAACCCAAGGCCTCTTTAAAGGGATCATTGGTATGGAAGTTTAGGGCAAATCCATCCAGCACTTTGGTTTTGACCCTAGGCCTCCTTAAAGGGATCCCCAGTAAAGGAAGTTAGGATCGTTCCACTCGAGCTGTGGTTCTGACCCCAGGGCCTCTTAAAGGGATCATTGTTATGGAAGTTAGGGCAATTCCACTAAGCACTCTGGTTCTGACCTCAGGCCCTCTTAAGGGATCCCCGGTACAGAAGTGAGGGCAAATCACTCTGCGCTTTGGTACTGACCCCAGGCCTCTCTTAAAGGATCTCCGGTATGGAAGTTAGGGTAAATCCTCAGAGCTCTGATTCTCACCCCAGGCCTCTATTAAAGGATCATTGTATGGAAGTCAGGGCAAATCCATCCAGCACTGTGGTTTTGACCCCAAGCCTCTCTTAAAGGGATCCCAAGTATGGAAGTTAGGACTGTTCCACTCAGCGCTGTGGTTCTGACCCCAGGGCCTCTTAAAGGGATCCCCAGTATGGAAGTGAGGGTAAATCCACTCCGCGTTTTGGTACTGCCCCAGGCCTCTCTTAAAGGGATCTCCGGTATGGAAGTTAGGGCAAATCCCTCAGTGCTCTGATTCTGACCCAGGCTTCTATTAAAGGGATCATTGGTATGGAAGTCAGGGCAAATCCACTCAGCGCTCTGGTTCTGACACCAGGCTGACGGGATGATGTGGGATATTAGGGGTAGTAGTCTGACGGCTGTGACGGGATGATGTGGGATATTAGGGTAGTAGTCTGGCGGCTGTGACGGGATGATGTGGGATATTAGTGGTAGTTGTCCATGGTAGCTCTGGCTGACGGGATGATGTGGGATATTAGGGTATAATCCGGTGGCTCTGGCTGACGGGATGATGTGGATATAAGGGGAGTAGTCCGGTGGCTCTGGCTGACGGGATGATGTGGGATATAAGGGGGAGTAGTCCGGTGGCTCTGGCTGACGGGATGATGTGGGATATTAGAGGCAGTTGTCCGGTGGCTCTGGATGACGGGATGATGTTGGATTTTAGGAGTAGTAGTCCGGTGGCTCTGGCTAACGGGATGATGTGGGATATTAGGGGTAGTAGTCCGGTGGTTTTGATGGGATGATGTGGGATATTAGGGGTAGTAGTCCGGTGGCTTTGACAGGATGATTTGGATATTAGTGGTAGTTGTTCGGTGGCTATGGCTGACGGGATGATGTGGGATATTAGTGGTAGTAGTCCGGTGGCTCTGATGGGATGATGTGGGATATTAGGGGTAGTAGTCCGGTGGTTTTTGATGGGATGTGAGATATTAGGGGTAGTAGTCTGGTGGCTTTGACGGGATGATGTGGGATATTAGTTGTCCAGTGGCTCTGGCTGACGGGAGGATGTGGGATATTAGGCCGGGATCACACATGCGACAAAGTCGTCCGACGCTCGCATGTGAAATCCCAGCTCTGGCGCCGGCACTCGGGAGTGGAGCAAGCGGCTGCATAGAACTACATACAGCCGCACACTCCACTCCCGAGTGTGGGCGCCAGAGCTGGGATTTCACATGAGAGCGTCGGACGACTTCGTCGCATGTGTGATCCCGGCCTTAGTAGTATTCCGGTAGCTCTGGCTGATGGGATTGTGTGGGATATTATAGTGAATGTGGCTATGCAGAGTGGGCGGAGCTATACACTCAGCCATATATATATATATTATATATATATGAGAGAGAGAGAGATAATCATTATAATTTGTTGTAACTAACCGTAGTTACTATGCCCGGCAGCGTCGGGCTCTTCAGCTAGTATAATGCATAATATATATATATATATATATATATATATATATATATATATTTTTTTTTTTTTTAAATCACCCCCCTTTCACCCCATTCAAAATAAAATAGAAAATACACATATTTGGTATCGCCGCATTCAGAAGCGCCCTATTTATAAATATATAAAAAGAATTAATCTAAATCGGTGAACGGCATATAGAGGGGAGAAAAAAAAATCGAAACACCAGAATTACTTTTTTTGGTCGCTGCAACATTGCAATGAAATTCTATAACGGGCGATCAAAAAATCTTTACCTGCACCAAAATGGTAACAAAAACGTCAACAAAAATGGCAAGAATTTTTTTTATTTGTTTTTTACAAACTTCAGAATTTTTTTTCACTGCTTAAATAAAAAAGAACCTTGACATGTTTGGTGTCTGTGAACTCATAATGACCTGGAGAATCATAATGGCAGGTCAGTTTTAGCATTCAGTGAACATGGTAAAAAAAAATCCAATAAGCAATTGTGGAAGTGCACTTGATTTGTAATTTCAACGTATTTGGACTTTTTTTCCCGTTTTCCAGTACATGATAAGGTAAAATCAATGGTGCCATTCAAAAGTACAACTCGTCCCACAAAAAACATGACCTATATGGTATATCGACAGAAAAAAAAAAAAAAAAAGTTATGGCCGTGGGAAGAAGGGGAGCAAAAAATTGAAACGCAAAAACAGAAATACCACTGGTCTGTAAGGGGTTAAGGGACCGTTCATACGTGCGCACAGACTGTTTACGCACAGCCATAGGAGCAACCTGCAATATTAACATGTTTGGCTGACTAACTGGAAGTGCGGCTATTGGGAGAAAATGACGTTCTATTCTTCCTGCAATCACTTACTTGACTTACATCCTGTTCAACACGCACATCGTAGAACAGTCTGTTAACCCCTTCTGCCAAAAGACTTACTATCCCGTCCAGGTGCCAAGGGACTTAATTCCCATGGTTGGGATAGTACGTCATACGCGATCAGCCACGCTCACGGGGGGGGGGGGGGGGGAATCGCGGCCGGGTGTCAGCTGATTCTCACAGCTGACACCCGGCACTAAGTGCCAGGAGCGGTCACGGATCGCTCCCGGCACTTTAACCCCTGCATGCCAAATAAGCGATCAGCCTGCAAAAAATGAGTGTCCCATAGTGGGACACAGTGTAAAAGTAAGAATTAAACAAAAAACATTTTTTAAATAATTGTAAAAATATTTTTTTTAAAAATTTAAAAAAAAAATAAATCAATATTTATTCTATCAATAAATTTGAATAAAAAAAACAATAAAAGTACACATATTTACTATCGCCGCATCCGTAACGACCCGACCTATAAAACTGTTCCACTAGTTAACCCCTTTAGTGAACCCCATAAAAAAAAATAAAAAACAAGACAAAAAAAACAATGCTTTATCATCATACCGCCGAACAAAAGTGGAATAACACGTGATCAAAAAGACGGATATAAATAAACATGGCACCGCTAAAAATGTTATCTTGTCGCGAAAAAACGAGCCGCCGTACAGAGTCATCAGCGAAAAATAAAAAAGTTATAGCTCACAGAATAAAGCGATGCAAAAATAATTATTTCTTATATAAAATGTTTTTTATTGTATAAAAGCGCCAAAACATAAAAAATGCTATAAATGAGGTATCTCTGTAATCGTACTGACCCAAAGAATAAAACCGCTTTATCAATTTTACCACACGTTGAACGGTATAATCACTAACCCCAAAACAAATTCATAAATTGCTGGTTTTTGTTAATTCTGCCTCCCAAAAATCGTAATAAAAAGCGATCAAAAAATGTCATGTACCCGAAAATGGTACCAATAAAAACGTCAACTCGTCCCACAAAAAATAAGACCTAACATGCCTCTGTGGGCCAAAATATGGAAAAATTATGGCTCTCAAAATGTGGTGATGCAAAAACTATTTTTTGCAATAAAGAGTCTTTTAGCGTGTGACAGCTGCCAAACATAAAAACCCGCTATAAATAGTAAATCAAACCCCCCTTTATCACCCCCTTAGTTAGGGAAAAATAATAAAATAAAAAATGTAGTTATTTCCATTTTCCCATTAGGGTTAGGGCTAAAGTTAGGATTGGGCTAAAGTTAGAGTTATGATTAGGGTTGGGATTGAAGGCCCCGTCACACTAAGCGAGATCGCTGAAGCGTCACCGATTTTGTGACGCAACAGCGACCCAGCCAGCGATCTCTCTTAGTGTGACACGCAGCGAGGACCAGCCCCCCCTGCTGGTCTGATCGCTGGTGAGTCTGCCCATGTGACAGCTCACCAGCGATCAGCTAACGATGTCCCAGCGTTCCCATCCACGTCGGATTGTTGGGACATTGAAGAGTGTGACAGGACCCTAAGTGTGTGTTAGGGTTAGGTTTGTGGTTAGGGCTGGGATTAGGGATAGGGGTGTGTTGGGGGGTTAGGGTTAGAATGGGGGGGTTTCCACTGTTCAGGCACATCAGGGGCTTTCCAAACGCAACATGGCGTCAGATCTCAATTCCAGCCAATTCTGCGTTGAAAAAGTCAAACGGTGCTCCTTCCCTTCCAAGCTCTGCTGTGCGCCCAAACAGTGATTTACCCCCACATATAGGGTATCAGCGTACTCAGGACAAATTGGACAACTTTTTGGGTCCAATTTCTCCTGTTACTCTTGTGAAAATAAAAAATTGGGGGCGAAAATATCATTTTTGTGAAATATGATTTTTTATTTTTACGGCTCTACATTATAAACTTCTGTGAAGCACTTGGGGGTTCAAAGTGCTCACCACACATCTAGATAAGTTCCTTAGGGGATCTAGTTTCCAAAATGGTGTCACTTGTGGCACATCAGGGGCTCTCCAAATGCGACTTGGCGTCCAATCTCAACTCCAGCCAATTTTGCATTTTAAAATCAAACGGTGCTCCTTCCCTTCCGAGCTCTGCCATGTGCCCAAATAGTGGTTTACCTGCATATATGGGGTACCAGCGAACTCAGGACAAATTGTACAACTTTTGGGGTCCAATTTCTAGTTACCCTTGGTAAAATAAAAAAATTGGATCTGAAGTACATTTTTTGTGAAAAAAAGTTAAAAAATCATTTTTTTAACCCTTAACGACCGCCGATACGCCTTTTAATGGCGGTAGTTAAGGGTACTTAAACCACAGCGCCGTTAATTAATGGCGCTGTGGAGAAAGTGTATAGCGCCCCCCAGAGAACATGATTCGGGTCGGTTTTTACCGACCCCGCTTTTGCGATCGCCATTATACCCTATAACGGCGATCGCAAAAAAAAAAAAAAGATTTTCCATTTAATTTCTCTCTCCTCTGATGTGATCGCACATCAGAGGGGAGAGAAATGGGGTCTCCGGGACCTCCGATCAGCCTCCCGTGCCTCCCGGTGTCCCCCCAGGCCTCCCAGCGTCTATTTCTGGCAAAGAAAATGGCGGGCGCATGCGCAGTCCCGCCGAGCCAGGATTTTCTCCCAGAGAACATAAAGGGTCCCCCGCAGTCCTCCCTCTTTAGCGATCGCCATATAACGGCAATCACAAAAGAAAAAACAAAGCACCGATCCTGCATGTATTTTCTCTCCCTCTTGATGTGATCGCACATCAGAGGGGAGAGAAATAGGGTCCCCCGATCCCTCCCCTGGTACCTCCAGGTGTCCCCCATGTCCCCCTTTCCTCCAGCAGGTCCCGGCCTCTTCATCCTGTAAAAAAAAATGGCGAGCGCACTGTGATAAAAAAAAGTACAATTTGATCACTGTGATAAACTATCACAGTGATCAAAATTAAAAAACAGTACATAAACCCCCCCTTTATCATCCCCTTAGTTAGGGAGTCGGGACATATAATAAAATAAAGAAATTTTATTTTCATTTTTCCATTAGTGTTAGGGTTATAATTAGGGTTAGGGTTGGAATTTGGGTTAGGCTGGGTTCATACTGCGTTATGGCAGTCCATTAGACGGACTGCGTTACACCGCGGTGTAACGCAGTCCATTAACGCTGCCATTCACCCCTATTTGAGGGCGCATCGCGACGCATGCCGTGAAGCGGCATGAGTTCGCGACGTGCCGTCATTCAGTGACAGAGCCTCGGACACGGCCTGCAGCATATCTGGGCTCCATCACCGCTAGCGCAGATGAATCATCTGCTGATTCCTCTGCGCTAGCGGGTATAGCATAACTCAATCATTATGCTATACCCTTACCAGCCTGTCAACGCTATGTGTTGAACGGGCTGGTAAAACGCAATATGAATCTAGCCTTAGAGTTAGGGTTACAATTAGGGTTAGGGTTACAATTAGGGTTAGGGTTACAATTAGGGTTGGAATTCGGTTTAGGATTAGGGGTGTGTTGGGGTTAGGGTTGGAGCTGGAATTGAGGGGTTTCCACTATTTAGGCACATCAGGGGGTCTCCAAACATGACGTGGCGTTCAAAAAGTCAAATGGCGCTCCTTCCCTTCTGAGCCCTGCCATGTGCTCAAACAGTGGTTTACCCCAACATATGGGGTATCAGCGTACTCAGGACAAATTGCACACCAATTTTGGGGTTCTAATTTCTCGTGTTACCCTTGAGAAAATAAAAAATAGCTACCTAAAAAAATATTTTTGAGAAAAATATTTTTTATTTTCACAACTCTGCGTTTATAAATTTCTGTGAACATGGGTCAAGTGACACAATCTAGATTAGTTCCTTGGGGGGGTCTAGTTTCAAAAATGGTGTCACTTGCAGGGGGTTTCTACTGTTTAGGCACATCAAGGGCTCTGCAAACACAACATGATGCCCGCAGAACATTCCATCAAAGTCTGCATTACAAAATGGCGCTCCTTCCCTTCCAAGCTCTCCCATGCGCCCAATCAGTGGTTCAAGCCCACATATGGGGTATCAGCGTATTCAGGAAAAATTGCACAACAAATTTTGGGGTCCAATTTCTCCTGTTACCCTTGGGAAAATAAAAAAATAGCGGGCTAAAGAATCATTTTTGAGGAAAAAAATTATTTTTTATTTTCACGGCTCTACGTTATAAACTTCTGTGAAGCACTTGGAGGTTCTAAGTGCTCACTATACATCTAGATAAGTTCCTTAAGGGCTCTAGTTTCCAAAATGGTGTCACTTGAGGGGGGTTTCCACTGTTTAGACACATCAGGGCCTCTACAAACGAGACATGGCGTCCAGCCAATTCTGCGTTGAAAAAGTCAAACGGCGTTCCTTCCCTTCCAAGCTCTGCCATGCACTCAAACAGTGGTTTACCCCCACATATGGGGTATGAGCAAGCTCAGAACAAATTGCACAAAAAACTTTAGGGGTCTTGTTACCCTTGGGAAAATAAAAATTGGGGTGAAAAGATCGTTTTTGTGGAAAAAATATGATTTTTTTATTTTCACGGCTCTGTTATAAACTTCTGTGAAGCACTTGGAGGTTCAAAGCGTCACCACACATCTAGATAAGTTCCTTAAGGCCTCTTTCACACTTCAGTCGTGCGACGTCAGTCAAAATCCGTCAAAATGTGAAAAAAACAGATCCGCCATTTTTTTTTGGCGGATCCGTTTTTTCCCATTGACTTGCATTAGTGACGGATTTTGACGGATGGTCGTCCGTTATGTCAGTTTTTTGACGGATCCGCCAAAAAATTGGCGTCCGTCATTACAGAAAAACGTCCAATGCAACGTTTTTTTGGTCCGCGAAAATGGAGGACTACGGTGGATCCGCCGCATCCGCCATTTTGTATAATGGCCGCCTATGGGCGGCGAATCCGCTGGCATCCGTTTTTGACGGAATCCGCCCGCGGATCCGTCGCCTCCATAAAAAAGCATTGAAAATCCAGACAACACTGTCCGGGTCTCTCTCTCTCTCTCTCCTTACATTTCCAGAACGAAATTTTCATCATTTCCGGGTGAAATCTTCTTGGCGGATCCGTCAGAAAACTGACCACTTTTGCATCCGTTTTTTCACTTTTCTGAAGGATGCGCCATTTTCACGCTTGGGCGGACGTCACACAACGGAAGTGTGAAAGAAGCCTAAGGGGTCTAGTTTCCAAAATGGGGTCACTTGTGCGGGGTTTCCACTGTTTAGGCACATCAGGGGCTCTCTTAACGTGACATGGCGTCCAGCCAATTCTGCGTTGAGAAAGTCAAACGGTGCTCCTTCCCTTGCGACCTCTGCCGTGCACCCAAAAAGTGGTTTACCCCCACATATGTGGTATCGGCATATTCAGGAAAAATTGCACAACAAATTTTGTGGTTCATTTTTTCTTTTAAAACGTGTGAAAATAAAAAACACGGATTTTGGTAAGAACTTACCTGTAAAATCCTTTTCAGCGAAGAAGGAAGGGAGACACACTAGTCATTACTAGTGGGTAGGCGGAGCCCACATAGGATAGAAACACCTCAGATTAAAAAAGTGTTGACCGGCCCCTCCAGCATATAGGGCTCCTCCTACTCCAGCTCTCCAGTCGTACCCAAGCTTAAGGAAGAGTAAATATCACCAGCGGAGCAACATAACCCCTTCTGAAGGATTTCAGAGAGAAAAACAAGGAGACAGGTTATGCATATAACAGAAAAACCACACAGTCTCAGGTACTACTCACTGAACCTGACCACTGCGATGAGCTGGCGATGCTGGAACAGAGCCTTAGCGCGCCGACCTCAGCCCAGATAATCACTATCAGAGAAGGGTCACGCCGCATCTGAAAGCACAACAACACACTTCTGCCATGAGAGGGATGTGTGTCTCCCTTCTTTCTTCGCTGAAAAGGATTTTACAGGTAAGTTCTTACCAAAATCCGTGTTTCAGCAGCAGATGAAGGAAGGGAGACACACTAGTCATTACTAGTGGGACGTCCCAAAGCAGTCCAAAAATAAGGGTGGGCAAAAAAAACAAAAAAGGCAGATACCCAACAACCTAAATAAATGCGCAACTAGCGCTAACTACAAGTTCACAAGAACTTTAAACTACAGCCGCCTGCAGGACCCTACGTCCTAAGGCCGCATCAGCGGAAGCACTGACGTCCACCTTATAAAATTTTGTAAATGTGTGGACGGAGCGCCAGGTCGCCGCCCGGCAGAGCTGAGCTGCCGAGGCTCCTTGATGGAAAGCCCACGATGAACCCACAGCCCTTGTGGAGTGAGCTCGAATCTTAATCGGGCAAGGTTCGCCCTTAAGTCGGTAAGCCTCTAAAATGGCCGACCGAATCCAACGAGCTATAGAATCCTTGGAAGCTCGTTGCCCACGTCGACGACCTGCTGGAATCACAAACAGAGAATCTGACTTCCGAAAACTTTGAGTAATAGACAAATAGAACTTCAAAGCCCGCACCAAATCCAATGTGTGCAAGGCCCGTTCCTTCGCATTCCTTGGCTCCGGACAGAGCGAGGGCAACACAATATCCTGGTTAACATGAAACTGTGACACCACTTTAGGTAGAAAGTCGCCCCGTGTGCGAAGCACTACGCGATCTGGGAGAAACTCCAGAAAAGGAGGCGAGCAAGAAAGAGCCGCCAACTCAGAAACCCTTCTCAAAGAAGTGACCGCCACTAGGAAGGCAACCTTCCAAGAGAGAAAGGAAAGATTAACAGAGTCCATAGGCTCAAAAGGTCCATGTTGAAGAGCCTCCAAGACAAGATTGAGCCGCCAAGGAGACACAGGCGCCTTCCGCGGCGGAAATTGACGGTTTACCCCGTGAAAAAAGGAACGTACGTCCCTACGCGAAGCGATAGTCTTCCGAAACAGCAAGGACAGAGCAGAAACCTGTCCTTTCAGAGTGCTAACTGCCAAACCCTTGTCCAGCCCGTACTGCAAAAAAGGCCAACAAAATGGGAATGGAAAAAATCCTCGGGTTCCTAGAAGAACCCGAACACCACGAGAAGAAGGCTTCCCAAGTCTTGTGATAAATCCTAGTAGTAGCCGGACCTCTGGCAGCTCGCAGAGTGGCAATGACCTCGGCTGAAAAACCTTGACGGGTCAAGATTTCGGTCTCAAGAGCCACGCCGTCAAACGCAGAGACTTCAGGTCCGGGTGACGAACGGGCCCTTGGGTTAACAGGTCCGGTCGAAGAGGAAGTGGAGGCGCTGCCAGAAGCGACACCAGTGTCGAGAACCACGTCCTCCTCGGCCAATCTGGGGCTATCACCATAGCCGGGACTCTCTCCAGTCTGATCCGTCGCAACACCAGAGGAAGTAAGTGTATCGGCGGGAACACATAGATTAGCTCAAATTGGTCCCAAGGAGCCACCAGAGCATCCACTGCCACAGCGTTCGAGTCCTTGTACCTGGACATGAACGTCGGTAACTTGGCATTGATCCTGGATGCCATCAAATCCACTTGGGGAGTTCCCCAACGGGAGCACAGCAGTGCAAAAATTTTCAGGTGAAGACTCCATTCTCCGGGATCCATCTTTTCGCGACTGAGGAAGTCCGCTGTGACATTCTGAACTCCTGGAATGTGAATCGCAGAGATGGCTGGCACTCTGGCCTCGGCCCATACCAGAATTCGAGACACTTCATCATGAGCCTGAAGCTCCTCGTCCCACCTTGATGGTTGATATACGCGACCGCCGTCGCGTTGTCTGTCTGCACTCGGACTGGTAGACCGCTTAAAGGGACCGTCCAGTGTTGGAGGCAAAGGAAAACTGCCCTCAATTCCAGGATGTTGATTGGCAGGACAGATTCTTCCAACGACAATACTCCCTAAATCCAGAGATCGTTCCAGACACCCCCCCAGCCCGTGAGGCTGGCATCGGTGGTTATGATCGACCACCTCGGAGGAAGGAAGGACTTCCCCGGGGATAACGCTTCCGGACGTAACCACCATTCTAGAGACTCTCTCACCCTGTGGGAGATGATGACACTGCAATACAGTGAAAACTGTGATCGATCCCAATGGTTCAAGATGAACATTTGGAGAGCCCTGGAATGAAATTGGGCAAACGGAATTGCTTCCATTGACGCCACCATCAAACCCAGAAGGCGCATACACCTTCGAAGGGACATTGCTGTCGCAGACTTCATGACCTGTACATGACGAAGAAGACTCGCTTGCTTGTATGGAGGCAGAGACACCACTGCTCGTATCGTGTCGAAATGCATTCCCAAAAACAGGATTGACTGCGACGGTTCCAGAGACGACTTCTCCCAATTGACCAGCCACCCGAAGTCCTCCAGGAGCTGAAGGGATAGATTGCGAGCCGTCACTGCCTCCTCCTTTGAGGACGCCACAATCAAAAGGTCGTCCAGATAGGGAAGAATCGTAACCCCCTGTCTTCGCAGAATCGCCATAAGAGGAGCCACAATTTTTGTAAAAACTCTGGGTGCTGAGGCCAACCCGAATGGCAGAGCCACAAACTGGTAATGGTCCTGGCCTATGGCAAAATGAAGGAAGCGTTGGTGGGCCCTTCCGATGGGGACATGCAAATAAGCGTCGCGAATGTCGATTGACACCAAAAAATCGTTCTGCGACAAGGCCGCCACAACGGAGCGAAGTAACTCCATGCGGAATTTCCGGGAGAGGACATGCCGATTCAATCTTTTGAGATCTAGAACGGGGCGAAATTTGTCCTCCTTCTTGGGGACCACAAAGAGGTTGGAATAAAACCCTCTTCCCCAGTCCTCCGGTGGAACTGGTACCACCACACCCTTCTGTAGAAGGGAATCGACCTCCCACAGTAGAGCGGCATATAGCTCGGGCTCTGACGGAATGCGGGATTGGCAAAAACTGTCCGGGGGTCGAGAAAGAAACTCTATGAAATAGCCTGCCGACACAACCCGCGTCACCCAGACGTCCGACATGCGGGAAGCCCAAATCAGTTCGAATTGGAGCAGGCGACCTCCCACTCGAGAGCCCTCGAGTGAGGCCCTGGCGTCAGTCCGCCTTAGCGGGCTTTTTGTCAGCTTCCCGCTTGTCTTGGCGGAAGCTCTGTTTCCAGGAAGTGCGGGATTTCTGAACATTTTTTCCCGAAAAAGAGGGACGCCCCGATCCCCAAGAGGGCTGACCGAACCCGACCCCTGGACCGAAAGGACCGCCGACTAGTACCGGCACTATGCCTGCCAGCCGCAGAAGACACAGCTCTTCGCTGCGGTAAAGCTGTTTCTTTTGCCTTTGCCTTGGCAATCAGCTCCGTGAGGTCAGATCCAAATAGCTGACCACCCTTGTAAGCTAAAGAAAGCAAACCTTGCTTGGAAACCACGTCTCCGGTCCACTGTCTAAGCCACAGAGCTCTCCTGACTGTGATCGCCGAGGATTGTGCCCTGGACAGCAGTGAGGCAGTATCCAAACCTGCATCACTCACTGCCATATCGTGCTGCATCCTCAATGACTTGAAAAGCCCCTCTAGTGGGGATCCATCTTGCCACGCCGTCCGTAGACGGTCTAACCAGCTCAGGGAAGCTTTAAAGCACACATGGATCCTAGCACTGCTCTGAATCCATGACCCGCGGCCTCGTAGATGGATTTCGCTGCCATCTCCGTTTTTCTGTCCAGCGGATCCTGCAGACTCGCCTTCCCTTTAACAGGAAGCAATGAGGATTTGCTAAGCTGGGATAAAGGGACATCCACTTCAGGAGAAGGAATCCAATTATCAATCAACTCCGTCGTACACGGATATAGCGTCTCAAAAAACCGTGTCCCCTGAAAACGTTTATCTGGACACAGGCGTTCCTTCTCCACTGCCTCATTAAGTTCGTCCAGAGATGGTAAGGCTGATCGCGACCTATGCGACTCCTGAAACATCCGGGCCGACTTACCAGGACGTCTAGTTACCTCCTCCGGTAACTAACGCCTCCCTCATGGCTCCAATAAAAGCCTCTGTACGGCTCAAAAGAGAGGCAGTGTCCCTGCCGATCCTCCTTATCCGAATCGGACACCTCCCCATTCGAGCTTGAAGGGGAACCCTCCATGCCCGAAATCTCTGAGTCGCTAAGCGGGGAAGAAGGCATCGGCCTGTGTCGCTTCCTACCATGAGAGGATCTAGCTGACACCCAATAACCTAGAAGGTCAGAAAGGCCATTAATAGAACGAGTGAGGGCCTCCATTTTGTCATCACTGACACCTCCGACCGCTGCGCTTGATGCCGTCGAGGTCTGTGTGTCAGATACGCGAGACTGATCCTGTAGCGGATCTGGGAGACGGTCCACACCTCCTGGACCCTGATCCGACATGCCCTCACACAGTATATGGCAGGTCAAAAACCTGTCAGCAACTAGAACAGTGTGGTCTTCAAAGGCAAAATGTACGCTGAAGGGTTAAGCTCTTAAAGAGAGCTACCCCAGCTGTCTCCCAATAAAGGGTTAACCACCAAAGAAGGGGTTAATGTCGCAGACTCCCCACAACCCTTGTATAATGAAAGGGTGTGCAAGCCCCAGGTGCCTCTTATGAGGTAACAGCTGCAGGACAGAGTTTCAAAGGTATGCCACACTAAACAAGAACGCCAACAAGATCGCTAACATATTGCGCTGAATTGTACATCGCAATGACCGCCAAAGTCGCTAAGGAGATCGCTAACCACTTATGCGTCGTCAATGAGATCGCCCACTGTGGCAGCTACTAGCGACATTAAAGACGATCACAAAAAACAAACGATCGCAAAGTTAAGCGACGCTATTGTGATCGCAGCGGAAGCGTTCCGTGTGACAGTACCTCCTGCGCTGTGGGTGTGAGGGGGTCAAGCTTCTGCCCTGACAGGTAGAAGTGACTCACCCAGCTGGCCGCGGTGTAGTGTCTTCCTTTCGGTCGGTCGGGGGGAGCGGAGAGTGAGGAGCCCGAGAAGGCCTTCAGTAATGGCCGCCACGCTAGAGGAGAGAGACCGGAAGAGAAAAAAGGCAGGGAAGCCACGCCCCCCGCCGGTTTAAAAAAAAAGGCGCGACTCACTCCGCTCCGCTCCATGTCCTGCAGGTATCCACCTGCGGACAAAAGTACACAATCACCACACATGAATACATGTAGCAGCGGCTGCCGCAGCGGCCGCTGAAGCATTCAAAACACATTAAAATGTGGAGTACTCACCCAGCTGAGCGCCACAGGGACCCCTTAGAGATTTGTGGCGCTGTGCCCATAGCTTCCCCCCAGGGCGGGGAACGCAGTGACCCCAGAAGCGCGGTTTGCGTCCCCGCCAGGGAAGCAATCCTCATCCCCCAGGGCCGGCAGGGTTCTGCAGGGACCACCTTACAGGGTAATACAGATCCGCCAAGGGAGAGGTGGGGGTCCAGCAGCGCTGAGACCTCTAGACCACTGGCGGTCCAAGTCTCTGTCCGACTAAAATAAAAAAATCTTCTGAGGAGCTGCTTCCAGCAGCGACTATCCTCTGTGACCTCAAATTTTAGACTGGAGAGCTGGAGTAGGAGGAGCCCTATATGCTGGAGGGGCCAGTCAACACTTTTTTAATCTGAGGTGTTTCTATCCTATGTGAGCTCCGCCTACCCACTAGTAATGACTAGTGTGTCTCCCTTCCTTCATCTGCTGCTGAAAAATTGGTTCCGAAGTAAAGATTTTGCAAAGAAAGTTAAAATGTTAATTTTTTCCTTCCATATTGCTTCAGTGCCTGTGAAGCACGTAAAGGGTTAATAAACTTCTCGAATGTGGTTTTGAGTGGTGCAGTTTTTAGAATGGTGTCACTTTTGGGTATTTTCTATCATACAGACCCCTCAAAGTGACTTCAAATGTGATGTGGTCCCTAAAAAAAAAATGGTTGTAAAAATGAGAAATCGCTGGTCAACTTCTCTCTGATTTAAGGGCGTAAAAATTTAAAGTTTGAAAATTGCTAAATTTTCGCCATATTTCCGTTTTTTTCATAAATAAAAGCAAGTCATATAAAAAGACGGATTTTGGTAAGAACTTACCTGTAAAATCCTTTTCAGCGAAGGAAGGAAGAGAGACACAGTATTCTTTACTGATGGGTAGGCGGAGCCCAGACGGGATAGTCACCTCAGATTAAAAAAGTGTGCTGACCGGCCCCTCCAGCTCGGGCTCCTCCTACTCAGCTTTCTCCAGTTGTACACAAGCTTAAGGAAGAGCAATATCACCAGCGGAGCAACATAACCCCTTCTGAAGAACTTCAGAGACAAAAACACACAAGAATACAGGTTATGCATGCAGATAGGCAAAAAACCACACAGTTCCAGGTATTACTCACGGAACCTGACCACTGCGATGAGCTGGCAATGCTGGAACAGAGCCGTAGCGCGTCGACCTCAGCCCAGAAATCGCTATCAGAGAAGGGCCACGCTGCTTCTGTAAATCAACAACATACTTCTGCCATGGGAGGGAGCTGTGTCTCTCTTCCTTCCTTCGCTGAAAAGGATTTTACAGGTAAGTTCTTACCAAAATCCGTCTTTCAGCTGCAGATGGAAGGAAGAGAGCCACAGTATTCTTTACTGATGGGACGTCCCAAAGCAGTTCAAAATTAGGGTGGGAAAAGAAAAACCAAAATAGGCAGAAACCCACAACCTAGGTAAAAGCGCAACAGGCGCCAAAAACAAATTAACTAGAAACCTAAACCACCGCTGCCTGCAGGACCCTACGTCCCAAGGCTGCATCAGCGGAAGCACTAACGTCCACCTTATAAAATTTTGTAAAAGTGTGGACGGAGCGCCAGGTCGCCACTCGGCAGAGCTGAGCCGCCGAGGCCCCTTGATGGAAGGCCCACGATGAGCCCACAGCCCTCGTGGAGTGAGCTTGAAGTTTAATCGGGCAAGGTTCGCCCTTAAGTCTGTAAGCCTCCAAAATGGCCGACCGAATCCAACGAGCTATAGAATCCTTGGAAGCTCGCTGACCACGTCGACGACCTGCTGGAATCACAAACAGAGAGTCTGAATTCCGAAAACCTTGAGTAACATTCAAGTAGAATTTCAAAGCCCGCACCAAATCCAATGTGTGCAAGGCCGTTCCTTCTTAGTCCTTGGCTCGGACAAAGAGAAGGTAAAACAATATCCTGGTTAACATGGAATCACGAAACCACCTTAGGTAGGAAGTCGCCCCGAGTGCGAAGCACTACACGATCCGGGTGAAACTCCAAGAAGGGAGGCGAGCAAGAAAGAGCCGCCAACTCAGAAACCCTCCTCAAAAGGTGACTGCCACTAGGAAGGCCACCTTCCAAGAGAGTAAATAAAGGCTAACCGAATCCATAGGCTCAAAAGGCTGATGTTGAAGAGCCTCCAAGACAAGATTGAGCCGCCAAGGAGATACAGGTGTCTTCCGCGGCGGAAACTGACAGGTTATTCCACGAAAAAAGGAACGCACGTCCTTACGCGAGGCGATAGCCCTCCGAAAAAGTAAGGACAGAGCAGACACCTGACCCCTCAGGGTGCTAACTGCCAAACCTTTGTCCAACCCGTGTTGCATAAAAGCCAACAAATTGGGAATAGAAAATTTTCTCGGGTCCTTCGAAGAACTCGAACACCACAAAAAGAAGGCTTCCCAAGTCCTGTGGTAAATCCTAGTAGTAGCCGGACTTCTAGCAGCACGCAGAGTAGCAATGACTTCGGCTGAGAAACCTCTACGGGTCAAAATTTCGGTCTCAAGAGCCACGCCGTCAAATGCAGAGACTTCAGGTCTGGATGACGAACGGGCCCTTGGGTTAAGAGGTCCGGACAAAGAGGAAGTGAAAATGGCGGTGCCGCTAGAAGCGACACCAGTGTCGAGAACCACGTCCTCCTTGGCCAATCTGGAGCTATCAATATAGCGGAGATTCTCTCCAGCCTGATCCGACGGAGTACCAGAGGTAGCATAGAAATCGGCGGGAACACATAGATTAGGTTGAATTGGTCCAACGGGGCCACTAGAGCATCCACCGCTACAGCCTTCGGATCCCTGTATCTGGACACGAATGTCGGTAACTTGGTATTGGCCCCGGATGCCATCAGATCCACTTGGGGAGTTCCCCAACGGGAGCACAGCAGTGCAAAAATTTCCGGATGGAGACTCCATTCTCCGGGATCCATCTTCTCGCGACTTAGGAAGTCCGCTGTGATATTCTGAACTCCTGGAATGTGGATCGCAGAGATGGCTGGGACTCTGGTCTCTGCCCATACCAGGATCCGAGATACCTCCACCATGAGTCTGGAACTCCTTGTCCCGCCTTGGTGATTGATATATGCGACCGCCGTCGCATTGTCCGTCTGCACTCGGACAGGCAGACCGCATAAAGGGACCGTCCAGTGTTGAAGGCAAAGAAAAATTGCCCTCAATTCGAGGATGTTGATCGGCAAGACAGACTCCTCTGGCGACCATACTCCCTGAATCCAGAGATCGTTCCAAACGCCCCACCAGCCCGTCAGGCTGGCATCGGTGGTTATGACTGACCACTTCAGAGGAAGAAAGGACTTCCCCCGAGACAATTCTGTCGAACGGATCCACCATCCTAGGTACTCTCGTACATTGCGGGAGATAACCACACTGCAATCCAGTGATGTCTGCGACCGATCCCAGCGGTTTAGAATGAACCTCTGGAGCGACCTGGAATGAAACTGGGCAAACGGAAGTGCCTCCATTGAGACCACCATCAACCCCAGAAGACGCATACATCTTCGAAGGGACATTGTCACTGAAGACTTCATCACCTGCGTATGTCGGATGAGACATGCTTGCTTGTCTGGAGGTAGAGACACCACTGCTCGTACTGTGTCGAAATGCATCCCCAGAAACAGGATTGATTGTGACGGTTCCAGAGACAACTTCTCCCAATTGACCAGCCACCCGAAGTCCTCCAGGAGCTGAAGAGAGAGATTGCGAGCCGTCACAGCCTCCTCCTTTGAGGATGCCACAATCAAAAGGTCGTCCAGATAGGGAAGGATCGTGACTCCCTGTCTTCGAAGTATAGCCATGAGAGGTGCCAGAATCTTTGTAAAGACTCTGGGTGCCGAGGCCAAACCGAATGGTAGAGCCACAAATCGGTAATGATCCTGTCCTATGGCAAAGCGAAGATAACGCTGGTGAGCCCCTCCGATAGGAACGTGCAAATAGGCGTCGCGAATGTCGATTGACACCAAAAAATCGTTCTGCGACAATGCTGCCACTACGGAGCGAAGCGACTCCATGCGAAACTTTCGGGTGTGAACATGCCGATTCAATCTCTTGAGATCCAGGACGGGGCGAAACTTTCCCTCTTTTTTGGGAACCACAAAGAGGTTGGAATAAAACCCTCTTCCTCTGTCCTCTGGTGGAACCAGAACCACCACACCCTTCTGCAGAAGAAAATTGACTTCCTGCAGTAAAGCGGCACATAGCTCGGGCTCTGACGGAATGCGAGATTGACAATAACTGTTCGGGGCCGGGAAGAAAACTCTATGAAATAGCCTGCCGACACCACCCGCGTCACCCAGGAGTCCGGGACACGGGAAACCCAAGTCAATTTGAATTGGAGCAGGCGACCCCCCACTCGAGAGCCCTCGAGCGGGACCCTGGCGTCAATCCGCCTTAGCGGGCTTTTTGTCAGATTCCCTTTTATCTTGACGGAAACTCTGTTTCCAGGGAGTGCGAGATTTCTGACTTGTCTTTTTTCCCGAAAAAGAGGGACGACCCGACCCCCAAGAGGGCTGACCGAATCATCCCCTGGACCGAAAGGACCGTCGACCACTACTGGTACCAGGTCTGCCAGATGTAGAAGCCACAGTTCTTCGCTGCGGTAAGGCTGTCTCCTTTGCCTTTGCTTTGGCAATAAGCTCCGTAAGGTCAGATCCAAATAACTGACCGCCTTTGTAAGCTAAGGCTAGCAAACCATGCTTAGAAACCGCATCACCGGTCCACTGTCTAAGCCACAGTGCCCTCCTGACAGACTGCCGAGGATTGTGCCCTGGACAGCAGTGACACAGTATCCAGGTTTGCATCATGGCCATATTGTAAGGCACTTTCTAACAATTCGAACAGTTCGTCCACCTCAGGCACTTGAGGTTCACATTTCCTCCGCAAACGGTCCAACCAGACCAGGGCAGCTTTATAAACACACATGGAGCCTAGTACCGCTCTGAAGCCATAACCCGCGGCTTCGTAAATGGATTTCGCCGCTGACTCCGCTCTTCTGTCCAGCGGGTCCTGCAAACTCGCCTTCCCTTTAATAGGTAGCAAAGAAGATTTGCTAAGCTGAGATAAAGAGACATCCACCTCAGGAGAATGAATCCACAAATCCATCGATTCCGTAACACACGGATACAGTGACTCCAAAAGACGAGTCCCCTGAAAACGCTTGTCTGGACACAGACGCTCCTTCTCCACTGCCTGGTTGAACTCAATCAGAGATGGTAAAGTCGCGACTGACTTATGCGACTCCTGAAACATCCGGGCCGACTTACCAGGGCGAGTAGTTACATCTTCCTGTAACTGCAACGCCTCCCTCATAGCTTCAATTAAAGCTTCTACACAGCCCGAGAAAAAAGCAGAGTGCTTTTGCCGATCCTCTCTATCCGAATCGGATATCCCCTCTGAACTTAAAGGGGAACCCTCCATGTCAGAACTCTCTGAATCGCTATACGAGAAAAAAGTCACCGGCCTCTGCCGCTTCCTGCCATGAGGGGGTTTGGCTGACACCCAACAACCTATAAGGTTAGACAGGCTATCAATCGAACGAGTGAGAGCCTCCATTTTTGCGTCACTGGGTCCTCCGACTGCTGCACTCGATGTTGAGGTCTGTGTGTCAGATATGCGAGACTGATCTCGTAACGGAGCTGGGTGATGATCTGCACCTGTGCCCTGATCTGACATGTCTTACCCAGTACAATGACAGGTTACACCTGATAGTAACCCGAAAACGGTGTGGTTTTAGGAAACAAATCCTAATCGGACACTGAAGGGTTAACTCTTAAAGAAAAAAGGTTACCCCAGCCCACCATTAACGATTAACCGCCTGACAAGGGGTTAAGCTTAGAAACTCTTCACAACCTGTATTAATGTGTGAGTTCCAGGTGCCTCACTGAGGCAGCAGGCTCCAAAAATGCCACACTTTAATCGCCAAATCACTTAGTCACTTTTTGCATCGCAAAAAATTCTAGCGACTCCAATAGCGTCGCTAAACTTAGCGTGTGGCAACCTGCGCTGCGGGGGAGAAAAAAATCCTCTAAGCTTCTGCCCCGATAGGCAGAAGCGACTCACAGTTTGCGGTGCTGTTTCTTTCTTCAGGCTTGTGCAGGAGAGACGGAGAGGGAGAGGAGCCCGGAGCGCTGTAATGGCCGCCGCACTGAGGAGGCAGCCGGAAGAGAAGACAGCAGGAAAGCGCGCTCAGCGAGCGCTTCCTGCCCGGGAGACGCGAAGCCACGCCCCTCGCCTTAAAAAAAAAGCGTGGGACTCTCCCTTCTCCGGTCCCGCGATCCCCGTCCTGCAGGCATCCACCTGCGGACAAAAATACCACAGTCACCACATGTAATGCACCAGCGGCTGCCGCAGCAGCCGGTGAATCACTCAACACATATAATAAAAATGTGGAGTACTCACCCCGCCATGCGCCACAGGGACCCCCAGGGGTTTCTGGCGCGTCCCCCATGCTTCCCCCCCAGGGCGGGGATCGCAGTGACCCCTGCAGCGCGGTGTGCGTCCCCGCCAGGGAAGCCATCCTCATCCCCCCGGGCCGGCAGGTTTCTGCAGGGACCACCCTTAGGGTAATACAGATCCGCCAAGGGAGAGGTTGGGGTCCAGCAGCGCTGAGACCCCTGAGACCTCTAGACCACATTTGGTGATCCAAGTCTCTTGTCCGATAAAAAAATAATAAAATCTTCTGAGGAGCTGCTTCCAGCAGCGACCATCCTCTGAGACCTCAAATTGTAAACTGGAGAAAGCTGAGGAGGAGCCCGAGCTGGAGGGGCCGGTCAGCACACTTTTTTAATCTGAGGTGACTATCCCGTCTGGGCTCCGCCTACCCATCAGTAAAGAATACTGTGGCTCTCTTCCTTCCATCTGCAGCTGAAAAATTTTTTACCACTAACGTGAAGTACAATATGTCACGAAAAAACAATCCCCGAATCAGCTGGATTCGTTAAAGCGTTCCAGAGTTATAACCTCATAAAGTGACAGTGGTCAGAATTGTAAAAATTGGCCCGGTCATTAAGCTGCAAATTGGCTGTCACTAAGGGGTTAAACATTCCAAAAATTCCTGTGAAGCACCTGAAGGGTTCATAAACTTTTTGAAAGTGGTTTTGAGCACCTTGAGGGGTGCAGTTTTTAGAATGGTATCACTTTTGGGTATTTTCTATCATATAGACCCCTCAAAGTGACTTCAAATGTGATGTGGTCCCTGAAAAAAAAAAAAAATGGTGTTGTAAAAATGAGAAATCGCTGGTCAACTTTTAACCCTTATAACTTCCTAACAAAAAAAAAATTTTGGTTACAAAATTGTGCTGATGTTAAGTAGCCATGTGGGAAAATTACTTACCGTATATATTCGAGTATAAGCCGACCCCAATTTTGCCACAAAAATCTGGGAAAACTTACTGACTCGAGTATAAGCCTAGGTGGAAGATTATCCCTAATGGCCATGTATTATGCCCCTAGTGCCCATAATTCCCATAGATGCCATATGTCCCCATTAGTAAAATTATGCCCCATAGTTTCCACAGATTGTGCCCCCATAGATCCAAGATTTGCCCCCATAGATGCTCCACAGATTGTGCCCCATATATGATCATAGATTATGCCCCCATAGATGCTCCACAGATTGTGCCCCCATATATGATCCATAGATTATGCCCCATAGATGCTCCATAGATTGTGCCCCATAGATATCCATAATGCCCATAGATTATGCCCCCATAGATGCTCCATAGATTATGCCCCCATAGATGCTCCATAGATTATGCCCCCATAGATGCTCCATAGATTTGCCCCCATAATGATCCATAGATTATGCCCCATAGATTAGATTCCCCCATAATGTCCATAGATTATGCCCCCATAGATGCTCCAAGATTTGCCCCCATAGATCCATAGATTATGCCCCCATAGATGCTCCATAGATTATGCCCCCATAGATGTCCCATAGATTAGTGCCCCATAGATTATGCCCCCATAGATTGCCCATAGATTATGCCCCCATAGATGCTCCATAGATTAATGCCCACCAAAAAAAATACTCCACCTCTCGTCGCTGAGGGCCAGGTGCCCCGTCTTCCGGGTTCCTCCAGCAGTCAAGATCAGCAGAGGGTGCTGCGCACAGTAACTACTCATGCGCCCCTGCCTGAACATCGCAGCAAGAGGACCCGAGGACACAGCGGAACGGGACAGGTAAGTATCGCTTATACTTACCCTTCCGCCAGCGCGTCTCTGCCCTGCTCTTCTCCCACGGTCCCGGCGCCAGTGTTCAGCGGTCACGTGTTACCGCGTCATGAATATGTGCATATTCATGACTTTAATGAGCGGTACCACTGATGGCTGAATACTGGCGCCAGGACCGTGGGAGAAGAGCAGGGGCTGCAGAGACCCCTCCTCCGCCGACCCCCTGGTATATGACTCGAATATAAGCCGAAGGGGGACTTTCAGCCCTAAAAAATGGGCTGAAAATCTCGGCTTATATTCGAGTATATACGGTAAGTATTTTGTGTGACATATCTCTGTGATATAAGGGCATGAAAATTCAAAGTTGGAAAATTGCGACATTTTCAAAATTTTCGTCAAATTTCAGTTTTTTTTCACAAATAAACGCAAGTCATATCAAAGAAATTTTACCACTATCATGAAGTACAATATGTCACGAGAAAATATCAGAATCACTGGGATCCATGGAAGCGTTCCAGTTATTACCTCAAAGGGACAGTGGTCAGAATTGTAAAAATTGGCCCGGTCATTAACATGCAAACCACGGGGGTTAAGGGGTTAATTTAAATTAGTTAAAAGACACCAAACCCTGTTCTTGTGATCAGTGAAAATCCAAGTGTTAGGACCACCAGCAATCAGACACTTATCCATCCATTGCTTCGGATACCAGCTGTTAGGAGAGAGGACACTTTTCACTGAAACTTAGTGAAGAAATGCATGATGATTAGCTAAAATATGAAATCCTATTCTATACATTAGAGTTCAGATGTAAACAGCCAATAACGGGCCTCAGAGTATGCATCCTATCAGAAATCCAAGAGAGCTATGATGTTCCAATGTAGTAAGACAACATTTTATCAGATGCATATAGACATTTAATATCAGGTGTATACAACAAAAAAATGATAAAGATTATATTGAATTAAAGGTAAATCAATCCCAACAGAACAGTCATCATGCACAAGGTGGTCGTTATCTCTTTCGTTGTTGTTTGAATTTATAGACAGACGGAGAATTCACGGTTTCTTTCTTCACTTTCACCTTCTGTCTTTTATCCTAAAAAAAAAATTACAAAGATAAACGCTGTGACTGATGCAGAAGCTGAGACACATGCAATTCTTAATTAGACACAAGTGGTCAATGGAAACAGACTGATTCCTCACCATCAGATCTTTGCGCGTCTGTATTTTCTGAGTGATGATAAACATTTTCCTTTCTCTTTCTATTCGTTGATTTAAAATATCATACTGGTGACACCTTTGTTTAGCCAGTGCCTATAATAAGGGGGAAAAAAAGCACATGGTTAAAGTAGCACACCTGCATTTTTGGGTGCAATACAGATAATTCACTTGCATTTTTCAACTAGATAATCTGTTTCATCCTAGTATACATTCATCCAGACATCCCCCCACTCTTTATTCTATGGGTAGCTGGATCATATGATCTGCAGTATGACCACTAGTCTAGTAATGCACTTTTGTGTAATCAAGAAGTAGTCTGTCTCCTTATCCAGCCCTCATTTTTTTGGTCCAATGTATATAAAGACATAGGGGAAGATTCAAGAAACAGTCCAAAAGAAAAATTCCTTTGCTGTTCATAGCAACCGATCACAGCTCAGCTTTTAATTTTTAACTTGAGCGTGGAAAAAAAAAGTTGCACCAAGACTGGTTGCTATGGGCAACAGATTTTTTTTTTTTACAATGTGCCTATCATTTCTGTTCTGTATAAGAGCAGTGATCTAATAGGTTGAAGATGCATGACATAGGACATACAGAGACTGTGCTGCATACAGATCCCAAAAGAGACGCTGAGACTGCTGCATGCCTAAGGGGAAAGAAGGTCTATTTCACTAATCTATTAATCTATCGCGGATCCCACTAGATAAAAGGCAATAAGACTCCACATTCTCTTAAAAGAGCATCATAGGAAATGTAGTCTTCATCAGGCAAACCTGAAATCAGGATGGCAAAAAGCCCAGAAATGGTACAGACCAAAACATGTATGTATAAGGCATATTTGACGCCAAATTAAGCAAACAGTAAAACAAATGCAAGTTCATCTGTACAAACACTACAAAGTATCAAAATAATACAGCTGTACAAAAAGAAGAGACATAGTATTGTGCAAAGAAGTCTTACTTTTAACTCATTTAATTTAGTTGGACCCGTTACTGTCTGCTTGTGTAAGGTTTCTAAGGTAGGTCTGTTATACACTCTGTCAAGCAACTCTGGAGCAGTATTCAATCGTTCCGCCAAGTCAAAGTTGCGCACTAGATGAAAAGAAAAAAAAACATTTTTTTTTTTTTTTTTTTTTTTTAAAGCGGACAATATCATTCTTTCTAAAGCAAATCCTCAAACTTAATGTAAACTCAAAATTACTAACTGCCTCCCAAACAGAACCAAAAAAATTTGAAGGGAACCTGTCAGGTCCACCATGCCCTCCAAGCCAGCAGCACTCACATACCGTATTTTTCGGACCACAAGACGCACTTTTTTTCCTCCAAATTTGGGAGGAAAGTGTGGGTGCGTCTTATGGTTGGAATGTAACAAGGTGAGGGGGGCAGGGGGCAGCGGTGGAGTGGGATCGCAGGAGGAAGGAAAATATCCCCTCTGCTGCAGGAAACCGGAGCAGGGGAAACCACTGGTCCCGATACTTAAAGTGCAGTGAATATTAGCCGCTTCCCCGCCCACCTATCAGCTGAGCAGTGAGTGGGGAGAAGCAAATGACAGAGCCACATGGTTTCCCCAGCGCTGGATTCCTGCAGCAGCTGGGGAGATCTGTGTCGGAAGGAGAAGGAGGCAGCAGGAGGCAGGAGCAGAGTGCAGCAGGAGGCATCGCATACCTGACAGCACAGAGGCTGTGCTGATGCGAGGCTGAATGCTCCTGTGGAGGACCTGTGATGAGGTCATGAAGAGGGCGGGCTGCAGCATCACATGACCACACAAAGCCCTGCCTCTTCATGATGTCATCACAGGTCCTGCAGACACACTGTACAAGTAAGAATTAATTAAAAGGTTAGTAAATACAGCACATTAAAAAGCACTCTGCCATCCTGTGGTGGACTATAACTCCCAGCATGCCTTAGGATCTGCAGGACATGCTGAGAGTTATAGTTCTCCCATGGGATCTTAAAGCAGCACTCCAGTGTTATTTTTCACTGCTGGAGTGGTGCTTTAAATATAAGCCCCGTGCCCCCATTCATATACTCACCCTCCAGCGTCTTCACATAGTACTTCACAGACACCACACTGGTCCCGCAGCACCATCTTCTACCCGTAGCTTCCAACATAATAACATACTATTATATATAATAACACCACATATAATAGTATGTTATTAAATATTTTACCACATTTTTTGCTTCAAATATATTTTTCCCTATTTTCCACCTTTAAAACCTGGGTGCGTCTTATAGTCAGAAAAATACGGTACATATGACTAGATTCCCTGCCTACCCAGCCCTGTATAATGTTATTCAGTTTAAGGTTTTAAAAAAAAGCATTTCTAAGGTCTGCTTTTTCTATGCTAATTAGGGCTTTGCCTAATGGATGGGGTGTTACTTTCCATGCTATCATGCCACTGTGGGCATGATAACTTGCATGAGCCGGTATCAGAACCAGCTCATGCAAGTCTTGCGCGTGCATGACACTCATTTCGTGTAGCCGGATGTACGCTTCCTGGCTTCAGAGGAATGACTGGAAATTCAGAAGAGACGTTGCAACCCACGTGGCAAGCAAGGAAAGAGCGAATCAGAAAATCTAGACTAAATTTCTAATTGGAGGTATTTGCTATTTTTATTACACCTATTATGTATAGGGATAGGATCTTGGAAATGGGAACACCCCTTTAAGTACTACTTAAACCTCACCAACCCTTTCCCTCATTCCTAAGCAAGCCTACAGTGCATTCAGAACCAGACCTTTTTTTGGAGGCAGAAAGTAAAATGAACATAGAGCAGAAAAAGTGCTTCCCGTATCACCATCAGAATGATTCTTACTCATAACCTATGTATATAGGAATAGTGGGATGATTGATCAACTAGCATCACTTGCCTTCTCTCTTGGAATCACAGAAGAAAGTATGTGTATTCTTAGGCTTTTCTTCAGCGTCCAGCAGATGAAGTTCAGCTTTAAGACGTTCAATTTTCTGTAAAGATGAAACAATTAGATGTATTTTTGTCACAAAATACAGTGTTCATCAGCATTAGTAGGAATAGCATTATTAACAACTTACAGTAATTTTGTGTAGTATTATAGCTCATTCTGAAGCACTCAAAAGTAAGCAAACTTAGGTTGCGTCACACTCTTCAATGTCCCAGCGATCCCATCAACGATCCGACCTGGATGGGATCGCTGGGACATTGTTAGCTGATCGCTGGTGAGCTGTCACATGGGCAGACTCACCAGCAATCAGGACCAGCGAGCACGCTGGTATCCAGTGTACATATAGGGTAACTAAGGACCGCGCGGCGCCTAGTTACCCAATATGTACTCTGGATACCAGCTCCCAGCGAGCTCTACAGCAGAAGCTGGGAGACGGTATCCAGGGTACATATCGGGTAACTAGGCGCAGCGCCGCCCTTTGTTACCCGATCAATCAAAAAAAATGTTCAGTTCCATAAACTTTCTGACTGTTTCTATACAACGCCTGACAAGCTCCTGACAACTCCAGATACAGAAGCCCAAGACAGCCACAGCTCCAGAGACCTCAAAGGCGTTTCTTCAACAATTAAAAATCCAGCATATTAAAACCACTTGGACAAGATCTGCCTTTTTTTCGATGAGTTAAATCTTGGTAAATAGGAATTTACCTTGTAAATAAAATAAAAGGACAACACAATTTCACAGGGTCACACATTTCCCCTCCTTTCTTCATATGGAGAAGTATCCAGTCAATGTTTCTGCATAGCTAAAATGAACCTGTCATTAGACTCGGGCTGCTTAAGCCATGCTGTGATGTTTCAGAAAAAAACAGTTTAAAGAGTCATCGCATAACTATGTTTCCTCTGAAAAGCAGCACCGTTTCAATGTAAACCATACCTGGCTGCAGTCAGACGGTTTCATGCTGCATGAATCTAATGACATGTTCCATTTAAGGACTTTTTTACGTATAATGGTCATGTTATCTTTACGCTGTGGGTTGATATGATCACAGCAATACCAAATTTATAGACTGTTTGGGTAATGCTACTTTGCGGCATAATTTTAGTAAAGATCATTATAAACGCAGCAATATCGACTGTGTCTTTTTGCGGGGAGGAGCTGAAGTGTTTGTTTTTTTTGTCCCCCACAAAAAAAACATGCTACTAAAACTGATTAAAAATAATAAATACAAACACTTATGGTTCAAATAGTTTTTATTATAGCATTTATGTAATACAAAAGGCAACAAACAAGTTGCGTAAACAGTTATAGTGCAGCGCCTCTCTCGGCAATGAAACAGAGCAAGTACATCTAGAACACAAGACAACCTCCAGCACCGAATTATACAGTAATGTTTAGAAACATAGCATTCAGTAGTAAAATACAAACACTTAAAGGGAATCTCTTAGCATGTTTTTCCTACCTCATCTGAGAGAAAGCAAGATGTAGGCAAAGAGACCCTGAATCCAACAATGTATCAATTAGAGCTTATAGAATTACAATGAAGCAGAGCAGAGAAAGCTACCCCGCCAGGCTTTGTGTACATACTCTATAGACAGTGAGCTGCTTATCACAGAATGGGGCGGAGTCAGACTTTGAAGTGCCTGCCTGCTAGTCACAGCAAAGATCATCAGGTAATTAAACCTTCAGTCTAAGTAAACAACAGCACACAGCCTGATCTGTGAATTCTGTGTTTTAGGTATCCCACTAAAAATATCGCTAACGGATCGCTAAAAACGTCACTATTTAGCGATCCCGTTAGCGAATTTCAGTGCGGCAGCTTCCAGCGACGAGCTTCCTGCGTGATCTCGCTCGTACGTGGAATCGTTCCGGACCCTATTCATCGCTGGCGCTCACCTGGGTAATATCTACGCTGTGTGGCACCTTTCTAGCGATTTAGCGGTACTTTTGTACCGCTAAAGTCGTTAAGAAATCGCTAACGGCGATAGCGTCGTTAACTATATCGCTAAATGCGGCAGCATTTAGCGATATAGAAACAATCCCCTAGCGATTCATTAGTATGCAACGCTAACGAGATCGCTGCGGATTGCTTATGTGCAGTACCTTTAACCCCTATGTCATGCTGCCTCAGATAACACAGTAAAAAAACGCTGACAGAGTCCCTTTAACACTTGGACTCTTTATTTACTGATGTGATCACACTGACATTACACTGTAGTACATTATCTAGCCTTTCAGTGTTTAACTGACAGTCTATCAGGAGCCACTCCCATTCTAGAGCCCCTGAGGTGCTAGAACAGCAGAAACCTCCATATAGACCTCATTTTACAAGCTACATCCCAATGATTTCATCGAGGCGTGCAGTGATCATATTAACACCACATGTGCCATACAGATTTTTATACTATTGTGCGGTGAATTATGAATAATTATATTTTTACCACTAAAATGCTGTTTTAGCCACAAATTTTAAATGTATCTAAGGGCTACTAGAAAAAATGGACCCCAGCTTGTTGTAAAAATTTCTCTTGAGTGCGCCAATACCTTACCTTACATGTAATTGAGAAATACTTTTGAGGCACAGTGCAAAGTTCAGAAGGGAAGGAGCGCCATGTTATAGTGCAGATGTTACTGTTATGGTTTGCGGTTGCCAAGACCCACTGGGAGAGCCCATGAAGTGCCAGAACAGCAGAACCCCCATAAGAGACCCCATTTTACAAACTACACCTCTCAATGAATTCATCTAGGGGTGCAGTGATCATATTGATACCACAGGTGTGTCATCAAATTTTATACCATTGGACAGTGAAGAAAAATTATTACCGCATTTTTCATATTATAAGACACTTTTTTCCCCAAAAAAATTTTGGGGGAAAATTGGGGTGCATCTTATAACCCGAATTGTAGCTGTGGTGGAACTGGGTCCCAAGGTCGCTGGTCCAGGAATCTTCTGGCAGCAGAGGAGGCAGGAGTGGGGCGATGCCGCGGGCCATTTTCCCTAAGTCCACTACATTAAAGAAGTATGGAAGGTGCGGGGCTCCATGCTTTCACAAAGTGATGGCAGATTCCCCACACGTCGAACACCCTGTCCTACCAGCCTGGGACCCGCAGCATCGCCTGCCTCCACCAGCTTCATGCAGCAGCGACCATACCACCTGGGACCCCTTCCCCCAGGTAAGCTACCATAGAAGCAGATAACACACACCACCATTTTATTAGAAGGAAAAAAAATTCTATTTTCATCCCCAACATTTGGGGTGTGCGTCTTATAAACCTGTGCAACTTATAAACCGCAAAATACGGTACATCTTTACCACCAAAATGTTGTTTTAGTCTCAGATTTTGCACTTTCACACAGGGAGATGGGTAATAAAAAAAAAAAAAGGAAATAAAATAACCCATACATTACAGTACTACTTAGCCATACGGAGAGACTCCGGAGAGATGGTGCGCTAGTTGCCTCCTGGATCGTAGATTTTCCTATAATAGTTTGCAGATTCCATAAACAGAGCCCGTAAGTGTTAGAAGAGCAGAATCCCCCTCAAGTGACCCCATTTTGAGAATTATACCCCTTTGTGAATGTATCTACAGGTGTAGTGACGATTTTGACTCCAACGGTGTTTTCCAGAAACAAGCAGCAGTGGATGTTCCCGAGTTTACATTTCAAACTGCGGTTGTAGTCACCAGTATGTTGCAGTGCCCAGCTCATGCTTCTGGAAACACGCACCCCGTAAATTAGGAGGGCTCTCATACCTACAGAAATGCCAAACATGTGGGCGCTAAGGCTATGTTCACACGCTGTGTTTTTTATGCAAATTTTAAGCTGCATTTTACAGCACCAGTCTATAAGATTTCAGAAAAACTAATGCACACACTTTTTTTCTGACCGATTTGGAAAACTGCTGCATGTCACTTTCATCGTTTTTTTCACCCATAGAAAGCAATATGTGCAAAAACGTAGTAAAAAGCACAAGTATCAGGTTTTGCTGCGTTTTTAGTGAAAAAAAAAAAAACAGCATGTACAGCAGGATGTGAAACCCATTTACTTTTGTGATTATCCCAAGTTTAAACCATAATGTCTTGGTCTCCTCACATTAGCATGGAAGTTGAAAATGGCAGTTGGTATTAGTACAGTTTAATTAACCCCTTAGTGACAGCCAATTTGGTACTTAATGACCGGGACAATTTTTACAATTCTGACCACTGTCACTTTAATGAGGTTATTATTCTGGAACGCTTCAACGGATCTCACTGATTCTGAGAAAGTTTTTTCATGACATATTGTACTTTGTGTTATTGGTAAAATTTCTTCAATATAACTTGCGCTTATTTATGAAAAAAAAAAAATTTTGCAATTTTAAAACTTCATTTTTGTGCCCTTAAATCAGAGAGCCATATCGCACAAAATAGTTGATAAATAACATTTCCCACATCTACTTTACATCAGCACAATTTTGGAAACAGTTTTTTTTTGTTAGGACGTTATAAGGGTTAAAAGCTGATCAGCGAGTCCTCATTATTCCAACAAAATGTACAAAACCATTTTTTTAGGGATCACCTCACAAGTGAGTTTTGGGGGGTCAATATGACAGAAAATACCCAAAAGTGACACCATTCTAAAAACTGAACCCTTCAAGGTGCGCAAAGCCACATTCAAGAAATGTATTAACCCTTCAGGTGCTTCACGAGAACTAAAGCAATGTGGAAGGAAAAAATTAACATTTTACTTTTTCCTCAAAAAAGAAAAAAAATTTACTTTGGAACCAAACTTTTTTATTTTCACAAGGGTATCAAGAGAAAATGGACTACAAAATTTATTGCGCAATTTCTCCTGAGTACGCGGATACCCCATATTTTGGGGAAAGCCACCGCAACATTTTGATAGAAGGAATGTGGAAAAATTATAGCTGAGTCAAGTAACAGCTTGTTTTTTGAGGCGGCAAAACGAACAAAAAGCAGCAATTAAGTACTTTTTATTGGGGGGGGGATGGGGTGTTTATGCCATTCAGTGCGTGGTAAAATTGGTAAGGCCGCTTTATTCCTCAGGTCAGTACGATTACAGTGATACCCCATTTATATATTTTTTTATGTTTTACAGAAAACACGGATTTTGGTAAAGACTTACCTGTAAAATCCTTTTCAGCGAAGGAAGGAAGAGAGACACAGTATTCATTACTGATGGGTAGGCGGAGCCCCAGATCAGGATGTTACCTCAGATCAAAAGAGTGATGACTGGCTGGCCCCTCCAGCTCGGGCTCCTCCTACTCAGCTCCAGTCGTACCAAAGCTTTTAGGAAAAGAGCCAAGATCACCAGCGGAGCAACATAACCCCTTCTGAAGGAACTTCAGAGAAAAAACACAAGGATACAGGTTATGCATGCAAAGAAAGCCAAAAACCAGAGTTCCAGGTACTACTCACGGAACCTGACTACTGCGATGAGCTGGCGATGCTGGAACAGAGCCTTAGCGCGCTGACCTCAGCCCAGATAATCGCTATCAGATAAGGGTCGCGCTGCATCTGAAAACATCAACACACTTCTGCCGTGGGAGGGTGCTGTGTCTCTCTTCCTTCCTTCGCTGAAAAGGATTTTACAGGTAAGTCTTTACCAAAATCCGTGTTTCAGCTGCAGATGAAGGAAGAGAGCCACAGTATTCATTACTGATGGGACGTCCCAAAGCAGTTCAAAAATAAGGGTGGGAAAAAACCAACAAAAGGCAGAAACCCAACAACCTTAACAACAAAGCGCAACCAGCGCTAAACACAAGTTCATCCAGAACTTTAAACTACAGCTGCCTGCAGGACCCTACGTCCGAGGGCTGCATCAGCGGAAGCACTGACGTCCACTTTATAAAACCTTGTAAACGTGTGGACAGAGCGCCAAGTCGCCGCTCGGCAAAGCTGCACTGCCGAAGCACCTTGATGAAAAGCCCACGATGAAGCCACAGCTCTCGTGGAATGGGCTCGAATCTTAATCGGGCAAGATTCACCCCGAAGACGGTAAGCTTCCAAAATAGCTGACCGGATCCAACGAGCTATAGAACCCTTGGAAGCTCGTTGACCACGCCGACGACCTGCCGGAACCACAAACAGGGAGTCCGTCTTACGAAAACCTTGAGTAATAGATAGATAAAACTTCAAGGCCCGCACTAAATCCAATGTGTGTAAATCTCGCTCTTTCGTATTCTTCGGATCCGGACAGAGTGAAGGCAACACAATATCCTGGTTAACATGAAATTGTGACACCACTTTAGGCAAAAAATCACCCCGAGTGCGAAGCACTACACGATCCGGAAAAAACTCCAGAAAAGGAGGCGAACAAGAAAGAGCTGCCAATTCAGAAACTCTCCTCAAGGAAGTGACTGCAACAAGGAAAGCCACCTTCCAAGAAAGTAAAGAAAGGTAGCAGAAACCATAGGTTCAAAAGGTTTATGCTGAAGAGCCTCCAAAACAAGGTTGAGCCGCCAAGGGGACACGGGTGCCTTCCGCGGCGGAAACTTACGAGAGATACCTCGGAAAAAGGAGAGCACGTCTCTATTCGAAGCAATGGTTCTCCGGAACAATAAGGACAGAGCAGAAATCTGACCTTTCAGAGTGCTAACTGCCAAACCCTTGTCTAGCCCATGCTGCAGAAAAGCCAACAGGTTGGGAATGGAAAATTTTCTCGGGTTCCGAGAAGACCCCAAACACCACGAAAAGAAGGTTTCCCAAATTTTGTGGTAAATCCTAGAAGTAGCCGGACATCTTGCAGCACGAAGGGTAGCAATGACCTCGGCTGAAAAACCTCTACGGGTCAAGATTTTGGTCTCAAGAGCCACGCCGTCAAACGCAGGGACATCAAGTCCGGATGACAAACGGGCCCCTGAGTCAACAAGTCCGGTTGAAGAGGGAGTGGAAACGGAGGTGCCGCCAACAGCGACATTATTGTCGAGAACCACACCCTTCTTGGCCAGTCTGGAGCTATCAGAATAGCTGGAATTCTCTCTAGTCTGATCCGACGCAGCACTAGAGGAAGTAAGGATATCGGCGGGAATACATAGATCAGCTCGAACTGATCCCACTGAGCCACTAGAGCATCCACCGCCACCGCCTTCGGGTCCTTGTACCTGGACATGAATGTCGGTAACTTGGCATTGGACCTGGATGCCATCAAATCCACTTGGGGGGTTCCCCAGCGAGAGCACAGTAGTGCAAAGACTTCGGGTGGAGGCTCCACTCCCGGGATCCATCCTTCTGCGACTGAGAAAGTCCGCTGTAATATTCTGAACCCCTGGAATGTGAATCGCCGAAATGGCTGGTACACTGGCCTCTGCCCAAATCAGAATTCGGGACACCTCCACCATGAGTCTGGAACTCTTTGTCCCACCTTGGTGATTGATATACGCGACAGCCGTCGCATTGTCTGTCTGCACTCGGACTGGCAGACCGCTCAAAGGGACCGTCCAATGTTGGAGGCAAAGGAAAATCGCCCTCAATTCCAGGATGTTGATCGGAAGAAAAGACTCTTCCGATGACCATACCCCCTGAATCCAGAGATTGTTCCAAACACCCCCCCAGCCCGACAGGCTGGCATCGGTGGTTATAACTGACCACTTCGGAGGGAGGAAAGACTTCCCCAGGGAGAAAGCCCCTGGACGTAACCACCATTCTAGAGAATCCCGCACCGCGCGAGGAATGGTGACACTGCAATCCAGCGATTGCAACTGGTTCCATCGACTCAAGATGAACCTTTGGAGAGACCTGGAATGGAACTGGGCAAAAGGAATTGCCTCCATGGACGCCACCATCAGACCCAGAAGACGCATACACTTCCGTAGGGACATTGCCGTTGAGGATGTCATAATCTGTACATGTCGAAGAAGACATGACTGTTTGTCTGGTGGTAGGGAAACTACCGACCGAAACGTGTCGAGATGCATTCCCAAAAAGAGAATTGTCCTCGATGGTTCCAGGGACGACTTCTCCCAATTGACCAGCCAACCGAAGTCTTTCAGAAACTGAAGAGACAAATCCCGAGCCGTCAACGCCTCCTCCTCCGAGGAAGCCACGATCAAAAGATCGTCCAGATAAGGGAGAATCGTAATCCCCTGTCTTCGAAGGAGTGCCATGAGGGGCGCCAGAATTTTTGTAAAGACCCTTGGCGCTGAGGCTAAGCCGAACGGCAGAGCCACGAACTGGTAATGACTCTGACCTATGGCAAATCGAAGAAAGCGCTGATGAGCCTTTCCGATGGGAATATGCAAATAGGCGTCGCGAATGTCGATTGACACCAGAAAATCGTTCTGTGACAGAGCTGCCACAACGGAACGAAGCGACTCCATGCGAAATTTCCGGGCATGGACATGCCGGTTTAAACGCTTGAGATCCAGAATCGGGCGAAATTTGTTCTCCTTTTTGGGAACTATAAAAAGGTTGGAATAAAAACCTTTCCCTCGGTCCTCTGACGGAACCGGTATCACTACACCCTTTTGTAGTAGCGATTCGACCTCTCGCTGTAGAGCGACAACAAGCTCGGGTTCCGACGGAACGCGAGATTGACAAAAAACATTTGGGGGTTGAGAAGCAAACTCTATGAAATAGCCTGCCGACACTATCCGCGTTACCCAGGAATCTGGAACGCGAGCCATCCAAGTCTCCTTGAAAAGAAGCAGGCGACCCCCCACTCGAGAATCCTCGAGTGGACCCCTGGCGTCAATCCGACTTTGCGGGTTTCTTGTCAAGTTCCCGCTTGTTCTGGCGGAAACTCTGCTTCCAGGGAGTACGAGTTTTCTGAGAGGATTTCTTTCCTGAGAAAGAAGGACGACCCGATCCCCACGAGGAGTGACTAGATCGTCCTCGGCCCCGAAAGGACCGCCGACCACTATAAACACCAGGCTTACTGGACACCGAGGCCATGGCCCTTCGCTGTGGTAATGCTGATTCCTTCGCCTTAGCCTTGGAAATCAGCTCTGTGAGGTCGGATCCAAAAAGATGGCCACCCTTGTAAGGTAAGGCCAACAACCCTTGTTTGGAAACTGCGTCCCCGGCCCACTGTCTGAGCCATAAAGCTCTTCTGACTGTGACCGCTGAAGCTTGCGCTTTGGCCAGCAGAGATGCCGTATCCAGACCGGCATCAAAGATATAACAGGCTGCCGTTTCTAACCATTCACAAGTTTCCCGTATCTCAGATAACGGAGATTCATTTTGCAACTCCGTCTTCAGACGTGCCAACCAGCTTAGAGAAGCTCTAGCAGCACACATGGATCCTAGCACTGCTCGAAATCCATGACCCGCAACCTCATAGCTTGCTTTTGCCGCCAATTCTGCCTTTCTATCCAAAGGCTCCTGTAAGCTCGCTTTTCCCTTAATAGGGAGTAGAGAGGATTTACTAAGCTGAGACAAAGACACATCCACTTCAGGAGCAGAAGTCCAATTAGCCTTTAACTCCGTAGAGCAAGGATAAAGTGTATCAAAGAAATGCGTTCCATGTAAAACGCTTATCTGGACATAGACGTTCCTCCTCTATTACACCATTAAGCTCATCCAGAGCTGGCAATGTTGTGCGCGAAGCACGGGACTCCTGGAACATGCGTGCTGATTTACCAGGACGACTAGTTACCTCCTCCGGTAACTGTAGTATATCTCTCATGGCTTCAATTAATGCCTCCGTACGCTTCGTCATAGAGGAACGCCCCTGCGGCTCGTCCGCATCTGAATCGGATATTTCTCCATCCGAATTTAAAGGGGAACTCTGCCCAATATCAGATACATCTGACTCGCTCCGTGTAGAGGCCGGTAACGGCCTGCGTCGCTTCCTCTGAGAGGAATTAGCAGACACATATTGACCTAAAAGGTCAGATAAGTTATTAATCGATCGAGCGATATCATCCAATTTTCCACCGCTGTCGACCGCAGCGCTAGACGCTGTGGAGGTCTGCGTATCTGATTGCCGCAATGGCACTGGGACGTGATCCGCGGCATCTGAACTCTGTTCAGACATGTCTCACCTGTATGAGCAGGTCAAAGCGGTAATACCAGCAAAAAACTATGCGGTTTTTTTTTTTTTTTTTTTTTCCAAACGCTGAAGGGTTAACGCTCCACCAAGCAGAGTTACCCCAGCGGTATTCAGTCAGCAAATTTAGCTGGTAGAAATAACCCTCAAAGGGGTTAATATTGCAAACTCACCAAAATATATATATATATTTGTGAGCCCCAGCCAATTTTTATGTCTCTGATGAGACTGCAGCTGCAGGATAGCGATCGCTGCGCTGCGGGGTGAGGATTCCGCACTCACCCAGCTGGCCGTGGTGTCTTATGAGGAGAGGAGCGGTCCGAGGAGCCCAGGAGCCTGAGTAATGGCCGCCACAGTGAGGGGGTCGCAGGAGAAAAGCCAGAGCGCGCGTCTTCCTGCTCAAAAGACCGGGATAGATAGGCCACGCCCCTGCTAGCTCAAATAATGAGCGCGAACTCTCCCCGCTCCTGCTCCCTCTCTGTCCTGCAGCTATCTGCCTGCGGACAAAAAATCACCACATCTTCTTGTAACAGCGCTGTCACAGCAGCGCTGAAGCATACTGACATTACATGTAGTAGCGCTGTCACAGCAGCGCTGAAGCATACTGACATTACATGTAGTAGCGCTGTCACAGCAGCACTGAAGCATACTGACATTACATGTAGTAGCGCTGTCACAGCAGCGCTGAAGCATACTGACATTACATGTAGTAGCGCTGTCACAGCAGCGCTGAAGCATACTGACATACATGTAGTAACGCTGTCACAGCAGCGCTGAAGCATACTGACATTAGTAATAGCGCTGCTCATTCAGACGCTAAAGCACTCACACATAATTATTATTAAAATTTGTGTGGAGTACTCACCAGCCAAGGCGCCACAGGGACCCTCAGGGGTTTCTGGCGCAGTGCCCATGCTTCCCCCCAGGGCGAAGAACGCAGTGACCGCACGTGTGGTTTGCGTTCCCACCAGAGAAGCTCTCCTCATCCCCCAGGGCCGGCAAGGATTCTGCAGGGACTTTGAGTAAATACAGATCCGCCAAGGGAGAGGTTGGGGTACAGCAGCGCTGATACCCCTGAGACCTCTAGACCAACTAGTGATCCAAGTCTCCTGTCCGAATATTAAAATAATAAAATCTTCTGAGGAGCTGCATTAGCAGCGACCATCCTCTGGACCTCAAATCTTAGACTGGAGCTGAGTAGGAGGAGCCCGAGCTGGAGGGGCCAGCCAGTCATCACTCTTTTGATCTGAGGTAACATCCTGATCTGGGGCTCCGCCTACCCATCAGTAATGAATACTGTGGCTCTCTTCCTTCATCTGCAGCTGAAAAAAAGAATTATTTTTGCATCGCTTTATTCTGAGAGCTCTAACTTATTTTTCCCCTGATGGCTATGTGTGGCAGCTTGTTGCTTGCAGGACAAGATGATATTTTCAGATAAAGAATTGTTATTTACATTCGTCTTTTATTCCATCTTTTGTTTTGCGGTATGATAAAGAATTGTTTTTTTACAGTGTTCACTGAAGAGGTTAACTAGCGTGACATTTTTTATAGGGCAGGTTGTGCCGGACTTGGCAATACCAAATAGGTGTGGTTTTTTTCATGAAAATATTTGAGGGTACGATATATATCAGGTCACCTGACAGGGCCCCTGCGATAAACGTCGCGGGGTGCGTCAGAGGGGGCTCCCTTGCTCTGCCTGCCTTCTAAATGCTGCAATCAATATCGATCGCAGCATTTAGGGCAGGGGTGGGGAATATTTTTTCTGCCAAGGGCCATTTGGATATTTATACCATCCTTCGGGGCCGTACAAACTCCGCCCACAAAGTACATCCTGACTCTGGCACTGGTGTCAGGATGTAATCTTTCATTGCATGCCCTTCAGTGTTCAGTAGTGAACACTACATGTGTACTTACAGAGCAAGAAGAAATTAATGAGCTGGTGGCAATCAAAATACAGCTCCCTGCCAAAGCACAGCAGTCCCTGAGAATCTGCCCAGGGGCCGGATAAAAGGTCATCGAGGGCCGTAAATGGCCCTGGGGCCTGAGGTTCCCCACCCCTGATTTAGGGGATAAAATTGCTGGGAGCAGTGCAGGCACTGCTCCTGGCAGCAAGTGCCGGGTGTCAGCTGCGAGAATCGCTGAACACCCAGCAACAATCGCCCACGCACAGCTCCTGTGTGAGCAAAATCGCCACGACTTATCCATATGTCCAAGGTCAGTAATTACTTACCCACCTGGACATCTGAATATGTCAAAGGTCGTAAAGAGGTTAACATACTCAGGTTTCAGAGCTGGGCTTCCACTACTCATACTGTGATTGTATGAAAACTATAGCAAAACACAAACACGTAGTATGTGAAATAATATTGAATGTGGGGTCTCTGTCAATGGGGAGTTTGTATTTTTTTTTTCTCTGAGAACCTCTGTACTAATTCATGACCACATGAAAGTTGGCCTGAACTCTGTAGTAAAATCAGCTGAGAAGAGCCAAGATGAAAAAAGAAAGTTACAAATTCTCCCATCAGAACCATCTTACTGGCATAGTCGCAGTTATCTCATTCTGCAACCAGCAATATGGTGCAAATTTCTTTTTTTTAATAAAACCTAACTGCAAATATGATGTTTTAGCCAAAAATACACACAAGTAAAACAAATTGTCCACAAAAAGGTGCCCTTCAAGTATATTTCATTAGTATGTACCACATATTAGTATATGTTGAGAACCAACCTTATCAGTTACAAGATGCAGCTCACCTTAGCCTCTGCTACCCTCTTCATCTCAACATATTTGATGTCTTGCGTCCTCATTATTTTAAGCTGCTCATCTGTGACTTCTTCAGGCTTCTGCTTATCACATGGACCCCATCCTTCCAAAGCAGAGCAGAGAATAAGTACACTATGTATTTAAGGAACAGGATACCAGGCAATATGAATGCAATAACTAAGAGCATCAGTGACATTTCTCAAATAGCTAATCATACGGTAGAGTGGCCAAGTCTTCCGTCCAGTGCAAGATAAGTTTCAGTAAGCGAGTTTAGCTATATTATTTGCTAATAAACAAAGTCAGCAATAAAAGTGTCATTTTTGGCTGGACAAGCACACATACAGTCATACTAAAACTTCAATAGGTTAAAACATCCTCAAAGATAGCCCTTTAATGCTCAGGTTTCATCGCTAGGCTTCCACTGGTCATAGTGTGATTGTATATAAACTATAGCAAGAAAAAGACATCTAGTCTGGGAAACCCTAAAGAATGTGGGGTCTCTGTCATTACCTTATGCTGCCCTCAGGCAGGACAGCATTAATATTGAGACATTCCTTTTAAACATCAATTCGGTTAGGGGCATTTTGGCTCCGTGTACTGACAAATTGCCTCTCCAGCTTTAACAAATATTTCTAAATCTAGAGCCAAAAGAAAAAAAAAACCAATCAGATATCAGTAATTACCTGGAGTTTATTTGAGATCATTTTAAAGTAGAATTCATCGGGATTTTTTTCAAGGGCTTTCTTCCGCAAGGCATCGAGTGTTGTTTTTTTCTTATGATAGTCACTGGAAGTAAATAAAAACTATAACATCAAAACGACCTATGCAACATTCACCCTTAGGCCAGAGTCACACTGACGATATCAGAGCGCAGTCCAAACGTTTCACTTGCACCCACAGACTTGTAGGGGTGCGGGAGACTGCAGATCAGCGCTGCCCCACAGAATGACACTGAGCCGAGCGCAATCCGATTTTTTATCGCATGAAACTTGGCCAATTTTTCTCTCATGTGAACTAGCCCTAACAAGGGCTATATAGTAGACATGTAGGTGAGATAGATAGAAAGCAGACTGGTCAAAATAAAACTTAACCTTTATTCTAATAATTAAAATATCAAAGTGCCAGAAGTGCTTAAAGTGTGTGTGCAAAAAACCAAACCACATCAAATGTGTATACATAAAAGAAAGGAATCAAAACCACTGGTTTACCAAAAACCTTTTTTGGTCAGTATACTGACTTATTGCACCTAATATCTCAAACAGCAGATATGTCCAGGGGCAAATTTGAGCCAAGTTAGGTTTATAACTGTTCTCAGAAATGTCAATGTATCAAATATGTCCCAATGAAAAAATCTATACATAAATCCTGTTTAGAAATAATGCCAAAGGGATATTGATCTCTGTGAATTTTTAGTTATCAATTAGTGTTAAATGGGTAAGAAGCATATTGTGACCTCCTGCATGAAATGTACACAAAATATATATGCGCATATCAACACAACACATAGTATTATACAGCATGGTTTTTTTGTGGCTGATTCAATAAATCGCTGTCTCCTGTCAAAAATTAGCATGATGCACATCCTGCAGACTAATAGTGTCCCGTCAGTGGAGTAACAGGGTATAAGAAATGGCCCTGCATATTTTAGCTCCCACTGTGGGTTTAATTCACATAAATATTATACTCATCTGCGGCATCATATGCGGCATCATATCTGAGTGGGGGCACCACTGCGCAGGTTCTAGGGTTGCCAACCTCCGCGTGAGGTAGGGACATAATAGTCAGGGCATAATAGGATGATTGCAGCGAGCACCCTTTCTATTTTTCCTATAAGAAGGTCGGTTGTGTCCACTATACATCCAACACATATATATATGTACCCCTGATTAATTTATGCCCAACATTTCCCTAGTACCTATATGTACATTTCCCCTTTGTACTGGTTCCCTACATTAATTAATAGGTTATCCCACTGCTTTCCTTGGGATTTTTGGCTCAATCATAACACCTCTCCTTTTCTGTAGCCCATTTTCTGTATGATAAAATAGATAATGCATATGCTTATTGTTTCTAACTCTATTGCCAGAAACGGATTTGTAATTTCCTGTGAATGCCCACAAAGAAAGGCACCCATCTTCTGACGTTTTATGTACATTACAAAAGTACGTCATTAGAATTATATACACACACTCTTGAAAAAATTCTTTTTATTAGAGTATGCTTTTTTCTACTCCCACCTGTGACCTGTATAAGAGGGCACTATAGGGATAATTTTGCGCCTGTTCCAGGCAATTGCATAAGGTTGAAAGTATCGGAGGTATTACCTCCGCAAACCGGAAGTGACGTCCCTGGTGGGTAACATAGTTCCCGGATATGACGCATGCGGCTCAGGCTACAGCTGATGTGTTCCATATGCCGGATATGACGACTGTGGCGTCCGGAAGTGAAGTCTGAGCTACGATACCCGGTATTTATAAAAGACAGGCATTATAATATGGCGATATGCCCTGACTCGCAACTGAATTACCTCCCCTGATGATTCCTCAGCGATGAAACGCGTCCGGAGATCTCTTAAGGGGTAGAGACCGCGCAGCATGGCACATGTGCGCACAGTAGGTCTCCCCCAAGCAGAAAGCACGGACATCGAGATATGATGCCGACATATATGATGCCGCAGATGAGTATAATATTTATGTGAATTAAACCCGCAGTGAGAGCTAAAATATGCAGGGCCATTTCTTATACCCTATTACTCCACTGACGGGATACTATTAGTCTGCAGGATGTGCATCATGCTAATTTTTGACAGGAGACAGCGATTATTTGTAAATCCCCAACAATGGGAGATTTATTGAATCAGCCACAAAAAAACATGTTGTATAATACTATGTGTTGTGTTGATATGCGCATATATATTTTGTGTACATTTCATGCAGGAGGTCACAATATGCTTCTTACCCATTTAACACTAATTGATAACTAAAAATTCACAGAGATCAATATCCCTTTGGCATTATTTCTAAACAGGATTTATGTACAGATTTTTTCATTGGGACATATATTTATACATTGACATTTCTTGAGAACAGTTATAAACCTAATTTGGCTCAAATTTGCCCCTGGACATATCTTCTTTTTGAGATACTAGGTGCAATAAGTCAATATACTGACCAAAAAAGGTTTTTGGTAAACCAGTGGTTTTGATTCCTTTCTTTTATATATACACATTTGATGTGGTTTGGTTTTTTGCACACGCACTTTAAGCACTTCTGGCACTTTGATATTTTAATTATTAGAATAAAGGTTAAGTTTTTTTTGATCAGTCTGCTTTCTATCTACTTTGATCCTGACTGAACTCCATTGCCTCTGCTTGTTCAAGTGTGAGATAACAGAGGTTTTTAACTTCTGCATGCCAGGCTATACTCAAGATTTCCATTGTATTCTTGTATAGACGTCGGTTACAGGCAGCGCTTACGGAGTGCCGCTGTATTTTTGTGTGTACACACACACACACACGTACAGGGGTTGGACATAATAATGGAAACACCTGGAAACATAAGCAAAAGTTAGTTTAATATGGTGTAGGTCCACCTTTTGCGGCGATTACAGCCTCAATTCTCCGAGGTATGGATTCATACAATGTGTGAATTGTTTCCAAAGGAATTTTAGCCCATTCTTCAGTTAAAAGACCCTCCAGTTCTTTGAGCTACGATGGCGGCGGAAATCGACGTCTAACTTGAATCTCTAAAATCGACCATAAATGCTCAATAATGTTGAGGTTTGGGGACTGTGGGGGCCCGATGAGATGCTCAACTTCATTATAATGTTCCTCGTGCCATGCTTTAACGATTCTAGCTGTATGAAATGGTGCATTATCATCCTGACAGATGGCGTTCCCCTCCGGGAACAGTGCTTGAACCATAGGATGCACTTGGTCGGCCAAAACGCCTAAATAATCGCAGCTGTTAATTCTTCCATGAAGGGATATCATTGGCCCGGCGGATCTACACGAAATAGCACTCCAGATCATCACAGAACCTCCACCATGTTTTACGGTTGGGAGAAGGCAGTCTGGATGGAATGCTTCTTTCAGCTGTCTCCAAACGTACACGCGCCCGGAGGTCGAAAACAGGATTTTGGTTGCTTACCGTAAAATCTGTTTCTCGGAGCGCTCATTGGGGGACACAGGAACCATGGGTGTATGCTGCTGCCACTAGGAGGCTGACACTATGCATATGAAAAAAGGGTTGGCTCCTCCTCTGCAGTATACACCCCACCGACTGGCAGCAAGCTAATCAGTTAGTGAGAAAGCAGTAGGAGAAACAACATGAAAGAACAAAACAACAAAACACAGAAACCATGGGACGTCCCAAAGCAGTCCATGGGGTGAGAAAAAATGGCAGGAAACTCCATTCAGGTCGGCAAAATCCCCAATGCCGCCTGCAAGATCCTTCTGCCTAAGCTGGCGTCCGCCAAAGCGTAGGTGTGGACCTTGTAAAACTTTGCAAACATGTGGATAGAAGACTAAGTTGCCGCTTTGCAAAGTTGTAGGGCGGATGCCCCATGGTGAACCGCCCCGGAGGCGTCTACTGCCCAGGTGAAGTGAACCTTAATCCCAGGCGGGCACTCTGTTCTTAACCCGGTAAGCCTCCAATATTGTGGTCCTAATCGAACGCGCAATCGTAGCTTTGGAGCCGGCAGGCATCTCCGCGCCCCGTCTGGAACGAGAAACAGAAGGTCCGACTTCCTAAAGGAAGCAGTCCTATCCAGGTAGATCCTCACTGCCCGGACAGGTCTAGCCTGTTCAACCAGCATTCCAGCGGATGAGTCGAAGCAGACAGAAGGAAGGCAGAACAATATCCTCATTCAAGTGAAAAGAGGATACCACCTTGGGAAGAAAGGAAGGCGGAGGCCGCAAGACTACCTTATCCTGGTGAAGAACCATGAAAGGGGGGCGGCAGAAGAGTGCCGCTAGTTCTGAAAACCCGGCTGATGGAAGTGATCGCCACGAGAAAGGCCACTTTCCAAGACAAAACGGACAAGGGAACCTCCCTGAGAGGTTCAAAGCGAGCACACCTCATGACCTCTAAAACCAGGTTGAGGTCGCAGGGGTCCACGGGATTCCGGTACGGGGAAGCCGTATGCGCCTCTCCCTGAAGGAAAGTCTTGACATGAGAACGAGATGCCAGGGACTTCTGTAAGAGGATAGAAAAAAGTTGGCACCTGCCCTTTTAGAGTGGCGAGAGAGAGAGAGCGCGAGAGAGACCAGAATCCAGTCCCGCTTGGAGAAAAAACCGAGATAGCTGGGAGCAACAACCTCATTCGGTAGTAGAACCTAGAGGACGACGGTTTTCTAGCCTGGATCGTACTCTGTGATAGAAGATCAGGCCTGTCTGGGAGACTCCAGGGGCGTCGCCAGGAGATTGACAATGTCTATGGAGCACAGAAATTACTGTGTCTCCATGGAAGAAATAATTGAGCGAAGGGACTCCGTGCTGAAATGACGCAGGCGGACTCGCCTGTTCAGCCACTTGAGAGCCAGAATGGGCCGAACCGCGCCATCCTTTTTCGCACAACAAACAGGTTTGAATAGAACCTGAGAAGCGATCTTGCTCTGGAACTGGGACGATAACCCCAGAACTGAGAAGAGAGCCGATGGACGCAAAGAAACCCGCGACCGTGTCAGGGATCCTTGGGGTCCTGCCAAAGTACCAGACATATGAGGATACGGGTGGCAGTACAAGCCGTACTCATAGTCTCTGTGTGGGAGTACAGTAGTGACCATTCACACTGTATCCCTCCGCAAAAAAACCTGAAAAGGAACGACGCACAATAGGTAGATATGGGTCTCAATAGAGACCCGTGTCCACCTCCTACTGACACTAAGCTAAAACTGATTAGCTTGCTGCCAGTCCGTGCGGTGTATACTGCAGAGGAGGTGCCAACCCTTTTTTCATATGCAGAGTGTCAGCCTCCTAGTGGCAGCAGCATACACCCATGGTTCCTGTGTCCCCCAATGAAGCGATCGAGAAATAGGGTAAACGATGATTCGTCTGAGAATATCACGTTTCCACGGCTCGAGGGACCAATTCTGGAGGTTTCTTCACCACTCTAAACACTTGGAAACATTTGTCATTGAGTGCAGCGGTTTTTGAATTGCAGCTCTTCCGTGGAATCCAGATTTGTTCAGCTCCCGACTAACAGTTTTCGTGAAAACTGGGTTCTGTAGGTGTTCACTGAGCTCAGCAGTGATTTTCGGAGCCGTGGTCTTGCAATCCTCTCTCACAATTCGCTTTAGAGTCAGACAGTCTCTCTCAGTCAACTTCGATTTTCGGCCGGTATGTGCTTTGTGCGGACAATTTTCCTTCTCTTTCAAACGTAGTCATTACTTTGGAGACAGTACCTCTTGACACGCCAAGAATTCGGGCACTTTCGGTTACACTAGCGCCTGCCATACCAGCACCAACAATTTGGCCTCTCTGAAAATACGGAGGTCTGCCATTGGTATCAGGTTCTCATCAATGTTCTTACAATTATGCAAAACAAACAGTTAATTTACATACACAACACAAATAATCAACTACAAAACATTACCATATGTCACGGTTTGCATGTTTATAACATGTTCGAAGATCATGATGCCAAAACGTTAGGTGTTTCCATTATTTTGTCCAACCCCTGTATAATCAGTATGTATTCAAGCACGAAGCTTGTAGTACTGGCGCACACACACGTATAATCAGTATGTACTCAGCACGGAGCTTGTAGTACTGGCAGCGCACACACACGTATAATCAGTATGTACTCACACGGAGCTTGTAGTCTGCGCGCGCACCACACGTATAATCAGTATGTACTCAGCACGGAGCTTGTAGTACTGGAACCACACACACGTATAATCAGTATGTATCAGCAAGGAGCTTGTAGTCCTGGACGCACACACACGTATAATCAGTATGTACTCAGCACGGAGCTTGTAGTACTGTGCGCGCACACACACACACACACATAATCAGTATGTACTCAGCACGGAGCTTGTAGTACTGGCGCGCTGCACACACACACGTATAATCAGTATGTACTCAGCACAGAGCTTTAGTACTGGTGCGCACACACACAAACGTATAATCACTATGTACCAGCACGGAGCTTGTAGTACTGGAGCGCAACACACACACGTATAATCAGTATGTACTCAGCACGGAGCTTTATCCTGGCGCGCCACACACACGTATAATCAGTATGTACTCAGCACGGAGCTTGTAGTACTGGTGCCACACACACACAACACACAAGTATAATCAGTATGTACTTAGCAGGAGCTTGTAGTACTGGCGCGCACACACCACACGTATAATCAGTATGTACTCAGCACGAGCTTATAGTGCTGGCGCTCACACACACACTATAATCAGTATGTACTCAGCACGGAGCTTGTAGTACTGGCGCGCACACACACACGTATAATCAGTATGTACTCAGCACGGAGCTTGTAGTACTGTGCGCGCACACACACACACGTATAATCAGTATGTACTCAGCAGGAGCTTGCAGTACTGGTGGCACACACCAAACGTATAATCAGTATGTATCAGCACGGAGCTTGTAGTCTGGCGCGCACACACACACGTATATTCAAGTATGTACTCAGCACGGAGCTTGTAGTACTGGCGCACACACACAAACACACGTATAATCAGTATGTACTCAGCACGGAGCTTGTAGTACTGGGCATGCGCACGACCCACACACACGTTTAATCAGTATGTACTCAGCATGGAGCTTGTAGTACTGGCACGCACACACACGTATAATCAGTGTGTACTCAGCACGGAGCTTGTAGTACTGGCGCGCCACACACAAACACACACGTATAATCAGTATGTACTCAGCCAGGAGCTTGTAGTACTGGTGGCACACACACACACAAGTATAATCAGTATGTACTCAGCACGGAGCTTGTAGTACTGGCGCGCACACACAACGTATAATCAGTATGTACTCAGCACGGAGCTGTATGTACTGGCGCGCACACACACGTATAATTAGTATGTACTCAGCACGGAGCTTGTAGTACTGGCGCGCGCACACACACACGTATAATCAGAATGTACTCAGCACGGAGCTTGTAGTCCTGGGCGCAACACACGTATAATCAGTACTGCACAGAGCTTGTAGTACTGGTGCACACACACACACACACGTATAATCAGTAGTACTCAGCACGGAGCTTGTAGTACTGGAGCGCACCACACACATATAATCAGTATGTACTCAGCACGGAGCTTGTAGTACTGGCGCGCACACACACACACATATAATCAGTATGTACTCAGCACGGAGCTTGTAGTACTGGCGCGCGCACACACACACGTATAATCAGAATGTACTAGACACGGAGCTTGTAGTACTGGTGCGCACACACACACGTATAATCAGCATGTACTCAGCACGGAGCTTGTAGTCTGGCGCACAACACGTATAATCAGTATGTACTCAGCACAGAGCTTATAGTACTGAGCGCACACACACGTATAATCAGTATGTACTCAGCACGGAGCTTGTAGTACTGGTGCGCACACACACGTATAATCAGTATGTACTCAGCAAGGAGCTTGTAGTACTGGTGCGCACACACACACGTATAATCAGTATGTACTCAGCACGGAGCTTGTAGTCCTGGCGCACACACGTATAATCAGTATGTACTCAGCACAGAGCTTGTAGTACTGACGCACACCACACACGTATAATCAGTATGTACTCAGCACGGAGCTTGTAGTACTGGCGCGCACACACACACGTATAATCAGTTGTACTCAGCACGGAGCTTGTAGTCCTGGGTGCGCACACACACACACATATAATCAGTATGTACTCAGCACGGAGCTTGTAGTACTGGCGCGCGCACACACACACGTATAATCAGATGTACTCAGCACGGAGCTTGTAGTACTGGCGCGCACACACACACGTATAATCAGCATGTACTCAGCACGGAGTTTGTAGTCTGGGCACACACGTATACTCAGTATGTACTCAGCACGGAGCTTGTAGTACTGGCGCGCAAACACACACGTATAATCAGTATGTACTCAGCACGTGAGCTTGTAGTACTGGCGCACGCGCACACACACACACACACACGTATAATCAGTTGTACTCAGCACGGAGCTTGTAGTCCTGGCGTGCACACACACACGTATAATCAGTATGTACTCAGCACGGAGCTTGTAGTACTGGCGCGGCACACACGTATAATCAGATGTACTCAGCACGGAGCTGGTAGTCCTGGCGCACACACTATAATCAGTATGTAATCAGCACGAGCTTGTAGTACTGGCGCACACACACACACACACACACGTATAATCAGTATGTACTCAGCACGGAGCTTGTAGTACTGGCGCCACACACACACACGTATAATCAGTGTGTACTCAGCACGGAGCTTGTAGTACTGGGCGCACACACACACTATAATCATATGTACTCAGCACGGAGCTTGTAGTACTGGCGCGCACACACACACGTATAATCAGTATGTACTCAGCACGGAGCTTGTAGTTACTGGTGCGCACCACACACGTATAATCAGTATGTACTCAGCACGGAGCTTGTAGTACTGGTGCGCACACCCACACGTATAATCAGTATGTACTCAGCACGGAGCTTGTAGTACTGGGCGCTCACACACACACACGTATAATCAGTATGTACTCAGCACGGAGTTTGTCTGGCACCATATAATCAGTATGATCAGCACGGCTTGTAGTAGCGCACACACATATAATCAGTATGTACTCAGACTGAGCTGGCATAATCGGTACGCAGTGGCGCACCAAACATATCAGTTGTACTCAGCACGGAGCTTGTGTACTGGCGCACACACAACTATAACATGTACCACACGATGTAGTTGGGCCCAACACTATATCAGTATGTACTCAGCACGGAGCTTGTAGTCTGGCACACACTAAATCATATTATCAGCACGGCTTGTGTATGGGCACACACACATAATCAGTATGACTCGCACGGAGTTTAGTCTGGGGCACACACTAATCGTGCGCCACACACACAAAACCGTCACACGTATAATCAGTATGTACTCAGCACGGAGCTTGTAGTACTGGGCGCACACACATATAATCAGATGTACTCAGCACGGAGCTTGTAGTCTGTGCACACACGTATAATCAGTATGTACTCAGCACGAGCTTGTAGTACTGGCACACACACGTATAATCAGTATGTACTCAGACGGAGCTTGTAGTCTGGCGCACACAACCACATTAATCAGTATGTACTCAGCACGGAGCTTGTAGTCTGGGGCCACACCAACGTATAATCAGTATGTACTCAGCACGGAGCTGTAGTCTGGCACACACAACGTATAATCAGTATGTACTCAGCACGGAGCTTGCCGCGCGGCGCACATACACACACCTATAATCAGTGTGTACTCAGCACGGAGCTTGTAGTCCTGGCGCGCGCACACACACCACACACACACACACGTATAATCAGTATGTACTCAGCACGGAGCTTGTAGTACTGGCGCGAACACACACACACGTATAATCAGTATGTACTCAGCACGGAGGTTGTAGTACTGGCGCGCACACACACACAAACACACACGTATAATCAGTATGTACTCAGAACGGAGCTTGTAGTACTGGTGCACACACACACACACACACGTATAATCAGTATGTACTCAGCACGGAGCTTGTAGTACTGGCGCGCGCGCACACACATGTATAATCAGAATGTACTCAGCACGCAGCTGTAGTACTGTGCACACACACGTAAAATCAGTATGTACTCAGCACAGAGCTTGTAGTACTGGCGCACACACACGTATAATCAGTATGTACTCAGCACGGAGCTTGTAGTACTGGCGCACACACACGTATAATCAGTATGTACTCAGCACGGAGCTTGTAGTACTGGCGCGCACACACACACACGTATAATCAGTATGTACTCAGCACGGAGCTTGTAGTACTGGCGCGCGCGCACACACACATGTATAATCAGAATGTACTCAGCACGGAGCTTGTAGTACTGGCGCGCGCGCACACACACATGTATAATCAGAATGTACTCAGCACGCAGCTTGTAGTACTGGTGCACACACGTAAAAATCAGTATGTACTCAGCACAGAGCTTGTAGTACTGGCGCACACACACGTATAATCAGTATGTACTCGCACGGAGCTTGTAGTACTGGCGCGCACAACACACACGTATAATCAGTATGTACTCAGCACAGAGCTTGTAGTACTGGCGCACACACAACGTAAATCAGTATGTACTCCGCACGAGCTTGTAGTACTGGCCACACACACGTATAATCAGTATGTACTCCGCACGGAGCTTGTAGTACTGGCGCGCACACACACGTATAATCAGTATGTACTCAGCACAGAGCTTGTAGTACTGGCACACACACACGTATAATCAGTATGTACTCCGCACGGAGCTTGTAGTACTGGCGCGCACACACACACACGTATAATCAGTATGTACTCAGCACGGAGCTTGTAGTACTGGCGCGCACACACACACGTATAATCAGTATGTACTCCAGCACGGAGCTTGTAGTACTGGCACACACACGTATAATCAGTATGTACTCAGCACAGAGCTTGTAGTACTGGCACACACACACGTATAATCAGTATGTACTCGCACGGAGCTTGTAGTACTGGCGCGCACACACACACACGTATAATCAGTATGTACTCGCACGGAGCTTGTAGTACTGCGCCCACACACACACGTATAATCAGTATGTACTCAGCACGGAGCTTGTAGTACTGGCGCGCACACACACACACGTATATCATTAGTACTCAGCACGGAGCTGTAGTACTGGCGCCACACACACACACGTATAATCAGTATGTACTCAGCACGAGCTTGTATATGCGCACACACACACACGTATAATCAGTTGTACTCAGCACGGAGCTTGTAGTACTGGCGCGCACACACACACACACTATAAATCAGTATGTACTCAGCACGGAGCTGTAGTAACTGGTCCCACACACACACATATAAATCAGTATGTACTCAGCACGGAGCTTGTAGTCCTCACACACACACCTATATCAGCATGTACTACTCAGCACGAAGCTTGTAGTCCTGACACACACACACACACACACACACACACAGACGTATAATCAGTATGTACTCAGCACGGAGCCTATAGTCCTCACACACACACACTATAATCAGTATGTACTCACTCAGCACGGAGCTTGTAGTCCTGACACACACACACACACCACACACAACACACGTATAATCAGTATGTACTCAGCACGAAGCTTAATAGTCCTCACACACACCTATAATCAGTGTGTACTCAGCACGGAGCTTGTAGTCCTCACACACACACTATAATCAGTATGTACTCACTCAGCACGAAGCTTGTAGTCCTGACACACACACACCACACACACACACACGACGTATAATCAGTATGTACTCAGCACGGAGCCTATAGTCCTCACACACACACACTATAATCAGTATGTACTCACTCAGCACGGAGCTTGTAGTCCTTCTTCTTCTCCAGAAGTCCTAGGTTTTTACGGAAGCCCAGCTGGACAAAAAGACAGAGCCACCATTATTAGATTTCGCATTAGCACGTGTCCGTAGGTAAGCCTATGGCCGTGAGGCGCTTCCATGGCGGCCGGTCTCTGAGCGCTCCCTCACCTGTGACCTCTCATGATGGTTCTTTTGCCGGGACTTCAACGCTTTCCTAAAAGCTGCAGACATCTTCACAACAAGAGCGCAGCAGCCACCACGAAGCCCACACGCTGGTCAGCACTTCCGGCGCGCTCGGTGACGTTCGTTCTCGGCGTCTTGTCATATGTGCTGCGCTGCGTTGCACACTGCGGTGTACAGGGACAGTCATGGTGAGCTGCCAGCAGGTGGCGCTAGTAGCTGGGCATGTCCAGACGCAGCGCCTCCCTCTGTATTCGCATTGTGTGGTGGTCCGCTGATGGGGATGGGCGACTTATCAAGAATAGTGTTCAGAGAGAAATGGCAACCATAACAGCTGTGTGAAACAGGGCCAGGCAGAGAGTCCCGGTAAACACAGCGTGCTGCAGGAGGCGGAAGGTTTCTTATGCGGCAATTTTTTCTTTTCTGTTTTTTTTTATAGGTTTAACAACACAAAATAAGCATCAGAATAATAACATACAATGCAGCGAGGTGCCCTGATGTGAATACACTTAAAAACAGCTACAAAAAGTATAAAACTGCCACAAAAATGGGCATCAAAGTGGACACAAAGGGCGTTAAATGAAGGGTTAAATGACCTTGGGCCACTGATCTCACACTGTAGACATATAGAACAGGGAGCCCCACATCAAGCCCAGGTCCCTCCAGCCTGGCCCAAATGGGTTCTGGGCATCAGAACTGGCATCAAAGTGGGCAGACTGTCGATTTTGACCATTTGAATAAGTAACTAATGTTTTTAAAGAGTTAAATGACTTTGGGCCACTGATCTCACCTAAAATACACAGATAATATGCCCCGTATCAAACCCAGGTCCCTCCTTGCCTGGCCCAAATGGGTTCGGCAGAGGCGTAGCTAGGGTTTTGGTTTAGGGGGGCGAAACATCTGAGTTGGGGGCCCCAACCAGAGAACCTCAGCAAATGACCGCGCTGTTTGCCAAAAATAACTTTATATATATTAAAAGACCAATATTGATATCACCGCCATATGGTCAGTGGTAATAATACCAGTCCTACAGAACATATAATAGATTACAGCAGAGTTACAGATAATGACTTAAACCCCTGATGTTCTTTCAATGGAATGTTCACTTTTCAAAATTTCTTTTCCATCTGGCCCAACCGACATGACTACTCCTCCACCAGGACTCGGCTACAGAGAATACAACAAAGAACCGTTTCACTTCTCATATTTTCAGCACCGTCACCGTCACCAATTGGGCTATTCTAAACCTGTACAAACTCCTCATCCTCCTGAACCCCAATACTGAACCGCTGCTGTGTAGCCCTGGGTTAGGCACACGCAGTACCCTGGAGAGTGGTGGAGAGACACATTTTTAAGCCAAACCCCCTCACTCAACATACAC